>QLOH01000304.1:0-600000 GCA_026901365.1 Sesbania bispinosa
ATTTTAAGCAGAACCTACATTGTTTCCTTTTAAAACAAATTCCATTATCCTGTGGCAAAAGTGCTCTCCCTCTCTATAACAAAAAATTAAAAAAATTGAAAAAGCAACTTTAAGCTTTTAATTGGTTAAGGAGTGGGAAGTCAAAACCAAATTCTATAACTAAATTACTAGTCTAATTTATATCTTTGTAAACTAACAGAATAAAGCACTTCATGAAACACCAACTAAAGGAATTGGAAATGTTTAAAAAATTTAAAAGAATGAAGCAAGAAGAGAACATACCTATTGGTTGTTACTATACTATTGGTTTTACTGATTGAATGTTAGGAAGCAGAAGAATCTTTACAATTGAAAAGGCTGCATGTATAATTTTGAAGTATAAGTAACTGTGGAAAGGGAGTTGGAGGCTGATTATGTAGACGGAATGTTGACTTTGTTACTAAAGGTAACTCATGTTGAACTTATCCCAAGAAAAATGATTATTATTGTCAATTTCGTTGTTTTTGGAGTTGATTTATGTGTTAATGCAGGTTTTATAGAGGAAATAATAACAAAACCTGATTTAGAGGAGTCAAAGAAGCATGAAGGATCAAACATCTACACGAGACTGAAAGGGCAACCAAGAAAGCGTGTCGTTAGTGCAAGAGTGAGAAGCTCATGGATGACTTACTATATGAAGGAGTGTTCATAGAACTCCCTGTAATGATAGTAATATATGATGTAATTATGTCTGCATTAACCATTTATGTGGAGAAAAGAATACACATTGAATTTGTTCATTTCATATAAATAAATATTGCATATGATGTGTATGATATGTATAGGTAAAATTACACGAATGCAAGACATGCTAAAAATGTAATGAACAGGTGCTTAATGACGTGGTGAAGACATGCTACAAATGTAATGCCTTTGGTCATTAGCGGAAGATTAACAATATAAAAGTCATGAAAATATAAGGTTAATGTTCATTTACATCCCCTGTGAATTAGTGGTTAATGAGTTATGTATAATTGGTTATTATGTTGCAGAAAATGGTGAAAATGAACAGGAAAGTTGAAAAGTATTTCATGTCAAAAGGTGCTTAATGGGGTCTTCAATAGATGTTAAAAATGTAATGAATGTGCTAAATATCATAAAAATAACTATATTAATATGAAGACAATAGAAGGGTAATCATTTACATCCCCTGTGAATCAGTGGTTACTGAGTTGTGCAAAACTGGTTAATTTGCTGCATAACTTGGTGAAAAGGAACAGAAAAGTGGAAAAACAAATTATGTCAATAGGTACTTAATGAGTTCTTAAACAGAAGTTAAAAATTTAATGAATGTGCTCAATACCATGAAAATAACAATATTAATATGAAGACAATAGAAGAGTAATCATTTACATCCCCTGTGAATCAGTGGTTAATGAGTTGTGCAAAACTGAATAATTTGTTGCAGAAGTTGGTGAAAAAGAACAGAAAAGTGGAAAACCAAATTATGTTAATATGTGCTTAATAAGGTGTTCAATAGAAGTTAATAATGTAATGAATGTGCTCAATACCATGAAAATAACAATATTAATATGAAGACAATAGAAGGGTAATCATTTACATCCCCTGTGAATCAGTGGTTAATGAGTTGTGCACAACTGGTTATTTTGTTACAGAAATTGGTGAAAAAGAACATAAAAGTGGAAAAGCAAATTATGTCAATATGTGCTTAATGGGGTGTTCAATAGAGGTTAAAAATGTAATGAATGTGCTCAATACCATGAAAATAACATTATTAATATGAAGACAATAGAAGGGTAATCATTTACATCCCCTGTGAATCAGTGGTTAATGAGTTGTGCACAACTGGTTATTTTGTTGCAGAAATTGGTGAAAAAGAACATAAAAGTGGAAAAGCAAATTATGTCAATATGTGCTTAATGGGGTGTTCAATAGAGGTTAAAAATGTAATGAATGTGCTCAATACCATGAAAATAACATTATTAATATGAAGACAATAGAAGGGTATTCATTTACATCCCTTTTGAATCAGTGGTTAATGACGTGTGCATAACTGGTTAATTTAATGCAGAAATTGGTGAAAAAGAACAGAAAGGTGGAAAAGTAAATTATGTTAATATGCGCTTAATGGGGTTTTCAATAAAGGTTAAATATGTAATGAATGTGCTCAATATACCATTAAAATAACATTCTTAATATGAAGACAATAGAAGGGTAATAATTTACATCCCCTGTGAATCATTGGTTAATGAGTTGTGCAAAATTGGTTAATTTAACGCAGAAATTGGTGAAAAAGAACAGAAAAGTGGAAAAGCAAATTATGTTAATATGTGCTTAATGGGGTGTTCAAAAGAAGTTAAAATGTAATGAATGTGCTCAATACCATGAAAATACCAATATTAATATGAAGATAATAGAAGGGTAATCATTTACATCCCCTGTGAATTAGTGGTTAATGAATTATGCATAATTGGTTAATTTAACGCAGAAATTGGTGAAAAAGAACAGAAAAGTGGAAAAGCAAATTATGTTAATATGTGCTTAATGAGGTGTTCATTAGAGGTTAAAAATGTAATGAATGTTCTCAATACCATAAAAATAACAATATTAATATGAAGACAATAGAAGGGTAATAATTTACATCCCCTGTGAATCAGTGGTTAATGAGTTGTTCATAACTGGTTAATTTGTTGCAGAAGTTGGTGAAAAAGAACAGAAAAATGGAAAAGCAAAATATGTTAATATGTGCATAATGAGGTGTTCAAAAGAAGTTAAAATATAGTGAATGTGCTCAATACTATGAAAATACCAATATTGATATGAAGACAATAAAAGGGTAATCATTTACATCCCCTGTGAATCAGTGGTTAATGAGTTGTGAAAAACTGGTTAATTTGTTGCAGAAATTGGTGAAAAAGAACATAAAAGTGGAAAAACAAATTATGTTAATAGGTGCTTAATGAGGTCTTCAATAGAGGTTAAAAATTTAATGAATGTGCTAAATACCATAAAAATAACAATATTAATTTGAAGACAATAGATGAGTAATCATTTACATCCCCTGTGAATTAGTGGTTAATGACTTGTGCATAACTGGTTAATTTAACGCAACAATTGATGAAAAAGAACAGAAAAGTGGAAAAGCAAATTTTGTTAATGTGTGATTAATGAGGTGTTCAATAGAAGTTAAAAATGTAATGAATATGCTCAATACCATGAAAATAACAATATTAATATGAAAACAATAGAAGGGTAATCATTTACAATGAGGCTTTGGCGCTATATCATGTGAGATATATAATAAGGCTTTGGCTCTATGTCATGTGACTTATGACTATGCAGCTAAAACGCAAGAAGTCCAAGAATGTGGATTTGCATGGAAAGTTGGAGGTAAAGCTCTTACGCGGCTTTACACCATTCAACAAGGTGATGGGGCGTCATCTGGTGCAGATGGAAGTGTCTGATATGCTTGCTTGATGAAATATGTTTATGGATGTTGGTTATTTCAGACAATGGATTTCATTCCACTTTATTGTTTTAACACAATTATCTACCTGTTATCTACCTGAACATCTTCTGAATTATATAAGTATTATGCAACTTTGTCTTACCTAATCAATGTTTGGACCATTATGAAATTTTACTTTTGCCATTTTATCCCACACAAATGAGACCTCCGGCCAAATTAATTATTTATAACTGACACATTTATTGAAGGTTGTAACACAACATATGTAATAATGTATGCATCCTCATGTCGAAATAGTCGTTCTTATAAACAAGGTACAAAGACATGACAACTAAACCTGATTGATAATCATTCCAACAATAATTTGTTAAAAAAAACAAATCCTTTAAAATAACTTTACATAGATACACAATATTCTCATTCCTGTACAAAATATTCAATTACACAAGTAACTTTAAAACATTGAATTTGTTAACATAGTCAGGACTCGTCAGTCTTCCTTCAAAACCTGTAAATAAAAAACCAATTATCATCAAATACTTGTCATCCAAAGCCTCACCCAAATAGTCATATAGTCATCATCCGGATACACTTAAGAAAAAAATTAGGCACGATTGCGTTTGGATAAGTACCACATTAGACAAACAAAATTCCATAACATAAAAAATATTTGAAGGTGTTCCTTGATTTTGAAAAAGTAAATTATTTTTGTAATTTTTGTAATGATGATAACATCGAAAATAAAAGGCATGAGTTTCGATGAACAGAACTCTAATATGAAACTACACTTTGAATTTTGAAATAACAAATCGTCTCGTGAAATTTGATAAAATTTAAAGATCAATATACAACTAGCATTTGAAAAGTGTAATTGTATATATACAATTCTCATTAGATTCTTCTCTGTAAAATAACATTTATATTGCAATCCAATATACCAAACTATGAAAACATTATGATACAATTAACTAAATGGTGTACATATATATTATGTTCAACATCAAGACTGCATAAAGATAAAAAACAAATAAACAAAGAGTAACAGACCAAAGTTTGAGAACCTCCTAGAATTTAATTTGGATAAGTGAGGCTGACACTTCTCATGCTAGCTAGTGCTAACTGTCACCAAGATTAGATAGATACTCCTAAACATAATATATATGGCGAATAATCTAATAATCATAAATAAGAATAACCTCTTTGGAACCAATTAAATCCTATTCCTAAATCCAAAAGGTAGATACATATATGGTTTGTTCTGCACTTAGTTCAATGGTCTCATCCCCTGCAGCATCCAATAACCCCAACATGTCCAATGAGAATTTTCTGATGAGGGAATTGATAGGGAAATTAGGAGCTGTTGGAAACTCTGATGAGATCTCACCACATTCACAACAATTTCTGTTCTACAATTTACAAATATAGAACTAAAAGTGGTCTATTTAAAGTATGACCACTTGGATTTAAAGCTAAAGGCAGTCTTTGGACTCAAATTGAGACCACCTAGACAAGTTTCACAATTTTACAAAAATAGAACCTAAGCTACTGGGCTCCACAATATAACAAGGAGGATTGAGACTATTAGGAAATTGAGATTTTGATGGTAACCACAATATAAAAAAAAGCACAATTCATAATCAGTATATAGTCAAAGATTCATAAGCATCCAGGAAGGGAAAAAGAAATTTTTGTCCGAATGTGTGACTGATCACAACATATGCTAGGTATGATTTACCTCCTAACTTCAATACTTAACTAAACTTCATTGAAAGAAAATATGCATTTACTCGTAAATATAATAGAATGTTCTAACAATTTTTATTCTTAATGTACAATGGTATAGAAAGAAAACTACCAACAGGTTCGAACTCTGCCTTTTAAATTTAATCCAGAAGGTATACTTGGCAAGGTGAACAGGGATAGCATTGATTACTATAACAGGCTAATTGATGCAATTGTAACTAGAGGTATAGATTTAGTGCAGCCCAACTTTTTCTATTCTGAAATCCATTCCACCATTGACATTATTTTACAATATGAAACATTTCATTCACTTCACTAAACTTTTTTTTTATGGTTTCAAGAATAGAACATTTTGTCACATTAACAAGATTATAGAGATAAAAATACAACAGAGATTACAGAGTTAAAAAATCAAAAGAAATACCTAGCAAATTGCCAAAGCTTCTCAGCAGATTTGTTTTGATACCTGACCACCCCTAGCAACAATAAAAATCTTGTAACTTATGCTCTCCCAATAACTGTCAAAAGACATGGAAATTTAAAACAAAAAATTACTTCCTGGCAGCATTGAACAATTTGGGACTTTGCTATTAATAACAAATACAGAACTGCAAACGCAAAAGCTGCATGCTCAGATTCTCAATTTTTAGCAAAAGAAATTATTTTAACCAACCAACAGAAATAATACAACAGATAAAAACATTTCAACCAATAATACCAGGAATAATGAGTGATTTTGCATGAACAACCTCTTAAATACATAGCAAACAAAAATAACAAGTATTAAAATCCTTAATATCTTTTGTTTTCCTTGGAAAACTGCAAGAGTGAGAAGCCAAAAGGAAAGCGAAAGCGCTTTCTGTTCCCTTTTCACCCTTTTCACATTCAACAATATTTTTCTTTTTTCCTTGGAAAATATCCCTCCAGGACCATGCTTGTATAATTTCAATCAGATTCTTCTCTACCTCCCCGAGCAAGGAAAAAGGACAAATGAGTATTGGAAACATACATTACGTCATTTTCCAAACATACTTATCAGAAAATATTAAATTTGATTAATATAGTGAAGGAAAATCAACCTCAATGGAGATTGAAATTTTCTTCTTCACATTCGGTGCATCTTCTTTCAGGCTACTAAGCAGGAGCATTCAGTGCATCTTCTTCACATTTGGAATCTAATCTATTCTAGAATCCAAATCTGATACACAATCTAAATGTAACATACCACATGGGTAAATACCCACACGCGTAGCTGAGGCTAAACAGGAAAGAGAAAATTACAAATAAGATAATAAAAACAAAATCACCTATCACTAACATTTACTAACAACATCAATGAACAGTCTAAAGTCTAAACATGAACAAGAACAATTAGGCAGTAGCCATTTAACCAGTAGACACATAAAGTGTGCAACTACATGCTGCAACAAAGTGATGCAAATAGATTGGAAATGCACTAACTTTTTAGCTTTGCCACTCAACAATCCTAGATTTCAAACATAAAATGTAAAGTGGGATAGGGAAGTGATGTGGTACCTTATAATCAGTTTTTATTTTCAAACAGTAAATAATAAAGGGGCAGGGGTACCATGTCAATGTCTTTTCTTAGCTACTTATGGATTATTTCAGTCAATAGTATTCTTTTTCAAATACAGAAATATAATTATTTTCTCACACATAACCTATGCCAATCGCTCTCCCTTTCTCCCTCTTTCCTCACAGCAGGACACTACCAAGTGCAACTACTAGTCTCAAACTGTCAAAGTGCCTTCCACAGTTTCCCAAAGCATCAATCCCATTCCTACCTCAACAATCAACAATAATCCTTCAAATCTAAAATGAAGACAAAACAATGTCTCTTCGATGCCTCAGTTCTACTCCTACCACTAACCTTTTTCTACTCCACCACCACCATTTCAACCCAAATCTCATCTGTTCCAGACCCAGTTGCTTCACCTCCAACACCACCATTATCACAATGACCACTAGTCTTATCTCCAATTGCTGCCACTGCACCAATTCGAGGATTCAACACAGTTCCCCTTATGCCCGTGACACCAAGTGGAGCCCCTACCCCTGTTGTCCTAAAAGCTCCCTCCATTGACATAGTCCAAATCCTCAGAAAACCCAAAACATTCTCTATTCTTATTCTCCAACTGCTGCTTATAGTAATCATCAGTCAAGACCCCCATTGGTCCACAATTTTTCAACTTCTGAAATCAAAAATCATTTCACACAAAAGAAAATGCGGGTGTGGAAGGAAATGGAAATGTCTCATACTCGTTTACATGTCAATCTCTAATAATAATAAGCATGGTAGAACATGAAAAACCACAACATACGCTAGGTATGATTTACCTCCTAACTTCAATACTTAACTAAACTTTACTAAAACAAAATATGCATTTACTCGTAAATAGAATTGAATGTTCTAACAATTTTTATTCTTAATTTACAAGGGTATACAAAGAAAACTAGCAACAAGTTTGAATTCTGAGATTTCCTATAAACATAATTTAGAATCAACTCAATAATTGTAATAATCGTTATTAACCATCTGCAAAGCATGTGATACCAAAATGGTATTAATCAGCCCCAAAACATAATTCAAAATAATATCAAAGTAATTAGGAAATCCTATCATCATAATGCTATCATAAAGCCATATAACTCGTTTCCAAAAGGGACTCCCTGTATTTCACTATACAGAGACACTGACCGGGACCAAATTCCAACCACAAGGAACAAATTAAAGGGTAACTCCTTTGTTTGGATAACGGAACTAAAACAATTTAGGATGTTTTCCACACACTTTAACTTAATTTCAATTTGATTACTCATCTACAACTATCATGCATGGTACTTACTTGCATATACTACCTCATTTATACCTAATGGCAATAACCTTTATTTATAATTTTTTTTAATCTTGGTGCCTCAGGTAGTGAAACTTTGATTTTCCTATCCGCTATTTTATTTTTGCAGAAACGAAACCCTATTTCAATTTCACCACAAAACCCACGCCCCAAATCGATAACCCTTTCCTAAAATCAAACCAAAACGTTCAACATTTCCTTTCACAAATCGGTACACCATGTTTTGGGACAAAATGTAGGGTTCAAATTCGTACCTTCGATACTTTACGGTCTCCTCGCCTACTTCCTTCCTCGGAGATGAAGACACCGGTGACTGCCTTCCGTCGTTGCCTCAACCAAAGAGAGAAAATTGTTCCTCCTTCGCAGCTTTCGCAAGTTCTTCCTTCGTTCTTCGGCGTCCAGAGGGACGAGACAGACGAGAAAGGGACGGTGCTCTCTCACTTCGAATGAGAAGTTGTTTTGTCTTTTTGTTTTTTATACTTCCCGCTTTTGTTTTCTATTTATTTTATTAAGTGTCCACGTAGACCACTGACTCAGCAAGTGTATGTCCGGTGTTTCACTGTTACAGTGTGGGAAAATCGGAATTGATTATTTTAAGGCATGCAGGCTTGCATTTGATTTGCATGGTGATAAATAATGTGGTCCCTATAAGGTACATTTGTCGATGAGTATGCTTCTAAATTCCAATCAATATCAGAGGGATAGAAAGGGAAACATATTTATATCAAGATTCAGAACTCAGAAAGGCTCTTGTTACGTTATTGATAGTACAGGCACAACACTTGGTACCTTCAACTTCAAGTTCAACCACCAAGACAAGAGAAGCAGGAATTGCTAATTGTCGAATAAAGTTACAAGTGTGCATATAGAAAAAGAAAATTTACAAATATATATATATATATAAATAGAAGAGCATAAACAAATTTGATTATTATTATTATTATTTAAAAATTTAATCAATACAAATTATGTGTATCATTTTAAGATATTATATTGAATTACCAAAAAAAAATTAGGATATTTAAAGAAGAATTTTTGTTGGTGGTGAGTAAATATTTGAAGGGTGTTGCCCACTTAGGATATACTTTTTCTTAATCGTACGAAATAAGCATCAAAGGAGCATGTCCCAATAGATTTGTGGGCATTTCCTTCCAGTTTTTATATTCAATCCAATTCAATGAAGCTGTAAAAATTAAAAAAAAAATCACATAAGAAACCAAAAACCGTAAAGAAACAATTTTTTATTGTATTAGATTAAATTTCAAATCATATATTAAAAATTGATACAATTTAAATCGAAAATATTTACATATATTATTTTATTTTGATACTTGTATAAATTTATATTTATGAAATTATTTATACTAATATTTTTTTATGATTTTATTATATAATATTTTTTTAACATTTCTATAGCTATATCAATTCAAACTTATTTTAAATTGGTTTTATGTCTCGTCTTCTCCTTTTTTATATAATTTTATATTTATATTAATAAATATAAGTTTCAATATAAATGTTTATATTATTTTAAAACTTTATCATTTTTATTTAATATTTATTGTCTCTTTAAATAAAATGAAAACCGATTCAATCAAATTAAAAATAAATTTATATTAGATTGGATCAAGTATGATAGAAATTAAAATCAAAACGATCGAATTATTAAATGATAAAAACACAATAATAGGATTAGATTAACATTGAAATGTGAACACCTCTACCATTTCCAAAGCATAAGGAAGTAATGAGTGAGCAACCAACCACTATATCAATATGTCTAAGCACACGAGTTCGTTCTATTATTTCATAGGTGAATTTTAAAATAGACCCTACAAGTTTTTATCGACCATAGATCACAAAGTTTTTACTGCAGTAAACATTAATAAATAAAAATGATTATATTTAAAAATATTTTTGTACTTGTTGCTCTTACATTTTGGGTAACCCTCTTCTTCTCACTCAAAAGTCAAAACCAAAACCCCCTTTGCACCTTGTCGCGACAAAATTTGGTGAAAGCAAGTTCATTCAATGGCTATCACTGCAGTAACAATTGGACACCTACTACATAAAATACATACCAAATAGTTGCATCAAATGGATCAAATAAGACAAACCAAATCCACACAAGCTTCACCACGAAAATGGGACATATTGTTACCAATGACAACACTTAAACTATAACAGGAGCTCACACCATTTACTAATCAACAGTGACAAACCAAATCACTTATCCCAAAGCTAAATTAAAGGATAATGAAAATTTACAGTACCGTCTCAAGGAGTATGCACTCCGCCGGCAACTATATTATTCAAGATTGTAAATATTAGTCCCAGATTTCTTCTCCTCAAATCATAAAACACCTTCTATCTATCTATCTATCTATATATATATAGGAGGGTTCAACTTACACCAGTGTAAGTTACACCAAGTCTTACACTGTCGAATAACTTTTTAACAGATCATCGTATTACGTAATCTACCGTTGGATTGAAAGTTACTATCATATAGATCATACGTATAAAATTTTATATTAATCTGAAATTATTTGATATGTCATTGAGATGTCTCAAAATTAACGTCATATATACATTTAAAATTTATGAAAAAAAGGACCATTTGATTATCGGTTTATTAGTGTTCAAATTTTATGGAATTTTACACAGATGATCAAGATGATGAATAAACATAATACAACGGTTGGATTAATAAAAATCATATTCGATCTAGAGTTATCGACAGTGTAAGATTTGGTGTAACTCACACCGGTGTAAGTTGAACCCTCCTCATATATATATATATAATAAGGTTAAAATTTGAATTAAAAAAAATTCAAACAACCTCAAATTTTTGCTTAAATATAAATCGTTATAAAACAATGTATCAACAACTTATATTAATTGGTTTACCATAGACCACATTTCAAGTGGTCTCCTAAATGCGGCCTTATTTTCATAATGAGATAACATATTTATACAACCAAAACATATAACAAACTCATACAACACACTTTTTCTCTCTATATCTCTCTATCACATCGCATCTTACAATTCTCTCTCTTCTCTCTTTTCTCTCTCTTTATTTTTTTTGTTGTATGTTGGATGGTTTTAAAAGTTTCATTTCTCTTTCATAATCGATAAAATACGTGTTCTGGAGGTAAATATACCTCGGCCCATTAACCGGCTATATTTTGAGCGCGTATGCTTATATCTCGGTGAAGCGCGTCATTACACTGCAGAAAACGGTTACAACTAACAAACAGATTTTCCCGCCACATTTCCTTTATAAATACACTGCGGGGGGCCATTTTCAGGTACACATTTACTCTATATTACATACACTCGATCAGAGCCCTTACCGACTTGAGCGTCGGAGTCCCTACAGGTACACCCTGTCCCGCCGTGGGTACACCGCACTCCACTGTGGATTACGAGAGGATTCAACACCTTCAACCGGAGGACACCGTGAGGAATTTTGGCACGAACATTGGCGCCGTCTGTGGGGATGAGAATCACATCTTGGATCCTCATCTTCAAGAATCTGGTTGAAGAATGTTCAAGATCTTCCAGATCGAACATTCCGTTCATCCCTTTCTATTTCAGTTCGGTTCGTAAAAATTCTCCAAGAATTCTCTTAGTTCTTGGCGGCTTCTCCGGCGAACAATCACGCTTCCGCGACTCTATCATCTCTTTCGATTCTTTCCGTCCCTGGAAATGGAATAGTCATTGGTGACAAGGAGTTTGAATTTTTGCGCGGATTTTGCGATATCAAAGGTGCTGCTGATAAGATTACAATGCAGAATTGATTTTGAGCAATCTCTGAGATGAGTCAATTCGGAGTTTACGTGCAGATTATTCCTTATTACTTGGTCAATCGCCAACTTATTTCTTGAATCATATTCGAAAATTATTGAGATTGAATCAAGGACACAGGTCCTTGGTTATTATCCTGATTATGACCGTGATGCTCTATTAAAAATGGAGATACACCAATGAAATTCCCAGATGTTCGGAGTACGAACGAAAATTCCAATCTCCGAGATAATTCCGTGAAGGTGTTGCAGCCAGACGGGATCAAGATTGAGCGCCTTCGTGCTCCACTTATCCAGTTTCGACGTTAATTTCTTTGTTCGACTTTTGTCCGAGGTGATGTAACTGGCTTTTCATTCCGGGATGATTCCGACATCAACTTGTCCGGGACATCCGAGATAGCCGTGGACTCCCCTGAAGTCAGGTTCTGTTTTATAATTAAAATGTTATATAATTTTATATTTTATCCGAGATGCAAGTTAATGCAGGTCCAAAATACTGAGATTATCATATGTCGAGATCAAAAAATAATTTTCCATCAGAGACCTGTGACCATGGCTCTTGTGGTCGTTATCTGTCTCTCTATGTGTGTTCGGTTATAAGTTTTAAAATTGTTATCCCAAGATGGAGGGGAAGAGGCCGTTGTGCATCGGCCGAAGGCTTCAGTCCATATATATAAGAACGAAAGCTTTTGCTACTCCAGCAAGGCACGGATGCGATTAGGAATATTGTCGAGATGCAGATTCCGTGATATAGATCAACCAAATCCGGGTAGCTGACTTTGCATTCTGATGTCAGACATACGTTCAATATTCGTAGTTTTGAAATGGCCAAGTCCAAGGCTGGACACCTTAGAAGTAAGGAAACTGTTATGAAGGGCGACTTGGAGACTATCGGAGTCCGAACTTCAATACCAGTGCGTGTAAAAATTTCAGATGTAGAGAAGAACCTCTGATTTTTCCAGTTTCTAAGAACGTCAAATTCCGAGGCCAGAACCAAAATAATAACGTAATACAATTCCATTCTGAGATATAATTCCGAGATTCACGTGAGATGCAGAGGGCCTCCAAAAAATTTCAAAGTATACTTGTTGAAGACATACACTGGTTCGGAATTTCTTTAATATTTACCGGCATGATGGCTTTATGATAATGATCGGAATTTCTTCAATATTTTCGTGAGCTGGATATACTTTTGGCTAGATATCGGTTCCAAGGATTTGAGGAACGCATCCCGTGATAGAGCGTGATTTTAACCACATGCCTCCATCTAAGGCATATAACTTTCGACATATAACGTGCCGCCATCTAATGTGTCAAGATGAATTCCGTGATCATTGAAATATTACATGCCCCAAATGAATTACGTGATCATTGATTACATTCCGAGAACATCCCGAGATATTTTCCGTGATCATCGTCTAGTTCCATTCCGAGATAGTTTGATTACATTCCGAGGTGCATTCTGTGTTCATTGGTATAATTACATTGTGTAATTGTTTGGAATAGTCTGGGTTGGACACGTTGATTTTTCTTCCAAGAATAAGTATATGGGTTCGCCTTGGCTCGTTGGAATTTAGACAACTCTTATTGGACATGATAACTACATTCTGAGCAGCTGAAATGGTCTTTGGCCAGTTGCCAGTTCATGTGCAGCTTATATAAGAAAAATCTAATAAAATTCTTCTTTGAGGACATCAGTTTCCCTCAGACATCTTTGTCGAATTCTATCACGTGTTTACACTAATCTAAGCATAGTTTCATCGGTGGAAGGAACTTAAGTTCTGCAATTTTAGGTGTATATTCCGCCTCCAGCCTGATGCTTCTCGTCAACAAGCATGACCGAGTCTGCACATGCCAACATCCAACTATCAACATTCTTGGCACAAGGAACGGTGATCTTTAATTACCCACCGCTGTTAAAAGTTCAAATGGGAGAATGGTTTATATTGTTTTACTCTCTATGAGCCGGCACGTCATTCCGAGGCGCATTTCTTTCAGGTTGGCACGTCATGGTGCGAAATCAATGAAAATAATCTTTGATCAATGTGTTTTCCGAAATCAACCTCCTGATCAATCCGAGATACAAACCTTGGGGAGTTGTATAAATCTTATGTGGAGATGTGTAGATCATCGCATTGGAGAATGGTTGGGTGATATACCAAGATCCGAGACAGCATCGGAACATTGGAAGGTGCCATCAGTTCAAAACAGCGACGAGAATACCTTGTTCTTTTGGCTGCTACCAACAAATCCGAGATGTAATTCCGAGTTAATACTCCAAGATTAATACTCACTCCAGAGCAAGATCTTGCTGGGAGTTGCTGTTGATATTGATCTTTTTGAATCCAACATACACACTTGGAGGATTTGCACTAATTAACCTTTTCGCCGGAAAAGAGAAGGAATTGGCTGACAGTGCATGCTACTCCTAAGGCTTTAACCCACATGCTAAGCATGAGACACGACCCTAATTTATCTTTGCGTTGGAGCACTCCAGGCTAAAAACTCCAGTTGAAGCACTCTGCTCTGTATAGCGCACTCCTCTTGTCACCGCACTGAGTTTACTGGATTTTTAGGGAACCAAAACGAGTTGTAATGAGAATCATGGTCACTTAACAAAGCTATTATAATGCACATCAAAGTTGGGAGTTTGAATCACTAAAACCGGATTTGATTGCCTCCGCAACCTTGATTATTTTCGAGCCAAATTTCCGAGATGATGATCCGATATGCTCAAGGATTCAGAGATACAGATTCTCTAAACTGATATGCTCCATTGTGGTTCATGCTCGTTTGTCATGATTCCAAGATAAAATTCCGATGGAGGTGCTGTTCACCGTTTATATAATCCAACGAAATGCCGAAATGTTTCAAGAACGAACGAATTCTGATGTTGATCTTACGTGAACGATGATGATGATAATCAAACGCTACACTGAATTGGCAAGGCCTCAAGAGGGGATATTGTATTTGAGTGCGGTGGTTATCAAATAAATTCCGAGATCATTCCTTTTCCGAGAGGTATATTTTGGATCAGATATGCATTGGTCACTAATCATTGTTTTCCGTGATTAATTTTGAACTGGATCGACATATCTCTCATTCCGTGATTAACTTCCGAGATTGAATTCCGAGATGAGCACTCTGTTCCAAGATATGCGAATTGATTTTGATAAATTTCCATCATTGATCACGGAATTTCATCTCGCCACGTTACTATACAACGATCACGGAGTTCACCTCGGGCATATATATTTGAATGATCACGGAATTTACCTTGGGCTTAATAAGCAGCCACGAGGCGTAATCATTGATTCGACTCCTCGAATAGCATTAGCGGAACATTGTTTATATTTTCAGCCAATGTCATCTACTCCGAGATGTGGCATGTCAATCCGAGATGAGGTTATTGGTCTGACATTCCGAGATGCTAACCACCCTGACATCCTCTTTATTACGCTCCATGAAGCTTGTCGGAATTATCATGCTAAGTGGGCTCGCCAAATTACCAATCGCCTCCCTCCTAGCTTTGACTACGTTGTACGGGTATTGGTCCGTAATCTGGGAAGAGCCTGGATCATCGTCTTTCGATAAATGAAGATGAAGGAATCGGGCTGAAGTTTGTGAAATCAGGTGCATCTAGTTACCTTGAAGGAAAATCACAGGCTTGCAGCCCCAGTTAAGTGCAGCTTCGACACTTGACGGCAGGAGCTCTCTGGTCTCGGAGGCTTGATCTCTGTGTATGATGACTTTAATGGCATCATTGAGTTGATCCCAGAGCGTATCAGGATTCAGCCGTTGAGCGAGCCTCGGTAACGGCCGAGAATCTGTTGCATGATGGAACCTCTCATTGGCTGGTGCCTCTCGTAGTGACTGGCTCTCCTCACGCATTCGTGTTACTATTAGTTTGCGGCTCCGAGATAAATGCATTGGGAGATATGCCATCTCAGATTAATGAATTGAGCTCGTGTACTCCTCATGAGGAGGATCTCTTTAATTTGTCAGGGATGATCATCTTTGTACACGTGAAGATGCATAAATTGAATCTCTGAGATGGTACAATCGAAATCAGAGATGTGATTGTGGTGCTTGATTCCTTGACACCCCAAAATTGAGGCCCGAGATACTCCAAAGATGGTTCGTGCCTGTCCATATCGTTATTTTTATTTAAGAATCTGATTGAAGAAGCTTGATTCAGAGAGCACACAAGACTCCAAGTTGGACAGGTGACACAATGGTGCAACACGCCGGTTCGAGAATAGAATTTATCAGAAAACGAGTCAGGGAACGAAGCCTTAGTCCCCGAGGATCCTCGAAAATTGGTGTCTCACAGAATGAAATCTCGATTCACGTCTCAAATCCTTTGAATCCAATCGGAGGTGCTGGTTCTTTGGTGTTGTTCTCAGGAGGAACACTCACAGCCATGGCAATGTGATTAAAGCCTCATATACTGTCTTTAAGCTATACTTCTTAATATCACAGTTGAGGCGAACGCATTTGTGATCTCAACGACCTTTTTAGTGAGAAGCATCCACGAATTCAATTGGGAGCCGTATTTTGGGCGCCCGAGTTTTTCTCAAGTGAACGAGCTTTGTCGAGGAACTATGTCAGCTGTATTCTTCCCCGGAGGTACCACCTGGACGCAACTACTGCACAGTCCGAGCCGAGCCTTGCTCAATCTTACATTCTTTATTCTCTTCCCGATCTCATGGCACAATCACTGTTGCCTGTCTATTCTTCTACATGTCCCCATCAATTACTTCCTCGTCTCCGTGCTTCACCTCGGAATCAGAGTTTTTGCTTTAGATGCTGTTTGGACTACACATATGGGTTTCGGACATTTCACAAGAAAACATGGTCGACCTCAGCTTGCTTCAAAGGTTGAAAGTCACTATTTATTTTGGCAATTCCAAGCTGCATTTCGATTTTCCTCGAATGGTGGTGATATGAAATCATGATTGTTGCCTCCATTGGGGTTCTCGCTCAAACCACTGCTTTAATATACATTTTCCCTTCTTCTTTGAGTGTTGGACTGTGTGCAAGAGTTGGAAATGAATTGGATGCTGAAAATCCACAAAAGCGAAATCGCAGCACTTGTTGGATTCTGTTTTAGCTTCATTCTTCCGCGTAATCTCTAAGTTTTATTGGAGCAGCCTCCGGGGTCAACGCCGGGGATGGAAGGATGAACGATGAAGGATGTTCCCCTGCATTGTCCGAGCCTACACCCTTTTATAATAATTCCGGGACAATTGTTATCTCGGAGATGCCTGAGGATTACCTGGTCCGAGATGGTCCAAGGTATTGGAAGTATATCATGTTTCCCAGAAATACAAACTGATCCGAGATGAAGACAATGCTACAATGCATAAACCGCCTCGACGAGTCTCAACTATTTTCTTAGACCGGGATAATCATCTGACGGAGTTGTCTGTTCCGGAAAACAATGGAGAATTTCATGACGGTAGTGCTCCAGCTGCTACATGCCAATACCATTTCGGGCTTAGTACCCTTGAGAATTACCCGGATACGATCGATGATCTTGGATACGCTCCGAGACATTTCGGGCTTAGTCCCTCGACATCTCGGATTATCTTTAACGCATCGAGGATACACTCCTCGAGCAATCTCGGGCTTGTCCCTTGAGCATTTCGGGCTTAGTCCCTCGGCATCTCGGATTATCTTTAACGCATCGAAGATACGCTCCTCGAGCAATCTCGGGCTTGTCCCTTGAGCATTTCAGGCTTAGTCCCTCGACATCTCGGATTATCTTTATTGCATCGAGGATACGCTCCTCGAGCAATCTCGTGCTTGATCCCTTGGCACCCAGAATTATCATCTCAGAATCAATTCCTAGAAAGATATATCAAGATGTGCTCCCCAGATAAAACCGACTTCAGCAAATGACTTGCACCAACCTAACACCAGCTTGGGGCGCATCTCTTTTGGCTTATTTGTCGTCGACATTACTCCTGAACTTGGCAAATACAAAGCCGTTGTGTAAACAATCTGGGCTTTGTCCCCTGCTCACGGCAACATTGACTATCTTTGACAAGACAGAAATTATGTGGACCGGCTATACATGGCACATGTCTTTTACACTTGACCAACGCTGCCGACTTCGAGGAAGTACATCATTTCGATTGCGAGACTCTGATCCGGTTTATCCCGATTGATTACAGAACGTATCAAGTCGACTGAATGACCCTGGACTATTTCAAGTCAGATACTTTATATCAAAGCATCCGACTTAGGGGGCATCTGTTCTGGAGGTAAATATACCTCGGCCCATTAACCGGCTATATTTTGAGCCCGTATGCTTATATCTCGGTGAAGCGCGTCATTACACTGCAGAAAACGGTTACAACTAACAAACAGATTTTCCCGCCACATTTCCTCTATAAATACACTGCGGGGGGCCATTTTCAGGTACACATTTACTCTATATTACACACACTCGGTCAGAGCCCTTAGACTTGAGCGTCGAAGTCCCTGCAGGTACACCCTGCCCCGCCGTGGGTACGCCGTACTCCGCCGTGGATTACGAGAGGATTCAACACCTTCAACCGGAGGACACCGTGAGGAAATTTGGCACGAACAATACGCACACACCTTTTTTTTAAACTAGTAAGTGACCCGTGCCTTCGCACAGGTAAATTGATGGTATGGTTTATGTTGCCCTTGTTTTGCACGGGATAAAATATTAGCTATCATAAATACTTATATATTAAGGGAATATGTTTTAATATAATAATAGAAAAATAAAATTAATGTATGAGAAAAAAAAGAAAAAAATGGTAAGAGCAAGACTGTCTCCCGTGGTTCATTTAACAAGTTACTCTTATAATAAAACAAATTATAGGAACGAATAATAAGTGAAAATGATTTAATATAATAATAAAAACAAAAGTGCAATAGAAATAAAAGAAAATGACAAAAGCAAAACTCTCACGTGGATGACACCTGTTATTCATTGCATTACTAAATTGAGAATAAAAAATCAAAAAAGAAAGAAAAAATGGAAGTTTGAAATCAGAACACATGTATTGTGGGAACAATTTTAATATAGAGTAAATTTGAGAATAAAAAATAAAAAAAATAAAAAAAATGGAAGTTTGAAAACACGACACATGTAATGTGGGAATAATTTTAATATAGAGTAAATGGAATAGATAAAATGGTAGGAACGGGGCTGTCTCCCATGGAGAATACCCGCAGTTCGTAAAAAGTTTCTTTTATACTGAAATATATTAATAAAAATAAATAATGAGAAAAAATATTTTAATATCATATTAAAAAAAGAAAATGAAAGTGAGATAAAAAATAAAAAAAGAAAATGACAGGATTAAGACTGCCTCCCGTGGAGGATACCCATGATTCATAAATAAAACAGTACAATATAAGCTAAATAAATGGAGATATAATTTTGACAAAAAAAATAAAAAGAATGTAAAAAGGATGATGTGATGTTTTAGGGAGAAAAAATAAAATGGTAGGAACATGACTGTCTCACGTGGAGAATACCCGCAATGCATAAAAAATTTCTTTTATAAAGAAACATATTAATAAAAATGAATAATAATAGAAAATATTTTAATATCATAATAAAAAAAGAAAATGAAAGTGAGATAAAAAAATAAAAGAAAAAAGAAAACGACGGGATTAAGACTGCCTCCCGTGAAGGATACCTATGATTCATAAAAAACACAACAATAGAAGCTAAATAAATGGAGATGTAATTTTGACAAAAAAATAAAAGAATGTAAAAAGGATGATGTGATATTTTTTGGGAGAAAAAATAAAATGGTAGGAACAGGACTATCTCACGTGAAGAATACTCGCAATGCATAAAACTATATTGATAAAAATGAATAATGACAGAAAATATTTTAATATCATAATAAAAAAAGAAAATGAAAGTGATATAAATAAAATAAAATAAAAAAGAAAACGACGGGATTAAGACCGCCTCCCGTGGAGGATACCTATGATTCATAAAAAAACATTACAATAGAAGCTAAATAAATGGAGATATAATTTTGACAAAAAAATAAAAGAATGTAAAAAGGATGATGTGATGTTTTGGGGAGAAAAATAAAATGGTAGGAACAGGACTGTCTCCCGTGGAGAATACCCGCAGTTCATAAAAAACTTCTTTTATACAGAAACATATTAATAAAAACGAATAATGACAGAAAATATTTTAATATCATAACCAAAAAATAAAATGAAAGTGAGACAAAAAATTAAAAGAAAAAAAGAAAATGACAGGATTAAGACTGCCTCCCGTGGAGAATACCCATGATTCATAAAAAATACTACAATAGAAGCTAAATAAATGGAGATATAATTTTGATAAAAAAAATAAAAAAAATATAAAAAGGATGATGTGATGTTTTTGGGAGAAAAAAAATAAAATGGTAGGAACAGGACTGTCTCCGGTGGAGAATACCCGCAATTCATAAAAAAAATTCTTTTATAAAGAAACATATCAATAAAAACAAATAATGACAGAAAAATTTTAATATCATAATAAAAAAAGAAAATGAAAGAGAGACAAAAAAATAAAAGAAAATGAAAGTGAGACAAAAAAATAAAAGAAAAAAGAAAATGAAAGAATTAAGACTGCCTCCTATGGAGAATACCCATGATTCATAAAAAAATACTACAATAGAAGCTAAATAAATGGAGATATAATTTTGATAAAAAAATAAAAAATATATAAAAAGGATGATGTGATGTTTTTGGGAGAAAAAATAAAATGGTAGGAACAGGACTGTCTCCCGTGGAGAATACCCGCAATTCATAAAAAAAATTCTTTTATAGAGAAACATATCAATAAAAACAAATAATGACAGAAAATTTTTTAATATCATAATAAAAAAATAAAAGTGAGATAAAAAAAACGATAGGATTAAGACTGCCTCCCGGGGAGGATACCTATGATACATAACATAAAACTATAATGGAAACTAAATAAATGAAGATATAATTTGACAAAAAAATAAAAAGGATGTAAAAGGGATGATGTGGTGTTTTTGGGAGAGAAAAATGGTAGGAACATGACTGTCTCTTATAGATAATACCTGCAGTTCATGAAAAAACTTTTATTATAAAGAAACATATTAATAAAAATAAATAATGACAAAAAATATTTTAATATCATAATTAAAAATTAAAATGAAAGTGAGATAAAAATTAAAGAAAAAAACGACAGGATTAAGACTGTCTCCCGTGGAGGATACCTATGATTCATAAAAAAACACTACAGTAGAAGCTAAATAAATTGAGATATAATTTTGACAAAAAAATAAAAAGGATGTAAAAAGGATGATGTGATATTATTTTGGGAGAAATGTCTAAAATGGTAGGAATAGGACTGTCTCTCGTGGAGAATACCCGCAGTTTATGAAAAAAACTTCTTTTATAAAGGAACATATTAATAAAAACGAATAATGACAGAAAATATTTTAATATCATAATAAAAAAGAAAATGAAAGTGAGATAAAAAAATAAATGAAAAAAGAAAACGACAAAATTAAGACTGCATCGCGTGGAGGATACCTATGATTCATAAAAAAACACTACAAAAGAAGTGAGGATTAAGAAACATATTAATAAAAATAAATAATGACAAAAAATATTTTAATATCATAATTAAAAATTAAAATGAAAGTGAGATAAAAAATAAAAGAAAAAAACGACAGGATTAAGACTGTCTCCCGTGGAGGATACCTATGATTCATAAAAAAACACTATAATAGAAGCTAAATAAATTGAGATATAATTTTGACAAAAAAAATAAAAAGGATGTAAAAAGGATGATGTGATGTTTTTTTTGGGAGAAATGTCTAAATGGTAGGAATAGGATCGTCTCTCGTGGAGAATACCCGCAGTTTATGAAAAAAACTTCTTTTATAAAGGAACATATTAATAAAAACGAATAATAACAGAAAATATTTTAGTATCATAATAAAAAAGAAAATGAAAGTGAGATAAAAAAAATATATGAAAAAGAAAACGACGGGATTAAGACTGCATCGCGTGGAGGATACCTATGATTCATAAAAAAAACACTACAAAAGAACTGAGGATACCCGTGATTTATAAAAAAACACTACAAAAGAAACTAAATAAATAGAAATATAATTTTGTTTTTAAAATATGAAAAATGTAAAAAAGATGATGAGATGTTTTTGGGAGGGAAAAAAATTGATTGAGAAATATGAAATGTTTAAAAAAGAGAAAGGAAAGAGATAAAAAAGATTAGGCGGGAAAGTGTGTGTCTAAAAATTTGACACACGTGTACACTTAGTGGAAGGATTTTATTATAGTATAATATGATATGATATAATATGATATGATATGAAGTTTGTATTACTGTCTCAAAAAAAAAGTTTGTATTAGTGTTACTATTACCATCACCAATGTCATTCTAATTATAGGCACAACACACATGCGTTGACAACTTATATATAGAATAATAAAAGTAAACAGAAATCAATTGTCAAGCAGTGTCTTCTGTGTGTATCTATCAGTCACATAAAGAAAATTATAGATAATGTAATAAAAGAGTCATTAATTAGGATCGACTAATCTAGTATTCAGGGTTTTTATGTAATTTACATGAGATTTTTATATTCAAATTTCATTGCCTTGGTACATCAAACAAGCTTCTAGAAGAAATAGTTTTCCAATTTGTTCAAGTGCGTAGGCAGTTTTGTTTGAGAAAATATTTTTTATTTTTATTTTTTATTTTCATTTCTTAAAAATAGTTTTCAATTTTAAATTTGTAGGATTTAGAAAACATGTTTATTTTGTTTCCTATTTTATATTTTCAAGAAATAAAAATATTGAAAGCATATGTTTGGGTTTGAACATTTAAAAAAGAATGTTTATAAAATATTTTTAAACATAATTTGTAAATAAATTTATTGATGAAAAGATTTATTTAATATATATCTATTAAAACTATATATATTTTTCATAAGAATTTATTTATATTTTATTAATGAACAATTCATGAATATAAAACTTATAATGTATTTTTTTAATAATATATTCTTTGCATGGTTTATTTCCCAAACAATACAGCACCTTAAAAAAAGTGATAAATGGGCAGAAATTGTAGCATGATATATATACAATTAACAATTCTTGGTTTTTGTTTCTTGCAATCTCAATGTTGTCTTGTTTTCTTTTTTCTTTTTGACGGTGTTGTCTTGTTTTCTTTTGTCGCTAAAAGAAAAGTGATAAATTCTTGAACGTATGCAAAATCGACCATTGCTACTGGCTTAAGGGAGAATGGTTTTCAAGGTTAAACGAAAACGCACTTTTTTTTTTTATAGAAGGAGGCCAACAAAAAAAAACACACTTTGATTCAATAAAATGACACGATATCTATAATTATACAATCCAATAGATTTTTTAATATTTGTTTTACTATTCATTCAACTTATTCTAATATTTTATTAGTTATCTTTTTATTATTGTTACTTATTTTTGTTATAAAAAATCGTGCCATTTTTTAATTAAAAATAAAATCGTTTAATTAAGATGCAGACATTAATGCAGATAAGCTAGGACAAATAAATTTATTGAGATTAATATTGAAGTTTGGATGTAGTATTATAACAAAATATGTTGATTTACATCTATTTACCTATCTATAATCTATAATTATACGATCATATAGGTTTTTTAATATTTTTTTCACTATTCATTCAATTTATTACAATATTTTTTTTGTTTGTTTATTATTATTATTACTACTTTTTATTATTTTACAAGGCTTAAATAACTTTTTGATCTCGGTAAAATATATGGTTTTTGCTTTTAGTCCTTATAACTTTTTTTTATTCTTTTGGTCCTCATAAAATTCAGAAATTTTAAAATGGTCCTTATTGTCACTTCTCATGCATCCAACTGTGCCACATAAGTAATCATGTTGAGGTGGCATATGATGTGGCGCGTCTAGATGCATGACATATCCTCAAAAAATGATAATAAGGACCATTTTCAAAATTTTCAAATTTTATGAGGACCAAAAGAATAAAAATAATTTCATAAGGACCAAAAGTAAAAAAAAGGACCAAAAGCAAAAAGCGCATATTTTATAAGGACCAAAAAGTCATTTAAGTCTATTTTAATACTTTTCTGTTATAAAAAATCGTGTCATCTCTTTTATTCAAACTAAAATTGTTTAATTTATAGATATTGATACACATGAATACAAATATATTTGTTGAGATTGATATTAAAGTTTGGACGTGGTAATATAATAAAATGTGTTGATTTACATAAACTTTATTGTGTATTTTCCTAATATTTTATTTACATTACAATTGTTTAATTTGTAGATATTGATACACATGAGTATAGATATATATTTGTTGAGATTGATACTAAAGTTTGGATGTGGTAATTAATATAATAAAATGTGTTGATTTACATCAAATTTATTATGTATTTTCCTAATATATTATTTAGGGTGTTCATTGGTTTGGTTCAATCCGACGAACCCGATAAACCCTAAATCCTACCGAACCAATCTGATTGTTTTGGATTTTTTAGCTAAATCAGGTTGGATCCGAACCGAACCAATCAAATTCGTAAATGATTGGTTCTGGTACGTAACGAATTAAAGATACTGGATCTATTACCCGAATCGAACCAAACCACCCTAAATAAAAAACTATACTAAAATAAAAAAATTGGAAGAGATGAGAGATTAAACGACAACATACACGTGAGTACAAATTTATTTGTTGAGATATTATTTAGGGTTTAGGGTTTGCTACATGTAACAATGATTGTTAATATGGTAAAATGTTCTGATACATTATATATCTTTATATATCAATATATAAAGCCAAATGAAATAAGAAAACAATACATAGAGTCAGTAACTCAGATTCCTGCATTTAGCCTTATAATGTGATATAATGATGATATCCTTTTAAAGTCTTACCGGTGTCACATCGACTAAAGCAAACCCAAGTGGATATACACAATATACTACTAAACATTCACTAGATCCTATATATTATCACCTGAGTTCCCTATAACCTATATCATTTAGTCAGATTGTGTTTCTACTCGCACCATCCACATATACACAAAATTCAATTTAAAAAACCCAGTCTTCTCATCATTCTAATGAAATCAATTTCTTAAGTGACCACCATGCATTGCACAGGTTATACACTAGTTTTACGACAATTGCCACCGTGTTTTCATTATTTTCATTTTCAGAAATTTGAATGGAAAATGCTGGAAACAAAACATTTTTATTTTTAATTTTGGGCCCACTTCCAGGAATATTTTCAATGAAAATATTTCTAATTAAGTTTCAACCCAACATATTTCTACTATCATTTCCTATTAATGTCTTTACCAACTAGTTTCTTTACCAATTACAATATTGTCTTATTTTTTAAACTAGTTATTTACCAATTACAATATTGTTTCGTCAAAAAAAAAAAAAAATACAATATCTTATTTTATAAACTAGTAACATATTAGTTTAATTGGTAGGGATCAAAGTATCTAATTTACAAAGTTGAAGAATAATATTTTTTATGTACATATATAGCGTACCTGGTTATATCTAATCTATAACCTCACACTATAGTTAATTTAATCATAATGATAGTTTAGGATTAATTTTGACACTAACATTCCTTTCCTGATATTGGATATAAAATCATAAATAATTAAACTAGGGATATTTCTTAACCTTAAAATAAAATAGCCATTTATATATATGAAAGTCATTTATGCAACTCTTAATCAGGTTTCAATTGTGACTTTTGAACATATGCATATGCATTGGAAGCTAGTTGGACGACCTGGAATGCAAACTACCGGCTGACAAATATTTTGAGCATGAGAAAGTTTCATCACTTCCTGTCACCTTATAGATGTTCCGCCTTTGCTTAGAGAAGACATGTCTGGTGTTGCTATCTTTAGGCCTCGTTTAATATAAAAAATTAATATGAAATAGCTTTCTTATCTCCCAAAACATAATTATCAAATTGTATGATAAAGTTGACGTAAAAAAAAATTGTATGATAAAGTTTAATTAAACAAAATAATAAAGAACTTGCAATTAGTATATTAGTGTTGATTTTTTCACATGCATTCTTTTTTACCCCTTTCAGGTCTTTCTTTTTTTATTTATCTTATTTATTTCTTTTTTCTTTTTCCTACACTTTTTACATGCCAAAACACAAGTATCAAAATTTTATCATCCTTAATAGATAATAAATATATTTATTTTTTAATAAAAAATTTACTACGCCAAATTAATTATTTAATAGTGTATACAAGAATTAAAATAATACGTTAGTTTTTTAACTACTCATTCATTATTCATTGAACATTAGATAAGATTTTGCCTTAGATAAAGAGAACTGCTTATATATCGCAGAGAGGTTTTTAATTTACATTAAAAAAGACGTAGAGCACTTCCCATTAATTGACTGAAGTTTGAATTATGGGTAGGTGTAAATAAATGTTAGTCATAATCTATAATTATACAATTCTATAGGTTTTATAATATTTTTTTCACTATTTATTCAATTTATTTTAATATTTTATTTGTTATTTTTTTTATTATTGTTACTACTTTTTGTTATCAAAAGTCATGTCATTTTTTTTATTTAAAGTAAAATTGTTTAAGATGTAGACATTGATACAGATAAGCTAGCACGGATAAATTTGTTGAGATTAATATCGAAGTTTGGATGTAGTTTTATAAGAAAATATGTTGATTTACATCTATCTATCTATAATCTATCTATAGTTATATAATCCTATAGGTTTTTTAATATTTTTTTCATTATTCATTCAATTTATTTTAATATTTTATTAGTTGTTTTTTATTATTGTTACTACTTTGTTATCAAAAGTCGTGCCATTTTTTTTATTTAAAGTAAAATTGTTTAAGATGTAGACATTGATACAGATAAGCACAGATAAATTTGTTGAGGTTAATATCGAAGTTTGGATGTGGTATTATAACAAAATATGTTGATTTACATCTATCTATCTATAATATATGATTATACAATCCTATATGTTTTTTATTATTTTTTTCATTATTCATTCAACTTATTACAAGGCTTAAATAACTTTTTGTTCCCTGTAAAATATATGGTTTTTGCTTTTAGTTCTTATAAAATTATTTTTATTCTTTTGGTACTCATAAAATTCAGGAACTTTGAAAAAGGTCATTATTGCCACTTGTCATGCATCCAACCATGCCACATAAGTAATCATGTTGAGATGCCACATGATGTGTTGTGTCTAGATGCATGACATATCATCTATCTATAATTATGCAATCCTATAGGTTTTTTATTATTTTTTTCACTATTCATTCAACTTATTACAAGGCTTAAATAACTTTTTGTTCCCTGTAAAATATATGATTTTTGCTTTTAGTCCTTATAAAATTATTTTTATTCTTTTGGTACTCATAATATTCAGGAACTTTGAAAAGGGTCCTTATTGCCACTTGTCATGCATCCAACCATGCCACATAAGTAATCATGTTGAGGTGCCACATGGTGTGGCGTGTCTAGATGCATGACATATCATCAAAAACTGATAATAAGGACCATTTTCAAAATTTTCAAATTTTATGAGGACCAAAAGCAAAAACCGCATAATTTACAAGGACCAAAAAGTTATTTAAGTCTATTTTATCTGTGCTTTCTGTTATCAAAAGTCGTGTCATTGCTTTTATTCAAACTAAAATTGTTTAATTTATAGATATTGATACACATGAGTACAAATATATTTGTTGAGATTGATACTAAAGTTTGGATGTGGTAATATAATAAAATGTGTTGATTTTCATTAACTTTATTGTGTATTTTCCTAATATTTTATTTACATTAAAATTGTTTAATTTGTAGATATTGATACACATGAGTACAGATATATATATCTTTGTTGAGATTGATACTAAAGTTTGGATGTGGAAATATAATATAATATGTTGATTTACACCAAATTTATTATGTGTTTTCCTAATATATTATTTAGGGTCTTCATTGTTTTGGTTCAATCCGACAAACCCGATAACCCCTAAATCCTACCGAACCAATCTGATTGTTTTGGATATTTTTAGCTAAATTAGGTTGGATCCGAACCGAACTAATCAAACCCGTCAATGATTGGTTCTGGTACGTAACAGATTAAAGATATTGTATCTGTTACCCGAACCGAACCAAACACCCTAAATAAAAAAAAACTATACTAAAATAAAAAAAATAAGATGAGATGAGAGATTAAACATCAACATCAACATACACATGAGTACAAATTTATTTGTTGAGATATTATTTAGGGTTTAGGGTTTGCTACATGGAACAATGATTGTTAATATGGGAGAGTGTTCTGATACTTTATCTTTATATATCAATATATAAAGCAAAATGAAATAACAAAACAATACATAGAGTCAGTAACTCGAATTCCTGCATTTAGCCTTATAATGTGATATAATGATGATATCCTTTTAAAGTCTTACCAGTGTCACATCGACTAAAGCAAACCCAGGTGCATATACACAATTTTACTACTAAACATTCACTAGATCCTATATATTACCACCTGAGTTCCCTATAACCTATATCATTTAGTCAGATTGTGTTTCTACTATCGTAGCATCCGCATATACACAAAATTCAATTTAAAAAAACCAATCTTCTTACCATAGTTGATAACAAACGCAAACTTATAAAAAGGGTGTTAAATGGACATTAAATGAATTAGCAGGGCGTTGAATTGCCATATTGAATGTACCAAACCCTGGCCTTTTGGGATTGCGCTTTCCTTGCTGTTTCTTTATGGGATGGTTCCTTATTTCTTTTTTTGTTAATTAGTGAGGGGAAAGAATATATGCTGAGACCGAGTGGAAACCGCACACAGTGGGGTTTTGGCTACTTTTGTTAACTTTGTTAGTTGAGGGCAAATTTGGTAAATAAGTGGAAAGACACGACAAGGAATAGGTCAAACAAAAAGTGTAAGGAGGAGAGAGTTGGCACTTTATTTGAGATTGTGTTATGATTTGGTTGTTGAATATTGTTATGGTCTAAACCTAAGGCCCAATAATTAAAAAGATCCATATAACAATATAATTATCGTATCTATAATTATATAATAAAATATCTATATGCAATATAATTATATCCATAATTATATCACATATAATTATGATATCCCTCTGTATATGAAATATAATTACCATTATGACTTTACCTGCAGACTTACTCCTTTTACATAAAGGCCCACTTACCATACTTATACAGGGAAAACCCTTTAAGTAGGAAACACTTACAGATCATCAGGTACACAATCTCTCTCAGTCAATCACTTTGACTGTTTACTTATCTAACTTGGGCGTCGGAGTCCCTTTGCAGGTTCACCCCCTGGGTCCAACTCGGATTCAAGCCTCCGCAACCCGGATTCGGATCCGACTTCTCTCCTGTTGACTCAGACCCAAGTTCGAGTTCTACCCCAGAACATTTGGTGCTAGAAGGAGGACCTCCCCCTCTCCAGCATGACGGTCACAACCCGTCTTCAGACTACAAGGGCCCGTCCTCAACCGACACCCGACGGATGGGTGGAGGATCTCGGACCCCAGGACGAATTAGCAGAACAAGAAGGAACCTCACAGCCCCACAATCAGAAGGAGGCACACGAGGAAGGTCACCAATCCGACCCTCGAGACGAGGTTATTCGACGCCTCGAGGCCCAACTCAGGGAGTTTCAGGAGCAACGCCAACAGTCACTCCATGAGCCACAACCGAGAGTAGTTGGCGAACCGGCCACGAGCCACATCGAGGAACGCCTCCGGAATTTGGAGCGTAGCATGAACCCTCAACCCCAACCCACGATTCAATCTCGGCACGCGTCAGAACGGGATCGTCAAGAAATTCTGCAACCAAGAGTTACGGCTCATCCGAATCCGTTCAGACACCCCTTTTCTGAAAGATTGTCCCGGATCGAGATCCCCAAACACTACAGAGGTGCTCTTCCCATTGAAACCTTCAATGGTACCACAGACCCGGTCAAGCACCTAGACGCTTTCACCAACGAAATGCTCTTCATTGGTGCTTCTGAAGATGTCATCTACCGCTCATTCCCAAGAACTTTGAAAGGAGAGGCCTTATCCTGGTTCAAAACTCTCCCCTTGGAATCCATAGATTCATGGGACGACTTGCAGTCCACCTTTCTGGGGCGCTTTACCATCTCTACTGAGATTCCCAGGGACCAATTCACACTTGCCAAAGTCAAACAATACAAGGATGAACCTCTCAGGACATTTCTATCTCGGTTCTACAAGGAATGTGCCCTCATCCCAGACCTGGCCGAGAATGTTCAACTCGTATGCGCCGTCTCGGCCCTTTCACTAGGTTCACCACTCGCAGTCTCCCTTTCAGAGGAACCGGTCCGGTCTATGGAGCAATTCAGGCAACGTTCACACAAGTACGTGGGAAGGGAGGCCCACCTGGCTGTAGCTGCCAAACACGACAACCACCAGAGGCAGGACCGAGACTCCTACGTACCATGACCGACACAAGGGAAAAGACAGAGGGCACCACCAACAAGATCAACGTCGGCTCCCCAAAGGTCGATACAACAACTATACCCCTTTGAACACTAACTCGGGGATGATTTTGAAGGAAGTGATGCACACTAAGCTGACTGACATACCCAAACCCCCGCCACTCAAAGCCTTAGCTCAAAAGGACAAGACCAAATACTGCTCTTTCCATGAAGGCTATGGGCACAACACTGACAAATGCATACAGCTGTGCGATCTCATCGAACAGCTCATTCGAGATGGCCGAATTGGTCGTTATGTGAAGAAGAACCGGTCCTAGGGAGGATATCGAAGGAACGAAGAACGAAAGAGATCCCCCAGCCCAGAAGGAGGAAATGACAAGAAAAGAAAACATTCTACATCCCCCAAAAAGTACGACAACAAGGAAGATAAAGTCGGTTCCAGCAACCACACAACTCAGACCACACTAAGGGTGCAGATCAATATGATTTCAGGGGGATTTGCTGGTGGAGGACTGTCAAACAATTCGAGGAAGAGACACCTCCAGGAAGTCTACAGCGTAGACCAGACTGATATGAAGATGATAGCGAAAAGACCTCCAAACCCGGTTATAACCTTCTCGGACGAAGACTTTTTCGACGATGTGATGGATCACGACGATCCTTTTATGATTCGTTCCCTAATAGGAGATGGTGATGTCAGACGCATTTTTGTTGACCAGGGCAGCTCAACCGACATACTCTTCTACAGGACTTACACCCAGCTACTGCTACCCCCAGAGTCACTTCTGCCCTATTCAGGAGATTTGGTGGGCTTTTCTGGAGAAAGGATCCAACCCAAGGGATACCTTCAGACTACACTCAGAGTCGTCTCCGAAACCCAAAACAAAGCCATCTCGGCTAAGTTCTTGATAGTCCACTGCCCCAGCCTATACAATGCAATACTCGGACGCCCGTATCTGAATGCTCTAGGAGCGGTCACTTCCACCAAAAACTTGGCGATGAAGTTTCCGGACCGAGATGTCAAAGTGATCACAGTTCAAGGAGACAGAGCAGAAGCAAGAAAATGTTACAATGCCGCTCTGTCCGCCCTACCCACGTCCCAGCCAGAGAAGACAGTGTCCAAGGGCCAAGTCCATTTGGTAGACCTTGACCCAAGAGCCGAATCTGATCCCAAGGGTCGGGATAGAATTGAGCCGGCCGCAAAGACAAAACCCTTTCAGATTGGAACTTCTGCTGAACAAATAACCAAAATCGGCTGTGACATGGACCACACCATGGAAGAGAAACTGAAGGAGTTGCTGTCCAAGAACTCAGACCTGTTCGCTTGGACCTCAACCGACATGCCTGGGATTAACCCCACCTTCTGCTGTCACAAAATGTCTGTTGACCCCAATGCCAAGCCGGTCTCCCCAAAAGAAGAGGAAAATTGGCCTTGAAAGACAACAGGCAGCAAACCAGCAGGTAGAGGAGCTGCTCAAAGCCAAGTTCATCAAAGAATGCAAGTACGTCACTTGGCTATCCAATGTCGTCCTTGTAAAAAATCCAATGGCAAATGGAGAATGTGCGTAGACTACACAGATCTGAACAAAGCTTGCCCCAAAGATCCTTTTCCTCTCCCCAACATCGACCAATTGGTCGACAATTCATCAGGGTACCATTGGTTATCCTTCATGGACGCCTACTCAGGCTACAACCAAATACCCATGGACCGGTATGATGAAGAGAATACAACTTTCATCACCGACAAAGGCATTTACTGATACACCATGATGCCCTTTGGCCTGAAGAATGCCGGTGCCACATACCAAAGAATGATGACCAAGGTTTTTGGAGACATGATGGGAAAAACTGTCGAAGTCTATATAGACGACATCATAGCCAAGACAGCTGAGGGAAACGATCATATAGCCGACATGGAATCAGTCTTTGACCGACTCAGGAGGCACAACATGAGACTCAACCCTCTCAAATGCTCCTTCGGCGTACCATCAAGGCACTTTCTGGGGTTCGTCCTTACCAGTAGAGGAGTTGAAGCAAACCCGGACAAATGTAAAGCCGTGTTGGAAATAAAAAGCTCGTCTTGCATCAAGGAAATCCAGCAACTCAATGGAAGAATCACTGCCCTCAGCCGGTTCATCCCCAAAGCAGCCACAAGGTCCCTTCCCTTCTTCCAGCTCCTGCGAAAAGGAAAATCCTTCACCTGGTCCGACGAATGCGAAGCCGCTTTTCAAGAGCTCAAGCAGACTTTAGCAAATCCCCTCATCTTGGTCAAACCAGCCCCAGGGGAACATCTATACCTCTATATCTCCATAACCAACCAAGCCTTAAGCTCAGTTTTAATCAGGGAAGAGGGGCGTGACCAATTCCCCATCTACTTCATCAGCAAAGCACTCCAGGGGGCTGAGGTAAGATATCAAAAGTTGGAGAAAGCCACTCTGGCCGTCTTAACCACAGCCCGCAGACTGCGACATTACTTTCAAGGACACAAAGTCACGGTGCGAACCGACTTGCCCCTTAGACTCGTCCTTCACAAACCAGACCTCCCAGGACGCTTAACAGCTTGGGCTCTAGAGTTATCCGAATTTGACATCCACTTTAAAAGTCGTACTGCTCTCAAAAGCCAAATCCTAGCCGACTTCATAGCTGAAATGACTCCCCCTGAAAACACACCAAGTTCTGAATGAACCATCTTCGTGGACGGCTCATCCAACAAAAGGGTTCTGGAGCCGGGATAGTTCTAGAAAGACCCAATGGAATCTGTATTGAAAAATCTCTGAAGTTTGAATTCTCTACTTCAAACAACCAAACAGAATACGAGGCATGCATAGCCGGTTTGTTGATGGCAAAGGAAGTTGGGGCCAAAAAGGTCTTAGTGTGCAGCGATTCCCTGCTGATGGTATCTCAGATCAAAGGAGATTACCAGGCAAAGGAACCACTACTGCAGAGGTACTTGGAGAAAGTAAAACTTTCAAGCGATGGGTTTGAAGAAATCATCTTCCAGCACGTCCCAAGGGCCGAAAATACCAGAGTCGACATACTCTCCAGGTTGGCAAGCACCAAGAAATTGGGAAACAACAAGTTAGTTCTCCAAGAGGTCGTCTCGACCCCAACAATTTGAGAACCATCCATCTTAGCAATTGAAGAGTCTGAATCATGGATAACCCCCATCGACTTATATTGACAGGAAACTCCCTGAAGATGAGAAAGAAGCCAGAAAACTGAGACGATTAGCATCTCGGTTCACAGTTGTTAAAGAAAAGTTGTACAAGAAAGGATTTTCAACCCCCTTGCTCAAATGTGTTGAAGACAGTGAGGCCTCATACATCCTGGCCGAGTTACATGAAGGCAGCTGTGGAAACCACCAAGGAGGAAGAACACTCTCAAAAAAAGCCCTCAGGGTCGGGTACTACTGGCCAACTTTGATTCAAGACTCCATGAACTTTGTCAAGAAGTGTGAAATATGCCAGAAGAACGATCCCGTCCACCATCAATCCTCTTATGAGCTAACTACCATGACGGTCCCTTGGCCTTTCCACCAGTGGGGCATTGACATACTCGGTCCCTTTCCTCCAGCACCGGGACAAGTCAAGTTCCTAGTAGTGGCAGTAGACTACTTCACCAAATGGATCGAGGCTGAACCCCTTGCCACTATCACCTCAACCAAGGTCCAGAAGTTCTTTTACAAGAACATCATCTCCAGGTTCGGGATTCCTCAATCCGTGATCACGAATAATGGAACACAGTTCACTGATAAGAAATTCAGAGAGCTCCTGTCAGGACTAAAGATCAAGCACCATTTCACTTCAGTGGAGCACCCACAAACCAATGGCCAAGCCGAGTCTGCCAACAAAGTGATCCTCAAAGCCCTTAAAAGAAGACTGGACAACGCCAAGGGCAACTGGGTGGAACAACTCGACCATGTCCTCTGGGCATATCGAACCACTCCACAGTCATCCACCAACGAGACTCCCTTTAGGCTCACCTATGGAACTGAAGCACTCATCCCGGTCGAGATTGGAGAACCGAGTTGGAGAGTTGAAAATTTCAACCAAGTCACCAACGAAAAAGCAATACTTGAAGAGCTAGACTTCTTGGATGAAACTCGGGCAGTGGCGCACATCTAGGATTCGACGCTGAAAGAACGTCTCACAACTCGGCACAATGCCAAAGTGATGGTCAGAAACTTCCAACCCGGAGATCTTGTCTTGTGAAGAGCTGACATTGGTAACAAGAACGCAGCCCAAGGGAAACTTGCAGCAAACTGGGAAGGCCCCTATAGGGTCACTGAGGCAACCGGTAATGGGGCGTACAAGATAGAAACACTTGAAGGAAAATCCGTACCAAGATTTTGGAACTCGGATAAACTCAAGATTTACTATTCTTAGGAAATATTTAGGAACACTTACACTTAGGAAATTTTCTAGGCTTTGTTTAGAACCGGACGCGAAGAGCGTCTCGGTCTTTAAGATTCCAGTATTAATAAAACCGGATGTGAAGAGCATCTCGGCCTTGAGTTTTTACAGAACATCTTCAAAACAACTGACAAAAGCGTTAAAAGCGTACCAATGTTAAAAGCGCAAGTCCGAGATTAAAGCGTTAAAAGCGTACCAACGTTAAAAGCACAAGTTCGAGATTAATGCGTTAAAAGTGTGCCAACGTTAAAAGCGCGAAACCAAAATCAAAGCGTAAAAAGCGTACTAACGTTAAAAGTGCAAATCAAACACGCAACAAGAAAAGACAACCGAGACGGGACAAAAAGAACTTGATAAAACTCGATCCAGCTATTGTCATTACAAAACATGAAATTTCACAAAAAATTACAAGTTAAAAAACAAGGGAAGATCATTCTTCGTACGGGCCGACTTCCTCACCAGAAGCAACATCAACATACATCTTCTCCACGTCGACCCGACAGATCTTCCCCTGAAAAACTTCATACTCGGATGACAACCCTTCAACCTTCAAACCAAGGTTTAGTATTTCCAACTGCGCCACAACATTCCCAAAAGAAGCCTTGTTGATCTGCTCGGAAAGCTTCACAAGACTAGCTTTCTCCTCACTAAACTTAGCCTGAGCCTTCTGCACATTCTTCCTGACAAGCTCAGTTATGGCTTCTCCAGTCATGCCGGACGCTGGAGGAGCCACTTGCAGCTTCTTCAAGTCGTCCTTTAGCTTATCCATCTCAGTCTCAAGGGTCTTATTTTTCTCCTTGGCCGACTTGAACCATCCCTTGTACTTCAAGCTCTCTTTCTGTTAGAACCACAGGAAACACTAGAAGGGGGGTTGAATAGTGTTTTAATCTTTTTGAATAATTTTGGAAATCCTGAAATAAACCAAGGCGTTAACTAAAAAGGTTCAAAACAAATCTTAAGTTCAGAGTTGATTAATATGTGCGGAAGCTAAAAACAGTAAAGATTGATAATCTTTTTACTGAAAGCTTAAGATCGTTTTGATTAAAAAACTTCTCAAAGTATCTTTTGAAGGTTATTATACAGAAGCTTTTCAGAACCTTTTCTGGACTTCTTCAGATGAATGAAGATCGTCTGAAGTTGGTTAGTAACTTCCGAACTGAGTTCTTTTCAGACTCACCTCAGAAAGTTATTTAAAGGTTCTTCAAAGTGCATTCTTTATAATGCTTCAAATGATATGAGAGATACTTGATGTTATTGTTTCTTTGAAAGCTCATTTTATTGAAATTGTTTTACTTAGAATTTATTATGAAAAATACTTTTCAATCCTCTTAATAAATACGAAAACTAAAAGTAAAAGAGTTTAAGGGAAAGAAGACTTAGACAAGAATTTATCCTGGTTCACCCACTAATCCCGTGAGCTACATCCAGTCCCAGGGCAAACCACCACTGGATTTTCCACTATCTGAATCCACAGATACAAGTATTATTCACAGCCTCTTCAGGCCAACACAAGTATTACTTTGTTTTCAACTGCCTCTCCAGGAAAGTCATTCAGTATTCTTTTACAGACAAGCCTCTCCAGGCTCAACAAGTATTCTTTCTTACCAAGCCTCTCCAGGCTCTAAACCAAGTATTCTTTTCTATCAAGCCTCTCCAGGCTCTACCACGAGTATTCTTTCTTCCACCAAGCCTCTCCAGACTCTCAGACACTTATCCAAGTGTAGAGTATTCTTTCTTCCACCAAGCCTCTCCAGGCTCTTAGACACATAGAGTGTTTACAATTTAAACTAAGTTTAAGTTTCCACGAAACATAAACTTAATCTCTTCCTGTACTAGAGGTTAACTGAGTACTACTCAGGATACAATGAATAAGTCTAAGTACCAGGGTAAGACAGTGATACAAGTGTATGGGTTTAAGTGCAATCCTGTCTCTAATATGAGGAATAACATCCTCTGAGAATTGGCTAAGTAAATACTGAATTTAAGCTTCAGCCTTGTTCTCTAACCATCGGTTTCCTTGGGTTACATTCTAACCCATCTTGAGGAATGACCAAGGTATGTTCATGGTTTCCAACCATTCTTAATTGATCAACACTGGGTTGGTTGTCTTTTCGACCAACATTGTTGGTTTTTCCTTTTTTTCAACTAGCATCTTCAAATTCAATCTTGAGGCTATTTATATTGTTCTGATGAAATATAGCCATTTGAAGATGATTCATAATACCGTTGAGATGTTGATGATGTGACTCATATAGCCGTTGTGTAATAGCTTCTCAAACAGTTGCTTCTTCTTAAGCAAAATAAGTGTTCAGACGATCCTGTTCTGACATTTCTTTAGATGAGCTCCTATGAGAGACTTTCTTGATATCGTTATGATAATTTTCTCTTTTGAATTTCTTCTGCTTTCCACAACTTTCTTCTGATTTCCTTGGGAGTGTATATGAGGAGATGTTCGTTGAATTTGTCCTTTTGCTTATTTGGTATATACTCCTTTTTCATTTGTTCCTGACACTGTTTCTTCTTTCTTCTTTGAGTGAGGTGTCTTGTTCAATAGCCGTTGTTGCAATTTCCTCTTTGAATAAAGACATATGATATTATAGCCGTTGAATCATATAGTCTTAGCTTCTGTATTGATTTCTTTTATGTTGAAATCTGTTCCATGCATTCAGAGAATTTTAGGGCCTGTTTGGTTTGCATTTTTGTTTCCTGTTTCCATTTTCTGTTTCCTGTTTCCTGAAATTTTACAAAGGAAAAACTGGAAATGCTGGAAACAAAAATTTGTTGTTTCCAGCATTTCCAGTTTTTCCTTTGTAAAATTTCAGAAAACAGGAAACAAAGTGAAAACAGGAAATGGAAACAGGAAATGTTTTCGTAAACCAAACAGACCCTTATATGTTCAGACAATTGATTTCTTCAATCTTCACATATACTCAGATGCTTGCTTTTATCTCGTTGTAATTTCATCAGCTTCAACATGTGCTCATCTTATAATTGCTTCTAGCTTATTTCAATTCTCCAGCTTTGAAATGATTTCAATAAGCTCTTTTCTTCAAATAAGATATTTCTTCTTTTCTGATAAGATATTTCTTCTTTTCTTCAGACGATTGCAGCTCCATTCTCCTTTACATCTTCTTCTTCTGAGATTTAGATGAATAAAGATATTGAATTAAATGTATTTTATTCAAATATCTTTCTAGTTACTTTCACTTAGTCTTCTGATACATTCTGGGCAGCAGCAGGTACAGGTGCAGTAGGTCTGCGCACGCAAATCCTTTTGTAGCAGGTGCAGCAGGCATTGCAGAAAGTCTTTGCATGAGTTTCCTTATTTGTGCAAGACTATGGTCGAGGTAGAAAAGCATGTCTAGCTTTTATACTGAAATAAGTGTAGTTCATTTGGTAGAGTGTTCTCTACACTTGCAACGTCTCCAAGAAATCAATTCTTGATTCTGTTCGTAGACTGCTTCAGATTATCTTCATATCTTTAGATGATAACTGCTCTTCAGATTTAGTTAAGTCTTCAGACGGAGTAAATGCTTCAGATAGACGAGCTTTCTCATTTCTTCTCTTCTTCTCTATATTCTGCTATTTTCTCTTGCTTCTTCATTGTCCTTCAGAGAGCTACACACTCAGATTCTTAAACAAAGCTATATAAGAGCTTTGAAGATATGAGTTTGTGTAAAGGGCTCTTGTGAATTTATAGGACTTTGAAGCAGGGGTAGAATAGAGAAGTGTGGAGATTGAATCTTTTGGATTGTTTTTCACGGGATGTATATGGGCTTAGGTAGTCTTTATGATGACAGTTTCAGGCTTTGGGGGTCTCAAAATGTACATTATTGATTGGTCATAGATGAAGCACCATAGGAAACTGAGTCATTTGCATTGATAAAGTAAGTTTTTGGAAACATTTTTGAAAAGCAATTAAGAAGGAACACAAAAAAAAACATGTTTGAAAACATTTTTCGAATAACTTTTCTAGAAATAGAAAAGAAAGATGAATAAATAGGAGAAACTAAGTGAAAACATTTTAAAATGGAAAACTTTTGAAAAACTAATATTTCATACAAATCAGAAAAGAAAAACACATAATTAAGGTTTTATGATTGTTATTATCTGAGAAGATTTTAAAGTTTTGATTCTCTTAAGTTTTACTTATTAAAGAAATTAAAGTTTAATTTGCAGATTTAAGGCTTTACTAGAGGACAATTTTCATAGATATTTAAGTTATAAGGTGAAGTGATGTTACCACATAATCTGTTTATTGTTCTTTGGATGGAGGAGTGCTTTTCTGACATTAGTCCTTTCTTTGAAGACTTTTCTCCTTCTGAGGTTGTTTGATATCTGCACGCTCCATTTTGCTTTTGTCTTTTGTGCTCCAAGAGATTCTTTGAACAATCATCTTGACCTATCCCTCAAGGATTGAGATAGACTTCAATGGCTTGAGTATCAATCACCTTAGCATTCTTGACCCACAATTTCAGCAAGTTCATAGAGAACCTTCTGAACAGGTTCAGAGAATAGGGATATTACTAAGTCACAATTGTCTTCTCAAGAATTGAGGTAGGCTTGATGCATAGAGTTGTCATCCACCTTAACATTTATGACTCACAATTTCAGTAAGTTCATTGTAAACTTTCTGAACAGGTTCAGACAATGGAGATGTTATTACTCTAGCAATCCTTTTAGATGATGTTGCCTTAATTCATCCTTTTCTTCTATTGTTCTTCTTAAGCTTATCTTTAAGACCTATTTTCTGAAACATAGATAAACAAAAAAAATACCTTTCAGTAGCATCTGATATTACTTAATAGAATTTGTTAATCATTAGAGTAAATGTCTTAGGTTAATAATTTCAATTATTATTATACTTAAGCAAGTTAATTTTTAAGAAATTATCTTTAGAATATAGATTTTAATTCTGTTCTTATCTTATTAAATCAATAATTTTTCATTCTTTAGTTATACCATAAAAGGTGTGTTATGTTCAAGATTCATTTAAACATACATAGTTACAAGAAGAACAGTATAAACAGTCATAGAACCAAAAACAATTGTATCAAAGATAGAACAGAGCAGAAGACTAGATATTACTATTATATAAAAAGAAATTATTTAAAAAATATGAAAACAAGAGTAATGAAAAGACACAAGCAAATCATTGATCATCAGATGAATTCTCATCAGCATTTCCTTCTTCAGTTCTGAGCTTCTTAACCTCCTTGTCAGAGGCTCTTAGTCTTCTTGCAAGCTTGGAAATTTTGCCATTCACCTTTTTCAGATGATATGCACTCAACATCGTCCTTTTCCTTTTTCTAGACTTAAAGTGGGTATCTTTAGTTCCTTCTTCAGTGCATGGAGCAAAAAGAGGAGGAATTTCCACTTGATTCTCAGGGGCAACTTCTCTTTCAATAAGAGTCTATTCTAACTTAGCATGTGCACCCGGAGTGAAAAAGTTAGGAGGCGGTTGGTCGAAGTGACTATCCATAGGAAAGCCCTTGTGCATGAGAATTTTCATAATTAAGGTGCTGTGAGGGTAAAGATTTTCATTGCCCATATCTTCTCTGAAGATCATCTGATACATTAGCACCCAAGGGAGACTGATTCTCTTCTTCGTCAGTAAGTTTCCCAGTACGAACCTTTCCAGCTGATTTATTTCTAATTTGTTGCGTCCTTTGGGAAGGATGCAGCAGTTTAGCACAACAAGAAGTGCTCTGGGTATCTTCAGAAGTTGAGAGTGTCTGTAAGGTGCCAGACGTCTTCTTCCAAAGAGAGCTTGATCAAAGGCAAATGTCTTCTCTCAAATGGATTCCCACCTTTGAGAGTATTGCTCTCCTCGGGCAGACACTCCAATCACTTTAGCTATTAAAGCAAAATCCACAGAGATTAGTTTTCCTATCACTTTCGTTTTTATTCCAGACCAGTCTTCGTTGGACATAATCTTGGAATTGTCCCAGAACTCCAGAACATTTTCCTCATGCCATGGTCAGCAGCAGGTGGAGGTGCAGTAGGTTTGTGCACGCAAATCCTTTTGTAGCAGGTGCAGCAGGCGTTGCAGAAAGTCTTTGCAGAGTTTCCTTATTTGTGCAAGACTATGGTCGAGGTAGAAAAACATGTCTAGCTTTTATACTAAAATAAGTGTAGTTCATTTGGTAGAGTGTTCTCTACACTTAGCAACGTCTCCAAGAAATCAATTCTTGATTCTGTTCGTAGACTGCTTCAGATTATCTTCATATCTTTAGATGATAACCGCTCTTCAGATTTAGTTAAGTCTTCAGACGGTGTAAATGCTTCAGATAAACGAGCTTTCTCATTTCTTCTCTTCATACTATATTCTTCAGACGATAGTTGAGTCTTCACTACTATCTTCAAGTCCTCAGATAGTCTTCATGTCTTACTGTCTTCAGATAATCTTCAGATCTTCAGATGGTCTTCATGTCTTCAGATAGTAGGCTTTGCTTTGTAGATTTCTTCTTTTTAGATTCTGTATTTGTTATTCTGATCCTGGTCTTCTGATTCTGATTCTCTGATAATGATTTCGTTCTTCTAATCTTCTGTTCTTCTTCTTCTTCTTCTAATGAATATTCCAACCTGAAACACAATTCAACAAACCAATACCTTTCTCAGTAGAACCTGTTTACATAATCTTATAATCTTATTTGTTCTTATATGTTCTTATATAGTCTTATTTGTTAACCATTATATTCTTATATAATCTTATTTGTTAATCATTAAAACTTAAGGATATTAAGTCTTTGAGTCAAGTTTGAATGCTCAAACTGATTTGTAGACTTCACACCTTCTTCTCATTCCCCAAAGCCTCTTGAGCGGCCTTGAGGTCAACCAAAGTCAAATCCCTCTCCGCCGTTCGGGCCTCCAAGTCCGAGCTAACTCGGTCAAAGGTCGGCACAACATCCAGCCGCATGTGCCTTAAAAACGCAGCATGCTGAAGGCATTGGCGCTCCACATCACCCAGATGTTCGACAATGGATACATTGTCGTGGACCGACCTCAGGAAAGGGTTGTATAAGAGGCGATCCAGCTCCGGAGTATCCAACTCCTCCTCTGAGTCGTACAAATTGATGCCCGACTCTCCAGAAGACATCCTTGCGCAACCTTAGCCAACAAAAGAAGAAGACTCATTATTCCCAAGCATTTATCACCTAGTGCTTATAACAATAGTACTTGGGAATCATGTAGGGAGTTTTGGGAGAAGAGAGAGTAGTGGAAGAAGAAAGAGAAGAGGAAGAAGAAGAAGAAATAGGAGGAAAGGTTAGAAGAAACTCCCTTGTAATGTTGTTACTTCCTCCTTCCATAATCAACAACTCCTTTTCTTGATCTCCTTCAAAATAATTAAGGTTAGCAGTTTTGAATTTATGAAGTAATAACATTGCTTCCCTTTTATTTTTTTTTTATTTTCTTTGGTTTTCGCCTTTTCTATCATCACTTTTGATGTTTCTTCTTTCTTTTTCTTTTTATCCTCACCCTCTATCTTAAGCCTCTTAATTTTCTCAAGCTCTATTTCTCTCTTCATATGGACTTGATCCTCACATATTTCTTGAATTGACATTGGCATCAAAGTGATTTTAGTTCCATCTTGTTTAAAAGTTATTTGATTAGAGTATCCATCATGAATGGCCCTCTTATCTAATTGCCAAGGTCGACCCAAAAGAATATGTGTGGCATCCATAGGCACAACATCACAAAGAACATTATCATCATAATCACCTATGGAAATAAAGATGAGAGTTTTCCTATTTACTTCCCTTTCCCCATCATCACATATCCAAGATAACTTGTATGGTCTGGGGTGGGGAGTGGTAGATAATGTGAAGTCTATAAATCTGTTAAGTAATTAAACATGATTATAAGACTTAATATCCATTAGTTTTAATGATTAACAAATAAGATTATATAAAGAACAAATAAGATTATATAAAGAACAAATTAGATTATATAAACAGGTTCTACTGAGAAAGGTATTTGTTTGTTAATTATGTTTCAGGATGAAATACTCTTTAGAAGAAGAAGAAGATCTTGTGAACAGAATCAGAATCAGAAGATCAGAATCAGAAGAACAAGAATGCAGAATCTGAAGAAGATTAATCCTTAACAAAGTTGAAGCAACTGAAGAATAAAAGTGAAGACTTGAAGACTGTCTGTAGAAGTGAAGATTTGAAGACTGACTGAAGAAGTGAAGATTTGAAAACTATCTGAAGAATCGAAGATTAGAAGACTATCTGAAGAACTGAAGGCAAAATATATGAAGAAGTACAGATTCAAATATACGTCTGTCTGAAGAACAACAATGAACTGAAGGAACGAAGAAGAAGAGATACAAGAAGAAGAAGATACAAAGAAGAACAAAGCTACAATTCTAAGGAAGAAGGCCTCTGAAGTTTCAACCAGTATGAAGAATTGAAGTCATCTGAAGAATGCAACCTGTCTGAAGCAACGAAGCTGTCTAAAAGACTTGAGTTGTCTGAAGTCATTAATCTGTCTTTAGTGATGAAGCTGTCTGAAGAACCAAGCCCGTCTGAAGAGCCAAGCCCGTCTGAAGACTGGAACCTGTCTGAAGACTGGAACCCGTCTGAAGGTTGGAAGCTGTCTGAAGCTTTAGTAATGACGTGGCATCTTTGCTGAAACCTTGCGTGAAGACTTTTCTAAGTCTCTGCTGCTCGTACGTTTTGAAACACATTTGTGGCAACAAACACAGAGACCTTTCCCGGTGCATTTGAACTTCATACACCACTGAGGAAATCTCTGCAACGCAGCATTCGCAGCAACAACAGTAGCAGCTTTACTGCAGCACCAATGTTGTATTATGTCAGAACTCTCAAGAAGCGTGTCTCACAACGGATTAAAAGAAGACTATTTGTTGTCTCTAAACGATAGCATTTCAACGAGACATTTCTTCATTTGTGCAATTTGGAACAAGCAGAAGAAAAGCTCAGAAGACTAAGCAGAAGCAACAAGGAAGATGTTTGAATAAAATATATTCAATTCAAAATCTTTATCTAAATCCCAAAAGAGGAATCTGCAAACAACGACTATTGATCAAGACATCTCATTCAAAGAAGTAATGGTGTCAGAAGCAAGTGAAAAAGGAGTATATGCAGAATAAGCAAAAAGGACAAATTCAACGGATACATACTCTCAAGAGAATCAGAGGAAATCCGAAAGCAAGCAGATGCAAGATAATGCAAGCTGGATAAAGCAGATAAAGCAGATGCGAGCAGATGCAAGCAGATGCAAGATAATGCAAGCTGGAGCAAGCAGATGCAAGCTGGACAAAACAGATGCAAGAAAGCAGAAGAATTCAAGAGAGAGAATACACATAATCATCACATCTCTCAAAACAGAGCTCATCAACAGAAGTGTCAGAACGGGAGTATTCTGAACACTCAATATGCTTAAGGAGAAGCAACCGTTTGAGAAGCTATTACACAACGGCTATATGAGCCACATCATCAGAAGCTCAATGGTATTATGAATTATCTTCAACGGCTATATTCAAGAAGAACATATAAATAGCCTCAAGATTGAAGTTGAAGATGTTGTTGTAGTATACAACCAAGTGGTTGCAACACACAACCAAGCTGGTTGGGTAGAAGATCAATCAGGTTGTTGGAAACAACCATGCAGCTGCTGTACAACAAAGATAGATCAATCGGATTGTTTTTCAAGAAGGTTCTTGAAATCAATCAGGATGAAAATTGTTAACTAGGCTGAGTGTCTTACAGTTAACAAGAGTTGACTCGAGCTAAAATACATCATGAAAATGTCAACAACGATTGATCAGAGAGTGAATTCTCAATCGGGATACTGATCAGCTGGTCAGTTAGTTAGATTGTACAGTTGGAATTTTTAGGCTAAACAACATTCCCCTAGAAGATGAAGCTTCTAGTGATAATTGTAGCTTCTTTGGGAAGATCAATGTGCAAGAATGCTGATTAAGAAGCCTGAGCCTTCTCTTGACTATTCCAGTCCAAGTGAGGAAGAGGAGAGTACAACACCTAGGACAAAGAAGAAAAAATTCCAAACCTTCTCCAGAAAGAGGAAAGGTGTCACTATCAGTGCTTCTGGAGAACCCTCAACCAAGAACCTAAGGATTTCCTCTCCTTCTCCTACTCCAAAGATGTCTGCCAAAACCTCATCCTCCACTTCACTGTCTTTAGATCCCATTTCAGATGAAGAAGCTGTTTCTCAGCCCAAATCACCACCAACAGAAGCATCCTTGCAAGAAAACTCCCAAGAAACTATCAGTGCTTCTGTAGAGGGTCTGGAAGTTGACACATTGGCTAACCTTGCCCAAGGTACTCCATATTCTCCTCATTCCCTTCACTCTGCATCACCTGAACAAATTCAATCCCCCACAAGAACATTCCAGCTGCTGATACTCCAGAAGTTGAGAAGAAAGGGAATGAAGTAGTGCAGAAGCAAGCTACTGCTTCAGCTCCCTCAGCAGGTACATTTGGAACTGATATGGTTAATCAGTCCCTTGCTACTCAATAATGGATTCAGTGTTACCTGCTGCTGCACCAATTATGGATAATTTGCCTGCTATCTCTTCACATCTTTCCTCAATGAACACTTTCATCCAGCAACTGAGCAGTGAAAAACCTGCTGAAGAGCCTGCTGCTCCAAAACCTGATGCTGCTGCTTCTGGTGAACCTTCTCAAGCTGCTTCTCCTTCAAAATCCATGGAGAAGAATATCCAGAAGCTCAAGTCTGACATGAAGAAACTGTTCTCAAATGTGAACACTCTCCAAAACACAGTAAATGAATGATTGAGAGGTTCACACAACATCAGTTTTGGTTTAACAATTTTGTGCTTCCTGTCATAGCACCTCAGGCTCCTCCAATGCCTTTCTCACAGTTTCAGCCCCCACAGAATCTGCTTCAGCCTTCTACCTCTTCATCATCTGATCACTCCTCCCCATCCAAGTGATTAATGATGATCCTGCTTCTCTCCATACATTCCCTTAGGTTGTTTTGATTGATGACAAAGGGGGAAAAGTAGTACTAGGAAGTTAAGGCTAAATTTTAGGGATCAGGGCTGATACTTGGCTGATTTTTTTTGTGATCTGACTGTGATCAATATTATTTTGATGTACTTCTGATTAATCATGAATTATGAATGACAAAAGATGTTTTTTGATGCATATTGATATTAGTTGCTGCATATTCATATGTTTGTTGATTATACATGCTTCTGTTGCAAATTAATTGATCCAAATTACAACTCTTTCATACAATTTGCAACTATAATAAATGCCAACATTCAGGGGGAGTTTGGTATAAAAAATCAGAATTATCTAAGCAAATTTGAATAAGTTGTCATCATCAAAAAGGGGGAGATTGTAAGGTTCAAATATCCCCTCAAAGTGGTTTTAATCATGACAACCAAATCAAATGGAACTTAGTATAATTCTGATTTCAAAGAAGACTAATCATTTTCATTTGAGTATGTATCCAGAAGCAACAGGTCTAATCTTAAAGAAGGAGAAATATGAGAAACATAAGAAGCATGAAATACATGAGAAATTTCATTCCAATAACTAGCAGAAGCAGCAAACTAAAACGGAATGACAAATCTGTGAAGGACAACTTGAAATTAAAATGAGTAAATTCAAGATAACTCATTCAAAGTAATCAGAAGCTGTTAAGCACTTCTCATATCTTCTAGAAGCATGAAGAAGCTTCCAAAGAACATCAAATGAAGACATATTAGAAGGGAGATTCACTTTAAGAGAAGATTTCAAGAACAAAGCAATAATAGCACTTTATGCTCAAGACATATCAACTGTGGAACCTCAAATAGTTCACAGAAGCATGAGAAACATCTGCAGTTCATCAGAAGCAGAATTCTGCAGAAAACAGCACATTAACAGAATTTTGCAGAAGCAACATACACATATGAATTCTGCAGAAGCAGCAGATTAAGGCAAAAATAAGAAATGATTCTTCTAATGATTAGCTGAGTTACAGAAGTCAACATACACTTGAAATAATCCAGAAATCTTCCTCAGCTTATCCACAGAAGCATAGGTGAAGAAATGAGCTAGTTTTGCTGTCTGCAGAAGCAAGTTCTGCAGAAAGCACAAAAGACAGTCAACTGGACAGCTGTACCTGTCAGCTTTTGCAGCTGTACCTGAAAGAGACCTGTCAATACAACACAGCTGGACCATCTGAGGCTCATTCCAGCGGCTACAAAGCTCCTCACCTATAAAAGGAGGTGCTCTCTTCACATTGTGACACACCTCTCTCTCCAGAAGCATAAAACAATATCTGGTCTTACATTGCCAGCTTCTGGACATTTTTTCTCTCTCCTCAGGTTTTCTTCTCATTGTTTAATATACATTGTTGAGGGGAAGTTTTGCTCACTAGAAGCTGTTGCTGCTGTTCTGATTGTAATCTAGTGAGTTTTGTGAGATTTGTGTACTTTACCTTGTAGCTTTGTGCTTCTACTGAGTCAGAGAGATTGGTTGGCTGTAAAATCTCTTGTGACTAATCAGGTAAAGTATTTGAGAGGTTGTAAAGGCTCAAGTGTGAGCCTGTGAGAGATTGGGATCTGCAGAAGCAAGTTCTGCAGATTTTAGGTTCTGTGCTTCTGCAGAAAGTACTGTAAGAAGACAGAACTTGTTTCTAAGTGTTTGGTGTTTCTGAAAGAAGCCTGAAGGGGCTGTGGGAAAAGAATACTAGTGGTAGTGTGTACCCAAGGTTGTAATTGAGTTTGGTTAGTGAGAAAATCCTACTTGAGGTAGGGACTGGATGTAGCCTTTGGTTGGAAAAGGTGAAACCAGTATAAATCCTTTGTGTTCTCTTCTTTTCCTTACACTTAGTTATTGCATGATCATAAAAAGATTTTAAAAGCTACCTAATACCTAAGTAAGTGTTAACTTAATTGATTCCATCAAAGGATCCTATTTTCAGCATAATAAGCATTATACTTAAAATTAACCTTTTGGGAATCCATCTTCTGATAAAAGCCAAGAACTACCTTGAGCAGACTTTTATTAGAAGATAACTTGCAGAATTTTAAAGGAATCACAATTCAACCCCCCTTCTTGTGATCCAACCATTTACTTCAATTGGTACCAGAGCTTGCCTCTTGGGTTGAACTCACTTAACAGTGAAAGAGGAAAAAGATCAAGGAAATGGCAAACCATGGAGCTGCAATGTTTATTCCAGAAGGATCATCAACAAACAGACCACCAGCATTTAATGGAAAAGACTATTACTATTGGAAGGACAGAATGAAACTGTTCTTGGAATCCCAAGATATTGATCTATGGGATATCATAGAAACTGGAAATTACATTCCTACTGCAAGAAGAACCAGAGTTCTGGGTCCTCTCACAGAAGGTGACTTCGAAGTGGTTGAAGAAGCACCAAAGCCAAAACCTAGAGAAGAATGGACACAAGATGACAAACAAGGTATCTTCTAAACTCCAAAGCTAAATTTTTCTTCTTGTGCATTAAGTAGAAGTGAGTATGATAAGGTTGCTGGCTGCAATACAACAAAAGAAATATGGGATACCTAAGAATTGCTCATGAAGGAACAGACCAAGTAAAAGAATCTAAAATCAACATTCTAATTCATCAATATGAAATGTTTAATATGATTGAACATGAATCTATAGATGAAATGTTCAGTAGGTTTACTATCATTATAAATGATTTAAAATCTCTTGGAAAGAGCTATTCTAACCAAGAACAAGTAAGAAAAATACTAAGGAGTCTCCCAAGAATATGGAGACCAAAAGTTACAGCAATTCAGGAAGCAAAGGATCTAGCAGTACTCAAGGTAGATGAGCTTCTTGGCTCTCTAAAAGTCCATGAACAGGAGCTCATGGATGAATTGCCAAGGAAGGACAAATCAATAGCTCTAAAAGCAAATACATCCAGAAGAAGTGTTTCTGCAGAAGATAAACCTTCAGAAACAGAATCATTATCTTCTGAAAATGATGATGAACTAGCCTTCATATCTAAAGAATACAAAGGCTAATTAGAAGAAAGGCAAAACCAAGAAATTCTTCAATTTCAAGAAGGAAGGATCTAAAGGAGAAAACAGTAAAGGTCCTATCATCTGCTATGAATGCAACAAACCAGGGACATATAAAGGCAGAATGTCCACAGCTGAAAGAATCAAGGCCATTCCAGAAGAAGAAGGCTATGATGGCTACATGGGATGATTCTGAAAGCTCTACAGAAGAAGAAGATAAAGTAGAAACTGCACATCTATGCTTCATGGCTGGAGAAGCTGAAGAAGATGAGGTAATTACCTATACTCCTTCTGCATATAAAGAACTTGAAGATGCTTTTGAAAATATGTTATCTGACTCACACACACTTGCACAAAAAAGTGCTTCTCTTAAAGAACAATTAGTAAAATCAAAAGAAGAAAATGACAAACTTAGAGAAGATAATGACAAGTTAATTAAAACCAATTATTGTCTTCAACAATCTCATTCTAAGTTATCTGAACAAATCAAGAATGTAAGAAGCAACTCTGCAGAAGCAGAGAAAACTGCCAAAACTACAGAAGGAAAATATGCTTCTGCAAAGAAGATTGATGAACTTCAGAATGATTTATGCAAGTTTGTTAACAGCACTCATAACCTAAATAAATTGATAGGAAGCAGTAGGGAAACTACTGATAAAAGAGGATCAGGATTCACTTTAGACAAAAACACAAAAACACATAAAACAGTTTTTGCTCCCAGCCAAAAGGAAACCTCCTCATTGCTTCTTGGTGTAACAGATTTGGACACTATGATCAAAACTGTTACAAAAGAAATAGGAGTACCAAAAGAAAGGTATCTAACATCCAAGGACCCAAGAAAATTTGGGTACCTAAATCATTATTGTTTTTTGATGTAGGAACAACAAGAGGATCCAAGAAGAAGAGCTATGGTTCTTGGACAGTGGATGCTCCAGACACATGACTGGAAACAAAGCAAATTCACTCAACTACACATGATGGAAGGTGGAACAGTAACATTTGGAGACAACAACAAGGGCTCAATCAAAGGTATTGGAAAGATAGGTATGGAAGGTTCTACCCAAATCAATAATGTATATTATGTGAAAGGGTTAAAACATAATCTTCTTAGCATCAGTCAATTATGTGATAATGGCTATGAAGTTATGTTTAAACTACATTTTGTGAGATTAGAGAATCATCTACTAAAAGGGTATTGTTTTCAGGCATTAGAAGCAAGAATCTATATAGCATAAGTCTAGAGAAACTCCCACCTCAAACCTGTCCTTGCTTCTTTTGAAAATGAAAAATGGATTTGGCATAGAAGAGTAGGTCACTTAAACATGAAGACCATTTCTAAGTTATCCAAACTAGAACTTGTCAAAGGATTGGCCAAAACTAAGATTTGATAAAGATAAAATGTGTGAAGCATGTGTAAAAGGAAAACATACCAAATCTAGCTTTCATCCTAAAAATATAATAACCACCAAAAGAACACTAGAGTTACTACATATTGATCTTTTTGGTCCTACTAAAACACCTAGCTTGGGAGGAAAGAAATATGGGCTTGTGATAGTAGATGATTACTCTAGATTCACATGGGTTTTGTTTTTAGCTACTAAGGATGAAACTTTTGAGTCTTTCAAGATCTTTCTCAAGAAAGTTCAAAATGAAAGAAACCAAAAGGTAGCTTCTGTAAGAAGTGACCATGGAGGGGAATTTGAAAACTACTTTTTCAAGAACTACTTTGATGAAAATGGAATTTCTCACAACTTCTCCTGTCCCTAGAACTCCACAACAAAATGGAGTTGTAGAAAGGAAAAATAGAACCCTTCAGAATGGCAAGGACTATGTTAAGTGATAGTGGTATTCAAAAATACTTTTGGGGAGAGGCTGTATCCACTGCATGCTACATACTTAACAGAGTCTCTATCAGAAGCATCCTTAATAAAACTCCTTATGGAACTGTGGAAAGGAAGAAAACCCAACATTGCTTATTTTCACATATTTGGAAGTGAATGTTACATATTAAACAACAAGGATAACCTTGAAAAATTTGATGCTAAATCTGAAAAGGGAATATTTCTGGGTATTCTATTACTTCCAAAGCATATAGAATCTATAACCTCAAGAATCAGACAATAGAAGAAAGCATGCATATTATTTTCACTGATGCTAACTCTCCTTCTCAAGCATGTGACAAGCAAGATTCTGATGATGAAAGTCAGCCAAAGAATATGCCCTCTGAAAATCACAGCTCTACAGAAAAGGATGCTGAATCTGCAGAAGCTGCAGATCCTACAGAAGCTGAGGGTGCTTCTGGAGAAGATTCTGACTGTCAGAAGCAGAATCTGCCCAGAAGCTGGAAATCTGTAACTTACCATCCTCATAACCAAGTAATTGGAAATGTTGAGGAAGGAGTAAGAACAAGAAGACAATTAACAGGAACAAATGACACCGCTTTTCTCTGTCAAGTTGAGCCAAAAAATGTACAAGAAGCACTTGATGAAGAATCATGGGTTGATGCCATTGAAGAAGAACTTGATCAGTTTGAGAAAAACAAGGTCTGGACTCCTGTGCCTCAACCAAACAATCACACCATAATTGGCACTAAATGGTATTCAGAAACAAAATGAATGAAGAAGGTAAAGTTATCAGAAACAAAGCAAGGTTAGTAGCTCAAGGTTACAACCAACAAGAAGGTATTGATTTGATGAAACTTTTGCTCCAGTAGCTATGTTAGAAGCTATTAGAATCCTTCTTGCTTTTGCTGCATTTAAAACTTTAATCTCTATCAAATGGATGTGGAAAAGTGCCTTTTTAAATGGTTTCATAAATGAGGAGGTCTATGTACATCAACCTCCTGGTTTTGAAAGCCAAAAAGTATCCTAACCATGTTTTCAAACTAACCAAAGCTTTATGGTTGTGAAACAAGCCCCCTAGAGCTTGGTATGAAAGGCTAAGCACTTTTCTTTGCAAAATCAATTTTCAAGAGGTCAAATTGACACTACTCTTTTAGAAAAACTTTCAAGAAGGATCTTCTCATTGTTCAAATCTATGTTGATGATTATAATATTTGGATCTACTAATATGAAAAATGTGTGAAGAGTTTTCTGATCTATGAACGGTGAAATTTGAAATGAGTCTCATGGGTGAATTGAAGTTCTTCCTAGACTTCAAATCAGACAAGGTACAGCATGGTATCTTCATAAATCCAAGAGAAATACACTAGAGATCTTTTAAAGAAATATAAAATGGAAGGTTCAAAATCCATGGGGACACCTATGCATCCTCTGCTATCCTAAACCTGGATGAACATGGTAAACATGTTTCTGAAAAGGAATACAGAGTATGATAGGATCCTTACTATACCTAACTGCTAGTAGACCTGATATTTTATACTCTGTAAGTTTGTGTGCAAGATTTCAATCCTGTCCAAAAGAATCACATGTAGCAGCTGTTAAAAGAATTCTTAGATACCTAGCTGGAACTACAAGCCTTGGATTATGGTACAAGAAAAGTACAGATTTGAGCTCACAGGTTATTGTGATGCTGATTATGCTGGAGATAAATTGGACAGAAAAAGTACTAGTGGAAGCTGCCAATTTCTTGGAGAATCATTAATCTCATGGTCTTGCAAGAAGCAGCCCACCATAGCCTTGTCCACCACAGAAGCAGAATATATTTCAGCAGCAAGCTGCTGTTCTCAAATGCTTTGGATTAAACATCAAATGGAGGACTATTGCTTAAGGTACACCAACATCCCTATATTCTGTGATAATACTAGTGCAATTAACTTGTCTAAGAATCCAATCCAACATTCTAGATCTAAGCACATTGACATTAAACATCACTTCATTAGAGATCATGTCCAGAAGCATGATATTGAACTAAAGTTCATTGAAACCAAGCTTCAATTTGCTGAATATATTTACAAAACCTCTTGTGGAAGAAAGATTTGTGTTTCTTAGAAATAAAATTAATATGAAGTGCCTTGAAAATTAATGTGTGGATTAAAATCTGTATGTACCTGATACTTCCACAGAAGTATATTGAGAAGCATATATGTCTGCAGAAGCACAAGACTGTAATAGATACAGTAGTATGTGCTGCATCTGAATGTGAAAAATAATTTTCACCTTCTGCAGAAACTAGCCTAAGACAGTTCATATAAACACTCTTCCTTCTGCAGAATCTGCCTAAAAAAGGTGCAAGAAAAGATTCACCTTCTGCAGAAGATGAAATCTTAGCTTCTGCAGTATCCTTCTTCAAAGGACTGTGTCAAAATGCTTCTGCTCACATAGCTTAGCTAGAAAAACGTGACAACAGTGATTGTTGACTAATAATCATAGGAAGTCATATCACATATCCTAGGAAATGTCCCTGTCAAAGCTTAGTGCAGATTATCCATTCTAGGCAAAGTCAAAACTGCACCTATGAGCATTTTTGTGAGCTACAAAGGGAATAAAGAAAGCTGAATTTTGTCTCTAGCTAAAAGAAGTAGGACAGTTATTGCATGATTAGGGAAATTTAAAAGCATATGACTGTTGGTCATTAACCAACTCCCTTGAAAGCTGCGCACTTCTCTCTTTCCCTCTCCCTCGTTCTCTCTTTCCTTCTCAAAAGCAACGGCTAGTCAGGATCTATTATTTAGGAATATTTCTCAGCTGAATAAACATCACAACTGCCTTTTCAAACCCAAATCTTCATTCTCAAACTCTGCAAATTCTCTAAACCTCTGTTTTTTAAGCTCCTCAGTCACCATGAGAATTAAGCAAGTAGCCATGGAAAGAAAAGATCATTCCTCCTCAGAATCTGAAGACTTTGTCGTAATGGGCAATGAGATTGTGCCCTATGAAGAACCAGAAGCAGCTCAATCCCCTGCTAATGAACCCTCTGCTTCTAGCCACTCCACAGAGCAAGTCTCTACTACCCCTAAATCTCAAACTGAACCTCAACCTGAACCTCAACCCGAGGCTACACCTTCAAAACTTCCCACTACACCAAAGCCCTCTGTGAAAATCACTCCTAAGGAACCAATCCACTCTGTAGTCTATGTTAGGAGGTCTGAAAGGCGTCGTGCTGGTCCTGGTTTCAAAACCATGGGAAATGACCCCAACAAACCAATAGAAATAGACTCTCCTTCTGTAACTCACACTACAGCTCCTTCTCATGCCAATGAAGATCCCAAAACTTTTGAAAAGAAGAAGGAAAGCTCAAATGAAAACTTGGAGGAAAGTGATCCTTCAGAAGAATCACAAGACTCCAACTGTGATCTTTTTGAAGATGAAAAGATGCTGAAAATCTTCTATGAAAAATGGGAATGGAAGGCTATCATTCCTGGGAAGATATTTCTCCTTAAAAAAATCAGAAATGTGGATGGGACATTGGACACTTTGTCCAGAAGCAGGATTGGGGAGATTACCTGCTTTTAAGGGAACCTGTTTATGAAAGACTTGTAAAAGCATTTTATGCTTCTGCAAGTCAATATAGAAGTGATGGCAACTCTTTGGTTGTAGAAGTCAAAGAAGCAACCATGGTAATCACTGCTGAGACCATTGCAGAAGCTTTGGGATGTGAAGATAATCATCCTCATCTCTATGATGATTGGTTCTCTGCAGTTGGAGTGACCAAAGAAGAAGTTAAGAAAAGAATCTCTAACCAATCCTCCTCCCAACTTCAGTCCAGCAAGCTCATCCCCATATGCAGATTGTTTCATAAACTCTGCTGCTATTCACTCTTACCTAGAGCTGGGACTCTAGAAAGAGTCACTGATCAAGACCTAATGGTTATTTACCATCTCTTCATTGGAAAACCTTTATCCCTGCCATATCTCATCCTCAGAAGCATGATCTCATCAGCAAATCCTCAGAGGGCATATGCAAGTCTGCCTCATGGGATGCTTCTTACAAGAATTTTTAGGCTAAACAACATTCCCCTAGAAGATGAAGCTTCTAGTGATAATTGTAGCTTCTTTGGGAAGATCAATGTGCAAAGAATGCTGATTAAGAAGCCTGAGCCTTCTCTTGACTATTCCAGTCCAAGTGAGGAAGAGGAGAGTACAGCACCTAGGACAAAGAAGAAAAAGTTCCAAACCTTCTCCAGAAAGAGGAAAGGTGTCACTATCAGTGCTTCTGGAGAACCCTCAACCAAGAACCTAAGGATTTCCTCTCCTTCTCCTACTCCAAAGATGTCTGCCAAAACCTCATCCTCCACTTCACTGTCTTTAGATCCCATTTCAGATGAAGAAGCTGTTTCTCAGCCCAAATCACCACCAACAGAAGCATCCTTGCAAGAAAACTCCCAAGAAACTATCAGTGCTTCTGCAGAGGGTCTGGAAGTTGACACATTGGCTAACCTTGCCCAAGGTACTCCATATTCTCCTCATTCCCTTCACTCTGCATCACCTGAACAAATTCAATCCCCCACAAGAAACAATTCCAGCTGCTGATACTCCAGAAGTTGAGAAGAAAGGGAAGGAAGTAGTGCAGAAGGAAGCTACTGCTTCAGCTCCCTCAGCAGGTACATTTGGAACTGATATGGTTAATCAGTTCCTTGCTACTCCAATAATGGATTCAGTGTTACCTGCTGCTGCACCAATTATGGATAATTTGCCTGCTATCTCTTCACATCTTTCCTCAATGAACACTTTCATCCAGCAACTGAGCAGTGAAAAACCTGCTGAAGAGCCTGCTGCTCCAAAACCTGATGCTGCTGCTTCTGGTGAACCTTCTCAAGCTGCTTCTCCTTCAAAATCCATGGAGAAGAATATCCAGAAGCTCAAGTCTGACATGAAGAAACTGTTCTCAAATGTGAACACTCTCCAAAACACAGTAAATGAAATGATTGAGAGGTTCACACAACATCAGTTTTGGTTTAACAATTTTGTGCTTCCTGTCATAGCACCTCAGGCTCCTCCAATGCCTTTCTCACAGTTTCAGCCCCCACAGAATCTGCTTCAGCCTTCTACCTCTTCATCATCTGATCACTCCTCCCCATCCAAGTGATTAATGATGATCCTGCTTCTCTCCATACATTCCCTTAGGTGTTTTGATTGATGACAAAGGGGGAAAAGTAGTACTAGGAAGTTAAGGCTAAATTTTAGGGATCAGGGCTGATACTTGGCTGATTTTTTTTGTGATCTGACTGTGATCAATATCATTTTGATGTACTTCTGATTAATCATGAATTATGAATGACAAAAGATGTTTTTTGATGCATATTGATATTAGTTGCTGCATATTCATATGTTTGTTGATTATACATGCTTCTGTTGCAAATTAATTGATCCAAATTACAACTCTTTCATACAATTTGCAACTATAATAAATGCCAACATTCAGGGGGAGTTTGGTATAAAAAATCATAATTATCTAAGCAAATTTGAATAAGTTGTCATCATCAAAAAGGGGGAGATTGTAAGGTTCAAATATCCCCTCAAGTGGTTTTAATCATGACAACCAAATCAAATGGAACTTAGTATAATTCTGATTTCAAAGAAGACTAATCATTTTCATTTGAGTATGTATCCAGAAGCAACAAGTCTAATCTTGAAGAAGGAGAAATATGAGAAACATAAGAAGCATGAAATACATGAGAAATTTCATTCCAATAACTAGCAGAAGCAGCAAACTAAAACGGAATGACAAATCTGTGAAGGACAACTTGAAATTAAAATGAGTAAATTCAAGATAACTCATTCAAAGTAATCAGAAGCTGTTAAGCACTTCTCATATCTTCTAGAAGCATGAAGAAGCTTCCAAAGAACATCAAATGAAGACATATTAGAAGGGAGATTCACTTTAAGAGAAGATTTCAAGAACAAAGCAATAATAGCACTTTATGCTCAAGACATATCAACTGTGGAACCTCAAATAGTTCACAGAAGCATGAGAAACATCTGCAGTTCATCAGAAGCAGAATTCTGCAGAAACAACACATTAACAGAATTCTGCAGAAGCAAGATACACATATGAATTCTGCAGAAGCAGCAGATTAAGGCAAAAATAAGAAAATGATTCTTCTAATGATTTAGCTGAGTTACAGAAGTCAACATACACTTGAAATAATCCAGAAATCTTCCTCAACTTATCCACAGAAGCATAGGTGAAGAAATGAGCTAGTTTTGCTGTCTGCAGAAGCAAGTTCTGCAGAAGCACAAAAGACAGTCAACTGGACAGCTGTACCTGTCAGCTTTTGCAACTGTACCTGAAAGAGACCTGTCAATACAACACAGTTGGACCATCTGAGGCTCATTCCAACGGCTACAAAGCTCCTCACCTAATAAAGGAGGTGCTCTCTTCACATTGAGACACACCTCTCTCTCCAGAAGCATAAAACAATATTTGGTCTTACATTGCCAGCTTCTGGAACATTTTTTCTCTCTCCTCAGTTTTTCTCTCATTGTTTAATATACATTGTTGAGGGGAGTTTTGCTCACTAGAAGCTGCTGCTGCTGTTCTGATTGTAATCTAGTGAGCTTTGTGAGATTTGTGTACTTTACCTTTGTAGCTTTGTGCTTCTACTGAGTCAGAGAGATTAGTTGGCTATAAAATCTCTTGTGACTGATCAGGTAAAGTATTTGAGAGGTTGTAAAGGCTCAAGTGTGAGCCTGTGAGAGATTGGGATCTGCAGAAGCAAGTTCTGCAGATTTCAGGTTCTGTGCTTCTGCAGAAAGTACTGTAAGAAGACAGAACTTGTTTCTAAGTGTTTGGTGTTTCTGAAAGAAGCCTGAAGAGGCTGTGGGAAAAGAATACTAGTGGTAGTGTGTACCCAAGGTTGTAATTGAGTTTGGTTAGTGAGAAAATCCTACTTGAGGTAGGGACTGGATGTAGCCTTTGGTTGGAAAAGGTGAACCAGTATAAATCCTTTGTGTTCTCTTCTTTTCCTTACACTCTTAGTTATTGCATGATCATAAAAAGATTTTAAAAGCTACCTAATACCTAAGTAAGTGTTAACTTAATTGATTCCATCAAAGGAATCCTATTTTCAGCATAATAAGCATTATACTTAAAATTAACCTTTTGGGAATCCATCTTCTGATAAAGCCAAGAACTTACCTTGAGCAGAATTTTATTAGAAGATAACTTGCAGAATTTTAAAGGAATCACAATTCAACCCCCCTTCTTGTGATCCAACCATTTACTTTAGTTTTCATACAAACATAACGTTAAAACGTCTCTAGTGTAAATTGAAGTATTATAGATGAATATATTCAGAGGGATGTCTGAAATACCTGTCTGAAGTGAGCCCAACAGGAACTCAGTTCAGACACATGTAATAGATGGTCTCTGATCATGTAAAGTATTTCAGAAACAGTTCTGAAGGTACTCTTAGTAATATTCTTCAGAAGACACTAAGAGAAGTTTGTTTAAAATCAAAACAATCTTAAGTGTAAGAGAGTTTTTAATCCAAATCTTTCATATATTCCGCATGTTCTTAAAATAACTCTGGTCTTAAGATTGGTTTTGTACAATGATCACTTAGCGTGATTGTTTATTTTAAAGATTTCCAAAATTGTATCAAAATGTCTAAAACACTATTCAACCCCCCTTCTAGTGTTGCCTGTGGTTCTAACAGATAAACCAAGTTTTTCCACCATTCTTGCACTCGCAATGTTAGTGCAACTTCCACTATCAACAATTAGGGAACAAATGCGTCCCTCTACCATGCATCTAGTGTGGAAAACAGTTTGCCTTTGTTCATCTTCTCTTATTATTTGATTTCCTAAGGACCTTCTAACCGTGCATAGTTTACCTTCGGCCCTATATACTTCTTTCTTAACTTCATTTTCTTCTTCACTAGTTTCTTTTTCATCATCTTCACTTTGTTCATGTTCACTTGCACTAGTGTATTCACCATTTTCTTTAACCAACATTGCCCTCCTATTTGGGCATTGGGAAGCTATGTGTCCTTTTCCATCACACTTGAAACACTTGATGTTTCTTGTGGAAGTAGAAGGATCTTCCTTTTTAGTAGGAGTGGGGTTAGAAGTAACCCTAGAACCCTTAGGTTCTTCCTTCTCTTGGCTCTTTCCCTCATCTTTCTTTAGGGTTTCCTTGTTCCTAGTTGTAAAACTAGTGTTTCCTCTTTTATAGCTACCCTTTCTTTTTAGTTGAGTTTCAATTTTAATGGCTTGATGTACCAAGTCCTCCATTGCAACATAAGGATGCAACTCCACTATGTCCCTTATGTCAAAATTAAGTCCATTGATAAACCTAGCCATAGTTGCTTGACTATCCTTAACTATGTTGGCCCTAATGAAAGCAAGTTCCATTTCTTTAAAATATTCATCTACACTCTTAGAACCTTGCTTAAGAGTTTGGAGTTTAAGTTGTAACTCCCTAGTGTAATGTTGAGGTATGAACCTCTTTCTCATGATGGACTTCATTTCCTCTGAAGAGGAAACTAAAGGAGCATTGCACCTTCTTCTATCAGCTTGAAGCTGATGCCACCAAACTAAGGCATAATTCTTAAACTCAAGAGAGGCAATCTTAACCTTTTCTTCTTCCCTATACCTATGGCAACTAAAGATTTGTTCAATTTTAAGTTCCCACTCTAGGTATTGTTCTACATCATTTCTCCCATTAAAGGTTGGAACGTCTATTTTTACCCCTCTAAACCCTTGTTCCCTTCTAGGCTCTTCTTCTCTCCTATGCTCCCTCCTATGCCTCCTAGGGTTCTCTTCATAATACTCTTCTCTTTCTCTTCTAGGGGTTTCCTCATAGTAGTCTTCTCTAAACCCTCTAGGTTCCTCACGTCTCCTAGGCCTCCTATGATGTTTTTCCTTTTCCCTTCTCCTATAGGTATGGCTAGGGTGTCTCTCTCCCTCACTACTTTCTGGATGGTACTTATCTCCACTCCTAACCACACTATATTTATCCTCATTTCCTCCTTCTTGAGAAGAATGCCTTCTCTCCCTCCTATTCCCACTTAGTTCCTTCCTAAGTTCACTCATCTCATGCCTCATCATTCTGGCCATATCATGAATTGCATGCTGCAACTCGGCCCTATACCTTAGAGTTCTAGGTGAAGGAGGTGGTGAGTTCCTACTACCCATTGTTTTTAAGTTTTTGTTTTTAAGAAATTGGACCTTTCCACTCACTAAGTGTTTACACTCAATGGAATGTTAACACTCGTGTTTGTCACTCTTTTTTAGGTTTTTTCTATAATGAGACTCTCTTGCCTCTTCTACTCGGTTGGAGGTTGGTTAGATCTTGCAAAGACCAACGTGAGACTATATCTTAACCCTTACCCAAAATAGAAGCGCACTAACAAAGAAAAATATCTACTGGAAGACGATTGGAAAATCCTAAGACAAAAACAAAGGAGTTGATATGACAAACAAGAAAAGCTGACACTCAAACAAGCTTATACATAAGAGCAGACAACAAACAAGACAAGACAGAAGAAATTGCAAAGAGAATTATTTTTGGTGATTTTTGACAAAGAGTTGCCAAAATTGTCATTTTAAAGAAAACAACAAATACAACTCAAATACGGTATACTTCTTATGAAACAGAAAAATTACAGTAAAACTGTCACTGTATTATTGGGATACTTCTTTGTTTTTGTTTTTCTATTTTTCTGAATTTTTTTGAATTTTTGACTCTTTTTTGGGTGTCTTTTGACTTTTTCTTCCTTGTTGACTTTTGCACCCTTTTTTTTTTTACATTTTACACCTCTTTTTGTATTTTTGGCACGTATGTACTTTTTGTTTTTTTCTTGCCTTTTCTTTCTTTTTTGTCTTTTTCCCCAACAGAAAATTACAGAAATTTGTACACAATGAAAAGAAAATAAACGGTACCTACTGTAATATTTTTGGAATTTTGTGACAGTAAACTGGTCCAAGTGGCCCAGAAAAGCAAAAATAATGAATAAAGTGATTTCTAAAAACTGTAAAAACATAATGGCAACTTGATTTTAAAAATGGCCAAAAAAATTGCTTAGCACTTCCTTGTTGATTATACAAAACCGGTATGGTCACAGAAACACGCTTGGTTCAATTTTAAGATTGGAATTAAAATTTGAAGGAAAATCAACAATTAGAATTTGTTGATCTTCTTCCAATACTATGAACCAAAAGAAAGCCTATAGGTGAGCGTTTTGCACAATCAAACAGAGAAAGTCCAAGGTAGAGATAACAGTCAATCCAAATTTGCAATCAGAATGCCAAACAGACAGATATAACAAGAGTAGAAAATTGAACAACACAAGAGCCCAAAAATGCGAATAAAATGGAAAAAATAAGAAGGTAAATTGCGCAAAAATAAATGGAAAGAATTAAAAGGGGGAAACTGAAATTAAAAGAATGGGGAGGACATGAATGTAAATGACTGAAATGTAAAGGGGGTGGCGGAAATTAAAAGGATGGGGAGGACTGAAATTAAATGACTGAAAGTAAAGAGGGAAGCGGAAATTAAAAGGATGGGGAGAGCAGAAATGTAAATGACAGAATGTAAAGGGGGAGAGCAGAAATTAAAAGGATGGGGAGAAGCGGAAATTAAATGGCGGAAAATTAAAAGCGGAAAGTAAAGAGATGAATATGGGGGATGACAATTTAATGGTGAAGGGGAGAAAATGTAGGTGAACGATCTTTGGAAAAATGAAGACAACAATGCCTCCTCTCACCACACTTCACCAACAAACAAACAGTTTATAGCAATTAATTGCAAGAATCACTCAAGAACAAGTATGAGCAATTAAGAGGCATTTAATCAAACACCTAAGGGGTGGGATTAGCGGCCCAAAAACAGCCCCATACTAGCAAGAATTCAAGCAATCAACAACCAAACAGACAATGTTGACAGCAGCAGAAAGACACCTCGGGCCCGGGAAACAGTCCAAGTCCAAATTACAATTGAAAAGAGGGATGGAATTACACTAAAATGATGAAAATTCTGCACAAAAGAGGTGCGGTACCCGCGACCTTGTAGCTCCAAATTTGCTCAAATTCAACAAGCTCTGATACCAATTGATAGCAAGAAGGGTGTAGGACCTAGAATTGAGCAAAACCAACCGATCAGAATCAAAAAGTAAGTAATAAAATGCGAAATATAGGTGCTGGGCAGCAACTATATTTGCGCAAGAAAGTGATAGAAAATGAGAGAAAATGAAAGAAAAAGTGGAGAGGAAGAAATAGTGAGGACGCTACTGAAGCAAGAATCCTCCTGCAGCAGATAAGTCCAATGCCAGACGCCACTAATTTAGGAGAATTAGATAAGTCTCAGTATGGTTTGAGCAACAACCACCAAGCCTCACTCAACTCACAATGGGAGGAGAAATTTGGGCATAATGCCTTTACTATATTCATGAAGGTGTGAAATACAAGAGGTGAAGGATCCTTTATATAGGAGTTTGGGGGGAGAAGGGGCGGCCACTAAGAGGGAATAAAAGGGAAAAATAAAAAGATGGGTGCAAACCCATCCTAAGTGGGATTTGAACCCATGCCGCTAAAGGTTTATGGCTAAGCTAAGCCTTAAGCCAATAAACCTCCTAATTTGCGCCCCTTTTACATAGGAAAATAAAAGATGAGTAATTTTCCTATCCTAGGTGGGATTAGAACCCATGACTTCCTAAACCTCATAGTAAGGCAACCTACTAACCAATAAAACCATACATGTAGCGCCCCTAATTAAAGAAAAATGACAAACATATCCTAATTACATTGTTAATTCCTAAAACTTTGATTCCTAATTAAGCTGAGTCTTGCATGTTGACTTTGACTTCTTGGTCAATGATCAAGGGTTGATCAAGGGTTGACTCTCATGAAGGAAGGCTCATGCTTGGTTCAGCCCCAAACACTTCAAGCAGCTCCAAGTTGATCCTAGCCACTAGCTGTCAGTTCAGAGGTCTACTGATAGGTGCCAGCACCTGTGGATACGATACTCTCTTACTATTATACTGCTGGATTTGTGGTTCGCTTGCCAGAAACCCATCAAGTATTTTTGGCGCCGTTGTCGGGGAACGATTTCCAATTCGTGTATATCTTGGCGGTCTAGTTATCAAGGATATTTATCTTAGGATTTCTTTTATTTATTCTTCTTATTATTTTAGGACTTTTTATTATCTTAGGAAATTTATAGTTTTTCTATTATTATTAATTTTTCTTCCACACTTACATTTTTCAAGTTTCTTGTTTTTTCTTTTGAGAAGCCAGGTGTCCCCAAATCAACTACAATTTGTGCCAGAAATAGAAAGGACATCAAGGAAGAATAGAAGTAGAAACAAGAGAAGGAGACGAGGGAGAAGTCGAGAAGAAAACAAAAATATTTTTTTAATTATTTTATTTTAATTATTTTCTTTTTATAAAAAAATTATTATTATTATTATTATTTTTTATTTTTTTTTATTATTTTGAAAAAAATTATTATTATTATTATTTAAAAAAAATAAATATTATTAATTAATTAAAAAAATAATTTTTGTTCCACTCTCCTGAACTAACATTTGTTTGAGCTTCCTGAATAGTGCTCTTGTGGAAGACAGGTGTCTCAAAATCAATTGAGAGAAGGGTCTAAATAGAGAGAGAAAAAGGGGCAGAGCTCAAGGAGACAATTTCAACACTCTTTGTTCTACCACCCCAAGTGAAGTAAATGTAAAATGGCTTATGAGTGGCAAAATCAACCAAGAAGGACCCTTGGATATTATGTTAGGTGGCAAGAACCAAGTTACTCCTCTCATGCACCAATTCAAGGTAACTTCTCTAATTACAATAATTATTCTAACAACTTTTCACAGGATTGGGGAAGTTACCAGAGCCAGAATTTTGGGAGGCACCAAGATGATGTTTCACTCCGTATGCAACCTTCTTTTCAACAGCAGCAAAGTCACTCTACCTATCAACAAAGAGACTCACAATTTTATGAGTTTTTGGAAGAATTCAAACAAAGCAATATACAATTTCAGAAAGAGAGCGAAGAGCGAAGACGAAACACTGACGCTTTGTTAAAGCAGATGGCAGAACAAAGGGAGTTAAGACTTTGTAAGAGTATCGAAGAAATTCATCAAGGCAATATACAATTTCAAAAGGAGAGAGAAGAAGCAAGAAGAAAAAAATACGCTTTGATAGCACAACTAGTAGAACAAAGGGAGTCAAGACTTCAGAAGGAAAGAGAAGAAGCAAGAAGAAACACTAACACCATGTTGGAACTGCTCAATAAGAAGAGAAAGTCTCCTGATGCAACAATTGAAGAGATAGCAGAAGCAATAGCCAACTAACAGTCAGAACAGAGCTCAGCAAACGCTCAACCCAACCCCGTAGAATTTTGTCCCACCATAATTGTTAAATTAACAGGGGAGGAAACCAATGATGATCTGGCTGATAAAGAAGATGAATTTGAAGAAACACAAGAAAGAGAAGCTGAAGAAGAAGAAGGTGCAGCAGAAGAAGAAGAAAAAGGTGAAGATGAAACAGAAAAGATGATGCTTGAAGAAGAGATTGGCTGTGAAAGGGAGGTAGAGAATACAACATATGAAGGTGTACATGATGAAAAAGCCCAAGAAAATAAGAAAAAGATTGAACAGGGAGTTGGTGAATCAAAGCCCGAGGAAGGAAGGGAAGTGATTTCAAGAACAGAGACCTTGCCTTATCCAACCAGTCCTCCAAAGGAAGATCAAGAACGACATGGTGCAAGTGATAAACCTTCCAGATCTCACAAAAGAAAGGCCTGCGATCACACCGACCAGGACAAGGCAAAGAGAAGAAAAGTCAAGCTAGAATTAAATTCAGAGCCTAGAGCCAGATTGAAGATCAAGTGGTCAGGTGTGTTTCATATCAAAGAACCCCCCGAAGCAAAGAAATTGAGAGAAATCATTTGTGAATCATTCAAGCTTCAGGAGAAGAAAAGGACAGATTGCTCCAAGGCAAGATTATGGGGAGGTTTAAGGTCCAGAAAAAGGAAGGGTGCAGCACACAGGCTCACCAAAATATTTCAGTTTTAGCCACCTTAAGATAACAAGTGTCGAGCTATCAGACGTTAAACAAGCGCTTCCTGGGAGGCAACCCAGAGATTTTTAAGTTTTCAATTATTTTCAGTCTTGTTTTATTTTCTTGTTTGTTAATTAGGATTTTTCATTTTTAGGATTTAGGAAATTTTCAAAATTGACTGGGATAAGTTTGTGGAAAATAAAATTTTTCAAAAGAAAAAAATAGGAAGTAGCAGAAAACGTGACTGAAAATTGCAAAATTGCATTCTATTTTCTGCGCTTCAACCTGCGCTGTAGCGCAGGTGAAGCACAGAAATGCAATTTTAGTCACTGTATTCTGCGCTTCACTTGCGCTGTAGCGCAGGATACAAAATTTTAAAAAATCTTTTCTTTTCTTATGTATTGTTTCTCTACTTCCTAACCTCTTCTTTTCACTCTTTCCACTCACAAACTTCCATCAATTTTGAAACTTTCAGTTATGTTTTCTTTAATTGTTACCAATTGAAATCTTCATTTACTCTATTCGCACTTTAGGGTAGCAACCTTAGGATTGTGAATATTATTGACTATTGCTATCTTGAATGTGATTTTGGCTGTGTGGAACATGAAGAACAATTTGCTTGAATTGAAATGCTCTTTGTTTTGTGAGTTATTAAAGTTGAAAGTGTTATGCTCTGTTTCTTTCAAAAATCTTGAACTTTCACTTTCCATGGATTGATTGAATACTTGCAAAACAAATGAGTATGATTGTTTTTAGGAAATCATTACCAAGTGCACTGAACTTTTGTTGTGAAAATATTAATTCTTTGAATTATGCATGTAAATTGGTTAATGATGGCTTCCATGTTCTTCATGAATTGCACAGACTGCTGCAAAGCATAAAGACCAGTTGCCCTCAAACCAATCAGGAGTACTAGACTCATACCCAAGCATGCTGCTTGAAGAGTTCCGGATATTCTTGCAGTGGCTTGGGGACAGGCCTATTTTCCTAGGGGGGATGGAAGCAACAGTAGGACAAGAACTCACAGGATACAGAGGATGAAGATTGATACTGGTGTTTTCTTTCTTTTAGTTTTTCTTTTATTTTCTACTATTTTTTCTATTAATTAGGATTTTTTGTTTTGTATTTCATATTTTTTAAAATTTTTAGAATTTTTAGGACCTTAGGAAATTAGGAATCAAGGTAACTCTTTTAAATTCTCTGTAATTAAGTAGTTTAACTAACCAGATTAGGAAAGATGATAGGGTTTTGTGATTAATTCCATAATCAGTAGGATTAGGATACTTCTCAAGCAGACCTATCAGGATAGTTAATTAAAACCATTAAGTGTTTTAGCAAGGAAATTTTAGCCAATAACCGGTGAGATGAGAGCCCAAACACTGAAATTGAGAGCTTTTCACCGCTGCTTGTCAACTGTTATTGCTTGAGTTTCTGAATTTTGTCTTGCTAGTAGAAGGTATGGAAGTGATAAAAGCATATTTTTTGATTCTAATATTGTGCTCAGTGCCAAATAGCCAACCCTGGTTAAATGTTTCCATTTATTGATTGCCCATTTGAGCTTGAATATTTCCTTTGATGCACCCTAACCATATTCAATGATTATATCTTGTCCCTTAACACTTGGGATAGAGAGCAAGGTGCACCACAACAACATGGGACAAGAGGTTGGTGAATTGAAAGGTCAAAGAAATTAAAGAGCAGGCGCAAGAAAATCACAAAGAAGAATACTCCCCCATAAACAAATTCTCTATGTTATTGTTTATAATTAAAAAAAAAAGAAAAAAAAAGAAAAAAAAATTTGCACATAAGTGTGGAAATTGAATAAGTTGGGGGGGGGGGGGGGAATTTCTTCAAACAATGAGGCCAAGCTTAAAAAGGGTGACCATTCAAGAATGACCAGTGAAAATAGAGAAGTCCCAAGCACAATCACAAGATGCTCTCTATTCAAAGTGTTCCTTGAATATCCGGAAAAACCATGATTTCTTGATAGCCCAGCCTCATTACAACCTAAGAAAGACCTTTTGATCCATATTAACTGCTTGCAGGTTCAGATCTTGGAAACGACTATCAATTCTAGTTGTTCAACAGTGGTGAAAAAGATTGAGGGAAACACTTACCCATGATAATGAGAGATTTCCTTGGTTTATCACTTACTGCTTTAATTGCTATTTTTGAGAAGTTTGATTGATGTTTGTATTTCTATTCTTATTGATGATTGGTAACATCCCTTGATCCTGAGTTTCTCTTATGTTTGGAAAGTGACTGCTACTTAGGAAGGAGTTGAGGAATAGTTCCTTGAATTTGTTTTTAATTATTTGAAATACACTGGGAATAGAATTGATTTTTGATTGCAAAGAGGTCTCTTGCTTGAGGACAAGCAAGAAGATAAGTTAGGGGGTATTTTGATAAGTGAAAATTAGTTGATAAATTAGAGCACTTTTTAGTTCACTTATCAAGGATAAAATGGTAATTTTGCCCCAGTTTAATCCCTTTTTATTAAATATTATAGAAATTGTATTTATTAATCTTAGATTTGAATTTGATGCTATTTTGATAGAAATATTGCTGATTTTTGCAGGATATTGCAAAGATTTGATTTGAAGGAAAGATAGCATTAAATGAGGGAGATATCTGCAAGATTTGAGATTGATTGAAGACATTTAATAATAATTTGAAGAAAATTTGAGGCAATTAATGAGGAGATCACTGCCAATCAATCAAGGATTCTGCAGACAAGCTTCAAAAATAAATCAAAGATTGCTCATTAAATGCAAGGATTTTATCAAGAAAAGGGAAACAACGAAAGACAAATCTGCCAAAACCAATCTCGGGGAGAGATCAAGATTAAAAAGAGAAAGTTGGACCTGCAGGACGCTACCTGCGCTTCACCTGCACTACAGCGCAGGGTGAAGCGTAGACTCTCTGGATCCTGCGCTGTAGAGGAGCTTGGAGCGCAGGTTACGCTGATTTGCTCCCTGTTGCCGTTTTTAGATAGATTTCTCCCCAATTTTCTTTGTCTTTCCTTAGTCTATAAATAGGAACCTCTTGCACCTAATCCGATGTGCACGATCATTGTAATCCAGTCTATATTTCAGTGATAATGTACCAGAGCTATGTTTAGAGTAGGAGAGGAGGAGCGCTTCACAAGGATTGAAGATGGTGACAGCATCTTCGGTGGTTTGTATGGCTACCTTGTGTAGTTAACTCTCCATTAGGATTAGATGTAATTGATTCTATCCCCAAGTGTATGTAAACTGTATATTATTATTTCTGTGCTCTCTGTCTAAAATATTGGTAATCTTACTCTATACTTAATTCCTAATTCCCGCGCTTGCGCCTGGAGTTATAGGCCAGTCTTAACTAAGTTAGTTTTGATTAGGATTGAGAGTGGGGGAGCGGATTCTAAAGAAACTCATTCTCTGATTGAATAAGAATACTCGGTTAACCATTGACTGAACAAGGGTGTTTACTAATGATTGATGGGTAGCGTGAGTACCATAATGAAGGGCATCCGACCATTAAGCTTGGTATTGATAAACCGAGAGCAAAAAGTTAGTTGATTGTGAATCCAGGACCGAACATAGGCGTGTCCTGATGAGTGATGGTAGCGACAGTACTGGAGCGAAGGTGCGTCTACAACATTAGGCCTCGTTTATCAACTAGTTCTTTTACAAACTGACTAAAAAAGAGCAAAATAAGCCGAGGGTAAGTCTGTCGCCTGGGAGAACCCGCATGGATTATCTTTGAGTTTGTGAGGCCGCTGGTAACTCGGGGTCTTAGCAATAAAGTTTGTCTAGGATATTCTAGAGTAAACCTAAAATAATAGATAGTTTTTACATACATAAAGGGTGTGATGATATGAAGTCCAATCCTAATCCAAGTAAAGTGTCTCTAACTCTTCCTTTCTATTCCATTGATTATTACTTTGTTATTTACAATTCCGCAAACAATATTCTCTAAACCATTGCTTTCCCTTGATAAATAGATCACAATCTACGTAAATTGGCCGTTCCATGTGGATACGATACTCTCTTACTATTATACTGCTGGATTTGTGGTTCGCTTTCCAGAAACCCATCAGGAATATAGGCTATCAATGCATTAAAAAAAGAAACGGAGTTTTTCATTATATGGCAGAAAATTAGAAATGCATGAAGTTTCTTTGATACTCAAGATTTCTTACTGACATGGGCTCCACTAAACTGACATAAATATGGATCACATCACTCTGGAAAATAAATAAAGAAGACTAAGTGAAATTTTAAGATACCTCAAAGACAAACAAATAATGAAATCGGTAAACCTTAGTCCATATTTGCTGCAAAAGAGTCATGAAGAATTCATTGTTAAATGCTAAATCAGGTTAGATACAAACTGCTCTCAGTAAATAATTGTCTCTAAACAATCACATCAACTTAACAAGTCCAATTAACTTTAGGCTGTAAAATTTTGATGTTTGGGTTAAATAATTTAGTATTCGGAACATATACCAAAAAATCAGTATCCTAAAATTAACACAAAAATGGATTATTGTATATAAAACAAATAGCATACTAAAAAAAATGCTCCATCAGAACCTTTCCATATTCCTTATCAAAAGAACACATGTTTAGAAATTTATAAAAGAAACATGGATTAGATAATGTTTCAGTACATAAGTTGTCATATTTGGCCATGGTCCCTCATCAAATGCCTTGCGAGCAGCATGGACAGCACGATTTACATCTTCCTTGTCACCTTCAGAAACATTGGCAATTAAATCTCCTATCCTACGATCATAGGTTTGAAAAGTTTTTCCTAATAAAGGCAAACAAATTTAAATTAAGTTTCTTATGTATTCATAACAATTGTTTAATAACATAAATTTAAGATATTAACCAGAAGCTGCATCCAAAAAAAATCTCCATTAATCAGAAGCTGATTGTGATCAATTTGCACAGGTGGTAGGCTAGGCTCCACATCAGCAGGAGAAGCACCAATTCCACTGATTCTTCTATGCCAACCATAGTAGGCCTGAAATTTTAGTCAATAGTTATCATCAAATTCTTTAGGCAATCAAATTTAATAGGCTTAAATACATTTTTAGTCCCTATACTTTTGTAAATGGGTAATTTTGGTCCCCCGAGTTTTAATTGCTCAATTTTAGTCCCTATACTTTTGTAAATGGGTGATTTTGGTCCTCATAGTTTTAATTGCTTAATTTTAATCCCTATTTTTTTAAAATTGAACAAATCTAATCATACCGTTAGTCTTTCATTAAATATTTAGCAGAGTTTGCTGGCATGGATTTAATTTTGTGACGTGTAAACTATCACATGACAATGATTACTATTTAATTTTATCTCTTAATTTGTTTAAACGAAAAATCAGAGCTTGCAAATTTCAGTTCGCTTTCGATTTCATTTTAAATTTCATTTCATATCCGAATGAGATTTCAATTTGCTTGGTTGATGACTTAAAGCAGACCTGAATTGTTTTAGTTTTGGGACTTGTATTTACTTTATTGTTTTTGAGGAAATTGGAGTGTAGGAGTGAGATTTTGTTTTTTTATTTTGTTTTCTCATTGTATTAAATTATGCAGAATCTGATTTTATTTTCTGATTTTTTGTTTAAAAAAATTAAGAAAAAAAATTAAATAATAATATTTGTCATGTGATAGTTTATACGTCATAAAATTAAATCCATGTCAGTAAACTCTGCTTAATATTTAATGGGAGGCTAACGGTAGGATCAGATTTGTTCAATTTTTAAAGAAGATGGACCAAAATTGAGCAATTAAAACTAGGGGACCAAAATTACTCATTTACAAAAGTATAGGAACTAGGGGAACCAAAATCACCCATTTACAAAAATATAAGGACCAAAAACGTATTTAAACCAATTTAATAATATATATCTCTTACTGTCTATAATAACATAATGATAAGATATGAATATTTCAGTTTGATATGCTTAATTAATGAAACCAAATACAAGTTATAAAAGGGAGAGAAAGAAAGAACAATTACCAAAACAACCTTTAGAAGCTGAAGCAGAAGAAGAGACATAATGCAGAGAGGAAAGAATTCGAGCAGCCAAATCCATTCTCATCTAAATAATCTCTATAAAGATTAGAAAATAGGATATCCTGTAATAGCATGCATTCAAAAATTGCAGCAGCAGCGCAACCACTTGTTAGTCCCTGAATCTATTTGGTTAAAAATACAATAAAATACTACTTATTGAAGAAGACGATGAAAGGTTTCTACCTTTACCCAACTCTTAGGTCTTATCAACATATTCATGTTGAAATTCCTACAAAATCACCAGAATCGTCGAACCACCTTCTCCGCCCTCGGAATCGCTAGCTTTGCCAGAGTTGCTAAATCCCTAAGTTCCACGTTCGATTAGCTTTGATAATTAGCTCAATAAAGGAGATGATTTGCTCTCCAATTAACAAATAGGGAATGAAAAGCAAAATACATAAAAAAAGATCACTGAAAGGTACAAACCTATGAGAATTGAAGCCATTATTTGTGATCCATTGACAACGTTCTTCAAATTTTGATGGCTGGCGACAAAATAAAATGCGCAATAGTTGTTACCGGAGAGCAAGCAGCGATGGTGGCAAGGAGTGAACGGTGATTATGGTGGAATCGAGGCTTCTTCATGGAGAAAATTTTAGGGTTTACCAGAGAAATTAGTTGTAGAAATTTTGGTTATAAAACCTTTTAGCTTTTACTAATAAATAATAATGATAAATATAGATAAAATTTTAAGTATATACCGACAGAAATGTTTAAACCGTAGAATAAAGATGATTTCTAATGATAGAAGATCGTCTCGTCACTAATGTCGTCTGTAGCCGTAGGACACTTTTCTTGTAGTGAATTTTCCCCTTTTCTTTCTATTTTGGACGCTAAATGAGTGGGTTTAGTGGCTTAGGAGTTGGCTTAGCTACTTAGGCTTGGGATCATGGTTCAAATTCCACTTAGGAGAGCTTTCCACTCATCTTTTATTTTCCCCATTTCCCCTTCTTTTTGGCCGCCCCCTTCCCTTATAAGTAGGGAGTCTCTCCTCTTGTATTTCACAACTTTGAAGAAATAGTAAAGGCATTTTGCCCAAATTCCTCATCACGTGTGAGTTGAGAAGGCTTGGTGGTTTTGCTCAAACAAATCAGAGACTTATCTGATTCTCCTGAATCAATGGGTGCAAAGACCATGATGGAAACATTCGATGCATGGGCCCATTGAGGGGGGTGCAACCTAGGGGTGAATATCGATGCACGGGCCCATTGAGGGGGTGCAACCTAGGGTTGAATGTTGTTGTGCGGGCCCATTGCGGGGGTGCAAGCTATCGGCAAGAGAGGGCGTTAACGATAGAGCCGTCATTGGTAACAACTAGGGAGATTGATGAGGTGCACCCATTGTGCGGAGTTCCGAGTCATGATCCTTGGGATGAGGTTTGGTGTGCATGATCTTAGGGTGAACCTACATTGTATTTTATGATGGAATTGAAAGATGATATGATGATATGAGTATTATATGTTGAGTGTAGAGAATGTGTTTTTATTGATGATTTATGAGTGTGACTTATAAACTGGTGATGAGATAATATATTTGATAATAAGAGTGTGAGATAATATGATTATAATATGAATTGATGATGATTATGATTATATGTGGGTGAGCATAGGGTAGCCTTATGTGTGCATGTATGAGTTGATATTCTTTTTCTCACCGTTTTCTCTGTGGTTAATTTACAGGCGATGATGATGGCACGTCAGGTGCCGGGTAATGAATTGAAGGGGTGTCGCTCTGATACTTGTGACATCAAGGCTTAGTAATAGGGGTTTTATTTTTATGTTATTAAGAGGAGATTATGGAAACTATTTTAAGTGCCTTACAAGGCCAATAAGGATGTTTTGATGTCGATATTTGAAATTTTGATGTTTTAATTATTCTGAAAACAGTTGACTTTAATTTCTATTTTAATTAAGATGATTTTGACTCAAATGACGTTTTGTTAAAAAGAGATGTAAACCTTTTTACCCAATGTGGTCCGTTACTTTTCCTAAATATTTCTAATTGCTGAATGTATAAGAGGTTGGGGTAGAAGGGTGTCACATTAAGTGGTATCAGAGCAGGTCGGTTCACCGGCCTTGAGTTATGAGTTTACTGTGCTTCTGTGGTGCTAATGTGTTATCTTGATTGAGTGAATTGTGTTGTTTTGATTTAATTATTGTGTGACTTATCTACCTTTTTGTGAATCAGAAGAGTAATGGCTGGAGGAGGTAGGAATTACCGAGTGATGGCTGAAGCCTTAATGGCTATGGCACAGGCTGTTGGCAACCTGAACCAACATCATGAGGTGGATTGGCTTGCTCGGTTCCAGAGAACCATCCACCTACCTTTCGTGGGGGTTATGACCCCGATGGGGCTGCCTATTGGATATTTGAGATCGAGAAGATCTTTAGAGCGATGGACTGCTCGATGGTACAAAAGGTGACGTTGGCTGCATTCATGTTATCAGGGGATGCCGAATTCTGGTGGCAGAGCACCTATCAGAGGATGATCGATGAGGGCACCGCGTTGAGCTGGGATAACTTCAAGAGCTTGTTCCTTGAGAAGTACTTTCCTCATGATATCTGTAACAAGAAGCAGATAGAGTTTCTTGAGTTAAAGCAAGGGGATGGCACCGTGGTGGACTACGTATCCAAGTTTGAAGCGTTAGTTCGATTATGTCCTACATATGAGGGAGCTGCTAATGAAGAGGCAAAGTGCGTGAAGTTTATCAGCGGCCTTCGTCCAGAGATCAAGCAAGTTTTCAACTACCGGGGAATGATGTTCTTTCACGAGCTGGTTAACAAATGTAGAATTTATGATGAAGACAACAGGGCTAGAGCTGCGCATTACAAGAGTGAAGGGCCTTTAAGAAATCAGAGCAGGTCCCAATCAACCAGCAAGGGTAAACCGTATTCTCGTGCAACAGGAGGCTCCAAGTTCGGAGGTGGCAGTGAGGGTTCGGTGCAGAAGAGGAATTACGCTCCAGTTTCTAGTCAAGCGTCCAAGGGTGGAAGCGTGGGTTCTACCGCTTCCAATACTTGCTTCAGATGCGGAAAGGAAGGACATCGAGCAAACCAATGTGAAGATAAAGAGGTCACCTGCTACACATGTAGAGAGAAAGGACATATTTCTCGTGATTGTCCTCAAGGGAAGCAAGGAACTGCAGCGGCGAATGGAGGTGCTAGTGGAAGTGCCAGTAAACCTAAAGTGGTACTGAAGCTGCTCAATCCGAAGACTTGACCCAAGGTACTGGTTTCATTGCGGGTAATCCTTTAGTTGTTTTGTTTGATTCTGGTGCGACTCACTCTTTCATATCACATGCTTGTGTGTCTAAATTTAAAGTGCCTGTCTCTTCTTTGCCTTTTGTGTTGAGTGTGGAAACGCCAGCTAGTGGGTCAATTTCTACTTCTGATGTGTGCTTAAATTGTTCTATTAATGTTGATGATAGAGAATTCCTAGTTGATTTGATTTGTTTGCCTTTAAGTCAACTAGATATTATTCTTGGTATGGACTGGTTATCTTCCAATCATGTCCTATTGAATTGTGCTGATAAAACCATTGTATTTGGTCACCCTGTTCAGAGTAAGAATAAGGACTTTTTGACTGCCAATCAAGTGAAGGCGTTTCTAAAGGAAGATGCCCAGGTATACATGTTACTAGCTTCTTTGAAATCTGAGAGTAGCACTATTGTTAGTGAGATACCTGTAGTGTGTGAGTATTCTGAGGTGTTTTCTGATAATGTGTCTAGTCTACCACCTGAGAGAGAGATAGAATTTTCCATAGATTTAGTATCGGGGATGGGATCGATTTCAACTGCACCTTATAAGATGTCACCCATGGAATTAGCAGAGCTTAAGAAACAATTAGAAGATTTGCTAGAGAAGAAGTTTGTGAGGCCTAGTGTATCACCCTGGGGAGCACCTATTTTGTTAGTGAAGAAGAAGGATGGTAGTATGAGGATGTGTACCGATTATCGTCAGTTGAACAAGATAACCATTAAGAATAGGTATCCTTTGCCTAGGATAGATGATCTAATGGACCAGTTAGTGGGGGCTTGTGTGTTTAGCATGATCGATCTTAGGTCGGGCTATCATCAGATTAGAGTCAAGGAAGAGGACATACCTAAGACTGCTTTTAGAACTAGGTATCGTCATTATGAGTATCTGGTAATGCCTTTCGGTGTGACTAATGCTTCTGCAATTTTTATGGATTACATGAACAGAATTTTTCATCCTTACTTGGATAAATTTGTAGTTGTCTTTATAGATGACATACTAATTTACTCCAAAACTAAGGAGGAGCATGAGGAACATTTAAAGGTAGTACTTCAGATTCTTAAGGAGAAACAATTGTATGCTAAGATTTCCAAATGTGATTTCTGGTTAGAAGAAGTGAGTTTCTTAGGTCATGTGATTTCTAAAGGGGGTATAGGTGTTGATCCTTCTAAGGTAGAGGTCGTGCTTAAGTAAGAGACTCCTAAGTCAGTGAGTGAGATCAGAAGTTTCCTTGGGTAGCTGTGTAACACCCTAAATGTAACATCCTAATCTTTTGATAGGTTAATTATGAGATTTAGAAGTTAATTGTGTAGCTAGAACATTAGAGATTAAGTGAAAAGAGTAAGGATGGGTAAGGTTAAGTCAAATAACTCATTTTGAACTAAACCTTTGATTTTGGGCTACTGGTAATCGATTACTGAGAGCTGGTAATCGATTACCAGAGAGTTTGGATCATGGTAATCGATTACAGGAGGTTAGTAATCGATTACCAGAGAGTCTGGCCCCTTGTAATCGATTACATAACCCTTGTAATCGATTACCAGCAACCTGGGTTCTTAGTAATCGATTACCAAAGGTGGTAATCGATTACCAGGTTCCCAGAATGGGTTCTTAGGCTATTTTTGCCTTCAGTAATCGATTACCAGGGTTTGGTAATCGATTACTGAGCGAAAATATATATACCCTGGACGCGAAATTCATCAGAATTTCGAGAGAAAACCTAACTTTAGAGAGAGAAAGAGTGGGTCTAGAGAGAGGAAGTGCCAGAACGAAGTAGAAACGTCAGAACGAAGCTAGGAATCACAATCCTTTCATCTAAACAACTTGAATTGCTACATTGTGGTGAGTAATTCTCACTTGATTGATAGATTTTAGGATTGGTCTCCACACCCTTGAACCCCCTTCTCTCTTCCCCTTTCTCTGATTATATTGTGAATATTGATGTTTGATTGTGTGATGATTGTTGTATGATCAATGGGCAACGATATTAATCGGTTACAACGGATCAATTCTTGACGAACGTTAGTTTCGAAACTCTCAAAAAGTTTCGAAACTATCGAAACGTCGAAACGCTTCGTTATCTTCGATTAAGATTGTTCCGAAATGACAAACTAAGAGTCGATAATTGATTTCGATCTAGGAATTGATGAATATACGGAATGGGTGTTGTTTAAACATTGAATCTCATTGGTTTCGAACGGTTCGAATTGTCGAAATTGTCGAAACCGACGAGATTACGATATTTATCAATTCCGAATGTCTATTTTGATTATCCGACTATGTATTCGAAAGAATTATGGACTTTGGTCGCTTATGGACTTCGGTCAATTATGTGGAGTGGGATTCGTTCCCCTGGGGAGATATCCCTTGTAGGTTGAGCTCGAGTCTAACTCTTTATGTGATGTGTACATGGCCTTTAGGCAAACATTTAGAGCATGGTGCATTATATGAATAATGAGAATGGTGAATCATGGAATATGTATGAATTGTATGAACTGTCATTGATAATTATGCTTGCATCCATGCATCGAGATTATTCACTGAGATTTTTATCTCACCACGCGATATGTGGGTTTTAGATGTCCAGGTGCCTTCCCCTCGGAGTACTCAGCCAAGGGAATGATATGTGGGATGCGGAAGATTTCTCTTGAACTTATTGTGTATTTTGGAACTTGGATGTGTTATTGTATATATGTACATATCCCTTTGTTTTGAACTAGTTATGATGTGAATGTATGTATGAAGTTTTAAAGTTAAGTTTGGAGTATGTAATTAATCCTTTTAGAATTAACTTTGTAACAAGGACTTTCATATAAAGATTATGGGTAGTTAAGTTTATTAAGCGAAAGAATTAGTTCTAAATGTTTGTTTTAAATTATCCGAATGTGTTGGATTTGTGATAATTTATAGAACTGGTTGATATTAAAAATGAAAGATCCTAAATTCTAAGTTCTGAATTTGGTTTCCAACGGACTAAATTCTGGCTTAAGAAATTAGGGTGTTACATTTTGGTATCAGAGCGGTTCAATCCAATTGGACTGTGAGTTTAGGATATTCTGTGGTCTGTTTATAATTTCTTATGTATTATTTGTGAATTGAGAGACTGATCACCTCGAGATTTGCTTTATGATATGTAGAAAGTTATGTCAGACAACAGGAGGGGTAGGTCAGGGGTTCGACAATCACCTACTTCACCTTCACCTTCACCTGAACCAGCTCAAGATCCTATGGTGACAGCTCTTCAGGCCCTCACACAAATGATGAGCAATCAGGCGACCACCAACACCGCATTATTACAAGAATTGACAAGACAACGACAGGATCAACCTCCAACACCTACTGTGGATATCTTTGCAACAGGATTGTCTGAATTCCGGAAGCATCACCCTCCCCAATTCAACGGAATATATGATCCTGATGTGGCAGCAGGTTGGCTCAAGGATTTGAATCGCATTTTTGATGTGATGAAGTGTTCGGATGAATCTAAGGTGGGTTTGGCTGTCTACATGATGAGGGGAGAAGTGGAGGATTGGTGGAAGACCGCGAAGGTTCAGGCTGCAGAGTCGGAGGCTCCACTCACTTGGGAGGTATTTCAGAGTTTGTTCATGGAGAAATATTTCCCAGCCACGATTAAGAGGCAGAAAGAGACGGAGTTCTTGCGACTTAAACAGGGAGACATGACGGTAGGACAGTATATGTCCAAATTTGAAGAATTGTCCAAATATTCAAGATATCTTAAGGCAGTCAATGATGAGGAATGGAGATGTACTCAGTTCGAAGGAGGTTTGAGACCTGAAATAATTGATCGAGTGGCAGCTATGGAAATCAGGAATTTTTCTACACTGGTGGGTAAGTGTTATATAATTGAGAAGAATTGCAAGGGAGCTGAATTATCTACTCCGGCATCAGATAACAAGGGAAAAAGGAAAGTGGATATTGGGAATTCGGGTAAACATTTCAAACCCAAGTGGCAAGGAAAACCAATTGTAGCAACCCAACCTTCTCAGCGCAAGGATGTTAGAAAGTGTTCTGTTTGTGGGAGGGAGCACCCAGGAGAGTGTCTAACCGGGAAAAATGTTTGCTACTATTGCAAGCACGCTGGTCATTACTTGAAGGATTGTCCCAAACTCAAGGAACGTCAGAAGCCGCAATCAACAGGAAGGGTTTTTACCCTCAGTGGTCAAGTAGCAGCTTCGTCAGATAATCTGTTAAAAGGTATTTGCACCTTAGGGGAGAAGACTTTAATTGTATTGTTTGATTCAGGAGCGTCTCATTCTTTTATTTCTCTTGATTGTGTAGATAAGTTGAGTTTACCTACTGCTTCCTTACCATATGTCCTTCATGTTAAAACCCCAGCTAAAGAAGTTATTTCCACCTCTCTTGTGTGTTTAAATTGCTCTTTGACTGTTCAAGAGAAAGTATCCTTGATTGATTTGATCTGTTTGCCTTTAGTCGGTATTGATGTTATTTTGGGAATGGACTGGTTATCTTTCAATCAGGTGTTATTGGATTGTCCTAATAAACAAGTTATCTTTCCGGACCTTTCTTTTTCATCTAAGGAAAAACCACCTGTTCTTTTTACTAGTGTTTCACAGATTTCCCAAAGTATGTATGACGGGGGAGAATGTTTTGTTTTGTTACTTTCCTCAAACATGGAATCAAAATTTGATTTAAAGAATGTAGCGACGGTTAGGGAATATCAAGATGTTTTTCCTAGTGAGATTCTAAACTTACCACCTGAGCGGGAAATAGAGTTTAACATAGACATGTTACCAGGATCAGGACCCATTTCTAAGGCCCCTTACAGGATGTCTCCTTTAGAACTTAATGAACTTAAGAAACAATTAGAAGACTTGCTAGATAAAGGGTTCATTAGGCCTAGTGTTTCTCCGAAATGACAAACTAAGAGTCGATAATTGATTTCGATCTAGGAATTGATGAATATACGGAATGGGTGTTGTTTAAACATTGAATCTCATTGGTTTCGAACGGTTCGAATTGTCGAAATTGTCGAAACCGACGAGATTACGATATTTATCAATTCCGAATGTCTATTTTGATTATCCGACTATGTATTCGAAAGAATTATGGACTTTGGTCGCTTATGGACTTCGGTCAATTATGTGGAGTGGGATTCGTTCCCTTGGGGAGATATCCCTTGTAGGTCGAGCTCGAGTCTAACTCTTTATGTGATGTGTACATGGCCTTTAGGCAAACATTTAGAGCATGGTGCATTATATGAATAATGAGAATGGTGAATCATGGAATATGTATGAATTGTATGAACTGTCATTGATAATTATGCCTGCATCCATGCATCGAGATTATTCACTGAGATTTTTATCTCACCACGCGATATGTGGGTTTTAGATGTCCAGGTGCCTTCCCCTCGGAGTACTCAGCCAAGGGAATGATATGTGGGATGCGGAAGATTTCTCTTGAACTTATTGTGTATTTTGGAACTTGGATGTGTTATTGTATATATGTACATATCCCTTTGTTTTGAACTAGTTATGATGTGAATGTATGTATGAAGTTTTAAAGTTAAGTTTGGAGTATGTAACTAATCCTTTTAGAATTAACTTTGTAACAAGGACTTTCATATAAAGATTATGGGTAGTTAAGATTATTAAGCGAAAGAATTAGTTCTAAATGTTTGTTTTAAATTATCCGAATGTGTTGGATTTGTGATAATTTATAGAACTGGTCGATATTAAAAATGAAAGATCCTAAATTCTAAGTTCTGAATTTGGTTTCCAACGGACTAAATTCTGGCTTAAGAAATTAGGGTGTTACACTAAATTTCACAAGTAAGAATTTGATCCGTTGGAAACCAAATTTTGAACTTAGAATTTAGAATCCTTCATTTTAAATATTGACCTGTTCTATAATTATCACCAATTCCAACATATCCGGATAATTAATCAAACATTAGAAATTAAAATCTTTTAACTCATCAAGCTTAACTACCCAAAGGCTATGTAATAAAGTCCTTAATACAAATGAAGTCCAAAAGGATTAACTACCAGTCTTTAAACATAACTTTGATTTATATACACATATACAATACTCAAGTCATAACAAAAGAAATATATACACATATCCATGATTCTAAATACAATCAAAATCCCAAGCTTCCGCCTCCAAACAAATCACTCCCGAGGCTGAGTATCCCGAGGGGGAGGAACCTGAACATCTAAAATAAACCAGATATCGCGTGGTGAGATAAAAATCTCAGTGAATAAAACTCAATGCATGAATGCAGGGAACATTTATCCATGGCATCTATATCGATTAGAAATTAACATTCACTTCTATACACAATAATCCATATGCATCATGATACAATATATGCTTTGCCTAAAGGCTATGTACACAACACAGTCTACAGTTAGACCCGAGCTCAGACTACAGGGGATATCTCCCCAAGGGACGAATCCCACTCTCCAATAATTTGACCTAAGTCCGTAATTGGCCGAAGTCATCATTCTTTCGAAAATTTAATCGGTTAATCAAGTTAGATATTCGGAATTGATAAATATCGCAATCTCGTTAGTTTCGACAATTTCAATAGTTCGAACCTTTCGAAACCATTGAGATTCGATGCTCAAACAACACCCATTTCGTATATTCATCAATTCCTATATCGAAATCAATTACCGATCCTTAGTTTTACCTTTTAGAACAATTCTAATCGAAGAGGATGAAGCGTTTCGACTTTTATCAAGAATCGATTCGTTCTAACCGATTAAAACCATCACCAATTGTTCAAATATCATTCACAAACACAATCAATCATTAATATTCAAGATATAATCAGAGAAAGGGGGAGGAAGAAGTGGGGTGCATACAATGGAGACCAATCCCTAATCTACTCAAATAAGTGAGGATTACTCACCAATGTGTAGAAATCCAAGCAATTAAGAGAAGAGAAGATTATTCCTAGCTTTAATCCTTCGTTCCCGCTTCGTTTCGTCACTTTCTCTCTCTAGAATCCACACTCTCTCTAGGTTAGGGTTTCTTTCCAAAATTCTGATTTTAAAACGTCCTGGGTATATATATATATATTCCGCTCAGTAATCGATTACCAACATATGGTAATCGATTACTCACAGCAAAATACACTTACGAACCTCTTCTGGGAACCTGGTAATCGATTACCACTCAGTGTAATCGATTACTGGAAATCCAGACTTCTGGTAATCGATTACTTAACTCTTGAATTCGATAACCAGAGACCTGACTTTCTTGGTAATCGATTACTAACCCTCGTAATCGATTACTAGAAATCCAACTCTCTGGTAATCGATTACTCAACTCTGGAATTCGATTACCAGAGACCTGACTTTCTTGGTAATCGATTACTAACTCTGAGTAATCGATTACCAGGGACTTAAACTCCTAGATTTTGTTCTATTAGGACTCCAAAACTTAGATTTTTACCCCCTACTACTTGTTACTTTTAATTCTCAATGAAACATGCATGGATTAACCTTTAATTTCACAAGTTCTATTATCCTATTAAGCGGGATGTTACATTCTACCCCCCTTAAAGAAATTTTGTCCCTAAAATTTGTTAACACAAGATAGAAAACCTTACCTCTATTCAAAAGTCTAGGAAAATGTTTTCTGATAACATCCTCTTTTTCCCATGTAGCTTCATTCATATACAAACCTTGCCAAACCACCTTAACCAAAGGAATATTCCTACTCCTCAGAGTCTTGGCACTTCTGTCAATAATCTGAACAGGTCTTACAGGTAGAGTGAGATTGTCCTTCAATTGTATTGGTTCAGAAGACAAAACATGAGAGGGATCATACACATATTTTCTCAGTTTAGACACATGAAAGACATTATGAATTTTGGACAAATGAGGTGGAAGTGCAATTTTGTATGCAAGAGGGCCAACCCTCTGCATGATTTGAAATGGACCAATGAATCCGGGACTCAATTTCCTAGATTTCACAGACTTCTTTGTACTTATGATAGGAGTTATCCTCAAAAACACATGTTCCCCTTCCTCAAACTCTAAATCCTTTCTTCTGGTGTCAGCATAGCTTTTCTGACGACTTTGGGCAGTAACAAGTTTTTCCCTAATGGTTCTAATCTTCTCAGAGGTTTCCTGAACTAATTCAGGACCTAAAAGGGCTTTCTCACCTACCTCATGCCAGCACAAAAGAGATCTGCATCTCCTACCATACAGGGCCTCATATGGTGCCATGCCTATGCTGCTATGAAAACTATTGTTGTAGGCAAATTCTACAAGTGGTAAGTATCTATCCCAACTGCCCGACTCCTCTAGCACACAAGCTCTTAGCATGTCCTCTAAGGTTTGGATAGTTCTCTCTGACTGACCATCATTCTGAGGATGGTAAGCGGTGCTAAACCTAAGCTTAGTCCCGAATGACTGGTGTAGTGCATTCCAGAACCTTGAGGTGAACCTAGGGTCCCTATCAGAGATGATACTAGCAGGAATACCATGTAACCTGACAATCTCTCTAACATACAGTTCAGCCAACTTACTTAAGGAAAATGTATTCTTAATCGGAAGAAAATGAGGTGACTTAGTCAAACAATCCACTATAACCCAAATGGTATCAAACCCAACTTGGACTCGAGGTAGTCCCACCACAAAGTCCATAGCTATGCTCTCCCATTTCCACTCAGGAATCTCTAAAGGTAACAAAACACCAGATGGTTTCTGATGTTCTATTTTCACTTGTTGACAGGTTAAGCACTTAGATACAAACTCAGCTATCTCTCTTTTCATACCTACCCACCAAAACTTCTTCCTCAAATCCTGATACATCTTGGTGGAACCAGGATGTATAGACATCTTACCCTTATGGGCCTCTTCTAACACCAGTTGCTTTACTCTACCCCCCTTAGGAATACAGATCCTCCCATGGAAAAGTATCAATCCCTCACCTGACTTAGAGAATCCTAACTGTCCCTTCTTACTTTGAAGGTCAAGGTCCAAACCCTGAGCTTCCCTAATAAGAGTCTAAAACTTACTAGAAATTTCTAATCTGTACATCTGAATGCTACCTACTCCCAATTCTACCTTCAGGTTCAAATCTCTAAACTTCTCTAGAAGACTCATCTCATGTATCATCAAGGATGACACATACAGGGATTTCCTGCTGAGAGCATCAGCCACTACATTGGCTTTACCCGGATGGTATTTTAACTCAAAGTCATAATCCTTAAGAAATTCCATCCACCTTCTTTGCCTCATGTTAAGTTCTTTTTGATCAAAAAGATATTTCAAACTCTTGTGATCACTAAAGACCTCAAACCTCACACCAAACAAGTAATGCCTCCAAATTTTGAGGGCAAACACCACAACAGCTAATTCTAAGTCATGGGTAGGATAATTTTCCTCATGAGGCCTCAACTGTCTAGATGCATAGGCTACTACCCTTCTTTCCTGCATAAGAACACCCCCCAATCCCTTCCCAGAGGCATCACAAAACACCTCAAAGGTCTTAGACACATCCGGTAATGCCAATACCGGGGCACTTGTTAATCTATTCTTTAACTCTACAAAACTTTGCTCATAGCCTTTGTCCCACACAAAGGCTTGACTCTTTCGAGTCAATCTAGTGAGAGGCAATGCCAAACGGGAGAATCCTTTGATGAATCTCCTGTAATAGCCAGTTAAACCCAGAAAACATCTAATCTCAGTGACGTTTCTAGGTCTCTCCCACTCAAGAACTGATTCTACCTTATTGGGGTCCACTGACACTCCTTCCCCTGAAATCACATGACCTAAGAAATGAACCCTATTCAACCAAAACTCACACTTCCCCGGATTTGCAAATAATTTCTTTTCTCTTAACACTTCTAGTACAAGCCTTAAGTGTTGCTCATGGTCTTCCAAGCTAGAGGAATAGATCAAAATATCATCAATAAATACAACAACAAATTTGTCTAGGAAAGGTCGGAAGATGCGGTTCATGTAGTCCATGAACACTGCCGGCGCATTAGTGACACCAAATGGCATCACCAAATACTCGTAGTGTCCATACCGAGTTCTAAAAGCTGTTTTATGAACATCTTCCTTCCTTATCCTAATTTGATGATATCCTGACCTCAAATCTATCTTGGAAAACACTGAGGCACCTCTAAGCTGATCTAAAAGGTCATCTATTCGGGGCAAGGGGTATTTATTCTTAATTGTAACCTTGTTCAATTGTCTAAAATCTACACACAATCTCATACTCCCATCTTTCTTTTTCACTAGTAACACTGGAGCTCCCCAAGGAGAAACACTAGGCCTAATGAACCCTTTCTCTAACAAATCTTCTAATTGTTTCTTAAGTTCACTAAGCTCTAAAGGAGACATCTGGTAAGGTGCCTTAGAAATGGGTTCTGAACCTGGTAGCAAATCTATAATGAACTCTATTTCCCGTTCAGGTGGTAAGTTTAGAACTTCACTAGGAAAAACATCTTGATACTCCCTAACCGTAGCCACACCATTCAAATCTAACTTTGATTCTAAAGTTGAGGAAAGGAACAAAACAAAACATTCTCCCCCATCATGCATACTTTGGGAAATCTGTGAAACACTAGACAAAAGAATGGGTGGTCTTTCTTTAGAAGGAGAAGAAAGATTGGGAAAAATCACTTGTTTATTAAGACAATCCAATAACACCTGATTGAAAGATAACCAGTCCATTCCCAGAATAATATCAATACCAAACAAAGGCAAACAAATTAAATCAATCACAGATACTCTCTCTTGAATAATCAAAGAACACTTCAGACACACAAGAGAAGTAGAAATAGCTTCTTTAGCTGGAGTTATAACATTAAGGACATATGGTAAAGAAGCAGTAGGTAATTTCAACTCATTTACACAATCAAGAGAAATAAAAGAATGAGATGCTCCTGAATCAAACAATACAATTAAAGTCTTCTCCCCTAATGTGCATATACCTCTTAACAGATTATCTGACGAAGCTGCTACTTGACCACTGAGGGTAAAAACTCTTCCAATTGATTGAGGCTTCTGGCGCTCCTTGATTCTGGGACAATCCTTCTAGTAGTGACCAGCTTGCTTGCAGAAATAGAAAACGTTCTTCCCGGTTAGACACTCCCCTAGATGCTTTTTCCCACAAACCGAACACTTCTTAATATCCTTATGCTGAGAAGTCTGAGCTGCCACAAATGGTTTTCCTTGCCACTTGGGTTTAAAATTTTTACCCTGATTACCAATATCCACCTTTCTCTTTCCCTTGCTCTCTTGTGATATAGTAGATGGTTCAACTCCCTTGCAATTCTTTTCAACTATGTAGCACTTACCAACCAACGTAGAAAAATTCCTGATTTCCAAAGCTGCAACTCGATCTATCAATTCCGGTCTCAAACCTCCCTCAAACTGGGTACACCTCCACTCCTCGTCATTGACTGCCTTAAGGTAGCGTGAGTACTTTGACAACTCTTCAAATTTAGATACATACTGTCCTACCGTCATATCTCCCTGCTTGAGTTGTAAAAACTCTGCCTCCTTCTGTCTCTTGATAGTGGCTGGAAAATATTTCTCCAGGAACAGACTTTGAAATACTTCCCAGGTGAGTGGAGCCTTCGCCTCTGTAGCCTGAATCTTTGCAGTCTTCCACCAGTCTTCAGCTTCTCCCCTCATCATGTATACAACCAATCCCACCTTGGATTCATCAGAACACTTCATAACATCAAATATTCGATTCAAGTCCTTAAGCCAACCTGCTGCCACATCAGGATCATATACCCCGTTGAATTGGGGAGGGTGATGCTTCCTGAATTCAGATAATCCCGTTGCAAAGACATCCACAGTAGGAGGTGGTTGTTCCGGGTGTTGTCTGGCTAGCTCTTGAAGTATTGCAACATTTGTAGCTGCCTGGTCCCCCATCATCTGAGTAAGGGCTTGAAGTGCTGTCACCATAGGGTCCGGTGTAGGTTCTTGAGAAGAAGAAGATGAAGGTGGAGGAGAACGATTAACCCTTGACCTACCCCTCCTGTTGCCTGCCATAATTCTCTACATATCATAAAGCAAATATCGAGGTGATCAGTCTCTCAATTCACAAAATAATATATAAGAAATTATCAACAAACCACAGAATATCCTAAACTCACAGTCCAATTGGATTGAACTGCTCTGATACCAAAATGTAACACCCTAAATTTCACAAGTCAGAATTTGATCCGTTGGAAACCAAATTTTGAACTTAGAATTTAGAATCCTTCATTTTAAATATCGACCTGTTCTATAATTATCACCAATTCCAATTCACAAAATAATATATAAGAAATTATCAACAAACCACAAAATATCCTAAACTCACAGTCCAATTGGATTGAACTGCTCTGATACCAAAATGTAACACCCTAAATTTCACAAGTCAGAATTTGATTCGTTGGAAACCAAATTTTGAACTTAGAATTTAGAATCCTTCATTTTAAATGTCGACCTGTTCTATAATTATCACCAATTCCAACATATCCGGATAATTAATCAAACATTAGAAATTAAAATCTTTTAACTCATCAAGCTTAACTACCCAAAGGCTATGTAATAAAGTCCTTAATACAAATGAAGTCCAAAAGGATTAACTACAAGTCTTTAAACATAACTTTGATTTATATACACATATACAATACTCAAGTCATAACAAAAGAAATACATATATACATATATCCATGATTCTAAATACAATCAAAATCCCAAGCTTCTGCCTCCAAACAAATCACTCCCGAGGCTGAGTATCCCGAGGGGGAGGAACCTGAACATCTAAAATAAACCACATATCGCATGGTGAGATAAAAATCTCAGTGAATAAAACTCAATGCATGAATGCAGGGAACATTTATCCATGGCATCTATATCGATTAGAAATTAACATTCACTTCTATACACAATAATCCATATGCATCATGATACAATATATGCTTTGCCCAAAGGCTATGTACACAACACAGTCTAGAGTTAGACCCGAGCTCAGACTACAGGGGATATCTCCCCAGGGGACGAATCCCACTCTCCAATAATTTGACCGAAGTCTGTAATTGACCGAAGTCATCATTCTTTTGAAAATTTAATCGGTTAATCAAGTTAGATATTCAGAATTGATAAATAGCGCAATCTCGTTAGTTTCGACAATTTCAATAGGTCGAACCTTTTGAAACCATTGAGATTCGATGCTCAAACAACACCCATTTCGTATATTCATCAATTCCTATATCGAAATCAATTACAGATCCTTAGTTTTACCTTTTGGAACAATTCTAATCGAAGAGGACGAAGCGTTTCGACTTTTATCAAGAATCGATTCGTTCTAACCGATTAAAACCATCACCAATTGTTCAAATATCATTCACAAACACAATAAATCATTAATATGCAAGATATAATCAGAGAAAGGGGGAGGAAGAAGTGGGGTGCATACAATGGAGACCAATCCCTAATCTACTCAAACAAGTGAGGATTACTCACCAATGTGTAGAAATCCAAGCAATTAAGAGAAGAGAAGATGATTCCTAGCTTTAATCCTTCGTTCCCGCTTCGTTTCGTCACTTTCTCTCTCTAGAATCCACACTCTCTCTAGGTTAGGGTTTCTCTCTAAAATTTTGATTTTAAAACGTCCTGGGTATATATATATTCCGCTCAGTAATCGATTACCAACATATGGTAATCGATTACTCACAGCAAAATACACTTACGAACCTCTTCTGGGAACCTGGTAATCGATTACCACTCAGTGTAATCGATTACTGGAAATCCAGACTACTGGTAATCGATTACTTAACTCTGGAATTCGATTACCAGAGACCTGACTTTCTTGGTAATCGATTACTAACCCTCGTAATCGATTACTAGAAATCCAACTCTCTGGTAATCGATTACTCAACTCTGGAATTCGATTACCAGAGACCTGACTTTCTTGGTAATCGATTACTAACTCTGAGTAATCGATTACCAAGGACTTAAACTCCTAGATTTTGTTCTATTAGGACTCCAAAACTTAGATTTTTACCCCCTACTACTTGTTACTTTTAATTCTCAATGAAACATGCATGGATTAACCTTTAATCTCACAAGTTCTATTATCCTATTAGGCGGGATGTTACAGGCTGGGTACTATAGGAGATTTATAGAAGGGTTTTCTAAGTTAGCTTTACCTTTGACTGAGTTGACTAGGAAGGGAGTTGCTTTTGTGTGGAATAGTAAGTGTGAGCTTAGCTTCCAAACCCTTAAGGAAAAGTTGACTAGTGCGCCAGCGTTAGTCTTGCCTGATCTTAGTAAATCCTTTGTGGTGTATTGCGATGCTTCTAAGATGGGTTTAGGTGGAGTGTTAATGCAAGAGGGTAAAGTGGTAGCTTATGCTTCTAGGCAATTGAAAATCCATGAGAGAAACTACCTTACCCATGATCTTGAATTAGCAGTTGTGGTATTTGTGTTGAAAATGTGGAGACATTATTTGTATGGTTCCAAATTTGAGGTTTTTAGTGACCATAAGAGCCTTAGATATTTGTTTGATCAGAAAGAGCTGAACATGAGGCAAAGGAGGTGGTTAGAATTTCTAAAGGACTATGATTTTGAGTTGAGTTACCACCCTGGTAAGGCTAATGTAGTAGCAGATGCTCTAAGTAGGAAATCTCTTCATGTTAGTTCCCTAATGATTAAGGAAATGGATCTCTTGACTCAGTTTAGGGATTTGAGTTTAGCTTGTGAGGTGACTTCTGATAGTGTGAGGCTAGGGATGATTAGAGTAAGTAATGATTTTTTGAAGGACATTAGAAAAGCTCAATTGGAGGACCCATTTTTGTGATTAGGCGTGAGGCTATAGAAGGGGGGTAGTGGTGGAGAGTTTATTCTAGGTACAGATGGGGTAGTGAGGTTTGGAGATCGAGTGTGTGTACCTAATGAACCTACCATTAAGCGCTTAATACTTGAAGAGGGGAATAGGAGTAAGCTTAGTTTCCATCCGGGTTCAACTAAGATGTATCAAGATTTGAAGAAGGTGTTTTGGTGGCCTAGGATGAAGAGGGACATAGAAGACTTTGTGAGTGCTTGTTTAGTTTGCCAAAAGTCTAAGGTAGAACATAAAAAACCTTCAGGATTGCTGCACCTTTAAGTATACCTGAGTGGAAATGGGATAACATTTCTATGGATTTTGTAGTTGCTTTGCCTGAGACTGTAAGGGGGCATGACTCTATTTGGGTCATTGTGGATAGGTTAACTAAGAGCGCTCATTTTCTTCCTATTAACATTAAGTACTCCTTAGAGAAACTAGCTCAGATTTACATCAGTGAGATTGTGAGGTTGCATGGCATACCATCTAGCATAGTTTCAGATAGAGATCCCAGGTTTACATCTAGATTTCGGGAGAGTTTGCAACAGGCTTGGGGACCCAACTTAGGCTTAGTTCAGCTTATCACCCTCAAACCGATGGTTAGACCGAGAGAACCATTCAATCCTTAGAGGATTTGCTTAGGGCTTGTGTGTTAGACAAATGGGGTAGTTGGGATAGTTTCCTTCCTTTGATAGAGTTTACTTACAATAATAGTTTTCACTCTACATAGGTATAGCGCCTTATGAGGCATTGTATGGTAGGAGGTGTAGAACACCCTTGTGTTGGTGTGAGCCGGGAGAGAGCCTTGTGTTAGGACCGGAGGTAGTGCAGCAAACCACTGATAAGGTTAGGATAATTCAGGAGAGGATGAGGACAGCTCAGAGTAGGCAGAAGAGTTATGCTGATAAGAGGAGGAAGGAATTGGAATTCAAAGAAGGAGACCATGTGTTCCTGAAAGTCACTCCGTGGACTGGGGTTGGTAGGGCATTAAAGTCTAGAAAGCTTACACCTCGTTTCATTGGTCCTTACCAAATTCTCAAAAGAGTCGACAATGTTGCCTATCAGATTGCTTTACCTCCACACTTGTCAAACCTTCATAATGTTTTCCATGTTTCTCAACTCCAGAAATACATTCACGATCCTTCACATGTGATTGAGTCGGATCATCTTGAGATTAAGGAAAACCTGACGGTGGAAACTATACCGGTGAGAGTTGAGGATCGGAGGGTGAAACGACTTCGAGGTAAGGAAATTCCTTTAGTTAAGGTAATCTGGGGAGGAGCTACACCTGAGACTGCTACTTGGGAGCTGGAAGAGAAGATGAAGGAGTCCTATCCAGAGTTGTTCACTTCAGGTAAAATTCGAGGACGAATTTTCTTTTAGGAGGGGAGAGTTGTAACATCCCAAATGTTATTAAATAAAATAAAATTTATAAAATAAGAGAAATAAATAAATAATAGTATTAGGGATATTAGTATTTTTATTAATAATGTTATTTCTAATTATAAGAGGATGAGTGGGTTGAGGGTGGGTCCGGCCCAATTAAGTATTTAAGTAAGGAGGGGTTACCAATTCACCCTAATCCTTATTTTTCAAATCGTCAGAGAGTGAAACGATAAGGAGGGGAGAAATGACGTCTCAAGAGGAGGTTACTGCAGAGTGATCATCAAGAAAGAGTCAATCCTTGCCGTTCGACCTTCACCTTCAATGTACGGTGGGAGAAAAGGTGCTGCTTGTATGTGTATGTGGGAGTGCTTGGGTAGTGAGGGCAACCATAAGACCCTCTAAGATTCTAAATTCGAATTTAATATATATATTACGTATGGTGTGATGAAAATCTATTGTTTAATGCTTAAATGTGTTAATCTTGATGAATCTTGATTGAATTGAAGGAGGGTAGCGAGAATAGAGAAAAAGGGGTAATTAAGGGTTTAGCGATTGGTGATTATAATGGAATAACTGTGAAATTTGTTGTAAAGATTGGTGTTCTTGTTGATTTTGTTCGGTATAAACGTGTATAATTGGTGTATTGACAATGAGGATTGATTAGAGGTTGAATAAAAGAGTTTAAAAGGGGTAAAAATCGCAAGAACTGTCATCTGGTGTCGCGGGTAATCGATTACAGAAGTCTGTAATCGATTACAGGGTTTTCTGGGCAGCGTGGAGTGGTTTTGGCTTGCTGGTAATCGATTACAGGGGGACTGTAATCGATTACCAGAGTGTTGGCTTGCAGGTAATCAATTGCAGGGAGCCTGTAATCGATTACCAGAGAGGTGATTGGCTGGTAATCGATTACAGAAGGCTTGTAATCGATTACCAGAGTGAATTTTGTGTCCCAGAGTTGTTGATAATCGATTACAGCTGTGTGGTAATCGATTACCGGGTCAGATTGTGTATGAGAGTGTTGTTTATGTGATGATTGTGACTGTTTTGTCTATTGATGTTGTTTACACAAATCGTTTGTGGAATTGAGAGATTTAATTAAATGTTTAAAGTGTATTGATTGTGGTATGAATATGATGATATGAATATCCCATGTGATGCTAGATGTCTATAATACTATGATGTATGATGATGAGGTAATGAGCATATAAGGTGTGTTATGTATGATGGTAATGCATTGAGCATATGAGGTATGAGATGTATGATGATGATATATTGATGCATTGAGCATATAAGATGTGTTATGATAATGATTATGCATTGAGCATATGAGGTGTGTTATGATGATGATTATGCATTGAGCATATGAGCTGTGTTATGATGATGATTATGCATTGAGCATATGAGGTGTGGTAACTGAGACACACGGGCCCATTGAGGGGGTGCAGAGACCATGATGGAAACATTCGATGCACGGGCCCATTGAGGGGGTGCAACCTAGGGGTGAATATCGATGCACAGGCCAATTGAGGGGGTGCAACCTAGGGTTGAATGTTGTTGTGCGGGCCCATTGAGGGGGTGCAACCTATCGGCCAGAGAGGGCGTTAACGATAGAGTCGTCATTGGTAACAACTAGGGAGATTGATGAGGTGCACCCATTGTGCGGAGTTCCGAGTCATGATCCTTAGGATGAGGTTTTGTGTACATGATCATAGGGTGAATCTACATTGTATTTTATGATGGAATTGAAATATGATATGATGATATGAGTATTATATGTTGAGTGTAGAGAATGTGTTTTTATTGATGATTTGTGAGTGTGACTTATAAACTGGTGATGAGATAATATATTTGATAATAAGAGTGTGAGATAATATGATTATGATTATGATATGATTTGATGATGATTATGATTATATGTGGGTGAGGATAGGGTAGCCTTCTGTGTGCATGTATGAGTTGGTATTCTTTTCTTCACCGTTTTCTCTGTGGTTAATTTATAGGCGATGATGATGGCATATCAGGTGCCGAGTAATGAATTGAAGGGGTGTCGCTCTGATACTTGTGACATCAGAGCTTAGTAATAGGGGTTTTATTTTTATGTTATTAAGAGGAGATTATGAAAACTATTTTAAATGCCTTACATGGTCAATAAGGTTGTTTTGATGTCGATATTTGAGATTTTGATGTTTAAATTATTCTGAAAACCGTTGACTTTAATTTCTATTTTAATTAAGATGATTTTGACTCAAATGACGTTTTATTAGAAAGAGATGTGAACCTTTTTACCCAATGTGGTCCGTTACTTTTCCTAAATATTTCTAATTGCTGAATGTATAAGAGGTTGGGGTAGAAGGGTGTCACATCTAGCACTGGGACTTATCTGCTACGGGGGTTGCCTGCTTCAGTGGCGTCCAAACCATCTCTTTCTCTTCCACTTTTTATTTCATTTTCTCTCATTTTCGTTCACTTTTTTGTGCAAATATAGCTGCTGCCTAGCCACTATATTTCATAATTTAAGTTTCTGTTATTGATTCTAACCGGTTGTTTTTGCTCGATTCTAGATCCGTAACAATCTTGCTATCAATTGGTCATCAGAGCTTTGTTGAATTGAGAAATTGGGAGTTGTTTTGGGGGCTGTTTGGGCGCTGCATCCATGGCTGCTTTCAACTTGTTTGATTTGCTTGCAATTGCTTGATTTAGAGGGGTTTTGGGTGTGCAAATACCACCCTATAGGTGTTAGATGAAATGCCTCTTCTAATTGCTCATACTTGTTCTTGAGTGATTCTTGCAAATTAAACTGATATAACTGTTGTTTGTTGTGGAGTATGGTAAGTGGAGGTATGGTTGTCTTCATTTTCTAAAGATCGTTCACCTACATTTTCTCCCCATTCCACCATTAATTGTTCATCCCCCATATCACTTGTTCATCTCTTTACTTTTCGCCTTTAATTTTCCGCCATTTAATTTCAGTTTCTCCCGATCCTTTTAATTTATGTCATCCCCTTTACATTCTGCCATTTACTTTCTGATAGCAGGATATTTGTAGGATCTAGAATTGAGCAAAACAATTGGTTAGAATCACTTAAAAGCAATTAAAATGTGCAAATTAGGTGCAGGGTAGTAGCCAATTTGGGCGAGAAAATGAGAGAAAAAGAGAGAAAGTGAAAGAAAAAGTGGAGAGGAAGAGATGGTAGGGACGCCACTTGTGCAGGAATCCACCCACAGCAGATAAGTCCAATGCCAGATGCCACTAATTCAGGAGAATTAGATAAGTCTCAGTATGGTTTGAGCAACAACCACCAAGCCTCTCTCAACTCACCAAATGAGGAGAAAAATGGGAATAATGTCTTTACTAATCTCAATAATGTGTGAATTACAAAGAGTGAAGCCTCCTATATATAGGAGTGGGAGGGGGCGGCTACATGGAGAAAAAAAGGAGAAAAATAAAAGATGGGTAAAATACTATCCTAAGTGGGAATTGATCCCAAGGCTCCTAAGCCTTTTAGCAAGGCAACCTGCTAGCCAATAAAACCATAAAAGTAGTGCCCAACTTAAGGAGAAAAAAAAAAGGAAATTACATCCAAATCCTAATTACACTTATTTTCCTAATTAAAAAGTCCTAATTAATTGGAGTCTTGAATTGTTGACTTTGACTTCATGGTCAATGGTCAAAGGGTTGACTTTTTTGAGGAAGGCTCATGATTGGTTCAACTCCAAACAATTCAAGCAGCTCCAAGATTGATCCTAGCCATCAGCTGTCAGCTCAGAATTCTACTGACAGGTGCCATCATTCCCTCTCCCCTGAGAAGCATTTGTCCTCAAATATGAAAGTTAGAAAAGTATAAGGGGTAGAAGAGAGATAAAGGAATGGATGACAAGAGAAGAGAAGGTGGAGACTTCCCTTTAGGACTTGTAAATCCTTGCTAGGTCTTCAACCATTGACATTCTTGCGAAACCTTAGCCAGCAAAAAGAAGACTCGTTATTCCCAACCATTCATCCTCTAATGTTCATAACAATAGTACTTGGGAATCATGTAGGGAGTTTTGGGAGAGGAAAGAGTAGTAGAGGAAGAAGAAGAATTAGGAGAAAAGGATAGAGGAAACTCCCTTATAGTGTTGCTACTTCCTCCTTCCTTGATCAGCAGCTCCCTTTCTTGATCTCCTTCAAAACAATTAAGGTCGGCAGTTTTAAATTGATGAAGTAATAACATTGCTTCCCTTTTATTTTTTTGTTTTTCTTTGGTTTTCTTTTCTATCAACACCCTTGATGTTTCTTCCTTCCTTTTTCTTTTATCCTCACCTTCGATTTTTAATTTTTTAATTTTCTCAAGTTCAATTTCTCTCTTCATATGAGCTTGATCCTCACATATTTCTTGAATGGACATTGGCATCAAAGTAATTTTTGCTCCATCTTGTTTAAAAGATATTTGATTAGAGTATCCATCATGGATGGTCCTCTTATCAAATTGCCAAGGTCTACCCAATAAAATATGTGTGGCATCCATAGGTACAACATCACAAAGAACATTATCATCATAATCACCTATGGAAATAAAGATGAGAGTTTGCTTATTTACTTCCCTTTCCCCATCATCACATATCCAAGATAACTTGTATGGTCTGGGTTGGGAAGTGGTAGATAAACCAAGTTTTTCCACCATTCTTGCACTTGCAATGTTAGTGCAACTTCCACTATCAACAATTAGGGAAAAAATCCATCCCTCTACCATGCATCTAGTATGGAAAACAGTTTGCCTTTGTTCATCTTCTCTAATTATTTGATTTCCTAAGGACCTTCTAACCATGCATAGTTTTTCTTCGGCCCTATATACTTCTTTGTTAACCTCATTTTCTTATTCACTAGTTTCTTTTTCTTCATCTTCACTTTGTTCATTATCACTTGCACTAGTGTACTCTCCATTTTCCTTAACCAACATTGCCCTCCTATTTGGGCATTGGGAATCTATGTGTCCCTTGCCATCACACTTGATATATTTGATGTTTATTGTGGAAGTAGAGGGATCCTCCTTTTTAGTAGAAGGAGTAGGGTTAGAAATAACCCTAGAACCCTTAGGTTTTTCCTTCTCTTGGCTCTTTCCCTCATCGTTCTTTAGGGTTTCTTTTATCCTAGTTGTATAACTAGTGTTACCTCTTTTATAGCTACCCTTTCTTTTTAGTTGAGTTTCAATTTTAATGGCTTGGTGTACCAAGTTCTCCATTTCAACATAAGGATGCAACTCCACTTTGTCCCTTATATCGAAATTAAGTCCATTGATAAACCTAGCCATAGTTCCTTCACTATCCTCAACTATGTTGGCCCTTATTAAAGCAAGTTCCATCTCCTTAAAGTATTCATCTACACTTTTTGGACCTTGCTTAAGAGTTTGGAGTTTAAGGTGTAACTCCCTAGTGTAATGTTGAGGTATGAACCTCTTTCTCATGATGGACTTCATTTCCTCCCAAGAGGAAACCAAAGGAGCATTGCACCTTCTTCTATCAGCTTGAAGCTGATGCCACCAAACTAAGGCATAATTCTGAAATTCAAGAGAGGCAATCTTAACCTTTTCTTCTTCCCTATACCTATGGCAACTAAATATTTGTTCAATTTTAAGTTCCTACTCTAGGTATTGTTCTACATCATTCCTTCCATTTAAGGTTGGGACTTCTATTTTTACCCCTCTGAACCCTTGTTACCTTCTAGGCTCTTCTTCTCTCCTATGCTCCCTCCTATGCCTCCTAGGGTTTTCTTCATAATACTCCTCTCTTTCTCTTCTAGGGTTTTCCTCATAATAATCTTCTCTAAACCCTCTAGGTTCCTCACGCCTCCAAGGCCTCCTATGCTCTCTTTCCCTTTCCCTTCTCCTATAGGTATAGCTAGAGTGTCTCTCTCCCTCACTACTCCCAGCATGGTACCTATCTTCACTCCTCACAATGCTACATCTACTCTCACTTTCTCCTTCACGAGAATAGTGTCTTCTCTCTCTCCTAGTCCCACTTAGTTTTCTCCTAAGTTCACTCATCTCATGCCTCATCATTCTTGCCATATCTTTAATTACATGTTGCAACTCGACCCTATACATCAAAGTTCTAGGTGAAGGAGGTGGTGAGTTCCTACTACCCTTTGTTTTTAAGTTTTTGATTTTAAAGAATTTGGACCTTTCCACTCACTAAGTGTTTACACTCAATGGAATGCAACACTCGTGTATGTCACTCTTTTTAGGCTTTTTCAATAATGAGACTCTCTTGCCTCTTCTACTCGGTTGAAGGTTGGTTAGATCTTGCAAAGACCAACGTGAGACTATGATGGCACCCTGTCAGTAGAACTCTAGACTGGCAACAGGAAGTTAGGACCCAAACATGGAGCTGCTAGAATTGCTTGGAGTTGAACCAAGCACGAGTCATCCTCATCAAAGTCAACCCTTTGACCATTGACCACAATGTCAACCATTGACCATAAAGTCAAAGTCAACAAGTCAAGACTCAAATTAAATTAGGACTTTGTAATTAGGAAAATAAATGTAATTAGGAATTTCATGTAATTTCCCTTTTTTACCCATGAGTTGGGCGCTACATTAGTGAGGTTTAATGGATTAATACTTAACTTAGCCATAAGCCTTAGAGCCTTGAGTTCAATTCCCACATAGGATAGTATTTTACTCATCTTTTTATTTTCCCCACTTATCCCTTAAGTGGCCGCCCCCTCCACTCCTATATAAAGGAGTCTCCCCTCTTTGTATTTCACACATTCATGATTTTAGTAAAGGCATTATGCCCAAATTTCTCCTCCCTTGGTGAGTTGAGTGAGACTTGGTGGTTGTTGCTCAAACCATACTGAGACTTATCTAATTCTCCTGAATTAATGGCGTTTGGCATTAGACTTATCTGTTGTGGGTGGATTCCTGCTTCAGTGGCGTCCTCTCCATTTCTTCCTCTCCACTTTTTCTTTCATTTTCTCTCATTTTCTTGTGTTTTCTTGTGCATTATAGGCTGCTGCCCAGCCCCCATAATTCGCATTTTTGGTTCTAATTGTTGATTCTAATCGGTTGTTTTTGCTCAATTCTAGATCCTACAACTATCCTGCTATCAATTGGTATCAGAGCTTTGTTGAATTGAGCAATTTGGGAGCTACAAGGTCGTTGGTACTGCACCTATTTAGTGCAGAATTTTCATTCAATTAGTGTAATTCCATCCCTCTTTTCTTGACTGTTTCCCGGGCCCGAGGTGCCTTTCTGCTGCTATCAGCACTTGTCTATCTTGATTGATTTGCTTGAATTCTTGCTAGTATGGGGCTGTTTTTGGGCCGCTAATCCCACCCCCTAGGTGTTTGCTAAAATGCCTCTTTAATTGCTCATACTTGTTCTTGAGTGATTCTTGCAAATTAATTGATATAACTGCTTGTTTGTTGGTGAAGTGTGGTAAGAGGAGGCATTGTTGTCTTCATTTTTTCAAAGATCGTTCACCTACATTTTCTCCCCTTTACCATTAATTGTTTATCCCCCCATATTCATCTCTTTACTTTCCGCTTTTAATTTTTCGCCATTTAATTTCCGCTTTTAATTTTCCGCCATTTAATTTCCGCTTCTCCCCATCCTTTTAATTTTTGCTCTCCCCTTTACATTCTGCTATTTACATTTCTGCACTCCCCATCCTTTTACTTTCCGCTTCCCCCTTTAATTTCAGTCATTTACTTTCAGTCCTCCCCATCCTTTTAATTTTCGCTTCCCCCTTTACATCTCTGCTCTCCTCATCCTTTTACTTTCTGCCATCCCCTTTTACTTTCTGCCATTTACATTCCTGTCCTTCTCATCCTTTTAATTTCAGTTTCCCCTTTTAATTTCGTGCCATTTATTTTTGCGCAATTTTCCTTCTTATTTTGCCATTTTATGCGCATTTTTGGGCTCTTGTTTTGTTCAATTTTCTACTCCTATTATGTCTGTCTGTTTGGCATTCTTATTGCAAATTTGGATTGACTGCTATCTCTACCTTGGACTTTCTCTGTTTGATTGTGCAAAACGCTCACCTATAGGCTCTTTTTGGTTCATAGTATTGGAAGATGATCAACAAATTCTAATTGTTGATTTTCCTTCAAATTTTAATTCCAATCTTAAAACTGAACCAAGCGTGTTTTTGTGACCGTACCGATTTTGTATAATCAACAAGGAAGTGCTAAGAAATTTTTTTGGCTATTTTTGAAATCAAGTTGCCATTACGTTTTCACAATTTTTAGAAATCAGTTTATTCATTATTTTGCTTTTCCGGTACCACCTGGACCAGTTTACTGTCAGAAAATTCCAAAAATATTACAATAGCTACAGTTTATTTTCTTTTTATTGTGTACAAATTTCTGTAATTTTCTGTTGAGAAAAAAAGGCAAAAAAAGAAAGAAAAGGCAAGAAAAATATAAAAAGTACGTACGTGCCAAAAATACAAAAAGAGGTGTAAAAAGCAAAAAGGGTGCAAAAGTCAACAACAAGGAAGAAAAAGTCAAAAGACACCCAAAAAGAGTCAAAAATTCAAAAAACAAATTCAGAAAAATAGAAAATTCAAAAATAAAAAGTTGTCCCAACAATACAGTGACAATTTTACTGTAATTTTCTTTTTCATTTCCATGTATACCGTAATTGAGTTGTATTTGCTGTTTTTTCCTAAAAACGACAATTTTGGCAACTCTTTTTCAAAAATCACCAAAAACAATTCTCTTTGCAATTTATTTCGTCTTGTCTTGTTTGCTGTCTGTTCTTGTGTATAAGCTTGTTTAAGTGCCAGCTTTTCTTGTTTGTCATATCAAATCCCTTGTTTTGTCTTAGGATTTTCCAATCTTCTTTCAGTAGGTATTTTTCTTTGTTAGTGCGCTTCTATTTTGGGTAAGGGTTAAGACTTAGTCTCACGTTGGTCTTTGCAAGATCTAACCAACCTCCAATCGAGTAGAAGAGGCAAGAGAGACTCATTATAGAAAAAGCTTAAAAAGAGTGACATACACGAGTGTTGCGTTCCATTGAGTGTAAACACTTAGTGAGTGGAAAGGTCCAAATTTCTTAAAATAAAAAACTTAAAAACAATGGGTAGTAGGAACTCGCCACCTCCTTCACCTAGAACTATGAGGTATAGGGTCGAGTTGCAACATGCAATTCAAGATATGGCCAGAATGATGAGGCATGAAATGAGTGAACTTAGGAAGGAACTAAGTGGGAATAGGAGGGAGAGAAGGCATTCTTCTCGAGAAGGAGGAAGTGAGGATAGATATAGCATGGTTAGGAGTGAAGATAGGTACCATCCAGAGAGTAGTGAGGGAGAGAGACACTCTAGCCATACCTATAGGAGGAGGGAAAGGGAAAGAGAGCATAGGAGGTCTAGGAGGCGTGAGGAACCTAGAGGATTTAGAGAATATTATTATGAAGAAAACCCTAGAAGAGAAAGAGAGGAGTATTATGAAGAAAACCCTAGGAGGCATAGGAGAGAAGAAGAGCCAAAAAGGGAACAAGGGTTCAGAGGGGTAAAAATAGAAATCCCAACCTTTAATGGAAGGAATGATGTAGAGCAATACCTAGAGTGGGAACTTAAAATTGAACAAATCTTTAGTTGCCATAGGTATAGGGAAGAAGAAAAAGTTAAGATTGCCTCTCTTGAATTTAAGAATTATGCCTTAGTTTGGTGGCATCAACTTCAAGCTGATCGAAGAAGGTGCAATGCTCCTTTGGTTTCCTCTTGGGAGGAAATGAAGTCCATCATGAGAAAGAGGTTCATACCTCAACATTACACTAGGGAGTTACACCTTAAACTCCAAACTCTTAAGCAAGGTTCTAAGAGTGTAGATGAGTACTTTAAAGAAATGGAACTTGCTTTAATAAGAGCCAACATAGTTGAGGATAGTGAAGCAACTATGGTTAGGTTTATCAATGGACTTAATTTCGACATAAGGGACATAGTGGAGTTGCATCCTTATGTTGAAATAAAGGACTTGGAACATCAAGCCATTAAAATTGAAACTCAACTAAAAAGAAAGGGTAGCTATAAAAGAGGAAACACTAGTTAAACAACTAGGATAAAAGACGCCCTAAGGAAAGATGAGGGAAAGAGCCAAGAGAAGGAAGAACCTAAGGGTTCTAGGGTTACTTCTAACCCCACCCCTTTTAGGAATATGCACTAGAGACTTATATATTTGTAAACATCCATCACTTGTATCATGTTATTTTATAAAGGCAAACTTATTCTTTTAGAATATAATTATTGTCCTTAGAATAGTAAGCTTAAACTTCATAAGGAATCAAGTAGATGACTTGATCGTGATAGCTTATGAAGAACTATTCTTAAATAGTCCCTAGTCAATTATCATCTTAGGGAAAAGATGCATTTAGACTAGTATGTGAGTTCATTGATGATTACATCTCACAGATCATGGATATGAGATATCATGTGCTAACATAGGTACACATTAAGAGTAATGATGTACTGGACTGACCCACCTTAAGAACGTTGCAAGGGTTGTTACATAAGTTTCATGAACGTTTCTTAAATTAATAAATGTTATATGAAGTCCTTCGACCTGAAATCACTACGATTCCTACATAAGGAATTATATGTTTTAATTATCATCAAACGTTACCTGTAACAGGGTAATCATAAAGTTGATTTTTGGATATATAATAAATTATGTGGAGGAATGTGAGTGCCCTAGATGGGATTTGTCCCTCCTATGTAACAGGAGTTATATCTTTAGGCCTCTTGATAAAGTGAGACTGCAAAATGCATGGCCATGCTCAGGAGAATAAATATGAGATATTTATTTTCTGTACAGTCTACTTGGGGATCAAGAAAATATAAATTGAACTATACAAGGTTGACACAATCCATGCCCTTGTGTTCAATTAGATATTTGGACAAAGGGACAAAGCATATAAATTATTATAATAAAATAGGATTTATTATTTTATTAACAATCGTAATATTTGGATAGTGATGTGTTGCTAGATACCGCTCACTATTTATGATATTAAATATAAGAGGGTTTTATTTTAATATCATAACCAAATATTAAAATCCTATTGGGTCACACGCATACAACAAGCCACTAGGAAAAGGATAATAATTCTAATTTAATTTAATTAGAATTATTATAACATAATGGGCCAGACCCATAAGTGTGAGGGTTAAGTGAGTGAGGGGGTAAAACCCTAGCCACCACTCTATAAATAGAGCATAAGATGCACAACCCCAAGACACATGAGCAATAGCTTCTTACTTTCCAAGGCTACTAGCAGAGCTGAGGAGAGAATCCTAGTCCGGCTATTGGCGTGGATACCAATAGAGACGTGGCTACACTTGCTTCGTTTGTAATCCCAATAAGGTACGACCTTTCATTTTAATACCTTTTATGCCTTGATTCGTGTTTTCGCAAAACGATTATAACAAGGGAGGGAATCCATTTATTTCCGCTGCACCCTCACCACATGCTTGATTCCCTTCAATTGGTATCAGAGCGTTGGTTTGCGATTAACACGTTTTGGGATTTTAATCTTTTGAATATAGTGATATTCTGGTATTATTATTGTTTAAATCACAAGACTTTTTTGAAACGTCGTTTCTGCGCTTCACTCACGCTGAAGCGGAGGTGAAGCGCATGTGAAGCGGAGGTGAAGCGCAGGTAAAACGAAGCGCTGTTTTCTGCGCTGCAGCGCAGACTGAAGCGCAGATCTGCGCCATAGGCTAGGCTGCAGCGCAAGCGAAGCGCAGGTTACGTCTTTGATTCTGATACTTGCGCTTCAGCTGCGTTGTAGCGCAGACTGAAGCGCAGGTAAAGCACAAATGAAGCGCAACTTTAAGAATCATGTTATTTTATTCCCTTTATTGATCGTTTTATGAGCGATGTATCCTTTATTGATCGTTTTATGTGCGATGTATATATATGTTTATATGTTCTAATGTTGGAGGGTCCCATGGAACATGAAAGAGTTCATGTATTGGGAGTCAAAGGGTTCAATTGTTGAAACCTTGTCTCGACTCAAATGTTGGCTACGATAAACATGCCACTTATCAATTTGCTGACAAGAACGTATTCAAATGATACGAGGGACTCACCCGTGCTACTCTGCGAGTGTGTTATTTCGTATGCGCGTTATCCAACCTCGCTTGATATATACATCTTATTATCACGTATTTTACAATCAATGGATGTTGAGTTTGCATGATGATTGGTTATGGCCTTAGTTGTTTTAATTTAAATACGACCTGCGTGTCGTGCCTTACCTCTTAACACTCCTCTTGTAATTCTCTTCTCATCTCTATTCCCTCGTATGTTAAAACGAGGTTTCTTCTCGTATGTAATGTAACCGGAAAGAGCATGGAGTCAAAGAAGCATGTGGAGACATGTGGATGGAGACTTCAAGATTATATGTGATGTAATTTTGTATTGGAATTTTTAGGAGGCCATAACCATATCATGTGTTTTGTATGATATGCATGCTTGTATGTTTGTTAAATGGTTTAACAAAGGAATAAAATTAAAGCGATCAAATCCCTCGAAGGGAATGTTAAGTTATGTTTTTCATTCCAATGAATAACACTCGCCAAGGCTAGAATGGATTAAGTGTGGGTCTGCCAAAGCAGAGTACATTTATCTATTTTAGCGAGGGGCGATTATGTTTTTGTTAAATGGTTTAACAAAGGAATGGAAAAATAAAGCGATCAAATCCCTCAATGCTTATTATGCCTTCCAATGAATGACACTCGTCAAGACTAGAATCGATTAAGTGTGGTTGTGCCAAAGCAGAGTACATTTATCTATTCTAGTGAGACACGATAGGATAAAAGTAATATCCAATTGTCAACCATTGGTCTTTGATTGGGTATATTCAATATGATTGAAAAACCTAGAGGCACTAATATTAAGTCATGTTTTGCCTTCCAATGTATGGCACTCGTCAAGGCTTGAATCGATTAAATGTGGGTCTGCTAAAGCAGGGTACATTTATCTATCTTAGTGAGGCGCGATGAAATAAATGTGGGTCTGCCAAAGCAGGGTACATTTATCTATTGTCAACCATTGGGTTTTGACCTAACTAGGTATATTCAATAGGATTGAAGAACCTAGAGGCACTAAGTTAGGCATTAATTCATAAGATGAATTAGAATAAGAGTTATTCACCTAACTATCCAAGAGTTGTATGAGATGCAATTGGAAAGCGTGTTCCTACCTAAATAACCTTTTCTTAAGCGATCGGCCAAAGCTGACTTAAAATAAGGTGAAATATGGATCTTAGCCCACTAGAAAATCTAGTGATGGGATTTTTTTATTCTTTATATTGAGGGTACTTGTTTTGAATCAAAATAGTGGGAGACATATTTATATAAATACCTTATTAAATATGTTTATTATATGATGCTTACGTGCATAGCAACAAGCACAACAAGTAACTTTTATTGCGATCTGTCCTTGAGAAGGACAAACTGTCTGGAATTAATTTTCTAGACTGGTATAGAGACCTAAGGATTGTCCTTAGGCATGAGAAAAGGCTGTATGTCTTGGAAAGGCCTATTTCTGAAACACCTGTTACAAAATGCTTCGAAAAACTGACAAGGATGCTTTTAGAAAGCATCTGAATGTTGTTCTCGATGTAGCTTGCCTTGTGCTTATTACCATGAATGCTAAAAACAACATGAGAACATGGAGACATACAATATGATTGTACACTTAAAGAGACTTTATCAATGACAAGCTAGGCTTGAACGATTTGAAATCTCAAAAGCACTTTATCAATGTAGACTGGCAGAGGGAACCCCTGTTGGTACTCATGTACTCAAATCAATTGGGTACATTGAAAACCCAGAAAGGCTTGGATTCCCATTAGGCCAAGATTTGGCCACTGATCTTGTCCTGCAATCGTTGCTGGACAGCTATAGTCAACTTATCATGAACTATAACATGAATGAATTTGATAAATCGCTGTTAGAATTTCTAAGCATGTTAAGAACAGCTAAGAAAAACATTAATAAAGGTAAAGGGAAGGCCATATTGATGGTCCAACCGTGAAAAGGAAAGGGCAAGAAAGAAATTCTTGAAACCTATGGGTGGGATAGCTAAGGAAGGAAAATGTTTCCACTGTGGCCAATCAGGACATTGGAAACTGTGTAAAGTATCTTGAGGAGATCAAGAAGAAGGGAAGTGAGACTTCTGCTTCAGGAATATATGTTATAGAAGTCAATTAACCTATTTCTGCATCTTGGGTATTGGATACCGGGTGTAAATCTCACATTAGTGTGAATGTGAAGGATCTAAATGAAGTAGGTCATTGACTAAAGGAGAAGTCGACCTACGTGTGAAAATGGAGCAAGAGTTGCTGCCTTAGCCGTAGGAACCTATTATTTAACTTTGCCAACTGGATGATTATTATTTTGTGAATATTAATTTCGTTTCTTGTTTAGACAAGAGTGTTTTTTCATTCATAATAAAGAACAATAGTTGTTCAATTTATTTGAATGATATATTTTATGGTTGTGCAAAGTTAAGACGCCTATCTATAACATAAATGCTAAGAGGGTCAAAACAAATGGTTTGAACCCGACTTATCTTTGGCATTGTTGCTTAGGCCACATAAATGAGAAATGCATATCCAAACTCCACCAAGATGGTTATTTGGACTCATTTGATTTTGAATCTGTAACGTCCTAATTTCTAAATTCAGAAACAATGCCTGTTGGAAGCACTATTTCCAAATTCGTGAAATTATTTCATTCATTTCGCGTATCGACATACAATACCATCGCTTAAGTAACCCAACAATTACTAAAGCTCCAACAATACATATATAATTCAATGAAATAATAACATATCGTTGCCATCAAGGCTCCCATACAAAAATATTAAAATATTAAACTAACATAATAATTCCTAAAATAACTTTAACACATAACACTAATGGTTCTAAACAACATGAAAACATCGAGTAAAATAAACAATAAGACTAATGGTCTTCACATGCCATCTACTACTCGTCATAGCTTTGATCAGTATCCTGCACCACTGAAAATATTGTTCCCATATAATGGGGTGAGACCAACGTCCCAGTGAGTGTAACCGTGTGTGCAGTGTGGGGGGAAAGCAACCAAGAATCATCATGGCATACATACAATTTTTAATAGACATAAAAGGGATAATAATACATAATTCAATACAAAGGAAATCAATCATCAAGATGCAATGCATGGCTGTGAGGTGTTATTCCCGACACCCGGGGTCTTTACACTGTAACGTGACTGTGATGAGCGCTCGGCCATGTAACCAAGGACCATCGTCCAAGGTTACCTATGATTAAATTTTAAATGACATTTAAATACAATTCTGTGATTGGGGACCCCATCTCCCTCTTGGCCATGAGTTCGATGTGGTTACCCCGTTGTTCTTAATTAATTTGCCCGAAGGCCTGTGATGGTCAAAGACCCTGTGATAGCCCGAAAGCTCTATGATTTCTCAAATTCATAATTTTCATGACTGTGATGGCCAAAGGCCCATGAATTCCAGAATAACACAATCAAGAATCACCAAACATAATCAAGAATCATCATACAAAATCATCCAATCATCTACACTAAGGTTTTGGCAATCCAACACATACAATATTCAGTATATTCACAATTCTTATGTTCCTACTATACATATATCACTAATTCCTAGAAGGAAAGGGGAAAAAGAATAGGGAGCATGCAATGGCAATCTTTCAGAACAAATAAGTGAAAGTCCACCCACCTGTGAGATGAGAAGACGGAGAAAGAACGAAGAACGGAGGGCCTTGAAGGGAGAAAGATTGAAGCAAGACTCGTTCTTGATGAGTAGAATTCGTTCCTGGCCTTTGCTGGGACTTTCTCTCACTAGAACCTCTCTCTCTCTCTGAAAATACGAAAGAATGGAAGAAGGAACTGACAGAAACCGTCCACAAACGTGTTTTAAAATGCAGAAATCGGACCTGCGCTCAAGCCTCGCTTGAGCGCAGCTCGAGCGCGAGTTCTCGCTCAGGCTGCGCTTGAGCTCAGCTCAAGCTGAATTTCCTCGAATTGCTCTCTGTTTTTCTGCGCTCAGGCTGCGCTCGAGCTCAGCTTGAGCGAGAAAACCAGATTGCAATTTTCCCTTTTTACTGGTATCCTCGCTCAGACTGCGCTTGAGCTCAGCTCGAGCGAGGAAACCAGAGTGAAATTTCCCCTTCTTGTTAAGGTGCAGTTTTTATCCAAACCCTATCGTATGACCTATCAAACTGAAGCCCCGGAAATAAGCTTTCTAATGAGAGTGGAATCCTCTCCATCGGACATCCACAACTCTAGATATTTTCAATTTAGTGCATCAAGGTCAGGCTTAGAACCAACATCAAGCACTACCTATTTTCCTTCATTCTACTTTAAGTTATGATATTCCTATGAATTAAAGTATTAATTAGCGGGATGTTACAATTCTACCCCCCTTAAAACAATTTTGTCCTCAAAATTGGCTAATGAATGTTAACTGAAAAACTCAAAGGTGATCTAAAGTTCCTTACCTCAAACGAATAACTCTGGAAACTGAGAGCGGAGATCTTCCTCTTTTTCCCAAGTTGCTTCCTCGGGTGACTGACCCTCCCAAAACACCTTCACTAACGGAATCGTCTTATTTCTCAAGGTTTTGACACTGCGGTCAATGATCTGTGCAGGCCTCGAGGGAATAGTTAAATCCTCCCTTAATTGTACCGATTCTGAACTTATGACGTGAGAAGGATCATGAAGGTATTTTCTGAGCTGAGAGACATGGAATACATCATGGATGTTGGCTAAATGGGGTGGAAGGGCTATTCTGTATGCAAGGGGACCAATCCTTTGCAATATTTGAAAAGGACCGATAAAACGAGGATTCAACTTTTTGGCTTTAATAGATCTTCCAATGCCATTGATGGGAGTAACTTTCAAAAACACATGGTCACCTTCCTCAAACTCTAGGTCCTTCCGCCTCCTATCAGCATAACACTTCTGGCGGCTCTGGGCAGTTACCAACTTTTCCCTAATTCTCTTAATCTTTTCTGTAGTGATTTGTACCAACTCTGGTCCTAAAAATCTTTTCTCTCCCACCTCACACCAACATAAAGGCGAGTTACACTTCCTACCATACAGCGCCTCATAGGGTGCCATACCTATACTACTATGGAAACTGTTGTTATAGGCAAACTCTATAAGAGGTAGGTACTTAACCCAACTACCCTTCTCTTCCAACACACAGGATCTAAGAATGTCCTCTAAGGTCTGGATTGTTCTCTCAGACTGCCCATCAGTCTGAGGGTGATAAGCGGTGCTAAACTTCAGTTTAGTACCGAAGGCTTGGTGTAGGGCATTCCAAAACCTAGAGGTAAATCTGGGATCTCTATCGGACACTATGCTGGAAGGTACACCACACAATGAAGCTTCACAATCTCCTTGATATACAATTCTGCTAATTTGGTCAAAGGGTAGGTTGCCTTGATTGGTAAGAAATGAGCTGACTTGGTCAGCCGATCCACATTCACCCAAATGGCATCAAAGCCTGCTGGAACTCTGGGAAGTCCCATCACAAAGTCCATGGATATGGCTTCCCATTTCCACTCGGGAATTTCTAATGGTTTAAGCATACCCGAGGGCTTTTGGTGTTCTATCTTAACCTGTTGGCATACAAGACACTTAGAAACGAACTCAACTATCTCTCTCTTCATTCCATCCCACCAAAACATGCTCCTCAAGTCTTGGTACATCTTGGTAATACCCGGATGTACCGTGAACTTGCTCTTATGGGCTTCCTCTAAAATCTCTTCTCTAAGACTACCCCCCTTAGGGATACAGACTCTCCCTTGGAAGAGAATCATCCCATCTCCTGATACAGAAAATCCCGTTTGTCCCTTTCGGGACTGGAGTTCTAAGTCTAAGATCTGAGCCTCTCTAATCCTTTTCCTTAACTCATTAACTACTTCTAGCCTATGGAGTCTCATACTATCTCCCTCATAGTTCCCATCAAGTTTTAAATCCCTAAACTTCTCTAACAATACTAGCTCATGCACCATCATGGATGACGCATGCAGGGATTTCCTACTTAGGGCGTCGGCCACTACATTGGCCTTACCTGGGTGGTACTTAAGCTCAAAATCATAGTCCTTTAGAAATTCCATCCACCTCCTCTGTCTCATGTTAAGTTCCTTTTGGTCAAACAGGTACTTTAAGCTCTTGTGATCACTAAAAACCTCAAACTGCACACCGTAAAGGTAATGCCTCCACACCTTGAGAGCAAACACTACTGCAGCCAACTCTAAGTCATGGGTTGGGTAATTTTCCTCATGGGGTCTAAGCTATCTAGAACCATAAGCCACTACCCTCTTATCCTGCATCAAAACACAACCTAATCCCTTTCCTGAAGCGTCACTATACACTTCAAAGGATTTGGACAAGTCCGGCAATACCAACACCGGGGTGGTGGTTAACCTCTCCTTGAGTTCCTTGAAACTCTTCTCACATTTCTCATTCCAAACAAAAACATGACCCTTACGAGTCAGCCGGGTGAGAGGTAAAGCCAACTGGGAAAAACCTCTAATAAACCTGCGATAATACCCAGCTAGTCCCAAGAAACTCCTAACCTCAGTGACTGATTTGGGCCTCTCCCAATCAATCACTGCCTCTATCTTACTGGGGTCCACTGACACACCTTCACTAGATATCACATGTCCTAGGAAGTGAACTTTATCCAACCAAAACTCACATTTATCAGGGTTAGCAAACAGTTTCTTCTCTCTCAACACTTCCAAAACCACTATAAGATGTTGCTCATGTTCTTCTAAGGTTTTAGAATAGATAAGGATGTCATCGATGAATACAACCACAAACTTATCTAAATAGGGCCTAAAGATACGGTTCATGTAGTCCATGAATACAGCTGGGGCATTGGTCAAGCCAAATGGCATCACCAAATACTCATAATGCCCATACCTAGTCCTAAAAGCAGTTTTGGGAATATCCTCACTTCTAATCTTTATCTGATGGTAACCTGATCTCAAGTCTATCTTAGAAAATACTGCTGCCCTCTAAGTTGATCTAACAGGTCATCTATCCTAGGCAAGGGATATTTATTCTTAACTGTTACCTTGTTCAACTGCCTAAAGTCAACACACAACCTCATGCTACCATTTTTCTTCTTAACAAGGAGCACTGGAGCTCCCCAAGGGGATACACTAGGCCTAATGAACTGCTTCTCTATTAATTCCTCTAGTTGCTTCTTAAGTTCACCCATCTCCAAGGGTGACATCCTATAGGGAGCCTTAGAAATAGGCCCTGTGCCCGGCACAAGGTCTATGGAAAACTCAGTCTCTCGGTCCGGAGGTAAGGTGGTCACCTCACTAGGGAAAACATCCTGGAACTCCCTAACAATGGCTATGCTGCCTAGGTCGGGTTTCGACTCTACAGTTGAGGAAAGTATTAATATAAAACAATAACTACCATCAGTCAGGCATTCAGAAATTTGAGTGGAACAAGATAACAAATATGATGGTCTCTCCTTCGGGGAAGGAAGAAGAGTAGGGAAAACAATTTCTTTATTGCAACAGTCAAGCATGACCTGGTTACGAGATAGCCAGTTCATACCCAAAATAACATCAAGCTTTTTCAATGACAAACAAATCAAATCAACCTTAAAGATTCTACCTTGGATTTCTAAGGGACATGCAAGACATACCAAGGAAGTGGAAATGGCTTCCTTAGCAGGGGTGTGGACATTCAAATGAAAAGGTAAGGGAGTAACTTGTAGTTTCATCCTTTCCACACAATCATAAGAAATGAAGGAGTGAGTTGCTCCAGAATCATACAGTACAATCAAAGGAGTATCATTTAAATTACATGTACCTTGCATCAGATCATCGGCCTGAGTTGCCACCTCACCGTTGAGGGTAAAGACCCTTCCGGTAGCTTGGGATTTGGGCTGGTCCTTATTCCTCTTTGGGCAGTCCCCAATCATGTGAGTTGGATCCCGACAGTAGAAACAGACTCGTTGTCCTGTCAGGCACTCGCCCCGATGGTGTTTGCCGCACTTGGGACAAGTAGGAGAAGATGTAGTGGAGGGAAGGGCGACCTGCTTGCCCCTTCCTCCCTGGAACTGAGGTCGGAAATTCTTACTGACAGGTGCATCATCTCTTTTCCTCTTACTCTCAACCCAAGTCCTAGCTGTCGGCTTGGGCGCCTCATCCACCAAACTTTGTTCAACGACCAGACACTTGGTCACCAAGGCTGGGAAATCCTTGAGCTGGAAGGCTGACACAATTTTCCTGATCTCGGGCTTGAGGCCCACTTCCAAGTGAGAACATTTCCAACCCTCATTAGGATTGGCTTGCAGCAGGGAGTGATACTTGGAGAGTTCTTCAAACTTGGCCACAAACTGGCCCACGGTCATGTTGCCTTGCTTCAGATTGAGAAATTCTAGCTCTTTCTGTTTCCTGACTGGTTCAGGGAAGTACTTCTCCAGGAATACATTCTGGAATGCATCCCAAGAGAGTAGAGTTCCCGGAGCGTTCAAACTGATCTTCGCATTCTTCCACCAATTCTCTGCTTCTCCTTGTAACATGTAGGTAGCAAATCTCACCTTCAGGTCGTCCGCACAAGCCATCACCTCAAAGATCTTGTTCATGGCATTAAGCCAGGAGTCTGCTGATGCTGGGTCATAAGCCCCATTAAAGGCTGGAGGGTGGTGTTTCCTGAATTCTGTTAGCCCCTAGAGAAAAGGATCTACTACTGTCCCCGGTGGAGGAGTACCAGTGGACTGCCTGTGCAAGGCCTGAAGTACTGCGGCATTAGAGGCGGCTTGCTCCCCCATGATTTGGGTGAGCATTTGAAGGGCCACCGCCACGGGATCCTGAGGTTGATCCGGTGAGGGTGAAGGTGAATTGGCACGAAGACGTCCCCTCCTACTGTTAGCCATGACCCTATACACATCATTAAGAAATATCCAGGTGATCAGTCTATCAATTCCCTAATAATGCATATAAATTTATGTCTAACTTAAGGAGTAACACATAACCACAGTCCAACTGGAGTGAACCGCTCTGATACCAAAATGTAACATCCTAATTTCTAAATTCAGAAACAATGCCTGTTGGAAGCACTATTTCCAAATTCGTGAAATTATTTCATTCATTTCGCGTATCGACATACAATACCATCGCTTAAGTAACCCAACAATTACTAAAGCTCCAACAATACATATATAATTCAATGAAATAATAACATATCGTTGCCATCAAGGCTCCCATACAAAAATATTAAAATATTAAACTAACATAATAATTCCTAAAATAGCTTTAACACATAACACTAATGGTTCTAAACAACATGAAAACATCGAGTAAAATAAACAATAAGACTAATGGTCTTCACATGCCATCTACTACTCGTCATAGCTTTGATCAGTATCCTGCACCACTGAAAATATTGTTCCCACAGAATGGGGTGAGACCAACGTCCCAGTGAGTGTAACCGTGTGTGCAGTGTGGGGGGAAAGCAACCAAGAATCATCATGGCATACATACAATTTTTAATAGACATAAAAGGGATAATAATACATAATTCAATACAAAGGAAATCAATCATCAAGATGCAATGCATGGCTGTGAGGTGTTATTCCCGACACCCGGGGTCTTTACACTGTAACGTGACTGTGATGAGCGCTCGGCCATGTAACCAAGGACCGTCGTCCAAGGTTACCTATGATTAAATTTTAAATGACATTTAAATACAATTCTGTGATTGGGGACCCCATCTCCCTCTTGGCCATGAGTTCGATGTGGTTACCCCGCTGTTCTTAATTAATTTGCCCGAAGGCCTGTGATGGTCAAAGACCCTGTGATAGCCCGAAAGCTCTATGATTTCTCAAATTCATAATTTTCATGACTGTGATGGCCAAAGGCCCATGAATTCCAGAATAACACAATCAAGAATCACCAAACATAATCAAGAATCATCATACAAAATCATCCAATCATCTACCCTAAGGTTTTGGCAATCCAACACATACAATATTCAGTATATTCACAATTCTTATGTTCCTACTATACATATATCACTAATTCCTAGAAGGAAAGGGGAAAAAGAATAGGGAGCATGCAATGGCAATCTTTCAGAACAAATAAGTGAAAGTCCACCCACCTGTGAGATGAGAAGACGGAGAAAGAACGAAGAACGGAGGGCCTTGAAGGGAGAAAGATTGAAGCAAGACTCGTTCTTGATGAGTAGAATTCGTTCCTGGCCTTTGCTGGGACTTTCTCTCACTAGAACCTCTCTCTCTCTCTAAAAATACGAAAGAATGGAAGAAGGAACTGACAGAAACCGTCCACAAACGTGTTTTAAAATGCAGAAATCGGACCTGTGCTCAAGCCTTGCTTGAGCGCAGCTCGAGCGCGAGTTCTCACTCAGGCTGCGCTTGAGCTCAGCTCAAGCTGAATTTCCTCGAATTGCTCTCTGTTTTTCTGCGCTCAGGCTGCGCTCGAGCTCAGCTTGAGCGAGAAAACCAGATTGCAATTTTCCCTTTTTACTGGTATCCTCGCTCAGGCTGCGCTTGAGCTCAGCTCGAGCGAGGAAACCAGAGTGAAATTTCCCCTTCTTGTTAAGGTGCAGTTTTTATCCAAACCCTATTGTATGACCTATTAAACTGAAGCCCCGGAAATAAGCTTTCTAATGAGAGTGGAATCCTCTCCATCGGACATCCACAACTCTAGATATTTTCAATTTAGTGCATCAAGGTCATAGGCTTAGAACCAACATCAAGCACTACCTATTTTCCTTCATTCTACTTTAAGTTATGATATTCCTATGAATTAAAGTATTAATTAGCGGGATTTTACAGAATCAATTGAGACATGTGAATCTTATTTATTTGGGAAGATGACCAAAACCCCATTCACCGGAAAAGGGGTGAAAGGGTCGGTGATCTTCTTGGTCTCATACATAGTGATGTATGTGGGCCCATGGGCACAATGGCTAGAGGAGGTTTTTAATACTTCATCACTTTTACTGATGATTTCAGTACATATGGATTTGTGTATCTGATGGAACACAAATCTGAATCCATTAGAATGAAGTATAAAACCAACTTGGCAAGACTATTAAAACACTTCAATGAGATCAAGGTGGAGAATACTCAAGCCAACAATTTGATGACTATCTAAGAGAGTGCAGGATAACATCTCAACTCACTCCTCCTGGAACACCCCAATGGAATGGAGTTTCAGAAAGGAGAAATCGAACTCTATTAGATATGGTTCGATCTATGATGAGTCAAACTGATCTCCCCGACTGCTTTTGGAGTCATGCTTTGTTAACAGTAGCCTTCACACTAAACCGTGTTCCATCTGAGGCTATCATAAAGACACCATATGAGATATGGACTGGAAAACGACCTAGTATGTATTGAGATTGATATGTATTTAATATAAATGTTATTTTGTGGAATTGATGATATTCAGTGGAAAGTTTAAAGTGTATTGATTGTGGTCTGAGTATGATGATATGACATATCCTTGATGATAGATGTTTATACTATTGCGATGTATGATGATAATGATGAGGTATTGATGTATTGAGTGTATGATGATGCTTATGATGACTTATGATGATGATGCATGATGATGCTTATGATGATTTATGATGATGATGCTTGATGATGCTTATGATGATTTATGATGATGATGCTTGATGATGCTTATGACGATTTATGATGATGATGCTTGATGATGCTTATGATGATTGATGATGATTTTGTAATGATGATAACGATGATTGATGAAGTGTGATGATGTTGATGATGATGATGTATATACCCTTACGATTCTGATGATGCCTTGAGCATATGAGGTGATACCTGAGTTGTGCGGGCCCAACGAGGGGGTACAACTCAGGAGGTGAACTGCACGACCCATTGAGGGAGTGCAGAGACCATGATGGGGGAAATTCGATGCAATTACTCTAAATAGGGTGTTTTTTTACAATGCGAGTCATCTAGCCCTAGAGTGGGGGTGATGATGACGAGTCATCTAGCCCTGCAGTGGGGGTGATGATGACGAGGGGGAGAATGTCTCTGTACAAGCCTAGAGTGGGGCGATGTGCAACCTACCGACCTGTGTGGTGTTTAACGGTAGGGTCATCATCAGTAATAACTAAGAGGATTGACGAGGTGCGCCCATTGTGCGGAGTTCCAAATCATGATCCTTGGGATGAGGTTGATGAGGTTTTGGTGTGCATGATGATAGATGAACATGCATTGTATCTGACAATGAAATTGAATTATATTATGATGATATGGGTATTATTGATGATATGAGTATATGTGTTAAGAATAGAGAATGTGTTTTCTTGGTGAATTGCGAGTGTGATTTATAAGCTGGTGATGAGATAATACGATTGCTAATAAAGGGTGTAAGATAATGTGAGTATGATATTACTTGATGATAATGATGATTATATGTGGGTGAGGATAGGGTAACCTTCTGTGTGTATGTATGAGTTGGTATTCTTTTCGTCACCGTTACACTGTGATTAATTTTACAGGTGATGATGATGACACAACAGGTGTCAAATATAGATTGAAGGGAGTGTCGCTCTGAATACTTGTGACATCAGGGCTTAGTATTAGGAGTTTTATTTTACGTTTCTATTTTAGGAAGAGGATATGTAAACTGTTTTAAGTGCCTTACATGGCTAATAAGGATATTTTACTGTTAACTTTCGAGGTAGTGATGTTTTATTTATGTTGGAACCCTTTGACTTCGATTTCTATTTTAAATGAGTTGACTTTGAAATAAACGAGGTTTTAATGAGAGAATGTGAACCTTTTACCCAATGCGTTCCGTTACTTTTCCTAAATATTCCTAATTGTTGAATGTATAAGAGTTTGGGGTAGAAGGGTGTCAAATTCTTCAGCTTCATTCACATCTTCTCCTCAAACTGATTACAAGTGCCTATCAAAGCCTTCTCCAGGGGGCTTGCTTTTGTCAACTGATTCTGGGCTTCTAAAAAAATCTCACCCATTTCATCGATTTTGAGGCATTGTTGCTTATTCTTGAGATATTGCGTTGCTTCAAAGACATGAAAACTAACTTCATCATCATGTACCCTTACTTTCAAGTTCCCATCATCTACATCAATGATGACCTTGGCAGTCTTCATGAAGGGTCTTCCTAGTATGAGAGGAACTTCAGCATCTTCATCTATATCCATCATAACTAAATCAACTAGGAATATAAATTTATCTACCTGCAGAAAAAGTCGAACAAAAGCATAGTTAGCGTCATGCTGCGCTTCACTTGCGCTCAGCGCAGGTGAAACGCCAAAAATAGAAAGTTTTGGTGCATTTCTGCGCTTTACCTGCGCCAAGTGCGGGTGAAGCGCAGAAAAGAGAATTAACTTGCTGCAACACTTAGTCAAATTTTTTGTTATCTCCCTATGATCAAGATATCTATTTTTCTTTCCTTCACACTCATTCAACTAATTCTTAATAATTCCTAAACAAACACAAAAACCTAATTGACATAAAATATATATAGATCACAAAATAATCAAAATCAAAACTGTAAAAATTACTAAAACACTGGGTTGCCTCCCAAGAAGCGCTTGTTTAACGTCATATAGTTTGACGCTTGTTTCTTTCATGGTGGCTGAAATTGGAATCTTTTGGTGAGCTTTTGTGTTGCACCCTTCCTTTCTTTGGCCCATGAACCTCCCCATAATCTTTCCTTGAAACAATCTGTAGTGTGATTCGACTTTAATCATTTGGGCTTCTTTCTGGAATAAGACCATGCTTCTGACTCCCTTGGCTTGACTTTTCTTTTCTTTATTGTCTTGCCCTGATATGCACGAGTCTTCTTCTCCTGAAGCTTGGAAGATTCACAGTTATCCGCTCTTAATCCTCTTGCTTCACAAGGGTCTTTGATAGGTAATACACCTGACACTTTGTCCTCAGTCTGACTTTAGGTTCTGAATGTGATTTTTTTGGCCTGACTTTTCTTTTCTTTGGCGTCTTGCTCTGATATGCATGGATCTTTCTCTCCTGAAGTTTGGAAGATTCACAGTTGTCCACCCTTAATTCCGTTGCTTCACAAAGGTCTTTGATATGAAACGCACCTGACCACTTTGTCTTCAATCTGGCTTTAAGCCCTGAATTTGATTTGCTTGGCCGAATTCTTTTTCTCCTTGCTCTGCTCATGTCAGTGTGGTCACATGTTTTTCTCTTGTGAAGCTTGGAGGCTTTAACATTTGCAAACTTCCTTTCTTTATCTTCCTTTGGAGGGCTTTCTGGATATGACAAGGTCTTTAGTCTTGGGACCACTTCCTGTCCTTTCTCTTGCCTTTTCTCACTATCTCCCTTTACACTCTTTTTCTCAGTTACACTCTCACATTTAGTGTCTTCTTCCTCCCTTTCACAAACACATTCTTTTGTTCCACCAACATCTATATCAACAACTGAGGCTAGTTTTTGTTTTCTTCTTCTGAAGCTGGATCCCACAGGTGATTTCAGTAGTTGCTTTCTTCTTCTTTTGAACTTTGTATTAAGAACTCCTAACATTTTCTTCTGCAGCTTTTGAATGCTTTGATGATTAGCTTCCTCTCTCTTGACCCCTTGCAGTGGTGGTTCAGTGTTGGCATATTAGACTTCTTTAGTGGAGTCTATCTATAGGCAATCTGGTGGTTCTTTTTGTTGTGGAATTGTCCTGAGCACATTGAATGTCACCTCATCATCCCGCGTGCTGACCATGAATTTTCCTCTGTCAACATCAACTATGACATTTTCTATTTCATCTTCTTCTACTTTATTTGCATCTTCTGCTTCTTCTTTTACTTTTGCTTTTTCAGGTTCCTCTTCTTAAGCCAATTTGTCATTGGTTCCTTCCCCTATCAGTTGACCACTTATGGTAGGAATATCGTCACAAAGTTCCTCGGGGTTGGGTTGTATATTTGCTGAGATTTGTTATGACTGTTGATTGGATCTTATTTCTGCTATCTGCTCTACTGCTTCATCAATGAATCTCCTCTTGTTAGTTAGGAGTTCTTTCATAAACTTGGCATATGTTGGCATCTGCTCCATAGCCTCCACAAATGGAATGTTTATTTGCAGCCTCTTGAAGATATCCATGAATCTTGCAAACTACCTTTCTTTATCTTTCTTGGACGAATTTTTAGGGTATGGTAAGCTCTTTAGCTGAAGTACCTGTATTTCTCCCTTCCCTTTCATTTTTTCGCTCTTCTTATTGTCATTCTCTTTATTTTTTCTATACTTACAAACTCTCTATTTTCTTCCTCTACCTCTTCACTCTCATTTTTTACTTCATCATTCTCCTTTTCTTTCTACTCTAAAACTTCCTCCTCTACAACAAGGTTATCACCAATCCCCCTTCTAATTACCTTACCACACCTGGTAGAGATTGATTTGCATTGTTCTTGTTGCGTAGAAAATTGCTTGGTCAATTGTCTCACTTTAGTTTCTAGGCTTCTGATTGCAACCTCTTTCTTTTTCTCATAGGTATCCAAGGACTATATGAAATTATCCAATTTCTCCTCAAATTTTGATAATCTGTCATGTACTGGAGGGTAATTTTGTTGCTGCTGCTGGAAAGGAGTTTGCCTTTTACAAGGCCCTGCATTCAGTCTCCCTTGATATCCCAAATAATCAACTTGCTCTTCTTGAGTGCATGGATAAGAGCATTAACCATTGGGATGGTTACCTCCACAATAATCACAAATTAATTGTGGGGACGGGCTAGGATATGATTGCACTTCCTGCAATTGCTGAGGAAGCTTAGCCATCTGCTTGGTGAGTGCTTCTAATTGTTGGATGATAATATTGCGCTGAGCCAAGAACGCATCTTCAGAAGTTTGCATGTGGAATGAAACAACATCTTGTTTCCACCCAAAGCTTTGATTCTGGTTACTTCCCCAATCCTACGAAAAATTGTTATAATAAATGTTGTAGTTAGAGAAGTTACCTTGAATCGGTGTGGTGGAAAAATATTCTGGTTCTTGCTACATAACATAATCTCCAAGTGTTCTTCTTGGTGTAGGGTAATATTGTCTCTCCTCAGCCATATCTTCAGCTTTTACTTCATTTGAGGTGGTTTAATAGAGAGTGTTGAGATTGTCTCCTTGAGCTTGTCCTTGCCCCTTCCCTTTTTCTTTTTCTTCTCTCGCAGCTTTTATCTCTCTTGGGATGGTTGATGAGAGAGTGTTGGAATTGGCTCCTTGGGATTGCCTTCCCTTTTTTTTCAATTTTTTTTTGCTCCGCTTCCCCCTGGCTTTCTCTTGATGTACCTGACCTCACAAGAATTAGTGTAGCAGGGTTAAATTAAAAAAATATTTGCAGAAAAATAAAAGAAAATAAGAAGAATCTCTTTACAACCCAATAGAAGGAGCTAAGAATTTAAATTGAGACACCGTTCCTCGGCAACAGCGCTAAAAATACTTGATGAGATCTTGGAAAGCGTACCAATATCACAGCAGTATAATAGTAAGAAAAGGGGTTGTCGTATCCACAGGGAACAGTAAAAATAAATTCTTAGTATCTAATCTAATTGAGTATATAAAGAGAAACTGTGATATTTATTATTATGATAATTAAGGAAATAATGCAATAAGAAATTAAATCAAAAAGAAAGAAAAGATATAATTGGAAACTAGGATAGTTATGAAAATTAAATAAAGATTGCAATAACATATAAAATAAAAGATTGAGATAGAGAATATGGATAAGATTGAGTAAATTAAGGAAACTAGGATTGAACTTCATCTATCGCACCCCTCTTGTATTTGGAAACCAATGAAATCTAGGAATTTTATAATTATAATATTGAAGCACAAATAAATATTATTTCATAACGGTCTCCACAACTATGAAATACCCAGAAACAATTTATGCTGCTCTCCAAAGTCATAAAATGCCCCGGTTTGAAGATCAATTGTTAAAGCTATCAATTCATGCCGGTCTCCACAGTCACAAATTGAGTGTTTTCACCAATCAGATTTAGAAAACAGTTTCTCAACGCGTTTAAGAAATCACATTATAACTCCGGTACAAAGACGGGAGCTAAGCATTAAGAATAGAATAAAAACACCAATATTATAAAAATAAAGTTTCCTAGATAACAAAAAGAATCTAAAATACAATTGGGAATTGAATCGACTACATTCAATCCTAAGGGAAAGTTTAGCTACTCATGGTAGCCATTACAAACCAACTAAAGAGACTATCACACTTTTCTCCAGCTCCCAATCCACTCAACAGCTTTGTACGTCTCTGTCTGTCGTCTCAATCCCAAAAGGTGCCTTTATAAACTGTTCTGATGGGCTTTTGAGACTCTGATTGCAGGCCATTAAAAATTAGGTTACGTTTCCTGCGCTATGGCTGCGCTCAGCGCAGGTGGAGCGCAGGAAACAAAACCTGGAATGTCATTTCTGCGCTCCACTTGCGCTCAGCGCAGGTGGAGCACAGGAAACAACTTCTGATTTTCCTTCCTCTTTTGAAGCTTGTTCCATGCTGTTCCTGTCCTTGTCTGTTGCTCTCTTGATGTTTTATTTATAACTTTGCTTTTTACCTGCAAAATAAGCAGATTTTCTATCAAAATAACGTCAAATTCAAATTTGACTTAAATAAATACAAAAATTGCATTTTAAGCCAAAAAAGGATAAATTGGGGTATAAATTCAGTATTTTGCCCTCAATAAGTGTTGTAATTATATAGAAATTTTAAGCGCAGGTGGAGCACAGGAAACAACTTCTGATTTTCCTGAATTGTCCTCTTTTGAAGCTTATTCCATGATGTTCGTGTCCTTGTCTGCTGCTCTCTTGATGTTTTATTTATATCTTTGCTTTTTACCTGCGAAATTAGTAGATTTACTATCAAAATAGCATCAAATTCAAATTTTACTTAAATAAAAACAAGAATTGCATTTTAAGCCAAAAAGGGATAAATTGGGGTATAAATTCAGTATTTTGCCCTCAATAAGTGTTGTAATTATATAGAAATTTTACATAAATTTAACACTTATCACTAAGTTGGATAGGTATTCTTGAGCCATTTGTAAGGACACATAGGAAAACACTAGAAGAGGGGTTGAATAGTGTTTTTATAAACTAATCATTTTCATGGAAACCTTTTCACAAACTAAGTTTAGAAGGCTTTCAGACAGTGATTCAGACGCTCTCTGAAGCTTTGATCTTTGTTTGAAGGTTTCAGACAAAGGTTTTTCAGAAAACTTTTCTTAAAAAAGTTTTTCACAAGATTGTTGATAAAAATTAATTTCAAGTTCCCTCTTCTTGTTAGAATAAATAGAATATACTAAGATAAGGATTAGAAAAGCACTCAACCAATTATCCTGTTTTACTCACTCCACCCGTGAGCTATCTCCAGTCCTAGATCCAACAAACTACTCGATTTTCTCTTAATCTAACAGATTAAAAGTATTCTTTTGTTCACCAAGTCTCTCTAGACTCTACACAACAAGCATTCTTTGACCTACCAAGCCACTCCTGGCTTTAACAAAAAGTATTCTTTGTCCTACCAAGCCACTCTTGACTCTAACAACAAGTATTCTTTGTCCTACCAAGCAACTCCTGGCTCTAACAACAAGTTACTGTTTACAAAGAAAATTGAACTTAGAACACATGTTTTTCGTTCTGGTTGTACAAGAAATAACAGAGATCTAACTCTAGATATAAAAGTTGATTGTTCAAGAGTTTTTACAACAAATAAATCCTAGAAGGATTTGATAGCGTTTTGCAAAGATTGTGAAGTTGGCTGAATGTCTCTAGAAGGGGGGGGGTTGAATAGAGACCTGTATAAAATAATTACTAAAAAGCTTAAAACCAAACTAAGCTTAGTTCTCAAGCTCAACAACTTGGATTCTCAGATTTGTACTGTGAAGAATAAGTTAGTGAAGCTCAAATTATAATAACTAGGAAGACATAAACTTAGCTTTGACAATTTTGTTATGTGTAAGGTTAAGTTAAGTTCAGTCTATTGAATAAGTTTAACTTAAGCTTCAGTAAATCATAAAGCAATTATAAGTGATCAAGGACGAGAAAAGAGATGCACAGAGAGTTATCTTGGTTAACCCACTCATTGGGCTACGTTCAGTCCTCACAACCTTGTCAATTACAAGTATTCTTTCTACCTCTTCTGGCTCACCCTCGCACCAAGTTTAGGTACCTCCTAACCTGGCTGAGATCCAAGTATTCTTTACCTTGCCTCTTCAGGCTCTTACAGTGCTCACACTGAGTCTAGGCTTCTCCTAACTCAACTGAGACTATTACAAAGATGGAGTAGAGATGACGTTTGACTAGCTTAGGCTACGTACAAAGTACGAACATATAGTGAGCTCAGCTAGGTGTTTCTCTTTCTAAGAGTTACAAGCAAATGATGAAAATATGAAAGAGAATATATGAGACAGATTTAAGAACCACTCAAGCGTAGCTGAGATTGAGTTGAGCTTGACTTGAGATTCAGTTGAGACGGATAAGTTAGAGAATATTCAATGTTGTCTCACACAATGCTTTGACTTGAAATCCATCTTTTATATCAAATGAGACTAGTCATTTATAGTCGTTTGAAGACAGAGAGAGTTTGCTTTAAACTTATCTGACACGGGCTCAAGTCTGCTCTGATGTGCGTTGTAGCACTTGTAGTGTACTTGCATTGACTTTGGTTTTAACTTTTGGAGCTTGTGTCTGAAGCTGAGTCTCTGTATGAGTCTCAGTCTCAGTCTTATCTTTATATCTGGGTCTCAGTCTCTTGTGTGCGACTGAGTCTTAGTCTGAGTCTTCCTTTCCAAGCTCAACTTTTACTTAGTCATTTGAGTCTCATCTTGACTGTGTGTCTTAGTCTCAGTCTCTATCTTTCATCCTTAGCTCTTGTACTCTTTGGTCTTCTCTTTTCGATTGAGCAGATTGCATCATTTTAGTTGTTGTATGCATCAGCTTTTTTTCTCTCTTGAATTTTAAGTATACAATCTTTAGATTCAACTTGATTCTGCGTCTTAGCTTTCCCTTGATCAATAAAGAAATTATCCTGCAATGTAGGGATCTAAGAGTTGCAAGAACTTGAGCACATAGTTAGTAAAGCATAACATCTGGTACTGACTTTGAATTTCCACGTCAGATTCCCTTATAGTTCAGACAAACTTCATCTTCAGTGGAGGACCATCGTCTAAGCCATTCACACTTCAGACAGTTCCTTGATCTTTAGAACTTGAATCTCCAGAACTTTGACCAACTTCAGATCTTAGCGGACTTTAGGTAGACTTTCTTCAGACAGTCTCTGAAATAACATAACTTTGAAAATATTGATTAATAAAGTTTTGAGTTTAATTAAGTTTATAATCATCAAAACTAAGTGTTGGGGATGTCTTAGACTTTTAAGATCTTGAGACTCAACGCTCTCCCCCTTTCTGTTGATGAAAAACTTAAATAAGCCAAGAGAGATAATTTGAGAAATAAGAGTAATACAATATCAGAAATAAGAGATTTAAGAACGGTTGCCCTCCTCAAACAATTTTATTCTCTTTTTGCTTGTTTGATATACGTTATGCGTTATGCACTCCCCTTGAACTGCACATAACTTCGTATCTTCTGCTTTAGCTGCATATTATTTCTCAGTAAATTCTGTTTGTTTTCACTCCCCCAAGTGCACATAACTTTATAACTTCTGCTTTAACTGCATATTATTTCTCAACAAATTCTGTTAGTTTCACTCCCTTATTTCTCATCCATCAAAAGGGTTTATGTCAACATTATATTAAAAGATCACGTAACATTAATAGTACTATGACAACACAATCTTAATAGGATATGCATTAGAGTTTTAAGATGTGTTATGCAAAATCAAGAAGCAGTTTGCTAATGTTCAGAGCATATTTTTCAAAGTAAATAAATTTCAGAGCATACACAGAATAGAATATCATAACAATAGACAATTTGAAAAATTTCTGATTTTATTGAAACTGAAATGACTTATACATCATAGACATGAACACATTCACTTTTCTTAGTTCCCTAAATGCTTTTATAGTATGGTATATTTAGAACTAAGCTTCTGAGCTTTCCCCATCACGTTGCTTCTGTAACCATCATTCTTGAAGCTACTACCTTCTTCAGCAGTCTTCTATGGTTAGGGGTTTTTGACAATCCTAGAGCTAGGAGAAGGTTTAAAGTACTACTAGAAAACATGCTTTTGGAATAGGCACACAGGGAGAGGTTTCGTGGAGACGATACCAAAGCCTGGTTCGTACGCTGCAGTTCTTGGGATCTCAATATTGAGAGAAAGTCCCAGAACCCCTCCTAAGGAAGAACACAAGGTTGCATTATCCTTGCTGAATTTTGATTTTGCGTCCTTTTGGAACGTCAAAACTTAAGCTTCTCGATAGCCTCTAGGGTCCTTCACCAAGGTAATATCCCAGTGCATAGATTTTAACACAGGAGCAGGGTATATCTCAACATTCCTGCAGAGGCAGTCTTCCATCGACAGTCTTCTTGATAGCCTTTGCAGAGAAAGAAAAGATAGAACATTACTTCTAGACGAAGAGTTTGGGTTTTTCCATACGGAAGAGATGATGACCCGATGTCCCAGTTTTACTGAACTTAGTCTCTAATAAAATGATGTTTGATTTCTATATGCTTTGTCCTAGAATGATGTGTGGGATTCTTAGACAAATTTATAGGGCTTGTATTATCACGCATCACAGATATTGCATGTTAAAAAATATTGAAATATTCTAATTGATATTTTACCCATAGTAGTTATGAACCACAACTTACAGCAGCGATGTACTCAACTTCAGCCATGGAAAGGGAAATGACGCTTTTCCTTTAGCTTCACCAACTAATCATGTTACTTCCAATGAATTGACATCTACCACTAGTGTTTTTTCTTTCAACTCTATCTATAGCAAAGTCAACATCACAATATCCAACTAACTTGCAATCTTTACTCTTCTTACAGCAAAGACCAAGATTAGTAGTACCATTTAAATATCTGAAGATTCTCTTTACAGCTTTGTAATGAGCAATTGTAACGCCCTAATTTCTAATCCGAAGATTTAGTCCGTTGGAAACCAAATCTTAGATTTCTGAAATTATTTCGCTCTATTAGGATATCGTTTAACTTAATCACACGTCATTCAAATTACCAGCGTTCATTTAAATAACATGTGTAAAGATAGAAACTGGGTAAATATATACATATACATATACATATACAAAAGTGCCAACTGGCTCAAGCTAGTCTATACATTCATGAAACTACGGATAACCCTATATCCACAACCTAAACTTCTCACTGCAAGCTACAAGTATCTACAACCAAAAAAAAGAAGAAGATAACCAGCAGCTCCACAAATCTCCAAGATCACGGACTTGTGTGAGGAAGAACCTGCGTATCTAAAAATAACCACATATCGTGTGGTGAGACTAAAGTCCCAGTGAGCGTGATCAAAGTGCAAGTGTACAAATATAGTATGAATGAAACAATTATAAATAATCAAATCATTCAACATCAACTTTTGTAATCAACCTCTTGGTGTATTACCCAACACCGATGGGGTATTTTTACTTGAACCTCTGACCTGGGCTGAGCTCAATACCATGCAAGGAACGTTTTCCTTATGGCCAATTTAACCTCACTGTCAGGAAAATATGTTAAAGAAAGGCATATGGGCGTCAAGAAGTAAAGTTGTTGATAATGGTGAAAAGGAAAATGAGATACAGGTGAACACATACATGAATTTAAACAGGTTCAATGATGAAAGAGAAGCAACCAAAATTAAGAACACTCTTGATCTAGATGAAGAATCTGAAAGCTATATGTAACATTGAATATGTGGGTTGGTTTCAAAAGGGCTTAGCTTACTGACCATAACGTGTTCCTATCCCTCGACACCTTGCTGAAAAAGCCAATGTTTCTCTGACTGTCATTTCTCCTATGTGCACATCAGTTTGACTTATGTAAGCTGATGTTCTCTGAGGTACAAATTCCTCCATTCCATGACCATTATATGCAACTCTCCCCTAAAACTGCAATAGAAGATAATTTAATGAATCATAACCTTGATGTGATTCTGATTCTCCAACCTAATTATTCCATTTCCTTACTTTTAGATCTTTACCAAGTCTTCCAGCCAGTGCCAACAATAATGTGGTCTTTCCTGAACTTGGAGGGCCTAAGTGTAACATCCTAATTTCTTAATTCAAGAATAATGTCCGTTGGAAAACACTATTCCGAATTTCTGAAATTATTCGCTCCATTTTCGATATCGGCATACAAATAACACATTTTCCTAAGCAATCCAACGTTTTCTTAGAATTCCAAAACATCCAAACTTGATGATATCAATTCAATACTTAGTGAAAACCTAGGGAAGAACCTTCACTTTGACGTGATACGGTCCATGAAACTCCTTGTTGGGATTTGAATTTCACTTTGTTCGAATTTCACAAAGTTGAAAGTCATTTATACTTTTAGAATTTCTAGAAAACTTACAAGTTCCAGAATTCGAGTTTCTAGAAAACTTACAAGTTCCAGAATTCGAGTTTGAGAAGTGAATCTCATAACTTAGAAATTTGTTAAAGTTAACATTAAAAGGGAACTTCAGAAACTCGAAAAAAGAGACAAAGGAACTTCGAGAAATCGAAGTTAAAAGAGACTCTGGAAAAAACCAAAGTCAGGTGTTCTGGAAAATCAGAATCAAAAAGGATTCTGGAAAATCGAAGTCAAATGATATTCTGGAAAATCGAAATCATAAGGATTCTGGAAAATTGAAGTCATAACTATAAGATTTCTGGAAAATTGAAGTCATAAAGGATTCTGGAAAAACAAAGTCATAAGGATTCTGGAAAATCAAAATCAGGAAGTACTCAGTGCGTTCAAGTATCAACAGAAAAAGCTAAGTATCAAGGAAGAAGGAATTTTCGAGTACATGAAGTTAGGATTTCAGAAGAGGATTTCGAGATTCTAGAAGCAAGTTTTCGAATACATGAAGTCGGGATTTCAGAAGAAGATTTTGAGATTCTGGAAGTAAGTTTTCGAGGAAACAGAAGGTTGAAATCGAAAACAAGGTTTTTGAAGACTTAGCAGATTTCTGAATCCGAAAGGACTCTGTTTTAGAAAATAGAAAAGAGCAGAGAAGCAGTTAGTGGAAGTTAAAGAAATTTGTTGATCAAAGATAGGTGGCAACATCCCAATGGAGATATTTTGAAAAGTGCAAATATCAGAAGCAGTTTTCTGGTTAGCAGAAAACGTGGCAGACATGCATGCTGCCAACACATAGGGCTATATGATAGATCAATTGTATATTAGTTAGCCGTTAGACTTAGAAATCTATAAATAGGTGAACTTTCTATCTAATAAAAGTTGGGAAATCACTCATACTCAAACTCTGAAACACCTTATACGTCCGAACTCACAGCGACAAACAGGTTACAAGGAGCAACAATATGTGATGAACCCATCCATTTTCTTTAATGCAATTATTCTTACAATTCAATTTTCTTCACTTTGTTTACTTTCTGCAATTTATTATTTGCAATTTACTTTCTGCAGTTTACATTTCGCATAGTTGTTCTTTCTTTCTTTCGAATTCTGTGTTTTCTATCTTTTTGAAACTCTAATTTTCAAGAATCCAATTTAGAACTTTGTTTGATAGAATTCTGAATCAAGGAGTTCTAAATTTTTTTGAAACATAAGTTCTTTGGTAAAATTCTAATTCAATTAACTCTAATTCTTTCATTTCTAGAAGTTAAATTCTGGAAAAAATCATTGTAATTTCTGGAAAAGTTAAGTTCTTTGAAAGTTTCTGGAAAAATACAGTTTTTCTTACTAATTCTATAAATCAGAAACACCATAAATCTAGTTTTTAAAACGAGTCCCGTAAGAGGATCTGATTCTAATCCCCAGATTGTTCTTAGAATCAAAGTGATAAAGATAATTTTCGAATTTAGATTTTATCACCACAAACAAATTGGGACGCCCGGTGGGACAAAGTTTCCAAAAGTAGTGTGTGTTATGATTTTCTGATTATTGATCTTGCATGCGTTTGAGAAGTGGTAGAACAATATCTGTTCAAATGGCTAATAATGCAAGGCAAATAGGAAGTGGAAACAATAATAGGGATACTACTACTAATACTACCAATTTTGGAAGTCCACCACCCTAGGCAAATGAGTCTGTGAATAACAATGAGAATAATGGGGTAAATGGGAATAGTAGTGTTAATAGAGACCCAGGAGTCTCTAAAACTTTACCATAAAATTTGGGTTTAAGTCAAGTTATGACTATTGCCCTTGTTTCTAACAATGTTTCTACTTCTTTGAATGTCAATCCAATGTATGGATTGCCTTTTGGTTTCGTCCCAAGTTCTGGGATGGCACAACCAACAATGTCAACAGTTGGTCCAACAACGGTTCCTTTTGCTAACCGTGGTCCAATTTTTAATCCCTTCGTGGGAATTTCTTCTTCATCCATTACAAATTCTACTTTGAAATCTTTGAGGCAACAAATGGATGAAAGTAATCATGAAATGATAAATATGTTGACTCAATAAATGGCCACAATATTTAATCCATTAGTACAAACAACAAATAATAATTATAATTTGTTGGCTAGGCAAATGGAGAGGATTGCATATGTGTTTGGGGCACCTGCAGGCCCTATTGTAAGACAAGTGGCAAATTGTAATCCTCCAATAAATCAAGAGGATCAAAATAATCAATTTCCAAATCCTATGGTTCAAGTCGAAAATAGGGATGAAAATGGTCCTAGAGTTTTTTTGAATAGGAATCAAAATGTTGATCAAATTCTAGAAAGAATAAGAGCAAATAACTTAGGGGGGCAACAAAATGTTGTTGGAATTGTCGAACAAGTCCTGAATAGACATGGATTTAATGTAGGATTTGCAAATCATCCTTATGTAGTGTCTCCTTTTACCCAAATGGTGTTACAAACTGAATTACCCAGGGGATGGAAAGTTCCCAAATTTACAAAATTTTCTGGGGAAGTAGGAGAATCCACTATCGAACACATTTCTCGATACCAAATCGAAGCAGGTGATTTGGCAAATAATGAGGAATTGAAAATGAAGTATTTTCCTAGTTCCTTAACCAAGAATGCTTTCACTTGGTTTACAACCCTTTCCCCAAATTCGATTCACTCATGGAATCAATTAGAAAGATGTTTATGCAACACCCTTATCCCATGACGGGTATTACACGACTAACTCGATTGCGATTTCGGTAAATTATCTCGTAATAAAAATGAGGAAAGTTGGTAATTGTTTTTTTTGTAAAGCATATTATTTAATTATGTTTGGGATAACAGACAACAAAAGAAAGACAAGGGGGTGAGAACACTTTACATGAACTCATTTAACGCAGGATATGATAACTAAAGCAGACAGACACGGGAAATTCGCACAATTCATACAACAATCAATCCAATCATTCACATATAAAGTCACAACATCATGAAATGATGTGATATGCTCATGCAATGCAAATAACCACGTCCTTCACCAAGGATCTCAAGCAACTACTATGTACCATGCAATGCATGAGGGCCCGAGGAAACATCACCATCTGCAGAGTACAACAGCAATTGCCCGACCATATATGTACAACGTATCAGGAGTTAGAGTCTGTACTAGCATTGGTACAAAGCGCATTGCTCATTTAATTTGGCCAAATCATTTTATGCGTTCTTCCGGACAATCTCAACTGACCCCGAAAATCATGAGAGCGAGAGGAATAGCTAAGTTGGGTTCCACGATCTCGACAGTAGGGAGCTAACCTACGTCCAATGAGATCTTCCAGGAGCTAGGGTATCCTCAGGGCTGACGTCCCTTTTGAGGACCCGCTGGCATTCTTTGCAAAACCCAGTGTACCCTTCCCAGCTGATTTCACACTGTACCAAGTGTCACTGCCATATAGGTTGTAAGGTGTTCAACCTTAAACATCATTAATGCTTTATGATGCATGTCACATAAATAATGCTTCCCAGAATACACATCCTTACAGGTAAAGCCCAATGAATCATTCTACGTCACCACTTCCCGTGGCACGACCCGATTCAATGTATTTCCTTCACAAGGAAAACCAAACAGTGCTTTCTCAGCATACACAGTCCTTACAGGCAAAGCACGTTGAATCATTCTACGTCACCACTTCTCGTGGTACGACCCGATTCAATGTCTTTCCTTCACAAGGAAAACCAAACCCCGTCTCGGGTTGGAACCGCACTCTCTCACTAAGCTTCTCGAATTTTTATGCAAGAAGAGTGTGTTGGTTATAATCTTTTAAGGTAGTTTGTACTAATGTTCTTCTTGAATCAATAATCATTTTCACTTAAGTCCTATAATTTACTAAGACTTATGATTGTGTCTTATGGATAGCGTTACCTACCCTAATTCTTCATGTATGTCTAATTAAGATTGGATTTAACCCTTAACCATGATTAGCTTTCGTTAACTATATTATAATTAATCTTAATTATTACTTAATATCCTAATTAATTCCTAATTATCCCTTAATCTCTTCCTTAATCTTGGATTAAGCTTTTAATCACATTTAATTAAGGTTAATCATAATTAATTAGTTCTTAATCATCATTAAGGATTAATTACCTAATTAATACCTCATTAGTGATTAGTAATTAAGATTAAGATTAATCTTCATTAAGGTTATTTAACTTTAGCCTTAATTAATTATTCTTCACTTAATTATCTTAAGTGGATTGAATTAATAATTTTAGACAAATTTAATTAGCTAATCCCACTAATTAATTTCTAAGTTTTAGTCTTGATAGGTTGGATTAGAGTTGAAGTCCAACTCTAATCTAAGTCCAAATCCATGAAATGTTTTTGGTTGACTTTTGATGAGTCCTTTGACTCTTTTTTGAAGGTTTTGGGCCTGAACCAAGGGCCCAAAGGTTAGATGACTCTTAGGAGTCCATTTTTACACAAGACTTCTCAAAATTTTGACTTTTATGGTGTCTTTTATTTGGGTTAATTTTGGCATCCGAATTTGGTTCCTTTAATATTTCTAAAAATTTACTCTTATTTGAATTTATACCTTTTAGTTAATTTAGTTTCTTGGTCTATTCGACCACTAAGGCCCAAAAACACCTTTTCCAACTTCTCTTGATCATTTCAAGATCAAAACAAGTTCTTGATGAGTTTCCTTATGAACAACTCAAGAACAAAGATGAACACTTTGAATGTTCATCAAAACACCAAAATTTCAACAACTTCCAAACTTCACCGAAATTTAACACAATCATCAACAAGCATTCTAACCAACCAATATCATACTAATTCACCCAAATTCATTCATAAACATTTTCAAGTTCACACCTTTATTCATAAACTCATAAACACCATTTTTTTCAAGAATCAAGCATCCAATCAATTCTATAACTTCAAACAACCACATGCATGTTCTTAGATCAATCATCCAAGCTCATTACAACCATCAAAATTTTTTTTAAACACATGCAACCCCTATTAAAGAAAATAGCTGAACCATTGTGAGGAAAAAGGGAAAAAAATTTCAAACAAAATCATGGTTTGCATGTATTCCAAAACATCATCCAAGAACATTTTAACTAACAACAACATTTTAAATCAACCACACAAGGCCACCACCAAATAGCCGAACCAAATCTCTCAAGAAATAGGTTCCAACAACTCATTTTTTTTAAGAGAATAGAGGATCAAAGACAAGGATCAAGGGTAATCTTTGACTCTAGTCACCAATCCTACTAGAGTTCAAGGTTCTCCCCCCCTTTACCTAAAGAAATTCCCTATGAAATAGGTGCAGCAAAAGCTCCAAACACTCCCTCCTTTGATCACCGAACAAGAATTTACAAGGCTTGGAGGCTTGGTGTTTAAGCTTAGGTTCAAAGATTGAACCTTGGGCTTGAAAGTGTTGGAAGGAAATGGAAGATTTTGAGAGAAAAGGAGGAGGGGGCTCACGGCTGCTTCTTGGAGGAGAAGGGAAGAAATGAGAGAAAAATGGAATGCTTGCATGTGAGAAAAAGAAAAAAGAGTAAGTGTTTTAATGTTTAATGTCATTAATTTCCTTTGAATGACACTTGTCTTGAGAAAAGGTAAAGAAAGAACAAGTGTCCTTCATGCACCACACACACACATGCACGACTTCCATCAGAAGGAAAAGGAAGGATTGTGCAATTTTTCTGGCCCGGATCAAGAGTATTCGGGCCCGGTTCAAGAGACAGTAGGGGTAAAAATGGAAATCTTGCATCAAAATTTACCAAAAATTCTAGAAAAATTCTTATAATTGCTCTAACCTATTTTAAGCCTAAAAATGCGATTATAACTAACTTCTCACTTAAACTTTCTTATTTCCCAATTTTCCCAGTTTTTGCACACAACAGTCAAATTTTTATAAGAGCTAGGGGATAGAAGATTATAGTTTTAAATTCTATAAAGTTATAAATATCATTTCAAATCCACTTTTAAGGTTCAAAGTATATTGTCCATATTATTTCACAAATTTTCATATGTTGATTAGGGTTACACTGCTAATCAGGGGCATTTTGGTCCTTTTTGCCCAAAAGTGCCAGAAAATTCTAAATAATTTTCTAAAATTCATTATTAGTTATATTAAGACTTATTTTGACTAAAACTATAGATCCATTTAAGTTTTAGCTACTTTTCATAATTAAATCTATATTTTCCTTAACTGTATAATTACTAAGGGTATTTCAGGTCATTTTCTCAAACACCTCTCTAGAAAAATTTATATTTATCAATATGGTTGGATAATTTCAAAAATATGAATTTGATTGTTTATTAACAGCTCCCGGATACTTCATAATTAAATTATTATTATTATTTTAAAACTTTCTCTGTTCTATTTATATATACCGGTAGGGGAAATTGTCGGTGTTATATCTCTCCCCTCCTTTACGAAATTTCATCCTCGAAATTTGAAGTTCCTATTGCTGGATAGGGCTAAATCTAGTTTCTTAAGCTTTAAGAATCCCTGTTCTAGTTGGATCATATAAGACCTTAATGGTTCCCTAAAAGTTGAATAATCATTTTAAACTACTTGTGGATATAGGGATGATATCTTGAATTAAGGTCGACCTAGCTTTCAAAGTCTCACCTCTTCTCTAACAATCAGTAGCGAATTTCGAAACCTTTACCTAACACCTTACCAAAAATTTTCTGGTATGATCTATTATTCCATAAGATTTGATCAGGAACATCTATTTTTAACGAGCAGATCTTACCAAACTTTCCACCATCATTCATACTACCTTAATTCTAACTAGAGTGCTAGGTTAATTCTTTTATGAGGTGTGATACTATGCTACCCCGTCTCCTTCCTCGGGTATTTGGTAAGCAACTAGACACTCCCTTTCGGCTTATAGTCGACATAGAGTCATAATATCTAATGAAACACACAGTTTCAATCCATAAGTCAAATAGCTAAGTTTTCCTATAAAAATTTTCTTAGGAATCTGCAACGTATGTTCCTCACAATAACTATTTTCCTTAACATTTTATTCTGATTCCCAATGATCCCTTACAATATCTTATTTCCTTACAACTCTAAGATGTTCATTTTCCTTCACTATGTATGAATATCTAATTCCACAATAGTCACAAGTGTTGTTTATTATACCTATGATTACATTAGTTCCCTTGGTCTTAATACCAACACTCTTACTGATATAGTTAATCTTCCATTTCTTCCCGATATAAATATTCTAAGTTCTTTCTCTCTTAAGAATCTTAAGTTTATCTCTATCCCATTAAGGTGAAATCCTCTGACTCACGAATCAGGTTGTTTTTGCCCTATCTATCACTTATTATATTAATCGTTGTAGGATCTTCCTACCTAAACATCGATCACCACTTATAACCAAGGCTGAACTCCATAAGCTATTACTCTCAAGAAGGTCTCACTATTCACCACCACCCTATGTTCTTTTCCTAAACAAATATGCCTCCAGAATTTTATTTTCACCTAACTAAGACTTATAATTATACCATTCCACTTCTAACCTACTTCTTCCTTAATAACCCAAAGGTTAATCCAAAGAATTCTATACCTCCCGTTGGATCCTAGAAATAGGCGAGAACATTGCACGAAAGAATGAAGATAAGTTGGCTTGAATGAGGCTAGAATATTGGGTTCACTGAGGAGGGAAAGGAATACCAATGACAACCAATCCAGATAGAATTAATAGACACCTATAACATTCATAGTAAAGTCCAAAGCAGATTGTAAGATCACCTATAGTCTTGATATATAGATAGAGGTAATCTAACTTTAAACCTATCTTAGAGAATATTATTATTATTTTTATTCCTTATGGTTATTATACTTCCAGGGATTGTATTTGTCCCCTAGGGCATCCTTACGTGAAACATCACCTACTTAAGCAAAGTACTATTCCAACCTTCAAAACCCTGCCTAAATATTTACCGATTGAAATACTCTTCCTTGGGAATCTAAGTCCATTAAGATTAATGCATAAACTAATCCTGTAAATTGGTATGATCATACTCAATCAACACACCATAACTTTTACCAATTCCAATCTTAATCATTTATGAGATTTCACTCACATACCTCTTTCAATTTATAGAAGCATCAATCAAGCATATCTCTTAATCATCAAGGTCAACACATACAACAACCCCTCTTTGTTTGTCATATCTATTATTTCTACTAACCTCATGGAGGTGTTATCCTTACTTAGATCAAACAAATGTAGTTCTTGTAGTGCTTACTTATACATCTAATTCCCCATCACATGATTTCTTTCTTCAATCTCCTCTGCGCAATCTTGATATTAACAGATCATCTGCTTAGTCATATCCTATTATCCGACTAACATTTCTTAAGAATCACATCTTGTGCTATTGGTCTCAACACTTTGACTTCCTTCATCTTAAATCGTGTTTTCCACTTATTTCTATAAACCCTTATTTTATCAATCTGTTAGAGATAGCGATCATACTCTATTGTATCTATTAAACTTCAAACATGGCACTCATTCCACAATCAAACCCTTTTAGACTTCAAGTCTATCAACAAGGTATCCAAATATGCCTTAACTGTTAAGATCTAATCTCAATTCGTATGCTTGTCATTCCTATCCTAAACTCCATCATTATTTATCCTGAGTATACACCAAGTCATCAATTACTTCTAACTCACTTTACCAAATCAAATTTTTTTTAATAATCACATCCTCAAGAGGTATTAATACCAATCCCCAATATCAAAACCTTAGTGATTAAACCTCAATGATCAATCATTTTAAACCTTGAATTTACAACCTCGAATCCATCATCGATCCCTTAGGTCACTCATCTAAAGGAATGGGAACCTAACCTTAGTGGTCATTCTACCCTGACTTTTGATGTCTCACTCAGCACCTCAAACCACAAGTCAAATCAACTATTGGCTACAATAATGTACAATCTCAGGACCTAGAGGTCTTAGCAAACCCGTTTTAGAAGCTTGATTACTTGGTTCATTCTTCAATTCGATTAACTTTTAATGGTAGAAACTCTCATGAGGGAAAGAGGAGAGATCTTAAGGATAACGATTAGGATAATTTGGCTCACAAGGAAGAAATACAGGCATGTCCAAGTGCCTTACAAATACATACCTATCTATTTAAGATTTTTAAATAATTAACACTCAAATACAACTTCTAGATTCTTTCTCAAACTCAAAACTCAATTCAATTTCAAACAATAAGCATGCTGCAAACTACCGCATACAAGTAGGAAGTAAATTTTAACATGTCAAAGTCACACAAAACAACACGAAGCAATCACTTCACACCCGTTCATCAATCCAAACAAAATCATGAAAAGGATAATCTTAATTCAAACACATGGGGTTCTACTCAAGACACAAATAAGAAGACAAAACCCAGTAGACGATATGACTCCATCTCTTTAGCTACCTATGTTCATCATACTGATGACCAAGACATCCTTTCTCACTTCCACAGCTACTCAAGCTGAGATTATCAGCCTTGTGTCCCCAAAACTCACAACTGCAAGTTGCCACACTCCCTCCTAACCTGAACAGGCCATTGGGGTGGCCAGTCCCACTGTCCTGTACCAGAGTAGTCAGAAGCACATCAACCTTGCAAGACTCCAAAACACCTAAACCGGATCAAACTAGACTCGATACGACTATCAGACCCAAACTTCACAGTCCGGTTGGACCGAACTGCTCTGATACCACTAAATGCAACACCCTTATCCCATGACGGGTATTACACGACTAACTCGATTGCGATTTGGTTAAATTATTTCGTAATAAAAATGAGGAAAGTTGGTAATTTTTTTTTGTAAAGCATATTATTTAATTATGTTTGGGATAAAACAGGAAGAAGTAAATTGGTATTAAACATGTCATTTCATTACTATCCAAAATTACAATGGACATGACGTACATCTAGGTTGGGATTTTAACATACTACATCACATAAGCAGTGAATCCTCTATTTCACTACACCCTTAAACAATACCATTTGACTTAAACCAGATCCTGTTCGACCTTAACACCACGCCCTTCTTCAGAACAACGTGCATCCTTCCAGAGTCCATGCCCTTTTAGGTGCCAAATAATAACAGACAACAAAAGAAAGACAAGGGGGTGAGAACACTTTACATTAACTCACTTAACGCAGGATATGATAACTAAAGCAGACAGACACGGGAAATTTGCACAATTCATACAACAATCAATCCAATCATTCACATAGAAAGTCACAACATCATGAAATGATGTGATATGCTCATGCAATGCAAATAACCACGTCCTTCACCAAGGATCTCAAGCAACTACTATGTACCATGCAATGCATGAGGGCCCGGGGAAACATCACCATCCGCAGAGCACAACAACAACTGCCTAACCATATATGTACAATGTATCAAGAGTTAGAGTCTGTACTAGCATTGGTACAAAGAGCATTGCTCATTTATTTTGGCCAAATCATTTTATGCGTTCTTCTAGACAATCTCAACTGACCCGAAAATCATGAGAGCGATAAGAATAGCTAAGCTGGGTTCCACGAGCTCGACTGTAGGGAGCTAACCTACATCCTATGAGATCTTCCAGGAGCTAGGCTATCCTCAGGGTTGGCATCCCTTTTGAGGACCCGCTGGCATTCTTTGCAAAACCCAGTGCACCCTTCCCAGCCAATTTCACACTATACCAAGTGTCACTGCCATATAGGTCGTAAGGTTTTCAACCTTGAACATCATTAATGCTTTATGATGCATGTCATATAAACAATGCTTCCTAGCATACACATCCTTACAGGTAAAGCCCATTGAATCATTCTATGTCACCACTTTCCGTGGCACGACCCGATTCAATGTCTTTCCTTCACAAGGAAAACCAAACAATGCTTTCTCAGCATACACAGTACTTACAGACAAAGCACATTGAATCATTCTACATCACCACTTCTCGTGGTACGGACCGATTCAATGTCTTTCCTTCACAAGGAAAACCAAACCCCGTCTCGGGTTGGAACCGCACTCTCTCACTAAGCTTCTCGAATTTTTATGCAAGAGTGTGTTGGTTATAATCTTTTAAGGTAGTTTGTACTAATGTTCTTCTTGAATCAATAATCATTTCCACTTAAGTCCTATAATTTACTAGGACTTATGATTGTGTCTTATGGATAGCGTTACCTACCCTAATTCGTCTTGTATGTCTAATTAAGATTGGATTTAACCCTTAACTATGATTAGCTTTCGTTAACTATATTATAATTAATCTTAATTCTTACTTAAGATCCTAATTAATTCCTAATTATCCCTTAATCTCTTCCTTAATCTTGGATTAAGCTTTTAATTACATTTGATTAAGGTTAATCATAATTAATTAGTTCTTAATCGTCATTAAGGCTTAATTACCTAATTAATACTTCATTAGTGATTAGTGACTAAGATTAAGATTAATCTTCATTAAGATTATTTAACTTTAGCCTTAATTAATTATTCTTCACTTAATTAACTTAAGTGGATTGAATTAATAATTTTTAGACAAATTGAATTAGCTAATCCCACTAATTAATTTCTATGTTTTAGTCTTGATAGGTTGGATTAGAGTTGAAGTCCACTCTAATCTAAGCCCAAATCCATGAAATGTTTTTGGTTGACTTTTGATGAGTCCTTTGACTCTTTTTTGAAGGTTTTGGGCCTGAACCAAGGGCCCAAAGGTTAGATGACTCTTAGGAGTCCATTTTTACACAAGACTTCTCAAAATTTTGACTTTTATGGTGACTTTTATTTGGGTTAATTTTGGCATCCCAATTTGGTTCCTTTAATATTTCTAAAAATTTACTCTTATTTGAATTTAAACCTTTTTAGTTAATTTAGTTTCTTGGTCTATTGGACCACTAAGGCCCAAAAACACCTTTTCCAACTTCTCTTTATCATTTCAAGATCAAAACAAGTTCTTGATGAGTTTCCTTATGAATAACTCAAGAACAAAGATGAAAACTTTGAATGTTCATCAAAACACCAAAATTCCAACAACTTCCAAAATTCACCAAAATTTAACACAATCATCAACAAGCATTCTAAACAACCAATATCATACTAATTTACCCAAAATCATTCATAAACATTTTCAAGTTCACACCTTTATTCATAAACTCATAAACACCATTTTTTCAAGAATCGAGCATCCAATCAATTCTATAACTTCAAACAACCACATGCATGTTCTTAGATCAATCATCCAAGCTCATTACAACCATCAAAATTTTTTTTAATCACACGCAGCCCCTATTAAAGAAAATAGTCGAACCATTGTGAGGAAAAAGGGAAAAAAAATAGCCGAACCAACAACATTTTAAATCAACCACACAAGGCCACCACCAAATAGCCGAACCAAATCTCTCAAGAGATAGGTTCCAACAACTCATTTTTTTAAAGAGAAAAGAGGATCAAAGACAAGGATCAAGGGTAATCCTTGACTCTAGTCACCAATCCTACTATAGTTAAAGGCTCTCCCCCCCTTTACCTAAAGAAATTCCCTATGAAATAGGTGCAGCAACAGCTCCAAACACTCCCTCCTTTGATCACCGAACAAGAATTTAGAAGGCTTGGAGACTTGGTGTTTAAGCTTAGGTTCAAAGATGGAACCTTGGGCTTGAAAGTGTTGGAAGGAAATGGAAGATTTTGAGAGAAAAGGAGGGGGCTCACGGCTGCTTCTTGGAGGAGAAGGGAAGAAATGAGAGAAAAATGGAATGCTTGCATGTGAGAAAAATAAAAAGAGTAAGTGTTTTAATGTTTAATGTCATTAATTTCCTTTGAATGACACTTGTCTTGAGAAAAGGTAAGGAAAGAAAAAGTGTCCTTCTTGCACCACACACACACATGCACGGCTTCCATCAGAAGGAAAAGGAAGGATTGTGCAATTTTTCTTGCCCGGATCAAGAGTATTCGGGCCCGGTTCAAGAGACAGTAGGGGTAAAAATGGAAATTTTGCATCAAAATTTACCAAAAATTCTTATAATTGCTCTAACCTATTTTAAGCCTAAAAATGCGATTATAACTAACTTCTCACTTAAACTTTCTTATTTCCCAATTTTCCCAGTTTTTGCACACAACAATCAAATTTTTATAAGAGCTAGCGGATAGAAGATTATAGTTTTAAATTCTATAAAGTTATAAATATCATTTTCAAATCCACTTTTAAGGTTCAAAGTATATTGTCCATATTATTTCACAAATTTTCATATGTTGATTAGGGTTACACTGCTAACCAGGGGCATTTAGGTCCGTTTTGCCCAAAAGTGCCAGAAAATTCTAAATAATTTTCTAAAATTCATTATTAGTTATATTAAGACTTATTTTGAATAAAAATATAGATCCCTTTAAGTTTTAGCTACTTTTCATAATTAAATCTATATTTTCCTTAACTGTATAATTATTAAGGGTATTTCAGGTCATTTTCTCAAACACCTCTCTAGAAAAATTTATATTTATCAATATGGTTTGATAATTTAAAAAATATGAATTTGATTTTTTATTAACATCTCCCGGATACTTCATAATTAAATTATTATTATTATTATTTTAAAACTTTCTCTGTTTCATTTATATATACTGGTAGGGGAAATTGTGGGTGTTACAGTTTACATGAACAATTCTTCCGAGGGGAAACTAAAGTTACTTTAATGGATTTAGTTAATATTAAAAGATCTTCAAATGAATCAATTGATGATTACTTGAAAAGATTTAGACACATGAAAGCAAGATGTTTTACTCAGATTCCTGAGTACGAGTTAGTCCAAATGACTGCAGGAGGTTTAATTTACTCAATTTGGAAGAAATTGATTAATCAACAACTTAGGGATATGGCCCAATTGGCTGATAAAGTAAGGCAAATAGAACATCTTAAGAAAGAAAAAGAAAGGTTCAGAAAACCTTTTGAAAAGGTTTTCAGAAAAGATAAAATAGCATATTTAGAAGTTTTTGATGATAGTGATTTCGAATATGATTTAGAAGAAAAGGATGTTCATGTGGCAGAACTTAAGCCAGGACCTCCTTATGTTTGTCAATCTTTGAAACCAAATGGAAATGTTATTAATGATACAAAAGATAGATTTCCTAAGAAAAATTATGGTTTCGATATTTCGAAAGCTGATCAAATTTTCGATATATTAGTGAAAGACAAACAAATAGTTCTAAGTGATGACCATAAAATTCCTTCTCAAGAACAGAGAAGAGGTCGAAAGTATTGTAAGTATCATCATACTTATGGACACTGAACTAATAGTTGTGTTCGTTTCAGGGATATTATCCAAAAGCCATTAAACAAGGGAGATTGAAATTTGAGGAAAAAACTCCAATGGTAATGAAGATTGATTCTGACCCACTTCAAGTGAATGCTAACTATGCAGAACCTGCAAGTATTACATGGTTGAGGTGGAAGATTCGAACTCTGTCAAGGAAGCCACTGAGATGGCAGTAGATGAAGATCAGGAATTTCAAGATATTTTCCCCAAAGGGGAAGAATCCTTACTTGAGTTTCTGAATAGGAAGAAATCTGAAGATGCTTCAATTGACTTATGTCCAAGATGTCATGCAGTATTTGATAGATCTGCTGTGAAGGCATTTCGTGATTCTGGGATGAAGAAGCATTATCGGGAAGTGGCTGAAAACAAGCAGGGAAAGGTGAATCCTGCTTATGGAGGTTGGATCTCGAACACAAGTTCGCTTTCAGGAGAAAGAATGCCTCCAAAAGAGAAAGTTTTGAATAAAGGGAAGCAACCTATGCACCCAAATTTCCAAGTTTCTGGAAAACCTCGAACTTTTGTGCCACCTTCAAATGTTCCTCAAAACAAATGGATCCGTCCTAGATATCCTAAACCTCAATATAACTACCAAGGATTCTAGGAAAGGCCTTATTATGGAAATAGTCCACCAATGCCAAAGACTCAATGGAGAAGGGTACAAAGAATGAGGAAGGCTGCTTTTGAGGAACAAGGACAACATAACATGATGACTGAAAAAGAACATACTCAACCTAAGCAAATTCAAGCAAAGAATGCACAAGTGATTCAAGTTCAGGCAAACTCGAATCATCCTTCATATGCACAAGTGGTGAAGAAGAAACCATCCTTCCAAGTGACTTGAGGTTTCGACGAAAATGAAGATGATTTGTTAACTGAGAATTTCGAAACAGGCTTCGCAGATGGTCTCGATGACATTTGTGCAGTGGTTTCAGTTCTACCTGCTGAATATGAAGAAGAACTTGAAAAGGACTTGGAGGATGAAGACTATGAAGAAGATGATATAGGTGAGGATCCTATTTGTTATACTTACATTTGTAAACAGATTTGTCAGAATACTTATGCAGTCTTCGAAAGGCCTACAGAAGGTATGCAACTTCACATGAAGCCTTTGTTTATTAGGTCTTTAATTGGAGATGTAAGTATAGGAAAGGTACTTGTGGATTCTGGAGCGGCAGTGAATTTGATGCCGAAGTTTATGATGAAGAAGTTAATGAAAACTAAGTTTGATTTGATGCCTCATCAAATGATCATCACAGATTTTAGTGGCAAAACTTCGAAATCTGAAGGAGTTTTGTGTTTGGAGCTGACAGTGGGAACTATTATGAGGCCTACTATGTTTGTTGTGGTTGATTCAAAAGTAAACAACAATCTGTTACTTGGAAGAGAATGGATTCATGGTGTAGGTGTTGTTCCATCCTTAATGCATCAGAGGCTTTGCATGTGGACTAAAGAGGGTGTGCCCATTTATGTTGATGGGGACAAGAATTATTTCAAATTCGAAGAAGATGCTGTTGATGTAAGAAGTACTGAAAAGAAAGTCATGAAGATTAGGCCTTATGAGGTAATTGATGAATACATGTTGACCCCTACCAAAGTTCCATATTCATTAAGGATAAATCCTAATTGGGGATTCATGTTACAATGTGATGTCGGCCCTTTCGAGCTCGCATAAATCTTTGAATGGTCAGATCCAGAATAGATTCGAGCTTCTGGGCTCGAATTTCGGCCTATGTGGCCGAAAAGAGGGTAGAAGCGGCTCTCGAAGCCGAATCTAACCAAAATGAACAGAATAAAGAAATAACGGCCCCTAAGGGCGAATGGCAAGAAGGAAGAATAGTCATTGAGGAAATAACAGAAGAAGAAACCTCATCAGAAATAAGAAGTAAAAATTCTGAAGAAAGTATAGATTCTGAAAAGAAGTATCTTGAGAAAATGATCAGGAAAGTTGAAACATATGTTCAGGAAATGCAAGGGGTTTAGTTTGAAAGATTGGATTGCATTTATGATGATTCCCCTTTGGGTTTCGAAGGAACTTTATCTCAAGATATCAAGAAGATGGAAGCTTAGGATCCTTTAGAAGAAATAAACTTAGGAACTGACGATGAGAAGAAACCTACTTTTATAAGTCAAAATCTCGAAGGAGAATTCAAGGAGAAAATGATTGACTTGTTGAAGGAGTACAAGGATTGTTTTGCATGGGATTACCATGAAATTTCTGGTTTAAGTCGAGAACTGGTTGAACATAAACTTCCAACTTTTCCAGAAAAATGACCAGTGAAACAGGCTCCTAGGAGATTTGCTCCAGAAATAGTTTCTAAGATCAAAGAAGAAATTGAGCGTCTTCTAAAAGCTAAGTTCATTTGAACTGCCAGATATGTTGATTGGATTTCTAATATTGTACCTGTTATTAAGAAAAATGGATCTCTAAGGGCATGTATTGATTTTCGAGATCTTAATAATGCAACCCCAAAAGATGAATATCCAATGCCAGTTGCTGATATGTTAATAGATTCGGCAGCAGGAAATGAACTATTAAGTATGTTAGATGGATATTCTGGTTATAACCAAATTTTTATTGCCGAAGAGGATATTTCGAAAACAGCTTTTCGATGTCCTGGTGCAATAGGTACTCATGAATGGGTAATGATGCCCTTTGGTCTTAAAAATGCTGGTGCAACGTACCAAAGAGCCATGAATTCAATTTTTCATGATTTAATAGGACAATTTATGCAAGTCTATATAGACGATGTTGTGGTAAAGTCTGAATCAAAAGACTTCCATTTAGATCATTTAAGACAAGCTTTCGAAAGAATGAGAAAGCATGGTTTAAAAATGAATCCTATTAAATGTGCTTTTGGGGTATCTACAGGTAATTTTTTAGAATTTCTTGTACATAAAAAAGGTGTTGAGATTGATAAGAACAAAGCTAAGGCAATGCTCGAAGCATCTCCAGCTACTACAAAGGATTAGTTGCAGTCTTTTATGGGAAAAGTAAATTTTCTTCTAATGTTTATTTCGAACCTATCAGGAAAGACGAAAGTGTTTTCCCCTTTATTGAAGTTAAAGAAAGAAGAAAATTTCAAGTGGGAAAACGAACATCAATAAGTCTTGAGGAAATCAAGAAATATTTGACAACTCCACCGATTATGACTCCTCCTTTGCCAGGAAAACCTTTGAAGTTGTATATTTCTGCTTCAGAAGCCACTATAGGAAGTATGTTGGCTCAAAAGGACGAAATGTTGTCGAAAGAGCTGTTTATTATTTAAGTATAGTCCTCAATGATGCAGAAACTAGATATTGTGCTATAGAAAAATTGTTTTTATGTTTGTACTTCTCTTGTACTAAACTTAAGTATTATGTTAAACCTCATGATGTATTTGTAATTTCTCATTTTGATGTAATAAAGCACATGTTGTTAAAACCTATATTGCACAGTAGAGTCGGAAAATGGGCATTAGCATTGACTGATTTTTTAGTTAAAATTTGTCCCATTGAAATCAATGAAAGGACAAGTAGTTGCTGATTTCTTAGTTGATCATCCCCCAATTCCAATTGAAGAGTCAGTATATGTAGGCTTAGAGTCTTGGAAATTATATTTTGATGGATCCAAACATAAGAATGGATCAGGGATTGGAATTTTAATAATTTCACCCAAGGTATTTCCTACTCGAATGATGTTTGAAATAAAACATCATTGTTCAAATAATGCAGTAGAGTATGAAGCTCTTATTGCTGGTCTCGAAATATTGGTTTCTATGAATTCGAGAAATGTACATATTAGAGGAGATTCCCAATTAGTTATCAAATAGGTAACTAAAGAGTATAAATGTTTATATCCAAAATTGGCTAAGTATTTAGTTCAAGCCAATAAACTTTTGGAAATGTTTGATGAAGTTAAGATTGAACATATTCCAAGAGGTCAGAATTTTGAAGCTAATGAATTGGCTCAAATAGCTTCTGGATATAGGATTTAGATTGGGACTTTGAGAAATATAAGTGATATTCAGAAAAGACTTCCAATGAAGGAATTCGATATCCATAATATAAATCTTCTAGATCAAAATGATTGGAGAAGAGAAATCATGAATCTTATACAAAATCCTTCCCAGGCTAACAATAAACACTTGAAATATAGAATTCTCAATTACTATATTTTGGGTGAAGAACTTTATAAAAAGACTATTGATGGGAATTTACTTCAATGTTTGGGAGAAACTGAAGCATATTTGGCTTTAGTCGAAGTACACGAAGGAGCTTGTGGAGCCCATCAAGCAGGAAAAAAGATGGAGTGGATTTTGAAAAGAAATTATTCTTTTGGCCTTCAATGGCCAAAGATTGTCATAATTTTGCTAAGTCTTGTGAGGAATGTCAAAAGCATGGAAATGTGCAACAAGTTCTAGCAAGTGAATTAAATTCGATAATAAAACCTTGACCTTTTAGAGGATGGGCTTTGGATTTAATTGGAATGATACACCCAGCTTCTTCGAAGAATCATAAGTTTATTTTAGTTGGAGTGGATTATTTTACCAAATGGGTAGAAGCAATTCCTTTAAAAGAATTTTCTCAAGAAGATACCATTCGTTTTATCGAAGAAAACATCATATTTCGATTTTGCTTACCAGAAACCATTACCACAGATCAAGGGGCAGTTTTTACTGGACGAAAAATGGTTAAGTTTGCTTAATCAAAAGGAATAAAGTTATTTTCCTCTACACCTTATTATGCACAATCTAATGGTCAAGTTGAAGCAGTTAATAAAATTATTATTGCTTTAATTAAAAGACATATTGGGAAATGTCCCAGAAATTGGCATGAAACATTAAATCAAGTTCTTTGGGCTTATGGAAATTCACCAAGAGAAGCTACTCGAACTACTCCTTATAAGTTGGTGTATGGTCATAATGCTGTATTACCAGTTGAGATTAATTTACAACCAATAAGAGTTCAAAGGTAGTTTGAGTTACCTTCGCAAGATTATTGGAATTCGATGTTTGATGAGTTAAATGAACTTGATGAAGTAAGGTTGATTGCTCTTGAAAATATAATTAGACAAAAAGAACAAATTTCTCGTTGTTATAATCGAAGGGTTAAGAGAAAAGAATTTCAAATTGGTGATTATATTTGGAAGTTGATTTTACCAATTGATTAAAAGTCTAAGAGATTTGGTAAATGGTCACCTAATTGGAAAGGGCCCTTCGAGATTGAGAAAGTATTTTCCAGTAACACGTATTCAATTCGAGAATTAGTTGGTGATTTGCGCATAATGTCAATAAATAGAAAATACTTGAAAGAGTATAAGCCAAACTTGCAGGAAATAGAAATTATGCATAGAAGAAAATGAAATTGTTTAGAAAAGAAATAAATTCGAGCCCATGCTCGAATCAAGAAATTTGAAGTTACATTAGAATATGGAAAATAAAAGGCAATCAGAAAGGAGACTCGTTCTTCAATTTGGCAAAGTCATGCATGAGGTCTTCATATTGTACTTTCAGGCTGTTATTATTTCTCTCCAGATTGTTGATATCTTTCGAGATTTTAACAACATCTTTCGAAATACCTCTTACAGAATTGAGAATATCAATTCGAGTAGACTTCTGCCTTGACAATGTAGCTCCGAGTTCACTTTTCTCTAACTTTGTTCTTTCTGCATCTTCTTGGAGCTTCTTGATGAGTTCCTCGAGCCTGAGATTCTCCTTTTGTAATTCCTCAACTTTCAAGGCATTTTGATTGATGGATTGTTCGTACTTAGTCACTTTAACCTTGCTATCATGCATTTTATCCATCAACTCAGCCTTCTCATTCTTCAGCATGACCAAATTCGAAGTGGTTTGTTCAATTTGGTCAACAGTGTCAACAACACTATGGTATAATTCTGAGAAACTCTTGATCCATTGTTGTTGAGGTTCAGAAAAATCATCATGTCTTTTCTCGAAAAAGGCCAAATAACTCTGAACTTCTTTATAGTGAGGATCCTTTGGAATATTTTTCATCATAGGTTTCTCGAAAACCAATTTCTTGAAATTCTGAAGAGCTGCTTCAATTGGATCTTCATTTAAGGGATTTTGAACAGTTGCTTCAGAATGCGCAGAAGATAATGAGACTTCACCAGAAAGGACTTCGAATACCAAAAAAGGATTCTCATCCAATCCTTTGAGGCAATCATCTAAGCCAGTAGGAATATATACAACAGTAGACTTAGATGATTCCCTGAAAAGGCAGGTGCTTTTCCGAAAGTCTCTAATTCAGTTTGAGTGGTTTGGATTTCCTTCAACGGAGATTCCTCAGTTTTTCGAGAATCAGGTTGAGGAGAAGGGGTTGAATGATCTTTTTCTTCTTCCATTGGAGAACCCTCTTTGGCTGGATCAGAAGGGGATTGGACTTCTTCTTCTTCCTTTTCTTCTTGTTCTTCATTACTCTCTTCGATATCATCTAAAGATTTTCCTTTCTGAAGAGACTTTTTCGAAGAGGTAGCCTGAAGTGGACTTTCAATAGTTTTATCTTCATTAACACCACTTTCAGTTCGAGAACTTGAAGAAATGTTTATCTGAAATTGCAAAATTATCTAAGTTAGATAAACAGAAACATGAGGAAAGAAGTTATTATTTTTCCTTTGAAAAAGAGAGTGAAAAATTTACTTGATTCACAACCCCACTTGGGATTTGTTTCTTATAGGCCTTAACCTTAAACCTTTGGCCAACTCTCTGAGATTTTGCATAAAGAAAAAAAAATTCAAAATCAGAAAGAGAAATGAAAGAGTTTTAAAAGATAGCAAAAAGGGAAAGAAGGAAATCTTACAGCTCCAAAAGTTTTTCCTAGAGGAATTACAAAAAGAATTTTCTTCTTTGATGCTTTCTTCTCTTTCTTGACATCTTTTGCTCTTGAAGGTATAATTTGTTTTTCAGAAGTAGCTTCCTGTTAACAAAAGAAGATAAATAAAAATTCTCGAAATCCATAAAATTTCGAAATTAAAAAAAAATCGAATTTACCTTCGAGAGAGATTCTTCATTAGATTCAGATGGTTTGCTCTTCACTTGACCTTTTACCGCTTTCTTCTTTGAAGTATTGGAATCATCCGCTTCACTTTTCTTTCCCACAGAAGCAGATGGACTCTTGTCAAAAGGTTCGTCATTCTTTTCGACCTTACTTGACGTAGTCTTCTTCCTAGATTTAGAAGCAGTAGTCTGAAAAAGACAAAAGAAATGTTAAATAAAATTTTGAAATCAAAACTTAGAGAAATTTGAAATTCAAAATATAACTTACAGAAGGTTTTTGAGAAGAAGCTGGAGCGTTTCTTTTCTTAGACTTTTTTCTGTATTTTCTTCTTCTTCGCTTTCCCAATTTTCTTTAGCTTCTTCCGAGAGTTTGGATTCTTGAGCTGAAATAAAAGATAAGGATCATAAGTGTAAAAGTTGGAATAAGCAAAAGAAATAAGAAGAAATGTTGTATTGTTACCTCGAACAATGAAGTTCTTAGAAATTATTCTCACATGTTCTATATCCACATGCGGTATGAAAGGATAATTATCCAAAGTATACTTTGTTAAGGTAACTCTTTTTGAAAGTGGTTTGGCATCATTACAAAGGATTTCGATATTTATAGGTCTAGTCCATTCAGGACCATATAAACTTTTTGCCAAACCAAATTTTGCAGTTGGTAAAGGTGGAAACCTAGAGCAATATTTTTCGAAAGTGGTTTTGCCCTTAGAATTAATAAATTTGCTATTTTGCAAGTTAACAGAAACCTTTTCTTTTAAAGAAGTAGCAGCATCAGAAATAGTTCTAAAAATTCTATTGGGATTATAGAACACATGGAAATATTTCTCGAAAGCTTCAATTTCTTTGACATGCGTACCTTTTGGTTTCTTGGCTGCTTTCTGAGTATAAGGATTGTCTTTTGTTAGTCTTGAAAAGTAGGTAACTTCATCAACTTGAATGCTACTATAGTATTTAGACCACCATTCCTCGAAAGACAATATGCAGTAGTAAGAATGCTCGAAAGGGACTGGACAGAATGATAAAGGCTTTTGAGCCTTTCTGAGTTGAAGATCATTCAACCCCTTTTCGCCATTTACTATGTCTTCAACCAAGATTTGTGTTTTCGATGTGTAGAAAGGTGTTGGGTGAAGTTGACTTAGCCAAAATTGTCGAACCACTAATTGTGGTTGATAAGGAAAGACTTTGAAATCCTTAATGAGGAAAACCAAATATTGTTCCAAAAATATCTCTTTCTTCAAATAAAACTAATTTTCAAAAGAGAATATTTTTGGGGGGGCATCTGTTGGGATTTGAATTTCACTTAGTTCGAATTTCACAAAGTTGAAAGTCATTTATACTTTTAGGATTTCCAGAAAACTTACAAGTTCCAGAATTCGAGTTTGAGAAGTGAATCTCATAACGTAGAAATTTGTTAAAGTTAACATTAAAAGGGAACTTCAGAAACTCGAAAAAAGAGACAAAGGAACTTCGAGAAATCGAAGTTAAAAGATACTGTGGAAAAAACCAAAGTCAGGAGTTCTAGAAAATCAGAATAAAAAAGGATTCTGGAAAATCGAAGTCATAACTATAAGACTTCTGGAAAATTGAAGTCATAAATGATTCTGGAAAAACAAAGTCATAAGGATTCTGGAAAATCAAAATTAGGAAGTACTCAGTGGGTTCAAGTATCAACAGAAAAAGCTAAGTATCAAAGAAGAAGGAATTTTCGAGTACATGAAGTTAGGATTTCAGAAGAGGATTTCGAGATTCTAGAAGCAAGGTTACGAATACATGAAGTCGGGATTTCAGAAGAAGATTTTGATATTCTGGAAGTAAGTTTTCGAGGAAACAGAAGGTTGAAAATAAAAAACAAGGTTTTTGAAGACTTAGCAGATTTCTGAATCAGAAAGGACTCTGTTTGAGAAAACAGAAAAGAGCAGAGAAGCAGTTAGTGGAAGTTAAAGAAATTTGTTGATCAAAGACAGGTGGCAACATCCCAACGGAGATATTTTGAAAAGTGCAAAGATCAGAAGCAGTTTTCTGGTTAGCAGAAAACGTGGCAGACATGCATGCTGCCAACACATAGGGCTAGATGATAGGTCAATTGTATATTAGTAAGCCGTTAGACTTAGAAATCTATAAATAGGTGAACTTTCTATGTAATGAAGGTTGGGAAATCACTCATACTCAAACTCTGAAACACCTTATGAAGTTTGGCTTCAATCACAAGAAAGGGGGTTGAATTGTGATTGAATAAATTTTATCTGCAATTTCTTTATATACTTTTTCTGCTCAAGGGTTTGCCTTGGGTAAGTATAAAGAAATAAACCTCCAGAAGGTAATGGTTAGCTTGTTTTAATTATTTAGAATATATATCTCAAGTTAGGTAATGTGGAATAATAATAAAGAGGGAGAGTAAAGAAGATGACACACAGGAATTTATACTGGTTCACCTCTTCCAACCTGAGGCTACCTCCAGTCCCTACACCTGTAGGATTTTCTCACTCTTTCAAACAACTTACAATCTTCTTGGGTAACCTTACCACCAGTATTCTTTACCTGCCTCTTCAGGCTAACAACAACACAACCAACTCAGTTTTAAAACTGATCATCAACTGCAGAACCTTCTGCAGAAGATTCACTTCCCAGAATGCTGCAAGTACCTTCTACAGATTCTGTAACCTCACTAAGATTACCTAATCTCAGTAAACCTCACAGGAAAACCTTTCCCTTACTGCTCAGAAGAAGGCTATGCACCTGCACACCTCTTTTGAGACTTTTACAAACAATATGAGAAAGAATACAAATAAACAAGGCTCAAACTATTACAATACTTGCACAACAGAAGCAAATTTATGAGCCAAGACTCTCTCCAAAGAATTTCAGACCAGAGAAAACTCTTATGAAGGAGAGAGAAATTTTCCAGAAGATTGAGAAGTGTAGAAGAAAAAGTTGATGTATCTTCTGGAGTGAGGTGCTCTTCAATTGTGGAGAAAACCTCCTTTTATAGAGAGCTGAGAAGAATATAGCCGTTGGGCAGCCAGCTGGGTTCAAGGAGATGTCCCTTTCACTGCTGCAGCAAGTACAACTTTACAGCTGTCAAGTTTGACCAGCTCTTCCTTCTGCAGGGTTCCTTCTGCAGGCTGTTTTGGGCTGTTTCTCAGGTCAATTCTTCTGCAAGCATGTTAAAATCTTCCAGTATAGTATTTTCACTTATTCTTGAGTTAATTGACCCATTGGAATAATGAGAAGATGATAAGAATGAAATTAATATGATTTTAGCCTTATTTGCATCTTCAGCAGCATTTCATTCCTTCTCCAGAGCTTCTGGAGTATCATTCTTCTTGCAGGTCTCCTTGCAATTCATCATTTACTTGATTGAGAATATTTTTAGATCTGTGAGGCATCTGTAACCTTAGAAGATAGAAAATTCAATCTGTTCTTTGGTTTCTGACATGTTTTGTTCCTTCTGCAGAATTAGTATTCTCAGGTTCTTCTCAGGAACAACCACCCATCTTCTGATAATCAATTCCATGCCTCACAGAGACTGTTTTAAGTATGTCTTGATGCTTGACAGCCATTGATGAGCTTTTCTTTTACATTTTAAAAGTGAATCTTCCTTCTAAGAGAATTTCATTATAACTTCTTCTTTTAGAAAGCTGTTCCTATCTTCTAGAGGATGACAAAGAACTTCTCATTGCTTTTCAGTATGTATTAAATTTGTTTGTCACAGATTTGTCATTCCTGTCAATTCTAAGACATTCCTTCTTAAATAAGTGTCATTCCTTTCTTGCTTCTGTTGCTCAATTTTACTTTCTGCAAGTGCTTACCTGTATCTTCTGAATATACACTTGAAAAAAATCATTATTCCTTTAAAGTTCAGAATTACTCCAGGTAAAGCTTGATTGGTTGTCATCATTAAAACATTCTTTAAGGGATTCTTGGACCTTACACCTTATACGTCCGAACTCACAGTGACAACCAGGTTACAAGGAGCAACAGTATGTGATGAACCCATCCATTTTCTTTAATGCAATTGTTCTTACAATTCAATTTTCTTCACTTTGTTTACTTTCTATAATTTATTCTTTGCAATTTACTTTCTACAGTTTACATTTCGCATAGTTGTTCTTTCTTTCTTTCAAATTTTGTGTTTTCTATCTTTTTGAAACTCTAATTTTCATGAATCCAATTTAGAACTTTGTTTGATAGAATTCTGAATCAAGTTGTTCTAAAATTTTTTTGAAAGATAAGTTTTTTGGTAAAATTCTCCATCAATTAACTCTAATTCTTTCATTTCTAGAAGTCAAATTTTGGAAAAAATCATTGTAATTTCTGGAAAAGTTAAGTTCTTTGAAAGTTTCTGGAAAAATCAAGTTTCTCTTACTAATTCTATAAATCAGAAACACAATAAATCTACTTTTAAAACGAGTCCCGTAAGAGGATTTGACTCTAATCCCCAGATTGTTTTTAGAATCAAAGTGATAAAGATAATTTTCAAATTTAGATTTTATCACCACAAACACTCCTACCGGAAATCCGGCAGAGTTTCCCTTGAAAACTGGACATTTTCCAATTTTCAACTTCACCTGAAAACCAACAAAACCACCAGTACAATTCATAATAACATAATTACTAATCCATCTCAATAGCAAATAGGCCTCTGTGGCCAAACTATAGACTTCTACGTCATACATCATTTAAATAGTCACTACAAGTAATTCTCCAATAACATCACTATATAATTACATCATTAAACTATCAATACACCAATAAACTACTATACTCTTCTTGACCACTGGGAGTGGGTGAGTCCACTCCAAGAGCTCCATCTTTCCTTGAACATTAGCTGAAGTTCCTTGCACAAACTAAAATATATCCCGGAAACGTGGGGTGAGACTACGGTCCCAGTGAGCAAAGCGATGCAGCAAGCCGTGTGGGGAAACCAACAGATGCAATGCAACACCCAACACAGTTCATTGAAGCATACTTGAATATTCTAATCATTTCCTTCATATCTTAAATCATTGGAAACTAGCATATGTTAGTATATGCACTAGAGACCTATATGTTTTTTGAACATCCATCACTTGTATCATATTATTATTTTATAAAGGCATTTCATTTTATTAATTCTTTTAGAATATAATTATTGTCCCTAGAAAAGTAAGCTTAAACTTCATAAGAAATCAAGTAGATGACTTAATCGTGAGATCTTATGAAGAACTATTCTTAAAATAGTCCCTAGTCAAATATCATCTCAGGACAAAGATGCATTTAGACTAGTATGTGAGTTCGTCGATGATCACATCTCACGGATCATGGATATGAGATATTATGTGCTCGCATAGGTACACTTAAGAGTAATGGTGTACTGGACAGACCCACCTTAAGAACCTTTCATGGATTGTTACATAAGTGTCATGAACGTTTCTTATATTGATAAATGTTATATGAAGTCCTTCGACCTGAAATCACTACGATTCCTACATAAGGAGTTATGTGTTTTGAATATCATCAAACGTTACCTGTAATAGGGTGATCATAAAGTTGGTATTTAGACATATAATAAATTATGTGGTGGGATGTGAATGACCTAGATGGGATTTGTCCCTCCTATGTAACAGGAGTTATATCTATTGGCCTCTTGATAAAGTGAGACTGCAAAATGCATGGCCATGCTCAGGAAGATAAACATGAGATGTTTATTTTCTGTACAGTCTACTTACGGATCACGAAAACGTAAATTGAACTATACAAGGTTGACACAATCCATGCCCTTTTGTTCAATTAGATATTTTGACAAAGGGACATATCATAAAATAGGATTCGTCATAGTTGTTGATATTCTCAATATTTGGATAGTGATGTATTGCTAGATGTCGCTCACTATTTATGATATTAAATATAAAAGAGTTTTATTTTAATATCATAACCAAATATTAAAAGTCTATTGGGTCACACGCATACAATATGCCACTAGGAAAGGATAATAATTCTAATTCTAATTTATTTAGAATTATAACATAATGGGCCAGGCCCATAAGTGTGAGGGTTAAGTGAGTGAGGGGGTAAAACCCTAGCCACCACTCTATAAATAGAGCATGAGATGCACTACCCTATACACGTGAGCAATCGCTTCTTACTTTCTAAGACTACTAGCAGAGCTGAGGAGGGTTTCCTAGTTTAGCTGTTGGAGTGGATACCAATAGAGAAGTGGCTACTCTTGCCTCGTTTATAATCCTAATAAGGTACGACCTTTCGTTTTAATACCTTTTATGCCTTGATTCGTGTTTTCGCAAAAACGATTATAACAAGGGAGGGAATCCATTTCTTTCCGCTGCACCCTGACCACATGCTTGATTTCTTTCAATTGGTAACAGAGCGTTGGTTTGTGATAAACACATTTTAGGTTTTTAATCTTGTGAAGATTATGATTTTTTGTTGTTTTTCTGCTGAAAAATGTAGCGCTGATATCTGGGCTTCACTTTAGCTGAAGCTCAGACTGCAGCGCAGATGAAGCACAATTTATAGTATTTTTCTGATACTTGCGCTTCACCTACGTTGTAGCGCAGGTGAAGCGCAGGTAAAGCGCAAGTGAAGCGCAACTTTCAGAATCAATTAATTTTGTTCCCTTTGTTGATTATTTTATGTGCGATGCATATATGTTTATATGTTCTGGTGTTGAAGGGTCCCATGGAACATGAAAAGTTCATGTCTTGGGAGTCAAAGGGTTCAATTGTTGAAACCTTGTCTCAACTCAAATGTTGGCTGCGATAAATATGCCTCTTATCAATTTGCTAACAAGAACGTATTCATATGATACGAGGGACTTACCTGTTTATCGGTTCGTGAAGTATTCGTTTGATGCGAGACACTTATTGATGATTGGTTAAATGTTTATCAAAACTAATTTTTTGTGTCGAGGCGCTGCCCCGCACCCCCGTGTTACACTGCGTAGTGTGTTATTTCGTATACGCGTAATCGAACCTCGCTTAATATATACATCTTATTATATCACTCGTTTTACAATCAATGGATGTTGAGTTTGCATGATGATTGGTTATGGCCTTAGTTGTTATATTTAAATACGACCTGCGTGTCGTGCCTTACCTCCTATGTTCTATTTATAATTCTTTTCTCATCTCTATCCCCCCGTATGTTAAATGAGGTTTCTTCTTGTTATGTAATGTAACCGGGAGGACGTGGAGCATGGATTCAGTAGGAGATTTGGAGAGCTCGAGATTATGTACAAGATTATATAGTTGATGTAATTTTGTATTTGGTTTTAGGAGGCCATAACCATATCATGTGTGTTTGTATGAGATGCATGCTTGTATGTTAAATGGTTTAACAACGAATAAAATTAAAGCGATCAAATCCCTTAATGCTCACTCTGCCTTCCAATGAATGACACTCGTTAAGGCTATAATCGATGAAGAGTGGGTCTGCTAAAGCAGGGTACTTTTATCTATTTTTGTGAGGCTTGATAGGATAAAAGTAATATCCGATTGTCAATTATTGGGTTATGATTGGGTATATTCAATAAGATTGAAAATCCTAGAGGCACTAATATTAAGTCATGTTATGCCTTCCAATGTGTGGCACTCGTCAAGGCTAGAATCGATTAAATGTGGGTCTACTAAAGCAGGGTGCATTAATCTACTTTAGTGAGGCGCGATGGGATAAAAGTAATATCCAACTATCAGCCATTGGGTTTTGACTTAAATAGGTATATTAAATAGGATTGAAAATCCTAGAGGCACTAAGTTAGGCATTAATTCATAAGATGAATTAGAATAAGAGTTATTCACCTAAACCCTTTCTTAAGCGAATTAGAATAGGTATATTCAAGTGGTAATGAATTAGCTAAAGCTGACTTAAAATTAGGTGAAATATGGATCTTGGCCCACTAGAAAATCTAGTGATGGGATTTTCTGATTCTTTATATTGAGGGCACTTGTTTTGAATCAAAATAGTGGGAGGCATATTTGATTAAAGACCTTGTTAAATATGTTTGTTATATGATACTTACTTGCATTATTTTCTGTTAATAGATAACCATGGCAACGAACACAACAAGTAACCTTTCACTGAGATCTGTCCTTGAGAAGGACAAACTGTCTGGAACTAACTTTCTAGACTGGTATAGAAACCTAAGGATTGTCCTTAGGCATGAAAAGAAGTTGTATGTCCTGGAAGAGCCCGTTCCTAAAACACCTGCTGCAACTGCTTCAAAAGCAGACAAGGATGCTTTTAAGAAGCATCTGGATGATGCTCTCGATGTAGGTTGCCTTATGTTTGCTACCATGAATGCTAAACTCCAAAAGCAGCATAAGAACATTGAGGCGTACGATATGATCGTACATTTAAAGAGACTTTATCAAGGCCAAGCTAGGCATGAATGATTTGAAGTCTCAAAGGCACTTTATCAATGTAGACTAGCACAGGGAAATCCTGTTGGTGCTCATGTACTCAAGATGATTGGATACAGTGAAAACCTAGAAAGGCTTGGATTCCCATTAGGCCAAGAGTTGGCCACTGATCTTGTCTTGCAATCGTTGTCGAACAACTATGGTCAATTCGTCATGAACTACAACATGAATGAATTTGACAAACCACTGCCAGAATTGTTGAGCATGTTGAGAACAGTTGAGCAAAACATTAATAAAGGTAAAGGGAAAGCCATATTGATGGTCTAATCTGGAAAGGGCAAGGGCAAGAAGAAGTTCAAGAAGCCCCATTTTCAAACCAAAGGACAAAGGCAAGGATAAGCCTAGTACCTCTAATTTGAAGCCTATGGCGGGATAGCTAAGGAAGGAAAATGTTTCCACTATGGCCAATCAGGACATTGGAAACTATAAAGTACCTGGAGGAGATCAAGAAGAAGGGAAGTGAGACTTCCGCTTCATGTATCTGTGTTATAGAAGTCAATTTACCTACTTCTTCATCTTAGGTATTGGATACCGGATGTGGATCTCACATTTGGCTAAAGGAGAAGTCGACCTACGTGTGGAAATGGAGCAAGAGTTGTTGCCTTAGCCGTAGGAACCTATTATTTAACTTTGCCAACTGGACTAGTTATTGAACTGGATGATTGTTATTTTGTGAATATTAATTTCGATTCTTGTTTAGACAAGAGTGGTTTTTCATTCATAATAAAGAACAATAGTTGTTCAATTTATTTGAATGATATGTTTTTATGGTTGTGCAAAGTTGAACAATATGTTCTTGATTTTAAAGGTCCTATCTATAACATAAGTGCTAAAAGGGTCAAAACAAATGATTTTGAACCCGACTTATCTTTGGCATTGTCGCTTAGGCCTTATAAATGAGAAATGCATATCCAAACTCCACCAAAATGGTTATTTGGACTCTTTTGATTTTGAATCAATTGAGACATGTGAATCTTGTCTATTAGGGAATATGACCAAAATCTCATTCACTGGAAAAGGTGAAAGGGCCTGTGATCTTCTTGGTCTCATACATAGTGATGTATGTGGGCCTATGGGCACAATGCTAGAGGCGGTTTTCAATACTTCGTCACTTTTACTGATGATTTTAGTAGATATGGATTTGTGTATCTAATGAAACACAAATCTGAATCCTTTTAAAAGTTCAAGGAATGTAAGAATGAAGTACAAAACCAACTTGGCAAGACTATTAAACACTTCAATCAGATCGAGGTGGAGAATACTTGAGCCAATAATTTGATGACTATCTAAAAGAATGTGGGATAGTATCTCAAATCACACCTCCAGGAACACCTCAATGGAATGGAGTTTCTGAAAGGAGAAATTGAAATCTATTAGATATGGTTCGATCCATGATGAGTCATTCTGATCTCCCTGACTCCTTTTGGGGTCATGCTTTGTTAACAGCAGCCTTCACACTAAATCGTGTTCCATCTAAGGTTGTCATAAAGACACCATATGAGATATGGACTGGGAAACGACCTAGTATGTCTTTTATGAAGATTTGGGGTTGTGAAGCTTATGTGAAACTCCAAGTTTTAGATAAACTAGGACCCAAATCAGATAAGTGCTTATTTGTGGGATACCCAAAAGAAACTAAGGGTCACTACTTTTATAATCCTAGCAAAGGCAAAGTGTTTGTTGCTAGGACTGCTATATTCTTAGAAAAGGAATCTGTCTCTAAGAAAATGAGTGGGAGGAAAGTAGAACTTGAAGAAATTCAAGTACCAAAAAGTAGCAATGAGCCGGTAATGGAACAAGAGCAGATACCACAAAGTGTTGTGGAACCACCCGCTCAAGTAGCACAAGACTTGCGTAGATCAGATAGAATACGTTACCAACCTGAGAAATATGGTTTCCTTGTGTCTCAGGAAGGGGATGTATTGCTAATGGATCAAGGTGAACCAGTGATCTACCAAGAAGCTCTTTTGAGTCCAGAATCTGAGAAATGGATTGATGCCATGAGATCTGAAATGGATTCCATGTACACTAACAAGGTATGGACCTTGATTGAGCCACCCGAAGGGATAAAACCCATAGGGTGCAAGTGGGTTCTCAAAAGGAAACTGACATGGATGGTAATGTAAATACCTTTAAAGCACGGTTGGTGGCTAAAGGGTTTCACGCAAATTCATAGTGTAGACTATGATGAAACCTTTTCCCCAGTTGCCATGCTCAAATCTGTTCGGATCTTGCTTGCTATTGCAACTTACCATGATTATGAAATCTGGCAAGTGGATGTCAAGACAGCCTTCCTAAATGGAAGCCTTCTTGAAGATATGTGTGTGATACAACCTAAAGGTTTTGTTATACCCAAAGGTATATAAGTTGCAACGATCCATTTATGGATTAAATCAAGCTTCTAGAAGCCGGAATCTTCGTTTTGATGAAGCTATAAAGCAGTTTGGTTTCATTAAAAGTGAAGATGAACCTTGTGTCTACAAAATGGCTAGTGACAACATATTTGTTTTTTCTAGTTTTGTATGTAGATGACATACTCCTCATAGGAAATGACATTTCTACCCTTCAATCTGTAAAGACTTGGTTACGAAATTGTTTTTCTATGAAAGATTTGGGCAAAGCGACCTATGTGTTAGGTATTAGGATCTATAGAGATAGATCTCGAAGATTACTTGGCCTAAGTCAAAATACATACATAGACAAAGTGTTAAATCGGTTTACATTGCAAGATTCTAGGAAGGGAATTTTGCCTACGTCAACTGGTATACGCCTATCTAAGGCTCAATCTCCTTCTAAGAAAGAAGAGAGAGATCACATGAGTAAGATTCCTTATGCGTCTGCTATAGATTCTATCATGTTTTCCATGTTGTGTACTCGACAAGACCTATCATATGCTTTGAGCATGACTAGCAGATACCATTCTGATCCCGGTTAAGGTCACTGGAAAGCAGTCAAGAACATCCTTAAGTACTTGAGAAGAAATAAGGATTCATTCTTGATATAAGGAGGTGGGGAAGAGCTACTTGTAAAAGGTTACACTGATGCTAGCTTCCAAAATGACAAAGATGATTCAAGATCGCAGTCAGGTTATGTGTTTTGTTTGAATGGCGGAATTGTGAGCTGGAAAAGTTCGAAGCAGGAAACAGTCGCTAATTCTACCACAGAAGCTGAGTATATTGCAGCCTCAAATGCTTCGAAAGAGGACGTTTGGATCATGAAGTTCATTATTGAACTTGGGGTAGTTCATACCATTGTGGATCCTATAAGTCTTTATTTTTATTGTGATAATAGTGAGGCTATTGCACAGGCCAAGGAACCCAAGTCTCATCAACGATCCAAACATATACTTAGACGTTTCCATCTCATCCGAGAAATCATTTATAGGGGAGATGTGAAGATATGCAAAGTTAATACAGATGACAATGTTGCAAAGCATGAAGGGCACACTAGATCATTAGGCATTAGAGTTATGTCTGAATGGCTCTAGTGCAAGTGGGAGATTGTTAGTATATGCACTAGAGACCTATATGTTTTTTGAACATCCATCACTTGTATCATATTATTATTTTATAAAGGCATTTCATTTTATTAATTCTTTTAGAATATAATTATTGACCTTAGAATAGTAAGCTTAAACTTCATAAGAAATCAAGTAGATGACTTGATCGTGAGATCTTATGAAGAACTATTCTTAAAATAGTCCCTAGTCAAATATCATCTCAGGACAAAGATGCATTTAGACTAGTATGTGAGTTCGTTGATGATCACATCTCACGGATCATGGATATGAGATATCATGTGCTCGCATAGGTACACATTAAGAGTAATGGTGTACTGGACAGACCCACCTTAAGAACGTTGCATGGATTGTTACATAAGTGTCATGAACGTTTCTTATATTGATAAATGTTATATGAAGTCCTTCGACCTGAAATCACTACGATTCCTACATAAGGAGTTATGTGTTTTGAATATCATCAAACAATACCTGTAACAGGGTGATCATAAAGTTGGTATTTAGACATATAATAAATTATGTGGTGGGATGTGAATGACCTAGATGAGATTTGTCCCTCCTATGTAACAGGAGTTATATCTATAGGCCTCTTGATAAAGTGAGACTGCAAAATGCATGGCCATGCTCAGGAAGATAAACATGAGATGTTTATTTTCTGTACAGTCTACTTGTGGATCAAGAAAACGTAAATTGAACTATACAAGGTTGACACAATCCATGCCCTTGTGTTCAATTAGATATTTGGACAAAGGGACATATCATATAAATTATCATAAAATAGGATTCGTCAAAGTTGTTGATATTCTCAATATTTGGATAGTGATGTATTGTTAGATGCCGCTCACTATTTATGATATTAAATATAAAAGAGTTTTATTTTAATATCATAACCAAATATTAAAAGCCTATTGGGTCACACGCATACAACATGCCACTAGGAAAGGATAATAATTCTAATTTAATTTAATTAGAATTATAACATAATGAGCCAGGCCCATAAGTGTGAGGGTTAAGTGAGTGAGGGGGTAAAACCCTAGCCACCACTCTATAAATAGAGCATGAGATGCACTACCCTATACACGTGAGCAATCGCTTCTTACTTTCTAAGGCTACTAGCAGAGCTGAGGAGGGTTTTCTAGTTTAGCTGTTGGCGTGGATACCAATAGAGACGTGGCTACTCTTGCCTCGTTTATAATCCTAATAAGGTACGACCTTTCGTTTTAATACCTTTTAACACAAGGAAAGTGTGTGAGCTCTACTCACCTTCAATGGAGTTCTAATGGAGGAGGAGGAGGAGGAGGATGGAAGAAATGGAAGAAGTTTGGACACTTTTCGCTCATTTTTCAGATTTTAGAAAAAAGACTCTTCACTTTCCCTCTCTTTTTCTCTCTTCTTGCAATTTCATTTTTGCTCCTTCATCCTCTTCTTCTTGTATTTTCGGATTCTCCACTTCCTCCATGGAAGGCTGAGCATTGAGGATTGATTCTCAAGTATCATGAGCATTGGATGTTGAGGTTCTTCAATTGAATTTCAAATTTTAATTTTCTGTGCAAATTCCTTCTTCTCCTAATCTCTAGAATTCTAGGTTATTGAATCTTGAATTGGATGAATACTTATTGAATTCGGTTTTTGATTCATGATCTGAAATTCACATTGTAGTTTGCTTAATCCTAAAATGTATCTATTGTTTGCTTAATTCAATAGGTTAGGGATTAGGTTCTTGATACAAATTTGCTTAATCTTTGTATGAGATTGTTAAGAATTGATTGATGCTTCATTGATTAATTCGAATTTGCTAAGGAAATTGAAATAAATCTCTGAATCCGTTAGACATCCAAATGAGAATGAGCTTGTGAATCAATCTGTTTTTGTTGAATTGAATTAGGAATTTCTAATTTTGTTTTTGAAAATTTCAAATTGTCATGAACAAACAAAATCCCCTGAATGTGTGTGTGAGTTGCTGTGAAATTGAATTTCTGAATTTGTAATTGGATTCCTTGAGAGAGACGAATTTGGGTTAATCAACCTACTGCACTTTAATTCATTTTATTTGGTTGATTACGGCCTCGATGAAATTTGGCGTCGTTGCCAAGGAATTCAATTCAAATTCGGTTTCAATTTCAATTTTGTTTTGTGTGTAAAATTCTGTTTCTGTTTCTGTTTTCAATTCTATTTAGAGTCATAATTCATATTGTGTTTTGGTATACTAACCTTGGTTGTGCAGATTCAGTTTGATCAATTTTGGTTCAAAACTATGAGGTAAGTAGCCTAATCTGTCATAGTTACTGTTCTATTGCTTTTAGTGAATTTCAATTTGTGTTTTGAGTTGTGTGATGTGTTGAGTCATTGTAATTAGTGTGTTTAGTCATGTTTTGATGTTTAGAAATTGTTTAGATGAAATTAGAACAGATTTGGTTTCATTTGGATTGAATTGCATAAATTGATCAAGTGCTGTTGACTTTTTCTACTGTTGACTTTTGTAGTTGAATCTGACTTTTTTGTTTAACATAGTTAGAGGTTGAATTTTTGTGCCAATTTTTGTATCCACATTTCTTTAGGTTAATAATGAATTTTAGATACCTCAGCTGCTATTAGATAAGTCCTGATTGTGAGATTACACTTTGCACTGGCTTATTTTGACTTGTTGACTTCAATTGGACATAACTTGAGCTAGGAGTGTCAGAATTTCACAAATATTTATATGCTTTTGGCTTGCGCCAGGAGGTCGACCATAAAATTGTCAAAAAAGGCCGTTCTCTATTTTTAAAGGATTTTTAAGTTTTTTGGTGTATTTTCCCTTTCTTACCTTAGGTAGTTTTGGTACTTAGGCTTTGAATTTTGTTCTGAAATTTATTGTGGTTGTTTCCTACGTTAATATAGTGTTTTCCATGTATCCATTTCATTGGTTTCTGCTCATTTGATATAGGTTGCCTTTATATGCTGACATGCTGTTGTATGCTTCATTTTGTGCATTACTGTGTGCACTTGTTGTGTGACTAGAGCAAACCCAGGTACCCTACATTCATTTGATCCAGAAATTGATAAGACGTATCATAGGTTAGTTAGAGAGTCTAGGATTCCATTTTTGCATAATTCTGTTAGTGATAGTGAGTTGTCTGATAGTGTGTATTCTACTGTTAGTGTAAGTGATAGTGAGTCTGTTTCTATGTTTTCTCCTTCTCCTTTCCTTGAGTCTGATTTTAATTGTGATACCATGGCTGAGAGAACCTTGAGAGAGCTTGCAGCACCTGATGTTAATATTCAGACTTTATGCATTCAATATCCTGATATAGATGTGCCTTGTGATCTAAAGTCTGGATTGATTCATTTGTTGCTCAAGTTCCATGGTCTTGCAGTTGAGGATCCACATAAACATCTCAAGGAATTTCATATTGTCTGCACCACTATGAGACCACTTGGAGTTCCTGAGGATCATATTAAGCTGAAGGCATTTCCATTCTCCCTGCAAGATACAGCAAAAGACTGTTGTACTACCTTCCACATGGATCCATTACTAGCTGTGATAATCTGAAGATGATGTTTCTGGAAAAAAATTTCCCAGCATCCAGAGTGACTTAAATTAGGAAGGAGATCTGTGGTATAAGGCAGATGGATGGAGAGAGTCTGTATGAGTACTGGGAGAGGTTTAAGAGGCTTTGTGCTAGCTGTCCACATCATCAGTTACATGAGCAACTTCTCATCCAGTATTTCTATGAGGGCCTGTTGAACAATGACAGAAAGATGATAGATGCAGCCAGTGGAGGAGCTCTTGTAGATAAAACTCCAGTTGCAGCAAGGCGGTTAATTGAGAATATGACTTCTAATAACCAACAATTCAGTACTGGAAGCAATTCAGTAGCCTTGACCAGAGGAGTTCATGAGATGGAGACCACTTATGTTGTTGATCATAGGAAGTTGGAGAGCAAGCTAGATGATTTGGCTTCCTTGGTTAAGCAGATGGCAGTGTCTCAAAAGGTTGCTAAGCTATGTGGGATTTGTACTTCTACAGATCATCCCACTGATGCATGTCCCACGTTACCTGAGCCTGAAGGAGATGGTGCTTTTCCTCCTCAGGCTTATGCAGCAAATATTTATGGTTCTGGCAGACCCCCTCAGCAGCAACAGTTTAATCAGGATATTTCTTCCAACAGGTACAATCTGGGTTGGAGGAATCATCCAAATTTGAGATCGGGGAATTCTCAATAGCAGCAGCCATAGCAGCCTTATGTGCCTTATCAGTCTCATGCTGCTGGACCTAGTAGACCTTACCAACCTCCACATGAACAGCAGCAGCAGCACCAGCCTACACCACCTGCTGCTGCACCTTCCAAGAGTGAGCCTTCCTTGGAAGAATTAATGAGGCAGATGGCGGTCAATAATATGAATTTCCAGCAGAGGATAAAGGCTACTATTCAGAGCCTAGAGAATTAGATAGGCCAGATGGCTACCACTCTTAATCAGCTGCAGTCTCAGGGTTCAGATAAGCCTCCTGCTCAAACAGTTGTCAACACGAAGAATGTTAGTGCAATCACTTTGAGATCGGGTAAGAGTGTGCAAGCACCTGATAGGCAACAGTCTGAGCAAGAAGATGACATTCATACAGCTGTAGACCCTGTGCAGGAGAGAGCTATTCTTAGTCCTTTGAGCAGCCCTAGTTCTCCATGCAGTGAGCAGCCTTCTATTCCTCTTCCAGTCCCTCAGAGACCTGTGCAGAAGAGTAAAAAATGGAAGAGGCTGACAAGGATATCTTGGAGACTTTCAGGAAAGTAGAGGTGAATATACCTCTACTTTAGGCCATAAAGAAAATTCTGAGATATGCCATGTTCTTGAAGGATCTGTGCACCCATAGGAGGCGGCTGAAGGGCAATGAGAGGATTAGCATGGGAAGGAATTTCTCTGCACTCATTAAGAGACCTATGACTCCCATTCCAGAAAAATACAAAGACCCAGGGACATTTACTATTCCTTGTGTTATAGGCAGTAACAAATTTGATAATACTATGCTTGATTTAGGAGCATGTATTAATGTTATGCCTTTATCTGTTTTCACCTCTTTGTCTCTTGGTCCTTTGCAGGCTACAGGTGTTGTCATTCAGTTGGCAAACAGGAGCACTGCCCACCCTGCAGGCCTTATTGAGGATGTGCTGGTTCGAGTGAATGACCTCATCTTCCCTGCTGACTTTTACATATTAGATATGGAGGGAGAAGATTCACTCACTGGTGCAGCCCCCATCATCTTGGGCAAGCCCTTCCTGAAGACAGCTCGGACTAAGATTGATGTTCATGTAGGCACACTTACCATGGAGTTTGGATAAGGTGAGGCATTTGAGTGGCTAGACAATTTCTCGGATAACTTTACGGTGAGTCGGTGACCTAGGTAATTTTTCTTGTTTTACTCATTTCTCAACGAGACTTCAACAATACTCATATGTTGTAACACCCTAATTTCTCAAGCCAGAATTTAGTCCGTTGGAAACCAAATTCAGAACTTAGAATTTAGGATCTTTCATTTTTAATATCAACCAGTTCTATAAATTATCACAAATCCAACACATTCGGATAATTTAAAACAAACATTTAGAACTAATTCTTTTGCTTAATAATCTTAACTACCCATAATCTTTATATGAAAGTCCTTGTTACAAAGTTAATTCTAAAAGGATTAATTACATACTCCAAACTTAACTTTAAAACTCCATACATACATTCACATCATAACCAGTTCAAAACAAAAGGGATATATACATATATACATAAACACATCCATGTTCCAAAATACACAATAAGTTCAAGAGGAATCTTCCGCATCCCACACATCATTCCCTTGGTTGAGTACTCCGAGGGGAAGGCACCTGGACATCTAAAACCCACATATCGCGTGGTGAGATAAAATCTTAGTGAATAATCTCGATGCATGGATGCAGGCATAATCATCAATGACAGTTCATACAATTCATACATATTCCATGACTCACCATTCACATTATTCATATAATGCACGATGCTCTAAATGTTTGCCTGAAGGCCATGTACACATCACATAAAGAGTTAGACTCGAGCTCGACCTACAAGGGATATCTCCCCAGGGGAACGAATCCCACTCCACATAATTGACCGAAGTCCATAAGCGACCAAGGTCCATAATTCTTTCGAATACTTAGTCGGATAATCAAAATAGACATTCGAAATTGATAAATATCATAATCTCGTCGGTTTCGACAATTTCGACAATTCGAACCTTTCAAAACCATTGAGATTCAATGTTTAAACAACACCCATTCCGTATATTCATCAATTCCTATATCGAAATCAATTATCGACTCTTAGTTTGCCATTTCGGAACAATCTTAATCGAAGAGAACGAAGCGTTTCGACGTTTCGATAGTTTCGAAACTTTTCGAGAGTTTCGAGAGTTTCGAAACTAACGATCGTCAAGAATTGATCCGTTCTAACCGATTAATATCGTTGCCCATTGATCATACAACAATCACCACACAATCAAACATCAATATTCACAATATAATCAGAGAAAGGGGAAGAAAGAAGGGGGTTCAAGGGTATGGAGACCAATCCCTAAAATCTATCAATCAAGTGAGAATTACTCACTACAATGTAGAAATTCAAGTTGTTTAGATGAAAGGATTGTGATTCCTAGCTCCGTTCTGACGTTTCTACTTCGTTCCGGCACTTCCTCTCTCTAGACCCACTCTTTCTCTCTCTAAAGTTAGGTTTTCTCTCGAAATTCTGATGAATTTCGCGTCCTGGGTATATATATTTTCGCTCAGTAATCGATTACCAAACCCTGGTAATCGATTACTGAAGGCAAAATTAGCCTAAGAACCCATTCTGGGAACCTGGTAATCGATTACCACCTTTGGTAATCGATTACTAAGAACCCAGGTTGCTGGTAATCGATTACAAGGGTTTAGTAATCGATTACTAGGGGCCAGACCTTCTGGTAATCGATTACTAAGCTCCTGTAATCGATTACCATGATCCAAACTCTCTGGTAATCGATTACTAGCTCTCAGTAATCGATTACCAGTGGCCCAAAATCAAAGGTTTAGTTCAAAATGAGTTATTTGACTTAACCTTACCCATCCTTACTCTTTTCACTTAGTCCTTAATGTTCTAACTACACAATTAACCTATAAATCTCATAATTAACCTATCAAAAGATTGGGATGTTACATTCTACCCCCCTTAAAGAAATTTTGCCCCCAAAATTTCACAATTACAAAGTATTAAATCTTACCACAATTCAAAGAGATTAGGGAAGTGATGCTTGACAACATCTTCTTTCTCCCAAGTAGCTTCATCTATAGATAAACCTTCCCAAACTACCTTAACCAAAGGAATGTTTCTATTCCTCAGAGTCTTGGAACTTCTGTCAATAATCTGAATTGGTTTGGCAGGTAGGGTGAGGTTGTCCTTCAATTGTATTGGTTCAGAAGACAAGACATGAGAATGATCAAATACATATTTTCTTAGTTTAGACACATGAAACACATTATGTATTTTGGAGAGATGGGGTGGAAGAGCCAATTTGTATGCAAGAGGACCAATTCTTTGCAAGATTTGAAAGGGACCGATGTACCTGGGACTTAACTTTTTAGATTTCACAGACTTCCCTAAGCCAATGACAGGAGTTATTTTCAGATACACATGTTCCCCTTCCTCAAACTCTAGTTCTTTTCTTCTCCGATCAACATAACTTTTCTGACGGCTCTGGGCGGTTACAAGTTTTTCCCTAATCATCCTAATCTTATCAGAAGTTTCCTGAACCAAATCTGGACCCAACAAAGCTTTCTCACCCACCTCAAACCAACACACAGGGGACCTACACTTCCTACCATACAAGGCTTCATATGGAGCCATGCCTATACTACTGTGATAACTGTTATTGTAGGCAAACTCTACCAATGGCAGGTACTTATCCCAACTACCCGACTCTTCTAGTGAACAAGCCCTCAACATGTCTTCTAAAGTTTGGATGGTTCTCTCTGATTGACCATCAATCTGAGGATGGTAAGCGATGCTAAATCTAAGCTTAGTCCCGAATGACTGGTGTAGTGCATTCCAGAACCTTGAGGTGAATCTAGGATCTCTATCAGAGATGATACTAGCAGGAATACCATGTAATCTAACAATCTCCCTAACATAGATCTTGGCCAGTTTGCTTAAGGGAAAAGCATTCTTAACCGGAAGAAAATGAGCTGACTTGGTTAAACGGTCCACTATAACCCAAATGGTGTCAAAACCAGCTTGGACTCGTGGTAATCCCACCACAAAGTCCATGGCTATACTCTCCCATTTCCATTCAGGAATCTCTAAAGGTAGCAAGGCACCTGATGGCTTCTGGTGTTCTATTTTCACTTGTTGACAAGTTAGGCACCTAGATACAAACTCAGCTATTTCCCTCTTCATAACTTCCCACCAAAACTTCTCCCTCAAATCCTGATACATCTTGGTGGAACCAGGATGTATAGACATTTTACCTTTATGGGCCTCTTCTAACACTAGCTGTTTTACCCTACCCCCCTTAGGGACACAGATCCTACCTTGGAAAAGTATCAACCCTTCTCCTGACTCAGAAAATCCTAATTGTCCCTTCTTGTTTTGGAGATCAGGGTCCAAACCCTGAGCTTCCCTTATTAGAGTCTGAAACTCACTACAAATTTCTAATCTATACATGTGAATGCTACCAACTCCCACTTCTACTTCCAGGTTTAAATCTCTAAACTTTTCTAAGAGTTTCATCTCATGTACCATCAAGGATGATACATACAGGGATTTCCTGCTGAGAGCATCAGCCACTACATTGGCTTTTCCGGGATGGTATTTCAACTCAAGGTAATAATCCTTAAGAAATTCCATCCACCTTCTTTGCCTCATGTTGAGTTCTCTTTGATCAAAAAGATATTTCAAACTCTTGTGATCACTAAATACCTCAAACCTCACACCAAGTAAGTAATGCCTCCAAATTTTGAGGGCAAATACTACAGCAGCTAACTCCAGGTCATGGGTAGGATAATTTTCCTCATGAGGCCTCAACTGCCTAGATGCATAAGCTACTACCCTTCTTTCCTGCATAAGAACACTTCCTAATTCCTTTCCTGAAGCGTCACAAAACACTTCAAAAGTCTTAGACACATCCGAGAAAAGCCAATACCGGGGCACTGGTTAACCTATTCTTCAACTCCACAAAACTCTGCTCACATGCATCGTCCCAAACAAAGGCTTGACCCTTTCGAGTCAATCTAGTGAGGGGCAATGCCAAACGGGAGAACCCTTTGATGAATCTCCTGTAATAGCCAGCTAAACCCAGGAAACTTCTAATCTCAGTGACATTTCTAGGTCTCTCCCACTCAAGAACCGATTCTACCTTATTGGGATCTACTGATACTCCTTCCCCTGAAATTACGTGACCTAAGAAATGGACTCTATTCATCCAAAACTCACACTTTCCCGGATTAGCAAACAATTTCTTTTCTCTCAACACCTCTAGCACCAGCCTTAAGTGTTGCTCATGGTCTTCCAAGCTAGAAGAATAAATCAAAATGTCATCAATAAACACAACAACAAATTTGTCTAGGAAAGGTCGGAAGATGCGATTCATATAGTCCATGAACACTGCCGGCGCATTAGTGACACCAAATGGCATCACCAAATACTCGTAGTGTCCATACCGAGTTCTAAAGGCTGTTTTATGTACATCTTCCTTCCTTATCCTAATTTGATGATACCCTGACTTTAAATCTATCTTGAAAAACACTAAGGCACCTTTAAGCTGATCCAACAGGTCATCAATACGGGGCAAGGGGTATTTATTCTTAATGGTAAACTTGTTCAATTGCCTAAAGTCTACACACAACCTCATGCTCCCATCCTTCTTTTTCACTAGCAACACTGGAGCTCCCCAAGGAGAGACACTAGGCCTAATGAACCCTTTTTCTAGCAAGTCTTCTAATTGTTTCTTAAGTTCATTAAGCTCTAAAGGAGACATCCGGTAAGGGGCCTTAGAAATGGGTCCTGATCCTGGTAACAGGTCTATGTTAAACTTTATTTCCCGCTCAGGTGGTAAGTTTAGAATCTCACTAGGAAAAACATCTTGATATTCCCTAACCGTCGCCACATTATTCAAATCAAATTTTGATTCCAAGTTTGAGGAAAGTAACAAAACAAAACATTCTCCCCCGTCATGCATACTTTGGGAAATCTGTGAAACACTAGTAAAAAGGACAGGTGGTTTTTCTTTAGATGAAGAAGAAAGGTCCGGAAAAATAACTTGTTTATTAGGACAATCCAATAACACCTGATTGAAAGATAACCAGTCCATTCCCAGAATAACATCAATACCAACTAAAGGCAAACAGATCAAATCAATCAAGGATACTTTCTTTTGAACAGTCAAAGAGCAATTTAAACACACAAGAGAGGTGGAAATAACTTCTTTAGCTGGGGTTTTAACATGAAGGACATATGGTAAGGAAGCAGTAGGTAAACTCAACTTATCTACACAATCAAGAGAAATAAAAGAATGAGACGCTCCTGAATCAAACAATACAATTAAAGTCTTCTCCCCTAAGGTGCAAATACCTTTTAACAGATTATCTGACGAAGCTGCTACTTGACCACTGAGGGTAAAAACCCTTCCTGTTGATTACGGTTTCTGACGTTCCTTGAGTTTGGGACAATCCTTCAAGTAATGACCAGCGTGCTTGCAGTAGTAGCAAACATTTTTCCCGGTTAGACACTCTCCTGGGTGCTCCCTCCCACAAACAGAACACTTTTTAACATCCTTGCGCTGAGAAGGTTGGGTTGCTACAATTGGTTTTCCTTGCCACTTGGGTTTGAAATGTTTACCCGGATTACCAATATCCACTTTCCTTTTTACTTTGCTATCTGGTGCCGGAGTAGATAATTCAGCTCCCTTGCAATTCTTCTCAATTATATAACACTTACCCACCAGTGTAGAAAAATTCCTGATTTCCATAGCTGCAACTCGATCAATTATTTCAGGTCTCAAACCTCCTTCGAACTGAGTACATCTCCATTCCTCATCATTGACTGCCTTAAGATATCTTGAATATTTGGACAATTCTTCAAATTTGGACACATATTGTCCTATCGTCATGTCTCCCTGTTTAAGTTGCAAGAACTCCGTCTCTTTCTGCCTCTTAATGGTGGCTAGGAAATATTTCTCCAGGAACAAACTCTGAAATACCTCCCAAGTGAGTGGAGCCTCTGACTCTGCATCCTGAACCTTCGCGGTCTTCCACCAATCCTCCGCTTCTCCCCTCATCATGTAGACAGCCAAACCCACCTTAGATTCATCCGAGCACTTCATCACATAAAAAATGCGATTCAAATCCTTGAGCCAACCTGCTGCCACATCAGGATCATATATTCCGTTGAATTGGGGAGGGTGATGCTTCCGGAATTCAGACAATCCAGTTGCAAAGATATCCACAGTAGGTGTTGGAGGTTGATCCTGTCGTTGTCTTGCCAATTCTTGTAATAATGCGGTGTTGGTGGTCGCCTGATTGCTCATCATTTGTGTGAGGGCCTGAAGAGCTGTCACCATAGGATCTTGAGCTGGTTCAGGTGAAGGTGAAGATGAAGTAGGTGGTTGTCTAACCCCTGACCTACCCCTCCTGTTGCCTGACATAACTTCCTACATATCATAAAGCAAATCTCGAGGTGATCAGTCTCTCAATTCACAAATAATACATAAGAAATTATAAACAGACCACAGAATATCCTAAACTCACAGTCCAATTGGATTGAACTGCTCAGATACCAAAATGTAACACCCTAATTTCTCAAGCCAGAATTTAGTCCGTTAGAAACCAAATTCAGAACTTAGAATTTAGGATCTTTCATTTTTAATATCGACCAGTTCTATAAATTATCACAAATCCAACACATTCAGATAATTTAAAACAAACATTTAGAACTAATTCTTTTGCTTAATAATCTTAACTACCCATAATCTTTATATGAAAGTCCTTGTTACAAAGTTAATTCTAAAAGGATTAATTACATACTCCAAACTTAACTTTAAAACTCCATACATACATTCACATCATAACCAGTTCAAAACAAAAGGGATATATACATATATACATAAACACATCCATGTTCCAAAATACACAATAAGTTCAAGAGGAATCTTCCGCATCCCACACATCATTCCCTTGGCTGAGTACTCCGAGGGGAAGGCACCTGGACATCTAAAACCCACATATCGCATGGTGAGATAAAAATCTCAGTGAATAATCTCGATGCATGGATGCAGGCATAATCATCAATGACAATTCATACAATTCATACATATTCCATGACTCACCATTCACATTATTCATATAATGCACGATGCTCTAAATGTTTGCCTGAAGGCCATGTACACATCACATAAAGAGTTAGACTCCAGCTCGACCTACAAGGGATATCTCCCTAGGGGAACGAATCCCACTCCACATAATTGACCGAAGTCCATAAGCGACCAAGGTCCATAATTCTTTCGAATACTTAGTCGGATAATCAAAATAGACATTCGAAATTGATAAATATCGTAATCTCGTCGGTTTCGACAATTTCGACAATTCGAACCTTTCGAAACCAATGAGATTCAATGTTTAAACAACACCCATTCCGTATATTCATCAATTCCTATATCGAAATAAATTATCGACTCATAGTTTGCCATTTCGGAACAATCTTAATCGAAGAGAACGAAGCGTTTCGACGTTTCGATAGTTTCGAAACTTTTCGAGAGTTTCGAGAGTTTCAAAACTAACGATCGTCAAGAATTGATCCGTTCTAACCGATTAATATCGTTGCCCATTGATCATACAACAATCACCACACAATCAAACATCAATATTCACAATATAATCAGAGAAAGGGGAAGAAAGAAGGGGGTTCAAGGGTATGGAGACCAATCCCTAAAATCTATCAATCAAGTGAGAATTACTCACTACAATGTAGAAATTCAAGTTGTTTAGATGAAAGGATTGTGATTCCTAGCTCCGTTCCGACGTTTCTACTTCGTTCCGACACTTCCTCTCTCTAGACCCACTCTTTCTCTCTCTAAAGTTAGGTTTTCTCTCGAAATTCTGATGAATTTCGCGTCCTGGGTATATATATTTTCGCTCAGTAATCGATTACCAAACCCTGGTAATCGATTACTGAAGGCAAAATTAGCCTAAGAACCCATTCTGGGAACCTGGTAATCGATTACCACCTTTGGTAATCGATTACTAAGAACCCAGGTTGCTGGTAATCGATTACAAGGGTTTAGTAATCGATTACTAGGGGCCAGACCTTCTGGTAATCGATTACTAAGCTCCTGTAATCGATTACCATGATCCAAATTCTCTGGTAATCGATTACTAGCTCTCAGTAATCGATTACCAGTGGCCCAAAATCAAAGGTTTAGTTCAAAATGAGTTATTTGACTTAACCTTACCCATCCTTACTCATTTCACTTAGTCCTTAATGTTCTAACTACACAATTAACCTATAAATCTCATAATTAACCTATCAAAAGATTGGGATGTTACATATGTGATGATAATCAGGGGCGTAACAGATATTTGTTCTTAATTATAATTTTTTTTCCTAATATATTATTTTTTATTATCAAAAGCACTCAACTTTCATGATTCTAATTGATCACATATACAAATTAATGAATTGTTAACATATTTTTCTACCTGCAAAGACAGTGAACATTTCACCAAAATTTTTTAATAAGATTTTCCTTTTAAATTTCACATAAGGCAATAGAAATTATGCATTCATTACTATTTCTAATGGTAAACATTTATGACATATTTTTAAAAATTGTCAAAATTAGCATCAAACAAGTACATAGAAAAAACATTAATGTACTCAACAAACTTTATTTCCAATAAAAACTTTTAGGCTAATTTCTATTAACTATCGTCAATATTGAATTGCTTCACTTCTTGCCTATTTATGCATTTTAACGTTTGCTATTAGTATCTTTAGTTTCTTTGCCCTAAGAAACTTTTGATTGTTCTCTCTTGTAACCGCAAGTTAAAACCATGTTGGTGCTTGCTCTAGACTGTAGCAATAATCATAGAAAATGTAACACCCTAAATTCTCAAGCAGGAATTTAGTCCGTTGGAAACCAAATTCCTAACTCAGAATTTAGAATATTATACTTTAAATATCGACTTGTTCTATAAATTATCGCAATCCCAACAGAAAAGGATAATTTACATCAAACCATAGAGAATTAAAGTCTTTTAACTACATCAAGTAATTTACCCAACCATGAAAAGTCATACAGTCCATTTTACATTTCTAATCCAAAGAGTTACTACACGTTCAGAGTGAAATCCCGAAATACAAACGAGTCTAACTATTACAAAATGACATAGACAAAAGTAGGCCATCCACTAAATATATACAATGAACATTAAATCTTCAGCTTTCCAAACTCATCTCCGAGGCTCATTACAATGAGGAGGAGGAACCTGAACATCTAAACAAAACCCACATAACTTGTGGTGAGATACAATCTCAGTGAGCAAATCTCATGCATGTATGCAAAACATATATCTCATGGCAATTCAAGCTTTAAATTACTATAACAGTCTCCATTTAACTTATGCAATGGTATGCTTAAATGCTTGCCAATAGGCCATGTACAATCACAGTCTAGAGTTAGACCTGAGCTCAGACTACAGGGGATATCTCCCCAGGGGACGAATCCCACCCTACAGTATTTGACCGAAGTCCAGTATTCGACCGAAGTCCAGTAATCGTTCAGAACTAAATTGAATAACTAATTCGACAATCAAGAATTGATAAATATCATGAATTTCGTCAGTTTCGACACTTTCGATAATTCGAACCTTTCGAAACGAACGCAATTCGACACTCAATTGTCACCAAGTCTACATATTCATCAATTCCTAATTTCGAAATAAGTTCTCAACCTTAGTCTATCTTTCGGTAACAAGATTAATTGGAGAAAACGGAACGTTTCGACTTTTCGAGAGTTTCGAAAGTTTCGAAACTAACGATAATCAAGAATCGATCCATTCTAACCGATTAAAATCGTTCCCCAGTAATCAATCATCAAACACAACCACAATCAACATCAATAATCAAGTATAATCAGAGAATGGGAGAGAGAGAGAAGTGGGTTCAAGGGTTTAGAGACCAATTTCCTAAGTCTAACAATTTAAGTGAGAATTTACTCACCAAATGTAGCAATTCAAGTAATTAGATGGAAGGATTAAGATTCCTAGCTCCGTTCCGGCGTTCCTACCTCGTTCTGGCACTTTCTCTCTCTAGACTCACACTCTCTCTCTCTAAAACTGAGTTTTCCCCCAAAATTCTGATGAATTTCGCGTCCTGGGTATTTATATTTTCGCTCAGTAATCGATTACCAAATCCTGGTAATCGATTACTGAAGGCAAAATTAGCCTAAGAACCTATTCTGGAAACCTGGTAATCGATTACCATCTCTTGTAATCGATTACTGAGTTTCCAGGCTGCTGGTAATCGATTACAAGGGTTATGTAATCGATTACAATATTTCAAACTCTCTGGTAATCGATTACCAGATCTCTGTAATCGATTACCATTTTTTCAAACTCTCTGGTAATCGATTACCAGCTCTCTGTAATCGATTACCAGTGGCCCAAACTCAAGGGTTTAGTTCAAAATGAGTTACTTGACTTACCTTACCCATCCCTACCCTTACACTTAGTTCCTAAGATTCAAACCACATTAAAACCTATAAATCTCACAATTAACTTATCAAAAGTTGGGATGTTACATCGCTCCTCGCCAGCTTCAATCCGTTCCTTGGCAAATATCCCTACTCGATGATCCCCTCCAACAAGCATAATCTATAAAACCAATACAAAAGGATAATCATTTTAACAAATCTAAGATCGTGTTCAAGCAACTAAGATAAATTTGGAGTTTCTAGACTTACCCTTGCATAACAGTTGGGTTTTTCTGAGTGGTTAACAAATTTCAGCTTGTCTTCCTTGCGATAAGCATCAAGAACATACTGTGAAAAAATTAATAGTAGATTTAATATAGTAATTACGCCATCAGTTTGATTTCCCTGCATATTATACCTTACCATTACTATTATAGAGACACTTGCTTGATCATTCAAGTTAAAAAGGAAAGAGGAGTTTGCACGATCATACATTTTCCCACGCTTTTCTGCTTCTAAATGAGAGATCAGTTTACCCGTGAACTCTCCCAAGTAATCATCTTTGTTAGCTGGATTTTGAAATACATAATTAATTAGTGAGGAGAATACAACACAACTCACTCTCCTATTAATTATTTGAAGACAAACAAGTATGGAGTATACACAATTTAACCTTTAAGAAGGCTCCCCATCCTTCAACATCAGACTTTGCTAATAGAATCTGATAGATATATAAATAAGGAAAATAATGCAAGATTACGTATTCATGGATGAAATACAGATAATTTAATTTAAGGCAGATGAATTACTAACCCTTTGGTTTTGCCTTAAAAGAAGCCTCATATTTCCACATTGGCCATCTCCATGGCGAGGTGGCTCTCCTAATGAACCACTGCCACAACTGTATAAAAAAGAATGTCTTATTCAAAACATTCGCTCTCACAAATCGCCAAACATAGTCACTTTCACTATACTTATTGTGGTAAAATGTAGAATTACCCAATGACAATCATCAATCATCCAATGTTGGGGAAATGTTTTTATATGTAAAAGAATTTTTATTGAAGTAAAGAGATAATGCTAAATTATAATTGGAAAACTAAATAAAAAAGATGTTAAATTACGTACCTAAGCCAACAATTTCGACATACATCTAGGTCACATTCTCGTTCTGCTGCAAAGCATGGACATTGTTGACTTCTACATTGACTTATAGCACAATAACATCCTCTAAACCGATTTTTGCAGAGCTTTGAACACCTAAAGGTAGAATAGGTAATTTATAATTATACCCCACAAAGATTGTTAACAAAATAATTTAAATGGACCATAAGAAATATGAAATGTCCTGCAACTATTATGTTATGTTTTTTTATTACATTACAATAAGTGAAAAATGACATACCCACAATATTTTTCATAACAAGATCCATTATGAAGACAAGGACATTGCTTCCCACACATTTCCTGACATCCACAAGGTGTATATTGCTTGTAAGTTTCACATTTCCCAACAGTAATTCCTTTCCGTGTAGATGAGAGGCCAGCAGACTTGGATGAATATTTAAACTTCATAATTTTGTGTGTTTTTCGTCGTACCCGTGACTCTGATGCTATCTCTCGGTCCTGGCAAAATAATAATGGTTGATCAAAGTCGTTAGTAGAAAAATTTGCAAAACTACATATGTTAGAATGTGTTAATGTTCCCAATTTACATTTTCTTCTTCAAAAAATTAATTTTTCATCTACATCAATCCAAAAACAAAAACAATCCTTTTAATTCTTACTTCACACTCTGCATCAATTTGTCCATTTTTGTTCATGATTGAACTATCAGGCACTGACACTTCTCCGGCATACATGTAGCTAGCTACTTCCATGCAGGTCTTCAAGCTAGAAAGTAAGTTTCGTGCTATAAGGCAACTACAGAGTAGAGCGTGAGTTGCACATGAGTCAAACTTAAAAATATTATTACTATGTAAAATTGATCCCATCCTATAATACTAATTTTGTTTAAAGAAAACTAGTAACAATCTAAGTACGTAACATGGTTTAAGTGTTTTAAGTGTAGGGTGAAAAAGTATAAATTTATGCATACCTGCTCCTCCCAAATATTTCTAGTCCCTTCAGATATAAATCTTTTTCCAGAGGTTTCTAATTTGAGAAACTTAGCTCCCTATCGACTTGCGCTTCCAGAGGTTTCTGCCATTAGTATTTTTAGTATAAAAGTCTCATAGACAAGAAAGACGTTACAAACATAATACCAATAGGGAAAAAATAATTTCACATGACCATTTTTATATATTTGAAATTGAAAACAAATAAAAGTTTTAAATCCTTCCCTAGTTCAACATCAAAATGTAAAAATTACTTATAATTTCGCGTAAGGGAGAAGAATAATACCAGAAGGTAACAATTATCACAACATGGTGTGAAGTCTATAAATCAGTTTAAGTATTTAAACATGACTATAAGACTTAACATCCTTAAGTTTTAATGATTAACAAATAAAATTATATTAAGGACAAATAAGTTTATATAAGAACTTAATAAGATTACGTAAACAGGTTCTACTGAGAAAGGTATCAATTTGTTGATTGTGTTTCAGGTCAGAATAATTGACTGAAGAAGAATCAGTATCAGAAGATCAGAATCTAAAGGACAAAGTGCAAAATCCGAAGAAGAGTAATCCACAACCAAGTTGAAGACTCGAAGACTATCTGAAGAATTGAAGACTATATGAAGAATCGAAGATTATTTGAAGACTTGAAGAATTAAAAACTTGAAGAAGTGAAGACTCAAAGATGCATCTATCTGAAGTACAACTATCATCTGAAGAAATGAAGACAACATGAAGCAATCTATGTATCTGAAGATTGAACGTGTCAGAATCAAGAAATAATCTCTAGGGGAGGTTGCAAAGTGTAAAGCACACTTCATCAAATGGAGTACACTCATTTCAGCAGATAAAGCTAGATATGCTTTTCTACCTCGATCAAAGTCTTACACAAATAAGGAAATATAGCAAAGACATTCTACAACGCCTGCTGCACCTGCAACAAAAGGACTTGCGTGCACAGACATACTGCATCTACACCTGCTGTTGTCCAGAATGTGTTAGAAGTCTAAAACAAAAGCAAGCAAGGAAGATAGTTGAATAAAGTACATACAATTCAACATCTTTATCTCAGAAGAAGAAGATACAGGAAGAAGAAGAAGAAGAAGAAGAAGATACAAAGAAGAATGAAGCTACATTCCTCTTATCATAAGGAAGAAGCCTTCTGAAGTTTCAACCAGCCTGAAGTGTTGAAGTCATCTGAAGTGCGCAACCCGTCTGAAGGATTGAAGTTTTCTGAAGGACCCAACCCGTCTGAAGTATTGAAGCTGTCTAAAGCATTAACCTGTCTAAAGTGGTGAAGTTGTCTGAAGTTTCAATCTGTCTGAAGTCTCAATCCGTCTGAAGCATTGAAGCCTTCTGAATTCCGACGTAGCACTACATGCTGAAGAGTATGAAGACTTTTGCTCTCTGAAGATTGCTGAGAAAAATCATTCTCTGCTACACGTTTCCTTCTCAAGCATATTTATGGAAATGAACACAGAGACCTTTCCTGGTGCTTTTGAATTTCATACACCACTGAGGAATTCTCTGCAACGCAACATTCTCAGCAACAACGGTGGCAGCTTTATAGCAGTACCTACGTTGTACTATGTCAGACATGTCAGAGCCCTCAGAAGCGTGTCTCACAACGGATTAAAGAGGATTCAATGCTATCTCTAAACGATAGTATTTCAACGGATATTTCCTCATTTATACAATCCAAAAGAAAGCAGAAGAAAGGTGAAGGAGAAAGCAAAAGTAGAAGAAATTCAAGAGAGAGAGTACGCAAAACAATATCAAAATATCTCTCATAAAGAAGCACAAAAACAAGTGTCAGAACGGGATCGTCTGTACACCTATTCGCTTAGGGAGAAGCAATTGTTTGAGAAGCTACTACACAATGGCTATATGAGCCACATCATCATCAGCTCAATGGTATTATGAATCATCTTCAACGGCTATATTCAAGTAGAACATATAAATAGCCTCAAGATTGAATTTGAAGATGTTGGTCAGTCCAACCAGTTGTTGTTGTTGTTAACACAACCAAGTTGGCATGATTGCCCAACCAGTTGTGGGAGTTAGATTAACTGCCCAACCGAATAGAGTTAACTAGGCTGAGTGTCAAATGGTTAACAAGAGTTGACTTGAGCTAAAGTGGATCATCAATATGTCAACAAAGTCTGATCAGAGAGTTGGTTCTCGAATCAATTAGGCTACTGACTAGTTGGTCAGTTAGTCATGTTGTTTAGTTGATCTGTTTGATCAATTAAGTTGGTTGTTGGTCTGAAGACAACCATGCTGAGCAAATGACTATCAAACTAGGTACGGTTTGAAGCTCTGAAGATACCTTGGTATTCCAATGATACGGGTGAGAATGTAACCCATGGAAACCAATGGTTGGAGGATAAGCCTGAAGCTTAATTTCATATCTTAGTTAGCCTACTCTCAGAGGATGGTATTCCTCATAGAAAAGACAGGGTTTGTACTTAATTTCAAACACTTGTATCACTGTCTATCCTTGTACTTAGCTTGTAATGTCTGTATTCTGAGTGTGTACTCAGTAATCCCTATATACAAGAAGAATCTGAGTTGAGAGGTTCTAGCGAACTTCTAGCTTAGGTTGAGTAGTAAAATACTCTACACTTGGATAAGTGTCCGAGAGCCTGGAGACGCTTGGTGGAAGAAAGAATACTCGGTAGAGCTTGGAGAGGCTTGATAGAAAAGACTACTCGGTAAGGTCTGGGTGACCTTGGGGTCTGAGGGACCCTGTGTGTTAGGTCCGCGTGACCTGGGGTCTGGGTGACCTTGTGTGTTTGTCTGGAGAGACTGTACTCGTGTTTGTCTGGAGAGACTGTACTTGGGTGTTGCTATTTGGTTAGTGGAAAATCCAGTGGTGGTTTGCCTCTGGGACTGGATGTAGCTCACGGGTTTGTGGGTGAACTAGGATAAATTTTGTGTCTCAGTTTCCTTTCCCTGAATCTCTTTTATTTTCAGTTCTTCATTTACTTTGGGGATTGAAAAGTATTTTCATAATCACCATAACATAACAATTTCAATCAAACAAGTTTTCAAAGATAATTAAATCTCAAAACTCTCTCATATCGTTTGAGATATTACAGAGAATGTATCTTGAAGAAATTCTGAAATAGGTGTCTGAAGTGAGTCTCTAAAGAAATCAGTTCAGAACCTGAATCAAACTTCAGACGATCTTCAGTCTGCTGAAGTATTTTAGAAACCATTCTAAAAGATACTCCTTGTAATAATCTTCAGAAGGTACTTTGAGAAACTTTCATTTAAAACAATCTTAAGACCTTTTTGAAAGATTATCAATCTCATCATTCTTATCTTTGTCATTTCAGTTTTATGCTAATCAAGGGGACTGAATATTTAATCTAATATTTTAAAAAGGAAGAAACTTCTTTTAGAACCATTTTAAGGCCGTCTGAAACCAACTTCAGACAGCTATCTGAAAAACTTCAGACAGCCCTCTAGCAACCTGTCTGAAAGTCTGTTTTGTAAATCTGTTTTCGAAAAGCTTCTTAAAATATTTAGAAACACTATTCAACCCCCCTTCTAGTGTTTCCCTGTGTTCCTACAGTTGGTACCAGAGCTCTACTCAGGGTTGAAACACCTAACAAGTGTCTGAGGACTGAAAGATCCACATGGAAGCTTCAAATAGTAACAGGCAATACATCACAGAAGGAGCCTCTATCACAAGACCTCTAGCTTTCAATGGAGAAGATTATCACTACTGGAGAGATAGAATGAAGCTGTTCATTGAAAGCACAAACATTGATGTTTGGGATGTGGTCACTGATGGAGACTATGTGCCTATGCTAAATGATGTGCCTATACCTAAGACTGAATGGACTTTGGAGCAAAAGACTAGAGTCCAGATGAATACTAAGGCCAAACTCTATCTGATATGTTCCTTGAACAAATCAGAATATGAGAAGGTTCATGGATGCACCTCTGCCAAGGAAATTTGGGATACTCTTGCAGCAGCCCATGAAGGAACTGAGACTGTCAAGCAATCCAAGATAAGTATGCTCATACATCAGTATGATATGTTCAAGATGGAAGAATCTGAAACCATTGACCAAATGTTTGGAAGGTTTCAGACCATAACAAATGGACTCAGGTCCTTAGGCAGAACATACAACTCTGGAGATAATAACAGAAAAATTCTAAGGAGCTTGCCTAAGTCCTGGAGACCCAAAGTTACTGCCATTCAAGAGGCAAGAGATTTGAACTCTCTTAGAGTGGAAGAATTGTTGGGATCTCTTAAGGTCCATGAGCTTGAGCTTGGAGAAGATGACAACAAGAGAAAATCTCTAGCCCTAAACTCCAAGACCAAACAGTCTAGGCATGGCAACATCAAGGCTATGCAAGCTGAGGCAGCTTCAGAGGGAGATGAAGACTCTGAAGATAGCTCAGAAGATGATAATGATCTTGCTCTTCTAAGTAGGAAGATCAAGAGAATGCTGCAGAACAGAGGAAGATTCAGAAAGAATCAACCCTCAACCTAAAAAGGAGGTAAGTCAGGTAAAGACATACAAACTGACAAAATTATTTGTTTTGAGTGTAAGCAACCAGGGCACATGAAGGCTGAGTGTCCAAAACTGAAGAAAAACAACTTCAAGAAGAAGAAGTTTTTCAAGAAAAAGAAAGGTCTCATGGCAACATGGGAGGACCTGGATGAATCAACTTCAGAAGAGGAGGAAGACACCTCAGAAGAGGCAAATCTGTGCCTCATGGCAAGCCTACCATCTTCAGACAGCTCTGAAGCTGAGGTATTCCCTCTTACTTTGCAGGAAATGTATGATGATCTGGTGGAAAGTTCCAAGGAACTGTTCCTAGAGTATAAGAATCTATCCAAGGCTCACACAGGAATGTGTAACAAATATGAGTATCTTGAAATAGAACATATTATGCTCAAGGAAAAGGTCCTTGAGACTGAGAACCATAGTTCACAAGCTGTGTCTGAAGAAAATAAAAAACTTCAGAAACAGATTGTAGAACTGACAAATGACTTAGCCAAGTTTGTCAAAGGAACTAAAATTTAAACATAATGCTTGGAAATCAAAGTCATTCCTCTGACGAAAGTGGACTAGGTTTTTTTGATCACAACATGTCTGAACATCCTACTGTCTTAAATTTTTCTAAAGGCAAAAAGAAGGTTACTGGGTGTTCTCACTGTGGTAAGCCTGGACACAATGTGATTCAGTGCAAGCACAAGAGAAAAGAAAGACCCAAAGCTAACAAAACAGGACCCAAAAGAACTTGGGTACCTAAAAACTTGATCATTCCTGTTGCAGATGTGTTTAACAGGACAAAGGAGACCCCACAAATGGTACCTGGACAGTGGGTGCTCGCGACACATGACAGGAGAAAGGTCTTTGTTCCAAAACCTAAGACCTAAGGAAGGAGGAGTGGTCACCTTTGGTTCAAATCAACAAGGGAAGATCACTAGCATAGGGACTATAGGTATAATTCCGTCATCCCTCATTAAAAATGTTCTTTTTGTGGAAGGAATACAACATAATTTACTGAGCATAAGTCAATTATGTGACAGTGGTTATGTAGTATCCTTTACCAAGGAAGGATGTATAGTCAAAGACTCCTCTGATCAAACACTTTTTACTGCTAAGAGACACAGCAATGTGTATAAAATTGATCTAGAGGATCTAGCAAGTCAAAATGTAAAATGCTTCATTTCCGTTGAAGATGAAAAACAGATTTGGCATCAAAGACTTGGGCATGCCAGCTTGAGATTAATCTCAAGATTAGCAAAATACAACCTTGTTAAAGGATTACCCAAGCTTTCATACAAATATGATATTTTGTGCGATAGTTGTCTGAAAGGGAAACAAGCAAGACACTCTTTCAAGAGTAAGGTTGTTGTTTCAACCAGCAGACCACTTGAACTTTTACACATTGACTTGTTTGGTCCTATTAGAACAGAAAGTCTTAGTGGAAAGAAATATGGTTTGGTCATTATTGATGACTATTCTAGATTCTCATGGGTGATATTCCTTAGAAACAAGGATGAGACTTTTAAGAATTTCACAATATTTTGTAAGAAGGTACAAAATGAAAAAGGATTCTGTATTTCTGTCATAAGAAGTGATCATGGTGGGGAGTTTGAGAATGCAAATTTCCAATTGTTCTGTGATGAGAATGGGATCTCACACAATTTCTCTGTGGCAAGAACACCTCAACAGAATGGGGTTGTTGAGATAAAGAACAGAAGTTTGCAAGAGATGGCAAGGACCATGCTCAACTCAAGCTACTTACCAAGAACCTTCTGGGCAGAAGCTGTTAGCACAACTTGTTACCTTCAAAACAGAATATTGGTAAGACCAATTCTGAAAAAGACTCCATATGAATTGTGGAAAGGAAGAAAACCCAACATATCATATTTCCACACCTTTGGATGTGAGTGTTTTATACTTAACACCAAAGATGATCTTGGAAAATTTGATGCAAAGTCTGATAATGGATTTTTCATTGGATATTCTGAAACATCTAAAGCATATAGAGTGTATAACTCTAGAACTTTAACTGTTGAAGAAACTATTCATGTAAAATTCAATGATAACAAAGAGACTGATAGGGAACTATCAGATCTAGAGGATGATTTTGCTGGTATGGAGCTGAATGATCACAGCAACTTGAAGGATGAGCAACTGTCTGAAGTTCCTGCTGATTTTGAACCTCTTCAGACAAATGTTGAGTCTCAGACGGATGTGATACCTCCTCATAAACCTGATTGGAGATACAAGTCACATCATCCTAAAGAGCAAATCATTGGCAGTACTTCAGAAGGAGTTAAGACAAGATCAAAATTCAGAAATTTGAATTCTCTTGCTCTCCTGTCTGAAATTGAGCCAAAGAACATTGATGAAGCTCTGCATGATGAAGGGTGGATCCTAGCCATGCAAGAGGAGCTAAATCAATTTGCTAGGAGTGATGTCTGGACCCTTGTTCCTAAACCCCATGGGAAAACAATTATTGAAACCAAATGGGTGTTCAGAAACAAGATGTCTGAAGAAGGCAAAGTTATCAGAGATAAGGCAAGGCTAGTAGCTCAAGGATATAACCAGCAAGAAGGTATTGACTTCACTGAAACCTTTGCTCCAGTTGCCAGGTTAGAAGCAATTAGAATTCTTTTATCTTATGCTGTAAATAATGGCATCAAACTATATCAAATGGATGTCAAAAGTGCCTTCCTCAATGGTTTCATTGAAGAAGAGGTTTTTGTTAGACAACCCCCTGGGTTTGAAGATGTATCTTTTCCTGAACATGTTTTTAAACTTAAGAAAGCTCTCTATGCTCTGAAACAAGCCCCAAGAGCTTGGTATGACAGACTGAGCAGTTTTCTTGCAACCAATGGTTTTGATAGAGGAAAAGTTGACACAACTCTTTTTAGAAAACAGTCTAACAAGGATCTTATACTTGTCCAAATATATGTTGATGACATTATTTTTGGTTCAACTAATTCTTCATTGTGCAAAGAGTTTTCTGAGTTAATGCAATCTGAATTTGAAATGAGCCTAATGGGTGAACTAAAGTTTTTCCTTGGACTTCAGATTAAGCAAGATTCTGATTGTATATGGATCCATCAAGAGAAATATACAAAGGAAATGCTTAAGAAGTTCAACCTAAGTGATTGCAAACCCATGACAACTCCAATGCACCCTTCTGCATCTTTAAATAAAGATGAGAATGAAGAACCAGTGAATCAAATTTGTATAGAGGGATGATTGGTTCATTATTGTATCTAACAGCAAGCAGGCCTGACATCATGTTCAGTGTGTGCCTGTGTGCTAGATTTCAATCTGATCCAAGAATCACTCACTACAAAGCTGTAAAAAGAAATTTCAGATAGCTTAAAGGTACTACTAATCTTGGTCTATGCTATAAGAAAAGTAAGGATTGCAGGTTAGTAGGATACTGTGATGCTGATTTTGCTAGAGACAGAGTTGAAAGAAAAAGCACCAGTGGTGGATGTCACTTCTTTGGAGAAAATATGATCAGCTGGTCAAGCAAAAGGCAAAGCACAATTGCATTATCAACAGCTGAAGCAGAATACATCTCAGCAGCCAGTTGTTGCTCACAACTGTTATGGGTGAAGTATCAACTTGAAGATTTTAATATTGCAATATCTGTTATACCTGTGTTGTGTGATAATACCAGTGCCATTAATTTATCTAAAAATCCCATTCAACATTCTAGGGCTAAACATATAGAAATCAAACATCATTTCATTAGAGACTATGTTCAGAAAGGTGTTTTTGATATTCAGTTTATTGATACAGAGCATCAATGGGCTGATATATTCACAAAACCTCTAACTGAAGATAGATTTAAGTTCATCAGAGATAAATTGAACATTCATGCATTTTGAGTGTGTATGAAAAATGATGTGTCTGAAACTTCAGCCTGTCTGAAACATATGACCTGTCTGAAGTTTTGGTCGTCTGAAATTAACTAGATGTCTGAAATCTATCACTTGTCTGAAATGAACAAATGACGTGGCAATAAAGGGACGGTTTTTTTTTTCCACTTTGCACGTTTCCCTATTTCTGCGCAGCCAGTTCATGCCATCATTATCTTAGAGGTCTATAAGTACAGAAGGCAGTGAGTCCTTGATACGTTACAACTCTCTACTCTCTCAGAATCTTTTCTATTCTTCATCTTCAAGAAAGCATTTTTCTCTCAAGTTCTTTCCAACCTTCAACAATGGCACCTAAGAAGTCTGGAGCTGATAACATTGTGAAGACCAAGGGTGTCTTTCTGGAAGATCTTGAAGCACTAGGGATGGACCTTTATGCAGAATTTCAAGCAGCTGGGTGGCTTGAATATTTCAACAGAAATCGTTCACAGTGGCATGAGCAGAGTATTCTTGACTTCTGGGCCACAACCAGAGGAATCCCTAACCCTCAAGGCATCTACACCACCATCAAGGCTAATGTGCTTGGTACGTCTATCTTTATTGATGAAGACATCCTGGCCATCGTCTATGGTGTCAAGACTGAAGGTGCTGTCTTCTCACCTGGCTGGGAATCAAGAAATGGAGGTCAGAAGCACTTTACAGAATTTTTGTATGGAACTTCTTCCCCTGCAAGTCTGGATGCTAAGAACATGTCAGACAAGGCTAGGGTTATGCATGCTATCTTAGGGAACTCTGTAATCCCTAAAAATGGCAGCAGAAACCATGTGTCTGAACTGGAGAGATTCTATCTCATCCACCTTCTGAAGAAGCAGAAGATCAACCTCCCAAATATCATCATGTACCACCTTCAGAAGAGGTTGAGAGACTCTGCTTGGAGTTTTCCTCACAACACCATCATCACCAAGGTGTTGTTGCACTTCAAAGTTCCAGTTCACCAGCTCTATGATCACCACTCAATCCCTATGTTTGGTGAATCAAATCTGAAGAGCATGAAGATTAAGCTGACTCCAAGGCCTCCCTCTACCACCGTGAAAGAAAGCTTACTGATGGAGAAAGCTCAGAAGAGGAATACTACAATGCAGATTCTGGAAAATGAACTCAAGGGTGATATCAGAAGACATGAGTTCAAGCCTTCAAAGGAATCTCCTCAACCTAAGCTGAAGAAGCTTCCTGTGAGAAGCTCAGCTAAGATAGCTTCTGCATCTGTGCAGAATCAAACATCTGAACCTGTTCAGAAACCTTCTCAAAGGTTGTCTGAAATTGTGGGTCGGGTGTCTGGACCTGCACAATCTTCAAAGCCTTCTTCTATAATGGAAGGACAGGCTGAAGAAGTTGTGGATACTGATGCAGTTGCTGCTCTACCTCTAGCTGCATGTCCTTCTGACCCTGAATTGATTCAGGTTGCTGCTTTGGCTACTGCCATTGAGCAAGAGGAGTTAGAACAGAAGGAAGAGAAATAGAGGACTGACAGAGCTCTTGCAATAGCTTCACAACTTGCTTATGTTGAGGATGACAAGCAAGCAACCATTGCTGAGGCTACAAAGAAAAGAAAGAGGTCAAGTGCACCTCAAAGAAAAAGGAAGAAGGGTAAACTACTTCAGACAGTGCCTGAAGTTATAGAATTACCAGAAGTACTGCTTCTCAACTAGAAGAAGCAGATATAGCTGGAAGATATCAGAAATTTGTAAAGGCTGAACATTACTTCAAGAGAAGAAGGGCTCTTTCATCTGAACAAAGAGAAAGGGAAGATAGGGAAGCCAAGGAAAGGGAAGAAAGAGAAAGATCTGCTAAGGCTCAAGAAGTTGTTGCTCCCAAACCTTACAAGAGGATCAAGGTGAGATTTGATAATGTAACTCCCTCACCTCCTTCATCACCAGAAAAGCAACCTCAACCCTTATCAAAACCCACCTCACCAGAAAAACAACCTTCTCCACCTACTTCTCAACCATTACCAACCTTATAGATAAATACATCTCCATCTGAACCTTTCATACAATCTAAACCCTCATCACCTACACCCATCATACCATCAGACAAACTGTTGTCTGAACCCCCTGCACTTCAAGAAAACCAAGTTCTTGAACCCATACCTTCACCATCCAAACCCCCCACCTCAGTACATACAGCTATCTGATAGCTCATTACCTTCACCTCAACCTTCCACACCTTCATCACCTTCCTCACCATCATCATCTCCACCTCTTACACCTTTACCACCCTCACCACCTCCATCTGTTCATCAAGTCAACCTTTCAGCTGAGATAGCAGCCTTATGCAAGAAACTGACAAGAACCTCCTTTGGCTCTTGCCCTTTGCCAAAATTCCAGCATCTGTCTGAAGAGTTGCAACACTTTAGAACAGCCCCTGCTGTCTCACTACATCATGGTCTCACTAAGAGGACTGTGACTGATGAAAGAGCTTTATACTCCAATGATGCTGATGGATTGGAGAAGATAAGGAAGGGTGTTGTCCCTCCTGGTCATACATGGGATCTTATCAACCCACTTTCTGAAGACTCATGGAAGCTGAGCAATGATAAATGGCTCATGGTAAGGAAGCTGAACACTGAAGTTGAGTTATTCCAAAGAGACTTGGCTAGAGGAATTGGAATGATGGGCTACAAGCCCCCTAGAACAAGTTCAATCAGGCCTTCAACCAAAATCTTGGTGAAACCTGATGGGATTGTTCCTAGGTATCCCCTCAAGGAAGGACAAGATGAGAAATACAAGGGTCCTAAGATCTACTCTGTATCAGCACCCCTGTCTGAAGCCATGACTGCTTCAGAATGGGAAGGTCTACCTGAGTTCATCATCTCAGAAGGAGGAGGCTTGAATCACTTGCTTGAAAATTGGATGTGGGATTCTTATTGGCAGATCAGAGAAGATGCTGGGACTTCTTCTGGCTGTAGTGGTCCTGATGTTGAGTCTGCAATGGGTGTTGGACATTCCACAAATGTTCAGTACCATTTCTTAAGAGATCACTTTCCCCCACAGGCAGATTCATTCAACAAAGCTTGGGTGCTTCTGAAGTATGTTGGGACCTTTTTCTGTCCAGTCTACAATCCTTCAGAATATGGCTTGCAGCCTGGTTTTGGAGTGTTGCGATTTGTATGTCCCTACCTTCAGCTCATCTTTGTTGAGTCTGAACCTGACCTGTATGCAGAGAACCAAAAGCTGAAATCCAAGGTCAAGGCCCTTGAGAAGAGGTGTGAAGAATCTGAGAGAAGATGTGAAGTCTCAGAGAAGAAAGCACAAAAGGTTATTCAGAATCAAGAAGAAATTCTCCATGAACAACAGCTGATAAGAAGTGGTCAACAAGAGTTGAAGTCATCTATTGAAGCTGCCATAGACAAGGCCGAGGAAGAACTGATCTCCTTCCTGTCTCAAGCTTTGCTGAAGAAGAAGGACTGATTATCTGCCTATGTCTTTTGTTCATGTTAATTTCTACAAGTGTCTGATTGTTATTTTCACATCCTTACATTTTTAATACAATCAGTTTTTGGTTATCTCATGTGTTGCTCTGATAACTGTTTTATCTTCTTTCCTGTTTTACCCTGTCTGCATGATTGCACTGTTGCTGTTATTGCTCTGTGGCTCCCTTTTGATTGATGACAAAAGGGGGAGTATTAAATTCTAACAAAAAACTGGAGTGATTACAGGATTCAGGGGGAGTACTGGAAAAGATCAAAGATGTCTAATCTTGTGAAAGAAAAGCAACATTTTATCCTAACCTGTATCAGTAAAAGGATACAATTGTCTTGGGGGGAGCTAATCTTTATATGTCAATTTTTGCACAATTTAAGTTAAATTTGTCATCATTAAAAAGGGGGAGAATGTTGATTCTCAAAAATATCATAAAGAGGTTTATGATGTTTTAAAGACTGAAATTTCTCTAAGTTTTAATGATCAACAAATTCAACTTAAGTTGTTTCTCATAGATACAATTGTCTAATTGTTTATCTATGATTTTCATAAAGAAGCCTATTATATAAGACTAAGTGTTGGATCCGTCTGAAGACGCTGATGCTTTCTGAAGATGATCAACCCGTCTGAAGCATCAAAGTCGTCTGAAAGCATTTGATGACGTGGCATCTCTTGTCTGAAGCTGTGACAATCCTTATACCTCTGCTCGTTTTTCACGCACGTTCTCTGCTACAAACAGCTGGCACCTGTGCAATGCAATTCAAGCACGTTCTCTGTCACAACGTGTCCTCTGCTACGCAGCAATTGCAGCAGCAACAAAGAGCACCTTTTTGGCAGGAGCAAACCTTGTAAAAGTGTCAGAATTTGTCAGGGAATATCAGAATATGTCAGAGAATATTCTGTAATGCAGCAGCTGTCTCACAACGGCTAGCATGGATTTCACAAGCATGAGAGTCTTCAACGGGCCAATCATTTGGGTATAAATACCCCCTCATTTGAAGACCTGCACAGAGAGAGAGAAGAATTGGAAAAGAACAAAAACTCTGCAAAATTTTTGCTGCAACACTCTGATTTATTTCATACAGTTTTGTACAAACAAAGTTATTTATCCTGAGCATACCTAAGTTTTTCTTTGCACATTTGTATTTGTTTAAGTCTCAAAACTGTCATAGTTTGTGAGCTTAAGCACTTTCCATTCAACTGTAATTGTTGTTGAGCCTGGAGATGCTTGTCTGAAAAAGAATACTTGTGTTGTTGAGCCTGGACTGGAGAGGCTTGTGTGAAAAAAAATACTTGTGTTGTTGAGCCTGGAGAGGCTTGTCTGAAAAAGAATACTTGGTTGTAGAGCCTGAAGAGGCTTGATAGAAAAGAATACTTGTAATCTTGCAAGATTAAGAGAAAATCCAAGTGCTAGTTGGCATTGGGACTGGACGTAGCTCACAAGTGGTAGTGAGTGAACCAGGATAAATTCTGTGGCTAAGTTTCTCTTTCCTTATCTTTGTCATTTCAGTTTTATGCTAATCAAGGGGACTGAATATTTAATCTAATATTTTAAAAAGGAAGAAACTTCTTTTAGAACCATTTTAAGGCCGTCTGAAACCAACTTCAGACAGCTATCTGAAAAACTTCAGACAACCCTCTAGCAACCTGTATGAAAGTCTGTTTTGTAAATCTGTTTTCGAAAAGCTTCTTAAAATATTTAGAAACACTATTCAACCCCCCTTCTAGTGTTTCCCTCTGTTCCTACACAAGGGAAGATCACTGGTATAGGGATTGTAGGTATAATTCCTTCATCCCTTATTATGAATGTACTTCTCGTGGAAGGACTTCAACATAATTTACTGAGCATAAGTCAATTATGTGATAGTGGTTATGTAGTATCCTTTACTAAGGAAAGATGCATAGTCAGAGACTCCTCTGATCAAACCCTTTTTACTGCTAAGAGACACAGCAATGTGTACAAAATTGATCTAGAAAATCTAGCAAGTCAAAATGTAAAATGCTTCATTTCTGTTGAAGATGAAAAATAGATTTGGCATCAAAGACTTGGGCATGCCAGCTTGAGATTAATCTCAAGATTAGCAAAACACAACCTTGTTAAGGGACTACCCAAGCTTTCATACAAATCTGACATTTTATGTGAAAGCTGTCTGAAAGGGAAACAAACAAGACACTCTTTCAAGAGTAAGGATGTTGTTTCAACCAGCAGACCACTAGAACTTTTACACATTGACTTGTTTGGTCCTATTAGAACAGAAAGTCTTAGTGGGAAAAAATATGGGTTGGTCATTGTTGATGACTATTCTAGATTTACATGGGTAATATTCCTTAGAAAGAAGGATGAAACTTTTAAGAATTTCACAGTATTCTGTAAGAAGGTACAGAATGAAAAAGGATTATGTATTTCTATCATAAGAAGTGATCATGGTGGAGAGTTTGAGAATGCAAACTTTCAAATGTTCTATGATGAGAATGGGATCCTACACAATTTCTCTGTGGCTAGAACACCTCAACAAAATGGGGTTGTTGAGAGAAAGAACAAAAGTTTGCAAGAGATGGCAAGAACCATGCTCAACGCAAGCAGTTTACCAAGAACCTTCTGGGAAGAAGCTGTTAGGACAGCTTGTTACCTTCAAAACAGAATATTTGTAACATCCCAACTTTTGGTTAAGTTAATTGTGAGATTTATAATTTAAAATATGTGGTATGTTCTTTGAGGTATAAGAAAAATTGGTGGAAAGGGGTAAGTTATAGTTTGGTAACTTGATAGAACAAAATTTAGGAGTATTTGGTCACTAGTAATCGATTACTAAGAGCTAGTAATCGATTACCAGAGAGTCTGGCCCTTGGTAATCGATTACTTAACCCTGTAATCGATTACCAGCAACCTGGGTTCTTAGTAATCGATTACCAAAGGTGGTAATCGATTACCAGGTTCCCAGAATGGGTTTTTAGGCGTATTTTGCTCTCAGTAATCGATTACCAGGGTTTGGTAATCGATTACTGAGCGAAAATATATATACCCAGCACGTTTTAAAATCAGATTTTTTGGGAGAAAACCTATTCTAGAGAGAGAAGGAGCGGGTTCTAGAGAGAGGAAGTGTCGAAATGAAGTAGGAACAATGGATCGAAGCTAGGAATCATCTCCATTTCATCTAAATTGCTTGGATTTCTTCTCTTTGTGAGTAAATTCTCACTTGATTGTTAGATTTAGGAATTGGTCTCCAAAACCCTTGAACCCACTTCTCCCTCTACCTTTCTCTGATTATACTTGATTGTTGTTATTGATTGTGGTTCTGCTTGTTATTTGATTAATGGGTAATGATTTTAATCGGTTAGAACGGATCGATTCTTGATATTCCTTAGTTTCGAAACTTTCGAAACTCTCGAAAGTTTCGAAACTATCGAAACGTCAAAACGCTTCGTTTCCTCCGATTAAACTTGTTCCGAAATGTAAAACTAAGGATTGTTAATTGATTTCAATATAGGAATTGATGAATATGTGGTTCGAGTGTTGATCGATTGGCGAATCTCATTAGTTTCGAAAGGTTCGAACTATCGAAAGTGTCGAAAACAATGGGATTCGCGATATTTATCAATTCCAATTATCGAAGTTAGTTATTCAATCGAGTTATGGAAAGATTATGGACTTCGGTCAAATACTGAACTTCGGTCAAATACTGTAGGGTGGGATTCGTCCCATAGGGAGATATCCCCTATAGTCTGAGCTCAGGTCTAACTCTAGACTGTGATTATACATGGCCTGTCGAGCAAGCATCTTAAGCATACTGATATTTATATTGAATTGAGACTGATATGGTTTGATATTGTACCTATGGCCTGAATTGTCATAAATTATATGTACTTGCATCCATGCATAGAGATTTTGCTCACTGAGATTGTATCTCACCACGCGATATGTGGATTTTGTTAGATGTTCAGGTTCCTCCTTCCCGGAGTGATCAGCCTCGGGAGTGATTTTGGGAAGCGGAAGATTTAGTCCTTTTGTTTGTATATAGTGGATGGTCCTTTGTATATGCCTGTTTATATTTTCACTAGAACTTGTATCCATGTTCATGTAGTTAGAGTTGTGTTCAAACACTTGTAGTACTCCTTTGGACTCTTTTTCTAATTGGGACTTTATATTTATATGATGGGTAGTTCAGCTTTATGAAGATAAAAGATTTTAATTTTTCCTTATGTTTGATGTAAATTATCTTGATATGTTGGAATCGCGATAATTTATAGAACAGGTCGATATTTAGAATCAAAGGTTCTAAATTCTAAGTTTAGAATTTGGTTTCCAATGGATCAAATTTTTGCTTATGGAATTTAGGGTGTGACATTTTGGTATTAGAGCAGTTCAATCCAATTGGACTGTGAGAATTAGGATTTCCTGTGGTTTGTTGATGATTTCTTATGTATTATATTGTGAATTAACAGACTGATCACCTCGAGATTTGCTTTATGATATGTAGGAAGTTATGGCGAGCAACAGGAGGGGTAGGTCAAGGGCATAGTGTCAACTTCTATTAATGAAACCACTAGTGAGCTGAGAGCTCTAACCAAAGAGGCTTAGGGTTTGGACTCAAGTCTCCAGGAGAGAGGGCAGTAGTTGGAATTTCTGATATAGGAGATGGGATGATTCTTTTCCAAGGGGGAGTTTGTGTCCCTAAGGGGGGTAGTCGCAAGCAACCAGTATTAGAGGAAGTCATCAGAAATAAGTTTTCTGTGCATCCTGACTATACCAAGGTGTATCAGGATTTGAAGAGAGTTATAGTAGATGATGCTTCTAAGTATTTAGGGTGTCAGCGGGCCAGTATAGAACATCAAACCATCTAGAGTCTTTTCTACCTTAGAAACCTCTGAGTGAGAGTGGGGGAATATAGCTATGACCCTTGTGGTGGGATTACCTCGAATCCAAACTAGACTTGAGGCCACCTGAGTGATTGAGGACCGACGGACCAAGTCAGCCCACTTTCTACAAGTTAGGAGTACCTATTCCCTTAGCAAGTTAACAGGTCTGTATGTTAGGATGATTGTCAGATTCTATGGCATTCCCTCTAACATTATGTCAGATAGGAACCCTAGGTTCTCTCTTAGGTTCTAGAATGCACTTCATTAGACTTACATCCCTAAACCTTTTAGTTGAGTTAGCCTTTAAGTTTTATTTTTCTTAAGCAATTTTGAGGACAAAATTACTTTAAGGGGGGGTAGAATGTAACATCCCAACTTTTGGTTAAGTTAACTGTGAGATTTATAAGTTAAAATATGTGGTATGTTCTTTGAGGTATAAGAAAAATAGGTGGAAAGGGGTAAGCTATAGTTTGGTAACTTGATAAAACAAAATTTAGGAGTATTTGGTCACTAGTAATCGATTACTAAGAGCTAGTAATCGATTACCAGAGAGTCTGGCCCTTGGTAATCGATTACTTAACCCTGTAATCGATTACCAGCAACCTGGGTTCTTAGTAATCGATTACCAAAGGTGGTAATCGATTACCAGGTTCCCAGAATGGGTTTTTAGGCGTATTTTGCTCTCAGTAATCGATTACCAGGGTTTGGTAATCGATTACTGAGCGAAAATATATATACCCAACACGTTTTAAAATCAGAATTTTTGGGAGAAAACCTATTCTAGAGAGAGAAGGAGCGGGTTCTAGAGAGAGGAAGTGTCGAAACGAAGTAGGAACAACGGATCAAAGCTAGGAATCATCTCCATTTCATATAAATTGCTTGGATTTCTTCTCTTTGTGAGTAAATTCTCAGTTGATTGTTAGATTTAGGAATTGGTCTCCAAAACCCTTAAACCCAGTTTTCCCTCTCCCTTTCTCTGATTATACTTGATTGTTGTTATTGATTGTGGTTGTGCTTGTTATTTGATTAATGTGTAATGATTTTAATCGGTTAGAACGAATTGATTCTTGATATTCCTTAGTTTCGAAACTAACGTCGAAACGCTTCGTTTCCTCCGATTAAACTTGTTCCGAAATGTAAAACTAAGGATTGTTAATTGATTTCGATATAGGAATTGATGAATATGTGGTTCGAGTGTTGATCGATTGGCGAATCTCATTAGTTTCGAAAGGTTCGAACTATCGAAAGTGTCGAAAACAATGGGATTCGCGATATTTATCAATTCCGATTATCGAAGTTAGTTATTCAATCGAGTTATGGAAAGATTATGGACTTCGGTCAAATACTGGACTTCGGTCAAATACTGTAGGGTGGGATTCGTCCCCTAGGGAGATATCCCCTGTAGTCTGAGCTCAGGTCTAACTCTAGACTGTGATTGTACATGGCCTGCCGAGCAAGCATCTTAAGCATACTGATATTATATTGAATTGAGACTGATATGGTTTGATATTGTACCTATGGCCTGAATTGTCATAAATTATATGTACTTGCATCCATGCATAGAGATTTTGCTCACTGAGATTGTATCTCACCACGCGATATGTGGATTTTGTTAGATGTTCAGGTTCCTCCTTCTCGGAGTGATCAGCCTCGGGAGTGATTTTGGGAAGCGGAAGATTTAGTCCTTTTGTTTGTATATAGTGGATGGTCCTTTGTATATGCCTGTTTATATTTTCACGAGAACTTGTATCCATGTTCATGTAGTTAGAGTTGTGTTCTAACACTTGTAGTACTCCTTTGGACTCTTTTTGTAATTGGGACTTTATATTTATATGATGGGTAGTTCAGCTTTATGTAGATAAAAGATTTTAATTTTTCCTTATGTTTGATGTAAATTATCTTGATATGTTGGAATCGCGATAATTTATAGAACAGGTCGATATTTAGAATGAAAGGTTCTAAATTCTAAGTTTAGAATTTGGTTTCCAACGGATCAAATTCTTGCTTATGGAATTTAGGGTGTGACATTTTGGTATCAGAGCAGTTCAATCCAATTGGACTGTGAGAATTAGGATTTCCTGTGGTTTGTTGATGATTTCTTATGTATTATATTGTGAATTAAGAGACTGATCACCTCGAGATTTGCTTTATGATATGTAGGAAGTTATGGCGAGCAACAGGAGGGGTAGGTCAAGGGCATAGTGTCAACTTCTATTAATGAGACCACTAGTGAGCTGAGAACTCTAAACATAGAGGCTTAGGGTTTGGACTCAAGTCTCCAGGAGAGAGGGCAGTAGTTGGAGTTTCTGATATAGGAGATGGGATGATTCTTTTCTAAGGGGGAGTTTGTGTCCCTAAGGGGGGTAGTCGCAAGCAACCAGTATTAGAGGAAGTCATCAGAAATAAGTTTTATGTGCATCCTGACTATACCAAGGTGTATCAGGATTTGAAGAGAGTTATAGTAGATGATGCTTCTAAGTATTTAGGGTGTCAGCGGGCCAGTATAGAACATCAAACCATCTAGAGTCCTTTTTCCCTTAGAAACCTCTGAGTGAGAGTGGGAGAATATAGCTATGACCCTTGTGGTTGGATTACCTCGAATCCAAACTAGACTTGAGGCCACCTGAGTGATTGAGGACCGACGGACCAAGTCAGCCCACTTTATACCTGTTAGGAGTACCTATTCCCTTAGCAAGTTAACAGGTCTGTATATTAGGATGATTGTCAGATTCTATGGCATTCCCTCTAACATTATGTCAGATAGGAACCCTAGGTTCTCTCTTAGGTTCTAGAATGCACTTCATTAGACTTACATCCCTAAACCTTTTAGTTGAGTTAGCCTTTAAGTTTTATTTTTCTTAAGCAATTTTGAGGACAAAATTACTTTAAGGGGGGGTAGAATGTAACATCCCAACTTTTGGTTAAGTTAACTGTGAGATTTATAAGTTAAAATATGTGGTATGTTCTTTGAGGTATAAGAAAAATAGGTGGAAAGGGGTAAGTTATAGTTTGGTAACTTGATAGAACAAAATTTAGGAGTATTTGGTCACTAGTAATCGATTACTAAGAGCTAGTAATCGATTACCAGAGAGTCTGGCCCTTGGTAATCGATTACTTAACCCTGTAATCGATTACCAGCAACCTGGGTTCTTAGTAATCGATTACCAAAGGTGGTAATCGATTACCAGGTTCCCAGAATGGGTTTTTAGGCGTATTTTGCTCTCAGTAATCGATTACCAGGGTTTGGTAATCGATTACTGAGCGAAAATATATATACCCAGCGCGTTTTAAAATCAGAATTTTTGGGAGAAAACCTATTCTAGAGAGAGAAGGAGCGGGTTCTAGAGAGAGGAAGTGTCGAAACGAAGTAGGAACAACGGATCAAAGCTAGGAATCATCTCCATTTCATATAAATTGCTTGGATTTCTTCTCTTTGTGAGTAAATTCTCAGTTGATAGTTAGATTTAGGAATTGGTCTCCAAAACCCTTAAACCCAGTTCTCCCTCTCCCTTTCTCTAATTATACTTGATTGTTGTTATTGATTGTGGTTGTGCTTGTTATTTGATTAATGGGTAATGATTTTAATCGGTTAGAACGGATCGATTCTTGATATTCCTTAGTTTCGAAACTCTCGAAAGTTTTGAAACTATCGAAACGTCGAAACGCTTCGTTTCCTCCGATTAAACTTGTTCCGAAATGTAAAACTAAGGATTGTTAATTGATTTCGATATAGGAATTGATGAATATATGGTTCGAGTGTTGATCAATTGGCGAATCTCATTAGTTTCGAAAGGTTCGAACTATCGAAAGTGTCAAAAACAATGGGATTCGCGATATTTATCAATTCCGATTATCGAAGTTAGTTATTTAATCGAGTTATGGAAAGATTATGGACTTCAGTCAAATACTGGACTTCGGTCAAATACTGTAGGGTGGGATTCGTCCCCTGGGGAGATATCCTCTGTAGTCTGAGCTCAGGTCTAACTCTAGACTGTGATTGTACATGGCCTGTCGAGCAAGCATCTTAAGCATACTGATATTTATATTGAATTGAGACTGATATGGTTTGATATTGTACCTATGGCCTGAATTGTCATAAATTATATGTACTTGCATCCATGCATAGAGATTTTGCTCACTGAGATTGTATCTCACCATGCGATATGTGGATTTTGTTAGATGTTCAGGTTCCTCCTTCCCGGAGTGATCAGCCTCGGGAGTGATTTTGGGAAGCGGAAGATTTAGTCCTTTTGTTTGTATATAGTGGATGGTCCTTTTGTGAAGTCTATAAATCTGTTTAAGTAATTAAACATGATTATATGACATAACATCCTTTAGTTTTAATGATTAACAAATAAGATTATATAAAGAACAAATAAGATTATATAAGATTATATAAAGAACAAATAAGATTATATATAGAACCAATTAGATTATATAAACAGGTTCTACTGAGAAAGGTATTTGTTTGTTAATTATGTTTCAGGATGAAATACTCTTTAGAAGAAGAAGATTTTGTGATCAGAATCAGAAGAACAAGAGTGCAGAATCTGAAGAAGATTAATCCTTAACAGAGTTGAAGCAACTGAAGAATAGAAGTGAAGACTTGAAGACTGTCTGAAGAAGTGAAGACTTGAAGACTGTCTGAAGAAGTGAAGACCTGAAGACTATCTGAAGAATTGAAGACCAAGAATACTATCTGAAGAACTGAAGGCAAAAGATATGAAGAAGTACAGATTCAAATATACATCTGTCTGAAGAACAACAATGAACTGAAGAAACGAAGAAGAAGAGATACAAGAAGAAGAAGATACAAAAAAGAATGAAGCTACAATTCTATTATCATAAGGAAGAAGGCTTCTGAAGTTTCAACCAGTATGAAGAATTGAAGTTATCTGAAGGACGCAACCCGTCTGAAGTAATGAAGCTGTCTAAAGCAATGAAGCTGTCTAAAAGACTTGAGCTGTCTGAAGTCATCAACCTGTCTTAAGTGTTAAAGCTGTCTGAAGAGCCAAGCCCGTCTGAAGACTCGAACCCGTCTGAAGACTGGAACCTGTCTGAAGACTGGAACCTGTCTGAAGTTTGGAACCCGTCTGAAGCTTTAGTAATGATGTGGCATCTTTGCTGAAACCTTGCGTGAAGACTTTTCTAAGTCTCTGCTGCTAGTACGTTTTGAAACACATTTGTGGCAACAAACACAGAGACCTTTCCCGGTGCATTTGAACTTCATACACCACTGAGGAAATCTCTGCAACGCAGCATTTGCAGCAACAACAGTAGCAGCTTTACAGCAGCACCAATGTTGTACTATGTCAGAACTTTCAAGAAGCGTGTCTCACAACGGATTAAAAGAAGACTATTTGCTGTCTATAAACGATAGCATCTCAACGAGATATTTCTTCATTTGTGCAATCAGAAACAAAGCAGAAGAAAAGCTCAGGAGACTAAGCAGAAGCAACAAGGAAGATGTTTGAATAAAATATATTCAATTCAACATCTTTATCTAAATATCAAAAGAGGAATCTGCAAACAACGACTATTGGTCAAGACATCTCATTCAAAGAAGTAATGGTGTCAGAAGCAAATGAAAAAGGAGTATATGCAGAATAAGCAAAAAGGGCAAATTCAATGGATACATACTCTCAAGAAAATCAGAGGAAATCTGAAGAAAGCAGATGCAAGCAGATGCAAGATAATGCAAGTTGGAGCAAGCAGATGCAAGCTGGATAAAACAGATGCAAGAAAGCAGAAGAATTCAAGAGAGAGAATACACATAATCATCACATCTCTCAAAACAGAGCTCATCAACAGAAGTGTCAGAACGGGAGTATTCTTAACACTCAATATGCTTAAGGAAAAGCAACCGTTTGAGAAGCTATTACACAACGGTTATATGAGCAACATCATCAAAAGCTCAACGGTATTATGAATCATCTTCAACGGCTATATTCAAGCAGAACATATAAATAGCCTCAAGATTGAATTTGAAGATGTTGGCATGTTGAGCATATTAACCATGCTGCCGACCTGCAGCTGTTGTTGCAACCAAGACAGATCAATCGGGATTGTTTTTCAAGAAGGTTCTTGAAATCAATCAGGATGAAAATTGTTAACTAGGCTGAGTGTCTTACAGTTAACAAGAGTTGACTCGAGTTAAAATACATCATGAAAATGTCAACAACGATTGATCAGAGAGTGAATTCTCAATCGGGCTACTGATCAGCTGGTCAGTTAGTTAGATTGTACAGTTGGTCTGTTGATCAAGTGAGTTGGTTGTCGGGAAGGCAATCATGCTGTACAAATGACTATCAAACCGGGTACGGTTTGAAGCTTTGAAGATACTTTGGTATTCCAATGATACGGGTGAGAATGTAGCCCATGGAAACCAATGGTTGGAGAATAAGGCTGAGCTTAATTTCACATTCTTAGTTAGCCTACTCTCAGAGGATGGAATTCCTCAAAAGGACAGGGATTGCGCTTAATTCAAATATTGGTATCACTGTCTATTCCTTGTATTTAGTTTGTAATGAATGTATCATGAGTATGTACTCAGTAATCTCTATGTACAAGAAGAATCTGAGTTGAGAGGTTCTAGCGAACATCTAGCTTAGATTGAGTAGTAATACTCAACACTTAGTTAAGTGTCTGAGAGCCTGGAGAGGCTTGGTGGAAGAAAGAATACTCGTGGTAGAGCTTGGAGAGGCTTGATAGAAAAGAATACTTGTTGTGTTGGCCTGGAGAGGTTAACATGTGTATCTGTGGTTTCAGATAGTGGAACATATATGTGGCTGCAAGGGTCTGGGGGATTCGGAGTGGCACATATGTGTTGTTGTTATTAAAAGCTAGTGGTGGTTTGCCACTAGGACTGGATGTAGCTCACAGGGTTTGTGGGTGAACCAGGATAAATTCTGTGTCTAAGTCTTCTTTCCCTTAATCTCTTTTACTTACAGTTTTCATATTTACGTTGGGGATTGAAAAGTACTTTTCATAATAACCGTAACACAACGATTTCAATAAAACAAGTTTTCATACAAACATAACGTTAAAACGTCTCTAGTGTAGGTTGAAGTATTCTAGAAGAATATATTCAGAGGGATGTCTGAAATACCTGTCTGAAGTGAGCCCAATAGGAACTCAGTTCAGACACATGATATAGATGGTCTCTGATCATCTAAAGTATTTCAGAAACAGTTCTGAAGGTACTCTTAGTAATATTCTTCAGAAGACACTAAGAGAAGTTTGTTTAAAATCAAAACAATCTTAAGTGTAAGAGAAAGTTTTTAATCTAAATCTTTCATATATTCCGCATGTATTTAAAATAACTCTGATCTTAAGATTGGTTTTGTACAATGATCACTTAGCGTGATTGTTTATTTTAAAGATTTCCAAAATTGTCTTAAAATGTCTACAACACTATTCAACCCCCCCTTCTAGTGTTGCCTGTGGTTCTAACAATTGGTATCAGAGCTCACCTTCGGGTTGAGCATCTAACAAATGCATAAGGAGTAGATCCTCAGAAGATGGAAATCTCACCAGGCTGAAGCAACTCTGAAGAATGACAATGAGAATAGGAAAATCATTTTTCCAATACTCATTATTCATAAGGCTAAAGCACAGGACGCAACAGAAAAGGAAAGTGAATCTATCTCTAGATCACAAACTGGTAACACCTTTCCTATCTATTTTTAAGTTATAATTTTAATATAGCTATTAATCTGTTGCATGATTTGTTTTATTGAAATTGTGAATAATATGATTACATGATATAATTGTTTCATGCTTCCTAAATTGTGTTAAAATAAATCACTGCATGCTACGTGTTTTACTATGTTTACTGTGTGAAATGTATGATTCATTTTATGTATGCTTTACTTATTTAAATATATGTGTTGAAGAGTCACACATGTTTAGTAAAGTAATAACTGCGTTTTTAAATTAAGTAAATGAGGAGTCGTGTGTGTTAGTCATAACTGTTTTTGAAAATATGAAACAGCACGATGTAAGTCATTGAATCATCAATCGGTTTCTCTCAATGGGCATGATGCACTACTCCCCACACCGGTTCAGTACACATAACCGTCTCTCATCAATGCTTGAAGCATGCTTGGCTATCTATTTAAAAGGATTGGATGATCAACATGGAAATCACACTTTACTCAATCCTTTCCCTAAAAAGATCAAATCTCCTCAAGCATCTTCATCTCAGAAAGATCATTTGATTCATAGAAATCAATGGCAAACGCGTCTGCATCATCAAGCAACTCAAACCCTTCCGTGTTTGATGACAGGATCATACCCTGTAAGGCGGTTAACCTTTCTGACTTTGATGAAGCAGACTACAAGATATCTGAGTACTTCAACGCTGTTGGATGGACTCCATACTTCAACAACATTTCCTCCTCCTGGCATAAGAAGAGTGTAACGGATTTTTGGGACAACATCAAGATCATATCTGAACCCAATAGAACCGGGATTGAGACAAAGGTGATGGGAAAATCACTGTCTGTGGACACCAAACTTATTGCTGAAGTTATAGGTGTTCCTGACAGCGGAGAACAATACTTCCAAAGATGGGAATCTCTTCATGGTGGAACATTCGTTCTTGACCAACATCTATTTGGAAGAAGAAGGATTGCCCCTTTCAGACCCTCTCAAGTTCTGAGCACACCCAGAGCCCTCCTTGCTGTATTAAACTGCTGCATTCTTCCCAGAGGAAGAAATAATTTGACTTTAAGTATGATGGAGAGGTTCGTATTGGGACTCTTGATGACAAAGAAGAAAATTAATCTCCCATGGTTACTGTTGTATCAGATGATGTTCAGAGATGAGATGGGAAATGAGGACCTCTATCTTCACAACACCTTGATTATGAAAATTCTATTGCACAAGGGATTTCCTATGGAAAGTCTCCTTGACCAACCGTCTCCTGACTTCTTCACTCCGGCTGAATATGCTGAGTTAGACCGGACTCTCATTGAAAGAGAAGAAGTTCCTGAGAATCAAGTGGTCATTCCTCCTCTTTTTGCTCCACCCATTGAAGAAGGAACCGAAGATACCAACTTGAAGTCTCGTAAAAGGAAAATGATGGCATTGGGTGCATATAATCTGAAGAAGGCGAATGATAGAGTAATTCGGCTGACAAAGAAATTGAGAGCTGCAGAAAAAGAGCTTCAAAAGCTTAGGGCTGAAAAGGAAAAGGCTGATGAGAACCAATCTAATGATCAATGATATACGTGTGTCCTGTTTCGGAGTCTTTGTTTCTATGTCTTTGTGTTTATATTTTTAATGATATTGAAATTCTATTTTGTTTAAGTCTCTCTGTTTTGATTCCTTTGTGTTAATATCTGTGCATAATTAAGAACATAATTCTTTCTTAATTGATTAACAAATTGTATTTCTAAAAGATAAATTTAATTAACCTAATAAGATAATTTTTAAATTTGATGAAATGTTATCTGTAATTCTAAAATGCTTAATTTAAATAATTAGACATGTTACAATCAGGTGCTACTGAAAGGTACTTCTAGTTTGAATGTTTCAGGAAACAGGTTTTAAGAAGACCATCTAAGAAACATCATCTAAAAGGACATAATGTGATAACATCTTTATTATCTGAACCTGTTCAGGAAGTTCAAAATGAACTCTCTGAAAGCGTGGGTTATCAATATTAAAGATGGTTAACACTCTATGCACCAAACCTAACTCAATCTCTGAGTGGATTATACTAACTTAGTAATATCTCTATTCATCTAACCCGTTCAGAAGGCTTCTTATGGACTTTCTGAAATCGTGGGTCTGAAATGTTAAGGGATAGTTACTCAAGTCATTAGAATCCAACTCAATTGTAAAGGGATAGGTTAAGATGACTGTTTAAAGATTCTCTGGAGCACAAAATACAAAAGCATACTGAAACGTGCAGACATCAAGCAACCTCAGATGAAGAAAAAGTCTTCAAGGCAAGAAGCAATGTCAGTTAACACCGCTTCACCCAAATAACAATAAACGGATTATGTGGTAACATCTCTTCTTTACCCAATCTAAACTTTCATGATCCTATATTCAATGCATTGTCCTCTGAAAAGACGTGTTGTTTTAATAAGGGGGTCTCTTGGAACCATATCGGCTAATATCTTTAAAGGTCGCGGCGTTTCACTTATCTATCAATCAACGCACTCTTCCCAAGAACGCGCTGTCAGTGTCATAATTAATTGCTCTTGTATATACTCTCAAACTTCTATTTGCTCTCTTCATCTCAACCTCCAAATCTCTCTAGGAAACCTCCAAAAGATTTCTCACTTCCATCTCTCGAAATGTCTTCCTCTATCTTTCAAACTCAAATTGTAGACTTTCAGAAACTCTCTAAGGTTGGTTATAATGTAACTGCCTTTTTCGAAGCCGCCGAATGGTTACCTTTCTTTGAAGCCATTGACAGTCAATGGCATGAAGAAAGTGTGTACCAATTCTGGAACACGCTTTGTCTGGAAAACTCAGGGGAAGAGACCTGCCTCAAAGCCCAAGTTATGAATCAAAAGGTGGTTGTAACTACCAATATCCTTGAAAAAGCTCTAGGAGTAAAAGCTGAAGGAGAATTGTTCTCCACAGCTTGGAAAGATCTGTTTGAGGAACAGTTTAACCATCTAATCTTCAATAGGCAAGGAATGAAAGTCATTCCCAAAGTTCTCTTCAATATTCTGAAATATTGTGTGATCCCACGTATTAAGGATAACCATAACCTTGAAATGGAAAGGTTCTGTGTTATTAATCTTTTGCAAAAGAAGAAGATTAATCTTTCGTGGATCATTCTTTTCGATATGGCAAGAAGAAAACTGGAAGATTCTACTATCCTACCTCACAATACTGTGATCATGAAGATTCTTATGGTAAACAATGTGTTCATTACCCACCTGTACGATCATAGACATCCTGGTTTTCTTAAGGCAAATCATCGGAACACAGAGGAAACCGATGACATTCCTGAGATTCAAAGACTAAGGATGGAGAATGCTCAACTGCGTCACAAGATAAAGAAGATAAGGAAGAATGTGCTCAAGATCTCTAAAAATATCTAGTGTCTAATGAGTAATCTTATGGAAATTAGTTTCCTCTATCGTCTTTAAAACTTATCTGATGTCAGTTTAAGTGTCTTTGTTCTTCTGTCTCCATTATCTAATGTGTTTTCTTCTGTGAATTTAGATTGTTCTCTTTTAATTTCAAATCTTCTTTGTTTAGTTTCTTTTATGCTTCATAACCTCTTGATATTTGCTTAACAAAATTTTAACCATAACAAGTAATCTAAAACTTCTCTCTGTTTAATGGAAGATAAGTAGGGGGAATTCTTAAAAGATTGTAGAAAACTAATCAACTTAGGGGGAGAAACCTCAGTATTAAGAAGTAGATCTTTAAGCGAAACATCAAAACGATACATTATTTAACATTTGGTATAGGATTACATTAACTTATAATATAAACCTTTTTAATTAATGACAAAAGGGGGAGAAATATAAACTAACAAAATACTAAAAAGAATGTAACAAAAAGGGAAATATATAGGGAGATTATAGGAAGAAGAAATAAATAGCAAAGAAATATAAATTACAGTAAGGAAGGATAACAAACTAAGAGTTCTAATAATAAGTAAGAATAACAATAAGTCATAACAATAGGTATCTGAAATTTTAACAAGAAAATTTTAACAATCGTTTATCTAAAATTTCTGAAGTATTATATAACAATAGGTATCTGAAGGGTTCTAATAACAATAGGTATCTGAAATATTAAAGATAAACTTGTAACAGTTGGTTAATACAAGATTTAACAATTGGAATTGATTAATTAAAGACTTAATTGTTTCAGAAGATATCTAAAAGAATCAATGCCTGTCTCAGGGGGAGTAATATAGATAGGGGGAGTAATAAAATCTATTATCTTATTTTATTATCTCTCATTTCTTTTTATACCCATTTTGTCAGTAATATATAATTTATTTTTCATCATTAAAAAGGGGGAGATTGTGAAGTCTATAAATCTGTTTAAGTAATTAAACATGATTATATGACATAACATCCTTTAGTTTTAATGATTAACAAATAAGATTATATAAGATTATATAAAGAACAAATAAGATTATATAAGATTATATAAAGAACAAATAAGATTATATAAAGAACCAATTAGATTATATAAACAGGTTCTACTGAGAAAGGTATTTGTTTGTTAATTATGTTTCAGGATGAAATACTCTTTAGAAGAAGAAGAAGATTTTGTGATCAGAATCAGAAGATCAGAATCAGAAGAACAAGAGTGCAGAATCTGAAGAAGATCAATCCTTAACAGAGTTGAAGCAACTGAAGAATAGAAGTGAAGACTTGAAGACTGTCTGAAGAAGTGAAGACTTGAAGACTGTCTGAAGAAGTGAAGACCTGAAGACTATCTGAAGAATTGAAGACCAAGAATACTATCTGAAGAACTGAAGGCAAAAGATATGAAGAAGTACAGATTCAAATATACATCTGTCTGAAGAACAACAATGAACTGAAGAAACGAAGAAGAAGAGATACAAGAAGAAGAAGATACAAAGAAGAATGAAGCTACAATTCTATTATCATAAGGAAGAAGGCTTCTGAAGTTTCAACCAGTATGAAGAATTGAAGTTATCTGAAGGACGCAACCCGTCTGAAGTATTGAAGTTGTCTAAAGCAATGAAGCTGTCTAAAAGACTTGAGCTGTCTGAAGTCATCAACTTGTCTTAAGTGTTAAAGTTGTCTGAAGAGCCAAGCCCGTCTGAAGACTCGAACCCGTCTGAAGACTGGAACCTGTCTGAAGACTGGAATCCGTCTGAAGTTTGGAAGCTATCTGAAGCTTTAGTAATGACGTGGCATCTTTGCTGAAACCTTGCGTGAAGACTTTTCTAAGTCTCTGCTGCTAGTACGTTTTGAAACACATTTGTGGCAACAAACACAGAGACCTTTCCCGGTGCATTTGAACTTCATACACCACTGAGGAAATCTCTGCAACGCAGCATTTGCAGCAACAACAGTAGCAGCTTTACAGTAGCACCAACATTGTACTATGTCAGAACTTTCAAGAACCGTGTCTCACAACGGATTAAAAGAAGACTATTTGCTGTCTCTAAATGATAGCATCTCAACGAGATATTTCTTCATTTGTGCAATCAGAAACAAAGCAGAAGAAAAGCTCAGGAGACTAAGCAGAAGCAACAAGGAAGATGTTTGAATAAAATATATTCAATTCAACATCTTTATCTAAATATCAAAAGAGGAATCTGCAAACAACGACTATTGGTCAAGACATCTCATTCAAAGAAGTAATGGTGTCAGAAGCAAATGAAAAAGGAGTATATGCAGAATAAACAAAAAGGGCAAATTCAACGGATACATACTCTCAAGAAAATCAGAGGAAATCTAAAGAAAGCAGATGCAAGCAGATGCAAGATAATGCAAGCTGGAGCAAGCAGATGCAAGCTGGATAAAACAGATGCAAGAAAGCAGAAGAATTCAAGAGAGAGAATACACATAATCATCACATCTCTCAAAACAGAGCTCATCAACAGAAGTGTCAGAACGGGAGTATTCTGAACACTCAATATGCTTAAGGAGAAGCAACCGTTTGAGAAGCTATTACACAACGGCTATATGAGCCACATCATCAAAAGCTCAACGGTATTATGAATCATCTTCATCGGCTATATTCAAGCAGAACATATAAATAGCCTCAAGATTGAATTTGAAGATGTTGGCATGCTGAGCATATTAACCATGTTGCCGACCTGCAGCTGCTATTGCAACGAAGATAGATCAATCGGGATTGTTTTTCAAGAAGGTTCTTGAAATCAATCAGGATGAAAATTGTTAACTAGGCTGAGTATCTTATAGTTAACAAGAGTTGACTCGAGTTAAAATACATCATGAAAATGTCAACAACGATTGATCAGAGAGTGAATTCTCAATCGGGCTACTGATCAGCTGGTCAGTTAGTTAGATTGTACAGTTGGTCTGTTGATCAAGTGAGTTGGTTGTTGGGAAGGCAATCATGCTGTACAAATGACTATCAAACCGGGTACGGTTTGAAGCTTTGAATTTACTTTGGTATTCCAATGATACGGGTGAGAATGTAGCCCATGGAAACCAATGGTTGGAGAATAAGGCTGAGCTTAATTTCACATTCTTAGTTAGCCTACTCTCAGAGGATGGAATTCCTCAAAAGGACAGGGATTGCGCTTAATTCAAATATTGGTATCACTGTCTATTCCTTGTATTTAGTTTGTAATGACTGTATCCTGAGTATGTAATCAGTAATCTCTATGTACAAGAACAATCTGAGTTGAGAGGTTCTAGCGAACATCTAGCTTAGATTGAGTAGTAATACTCAACACTTAGTTAAGTGTCTGAGAGCCTGGAGAGGCTTGGTGGAAGAAAGAATACTCGTGGTAGAGCCTGGAGAGGCTTGATAGAAAAGAATACTTGTTGTGTTGGCCTGGAGAGGTTAACATGTGTATCTGTGGTTTCAGATAGTGGAACATATATGTGGCTGCAAGGGTCTGGGGGATTCGGAGTGGCACATATGTGTTTTTGTTATTAAAAGCTAGTGGTGGTTTGCCACTAGGACTGGATGTAGCTCACAGGGTTTATGGGTGAACCAGGATAAATTCTGTGTCTAAGTCTTCTTTCCCATAATCTCTTTTACTTACAGTTTTCATATTTACGTTGGGGATTGAAAAGTACTTTTCATAATAATCTTAACACAACGATTTCAATAAAACAAGTTTTCATACAAACATAACGTTAAAACGTCTCTAGTGTAGGTTGAAGTATTCTAGAAGAATATATTCAGAGGGATGTCTGAAATACCTGTCTGAAGTGAGCCCAACAGGAACTCAGTTCAGACACATGATATAGATGGTCTCTGATCATCTAAAGTATTTCAGAAACAGTTCTGAAGGTACTCTTAGTAATATTCTTCATAAGACACTAAGAGAAGTTTGTTTAAAATCAAAACAATCTTAAGTGTAAGAGAAAGTTTTTAATCTAAATCTTTCATATATTCCGCATGTATTTAAAATAACTCTAATCTTAAGATTGGTTTTGTACAATGATCACTTAGCGTGATTGTTTATTTTAAAGATTTCCAAAATTGTCTTAAAATGTCTACAACACTATTCAACCCCCCTTCTAGTGTTTCCTGTGGTTCTAACACCTTTGTATATGCCTGTTTATATTTTCACGAAAACTTGTATCCATGTTCATGTAGTTAGAGTTGTGTTCTAACACTTGTAGTACTCCTTTGGACTCTTTTTGTAATTGGGACTTTATATTTATATGATGGGTAGTTCAGCTTTATGTGGATAAAAGATTTTAATTTTTCCTTATGTTTGATGTAAATTATCTTGATATGTTGGAATCGCGATAATTTATAGAACAGGTCGATATTTAGAATGAAAGGTTCTAAATTCTAAGTTTAGAATTTGGTTTCCAACGGATCAAATTCTTGCTTATGGAATTTAGGGTGTGACATTTTGGTATCAGAGCAGTTCAATCCAATTGGACTGTGAGAATTAGGATTTCCTGTGGTTTGTTGATGACTTCTTATGTATTATATTGTGAATTAAGAGACTGATCACCTCGAGATTTGCTTTATGATATGTAGGAATTTATGGCGAGCAACGGGAGGGGTAGGTCAAGGGGATAGTGTCAACTTCTATTAATGAGACCACTAGTGAGCTGAGAGCTCTAAACAAAGAGGCTTAGGGTTTGGACTCAAGTCTACAGGAGAGAGGGCAGCAGTTGGAGTTTCTGATATAGGAGATGGGATGATTCTTTTCCAAGGGGGAGTTTGTGTCCCTAAGGGGGGTAGTCGCAAGCAACCAGTATTAGAGGAAGTCATCAGAAATAAGTTTTCTGTGCATCCTGACTATACCAAGGTGTATCAGGATTTGAAGAGAGTTATAGTAGATGATGCTTCTAAGTATTTAAGGTGTCAGTGGGCCAGTATAGAACATCAAACCATCTAGAGTCCTTTTTCCCTTAGAAACCTCTGAGTGAGAGTGGGAGAATATAGCTATGACCCTTGTGGTGGGATTACCTCGAATCCAAACTAGACTTGAGGCCACCTGAGTGATTGAGGACCGACGGACCAAGTCAGCCCACTTTCTACTAGTTAGGAGTACCTATTCCCTTAGCAAGTTAACAGGTCTGTATATTAGGATGATTGTCAGATTCTATGGCATTCCCTCTAACATTATGTCAGATAGGAACCCTAGGTTCTCTCTTAGGTTCTAGAATGCACTTCATTAGACTTACATCCCTAAACCTTTTAGTTGAGTTAGCCTTTAAGTTTTATTTTTCTTAAGCAATTTTGAGGACAAAATTACTTTAAGGGGGGGTAGAATATAACATCCCAACTTTTGGTTAAGTTAATTGTGAGATTTATAAGTTAAAATATGTGGTATGTTCTTTGAGGTATAAGAAAAATAGGTGGAAAGGGGTAAGTTATAGTTTGGTAACTTGATAGAACAAAATTTAGGAGTATTTGGTCACTAGTAATCGATTACTAAGAGCTAGTAATCGATTACTTAACCCTGTAATCGATTACCAGCAACCTGGGTTCTTAGTAATCGATTACCAAAGGTGGTAATCGATTACCAGGTTCCCAGAATGGGTTTTTAGGCGTATTTTGCTCTCAGTAATCGATTACCAGGGTTTGGTAATCGATTAATGAGCGAAAATATATATACCCAGCACGTTTTAAAATCAGAATTTTTGGGAGAAAACCTATTCTAGAGAGAGAAGGAGCGGGTTCTAGAGAGAGGAAATGTCGAAACGAAGTAGGAACAACGGATCGAAGCTAGGAATCATCTCCATTTCATCTAAATTGCTTGGATTTCTTCTCTTTGTGACTAAATTCTCACTTGATTGTTAGATTTAGGAATTGGTCTCCAAAACCCTTGAACCCACTTCTCCCTCTCCCTTTCTCTGATTATACTTGATTGTTGTTATTGATTGTGGTTGTGCTTGTTATTTGATTAATGGGTAATGATTTTAATCGGTTAGAACGGATCGATTCTTGATATTCCTTAGTTTCGAAACTTCCGAAACTCTCGAAAGTTTCGAAACTATCGAAACGTCGAAACGCTTCGTTTCCTCCGATTAAACTTGTTCCGAAATGTAAAACTAAGGATTGTTAATTGATTTCGATATAGGAATTGATGAATATGTGGTTCGAGTGTTGATCGATTGGCGAATCTCATTAGTTTCGAAAGGTTCGAACTATTAAAAGTGTCGAAAACAATGGGATTCGCTATATTTATCAATTCCGATTATCGAAGTTAGTTATTCAATCGAGTTATGGAAAGATTATGGACTTCGGTCTAATACTGGACTTCTGTCAAATACTGTAGGGTAGGATTCGTGCCCTGGGGAGATATCCCCTGTAGTCTGAGCTCAGGTCTAACTTTAGACTGTGATTGTACATGGCCTGTCGAGCAAGCATCTTAAGCATACTGATATTTATATTGAATTGAGACTGATATGGTTTGATATTGTACCTATGGCCTGAATTGTCATAAATTATATGTACTGACATCCATGCATAGAGATTTTGCTCACTGAGATTGTATCTCACCACGCGATATGTGGATTTTGTTAGATGTTCAGGTTCCTCCTTCCCGGAGTGATCAGCCTCGGGAGTGATTTTGGGAAGCGGAAGATTTAGTCCTTTTTTTGTATATAGTGGATGGTCCTTTGTATATGCCGGTTTATATTTTCACTAGAACTTGTATCCATGTTCATGTAGTTAGAGTTGTGTTCTAACACTTGTAGTACTCCTTTGGACTCTTTTTGTAATTGGGACTTTATATTTATATGATGGGTAGTTCAACTTTATGTAGATAAAAGATTTTAATTTTTCCTTATGTTTGATGTAAATTATCTTGATATGTTGGAATCGCGATAATTTATAGAACAGGTCGATATTTAGAATGAAAGGATCTAAATTCTAAGTTTAGAATTTGGTTTCCAACGGATCAAATTCTTGCTTATGGAATTTAGGGTGACATTTTGGTATCAGAGCAGTTCAATCCAATTGGACTGTGAGAATTAGGATTTCCTGTGGTTTGTTGATGATTTCTTATGTATTATATTGTGTATTAAGAGACTGATCACCTCGAGATTTGCTTTATGATATGTAGGAAGTTATGGCGAGCAACAGGAGGGGTAGGTCAAGGGCATAGTGTCAACTTCTATTAATGAGACCACTAGTGAGCTGAGAGCTCTAAACAAAGAGGCTTAGGGTTTGGACTCAAGTCTCCAGGAGAGAGGGCAGCAGTTGGAGTTTCTGATATAGGAGATGGGATGATTCTTTTCCAAGGGGGAGTTTGTGTCCCTAAGGGGGGTAGTCGCAAGCAACCAGTATTAGAGGAAGTCATCAGAAATAAGTTTTCTGTGCATCCTGACTATACCAAGGTGTATCAGGATTTGAAGAGAGTAATAGTAGATGATGCTTCTAAGTATTTAAGGTGTCAGCGGGCCAGTATAGAACATCAAACCATCTAGAGTCCTTTTTTCCTTAAAAACCTCTGAGTGAGAGTGGGAGAATATAGCTATGACCCTTGTGGTGAGATTACCTCGAATCCAAACTAGACTTGAGGCCACCTGAGTGATTGAGGACCGACGGACCAAGTCAGCCCAGTTTCTACCAGTTAGGAGTACCTATTCCCTTAGCAAGTTAACAGGTCTGTATGTTAGGATGATTGTCAGATTCTATGGCATTCCCTCTAACATTATGTCAGATAGGAACCCTAGGTTCTCTCTTAGGTTCTAGAATGCACTTCATTAGACTTACATCCCTAAACCTTTTAGTTGAGTTAGCCTTTAAGTTTTATTCTTCTTAAGCAATTTTCAGTACAAAATTACTTTAAGGGGGGGTAGAATATAACATCCCATCTTTTGGTTAAGTTAATTGTGAGATTTATAAGTTAAAATATGTGGTATGTTCTTTGAGGTATAAGAAAAATAGGTGGAAAGGGGTAAGTTATAGTTTGGTAACTTGATAGAACAAAATTTAGGAGTATTTGGTCACTAGTAATCGATTACTAAGAGCTAGTAATCGATTACCAGAGAGTCTGGCCCTTGGTAATCGATTACTTAACCCTGTAATCGATTACCAGCAACCTGGGTTCTTAGTAATCGATTACCAAAGGTGGTAATCGATTACCAGGTTCCCAGAATGGGTTTTTAGGCGTATTTTGCTCTCAGTAATCGATTACCAGGGTTTGGTAATCGATTACTGAGCGAAAATATATATACCCAACACATTTTAATATCAGAATTTTTGGGAGAAAACCTATTCTAGAGAGAGAAGGAGCGGGTTCTATTGAGAGGAAGTGTCGAAACGAAGTAGGAACAACGGATCGAAGCTAGGAATCATCTCCATTTCATCTAAATTGCTTTGATTTCTTCTCTTTGTGACTAAATTCTCACTTGATTGTTAGATTTAGGAATTGGTCTCCAAAACCCTTGAACCCACTTCTCCCCCTCCCTTTCTCTGATTATACTTGATTGTTGTTATTGATTGTGGTTGTGCTTGTTATTTGATTAATGGGTAATGATTTTAATCGGTTAGAACGGATCGATTCTTGATATTCCTTAGTTTCGAAACTTTTGAAACTCTCGAAAGTTTCGAAACTATCGAAACGTCGAAACGCTTCGTTTCCTCCGATTAAACTTGTTCCGAAATGTAAAATAAGGATTGTTAATTGATTTCGATATAGGAATTGATGAATATGTGGTTCGAGTGTTGATCGATTGGCGAATCTCATTAGTTTCGAAAGGTTCGAACTATCGAAAGTGTCGAAAACAATGGGATTCGCGATATTTATCAATTCCGATTATCGAAGTTAGTTATTCAATCGAGTTATGGAAAGATTATGGACTTCGGTCAAATACTGGACTTCGGTCAAATACTGTAGGGTGGGATTCGTCCCCTGGGGAGATATCCCCTGTAGTCTGAGCTCAGGTATAACTCTAGACAGTGATTGTACATGGCCTGTCGGGAAAGCATCTTAAGCATACTGATATTTATATTGAATTGAGACTGATATGGTTTGATATTGTACCTATGGCTTGAATTGTCATAAATTATATGTACTTGCATCCATGCATAGAGATTTTGCTCACTGAGATTGTATCTCACCACGCGATATGTGGATTTTGTTAGATGTTAAGGTTCCTCCTTCCCGGAGTGATCAGCCTCGAGAGTGATTTTGGGAAGCGAAAGATTTAGTCCTTTTGTTTGTATATAGTGGATGGTCCTTTGTATATGCCTGTTTATATTTTCACTAGAACTTGTATCCATGTTCATGTAGTTAGAGTTGTGTTCTAACACTTGTAGTACTCCTTTGGACTCTTTTTGTAATTGGGACTTTATATTTATATGTTGGGTAGTTCAGCTTTATGTAGATAAAAAATTTTAATTTTCCTTATGTTTGATGTAAATTATCTTGATATGTTGGAATCGCGGTAATTTATAGAACAGGTCGATATTTAGAATGAAAGATTCTAAATTCTAAGTTTAGAATTTTGTTTCCAACGGATCAAATTCTTGCTTATGGAATTTAGGGTGTGACAATATTGGTAAGACCAATTCTGAAAAAGACTCCCTATGAATTGTGGAAAGGAAGGAAACCCAACATATCATATTTCCACACCTTTGGATGTGAGTGTTTTATACTTAACACCAAGGATGATCTTGGAAAGTTTGATGCAAAATCAGACAATGGATTTTTCATTGGATACTCTGAAACATCTAAAGCCTATAGAGTGTATAACGCTAGAACTTTAACTGTTGAAAAAACTATTCATGTAAAATTCAATGATAACAAAGATACTGATAGAGAACTATCAGATCTAGAGGATGATTTTGCAGGAATGGAGCTAAATGATCACAGCAGTTTGAAGGATGAACAGCTGTCTGAAGTACCTACTGTTACTGAACCTTTTCAGACAAATGTTGAGTCTCAGACAGATTTGATACCTCCTCAAAGACAAGATTGGAGATACAAATCACATCATCCTAAAGAGCAAATCATTGGCAACACTTCAGAAGGAGTTAAGACAAGATCAAAATTCAAGAATCTGAATTCACTTGCTCTCCTATCTGAAATTGAGCCAAAGAACATTGATGAAGCTCTGCATGATGAAGGGTGGATCCTAGCCATGCAAGAAGAGCTTAATCAATTTGCTAGGAGTGATGTCTGGACCCTTGTTCCTAAACCCCATGGGAAAACAATTATTGGAACCAAAAGGGTGTTCAGAAACAAGCTGTCTAAAGAAGGCAAAGTAGTCAGAAACAAGACAAGATTAATGGCTCAAGGATACAACCAGCAAGAAGGTATTGACTTCACTGAAACCTTTGCTCCAGTGGCCAGGTTAGAAGCAATCAGAATTCTTTTATCTTATGCTGTAAATAATGGCATCAAGCTATATCAAATGGATGTTAAAAGTGCCTTTCTCAATGGTCTCATTGAAGAAGAAGTTTTTGTCAGACAACCCCCTGGTTTTGAAGATGTAGCTTTTCCTGAACATGTTTTTAAACTTAAGAAAGCTCTCTATGGTCTAAAACAAGCCCCAAGAGCTTGGTATGACAGATTGAGTAGTTTTCTTATAACCAATGGTTTTGAAAGAGGAAAAGTAGACACAACCCTTTTTAGAATACAGTCTAACAAAGATCTTATACTTGTCTAGATATATGTTGATGACATTATCTTTGATTCAACTGATTCTTCCTTGTGCAAAGAGTTTTCTAAGTTAATGCAATCTGAGTTTGAAATGAGTTTAATGGGTGAACTAAAATTTTTCTTAGGACTTCAGATTAAGCAAGATTCTGATTGTATATGGATCCATCAAGAAAAATATACAAAAGAAATGCTTAAGAAGTTCAACTTAAGTGATTGTAAACCCATGACAACTCCAATGCACACTTCTGCATCTTTAAATAAAGATGAGAATGAAGAACCAGTGAATCAAACTTTGTATAGAGGAATGATTTGTTCATTATTGTATCTAACAGCAAGCAGGCCTGACATTATGTTCAGTGTATGCCTCTGTGCTAGATTCCAATTTGATCCAAGAATTACTCACTACAAAGCTGTAAAAAGAATTTTCAGATATCTTAAAGGTACTACTAACCTTGGTCTATGCTATAAGAAAAGTAAGGATTGCAGGCTAGTAGGATACTGTGATGCTGATTTTGCTGGAGACAAAGTTGAAAGAAAAAGCACCAGTGGTGGATGTCATTTCTTTGGAGAAAATATGATTAGCTGGTCAAGCAAAAGGCAAAGCACAATTGCATTATCTACAGCAGAAGCAGAATACATCTCAACAGCCAGTGTTGTTCACAACTGCTATGGGTGAAGTATTAGCTTGAAGATTTTAGTATTTCAGTATCTATTATACCTGTGTTGTGTGATAATACTAGTGCTATTAATCTGTCTAAGAATCCCATTCAACATTCTAGGGCTAAGCATATAGAAATCAAACATCATTTTATTAGAGACTATGTTCAGAAAGGTGTTTTTGATATTCAGTTTATTGATACAGAGCATCAATGGGCTGATATATTCACAAAACCTCTAACTGAAGATAGATTTAAGTTCATCAGAGATAAAATGAACATTCATGCATTTTGATTGTGTATGAAAATTGATGTGTCTGAAATTTCAGCTTGTCTGAAACAAGTGACTTGTCTGAAATTTTGGGTCGTCTGAATTTTATATGGATGTCTGAAATATATCACTTGTCTGAAATGAACAAATGACGTGGCAATAAGGGACAGTTTAGTTTCATTTATTTTGTCTCTTCCACTTCGCACGTTTCCCTATGACTGCGCAGCCAGTACGTGCCATAATTGCTTCAGAGGTCTATATATACAGAAGGTAGTGGGTCAGAATAGTTTTACCACCTTCTCTGCTCACAGAACCCTTGATTCTCTTTGTCTTCAAGCAACCTTTCTCTCAAGTATGTTCAAACTTTCAACAATGGCACCAAAGAAATCTGCTGGGGACAACATTGTGAAGACCAAGGGTGTTCATCTTGAGGATCTTGAAGCTCTAGGAATGGATTTATATCCAGAGTTCAATGCAGCTGGATGGACTCAGTATTTTAACAACAACAGAACAAAATGGCATGAACAGAGTGTGCTGGATTTCTGGGCTACAGCTAGAGCTATCCCTAATATGGAAGGTTCCTACTCCAGCATCAGGGCTACGGTACGTGGTGTCCCTATCTTTGTTGATGAAGCTATACTTGCTCACATTCTTGATGTTAAAGCTGAAGGAGCTACCTTTTCTTCTGGTTGGGAATCAAGAAATGGTGGACAGCAGAAGTTCACTGAGTTTCTCTATGGCACTTCCAAACCAAAGAGCTTGGATGCCATATTTATGTCAGACAAAGCTAGGGTTTTGCATGCTATTCTAGGGAATTCTGTAATCCCTAAGAAAAGTAGCAGAAATCATGTGCCTGAATTAGAAAGGTTCTGCCTCATCCATCTTTTGCAGAAGAAAAAGGTCAACCTTCCTAACATCATCATGTACCATTTACAGAAGCGTCTTAGAGACTCTGCTGGAAGCTTCCCTCACAACACCATCATCACTAAGGTGTTGTTGCACTTCAAAGTCCCCATTGAGAGACTTTTTGATCATCATTCACTACCTGTGTTTGGTGAATCAAACCTCAAGAGCATGAAAGTGAAGCTAACTTCAAAACCTCCTTCACCTACCATGAAGGAAAGCTTTTTGATGGAAAAAGCTCAGAGAAGAGATACAACCATGCAGATTTTGGAGAAGGAGCTCATGGGTGATATTAGAAGACATGAGTTCAAGCCTTCCAAGCCCTCTCCTCAATCCAAGTTGAAAAAGCTTCCTGTAAGGAGCTCTGCTAAGGTAGCCTCTGCATCTGTGCAGACTCAAGAGTCTGAACCTGTACAGAAATCTTCTCAAAGGTTGTCTGAAATTGTGGGTCAGCTGTCTGAACCTGTACAAACTCCACAACCTACTTCTGAAATGGAAGGACAGGCTAGAGAAGCAGTGGCAACTGATGCAGTTGCAGCAGAACCCTTAGCTGCATGCCCATCTGATCCTGAACTTATTCGGGTGGCAGCTTTGGCTACTGCTTTAGAGCAAGAGGAGTTGGAGAAGAAAGAAGAGCAAGAGAGAACTGATAGAGCTCTTGCTATTGCATCTCAGTTGGCCTATGCTGAAGATGATAAGGAAGAAACTAGGTCTGAAGTTTCAAGGAAAAGGAATAGATTCAGTGGTAAACAGAGGAGAAGAACCAAGAGCAAGCTGCTTGACTCTGTCATTGAGCCTAGGATGACAAGGACTACTGCATCTCAACTTGAGGAAGAAGATGAAGCAGGAAAGTACCAAAACTACATCAAGGCCCAAGAGTATTTCAAAAGAAGAAGGGCAGAAAAACAAGCTGAAGAGAGAAGGCTGACAAAGAGGCTAAGGAAAAGGAAACAGAAGTAGCTGAGACACTAAAGTCTCCCTACAAAAGGATCAGAGTGAGGTTTGACAATGTTACACCCTCACCTCCATCATCACCAGAAAAGCAATCACCTCAACCTTCACCTCAATCTTCACCTAAACCTATCTCACCAGAAAAACAACCATCTCCACCTCCCTCTGAACCATCACCACCTTTATAAACAGAAACCATAGCATCTGAACCATCCATCTCTTCTGAACCCTCTGCACCATCACCAGTCATACCATCAGACAATCAGTTGTTTGATCCCCCCTCACCTCAAGAAAACCAACCTCTTGAACCATCACCATCACCATCAGTTCCCTCATCACCTAAAACTATCCAATCATCTGTACTCTCACTCCCTCAACCTCAACCATCAACTCCATCCTTTATACCCTTACCTTTATCATCCCCGCCTCACACACCTTTACCACCTTCATCTCCTCCACCTTCTTTGCAAGAAGAGCTTTCCCATGAAGAAGAGCAAAACCTTACAAATGTTCTTCAGTTGTCTTTTCTTTCCATTGATCCTTGTCCATTGCCCAAGTTTGGCAACTTGTCTGAAGAGTTACAGCACTTCAGATCAGCACCTGCTATTTCTCTACACCATGGTCTGATCAGAACAACTGTGGCTGAAGAGAGATCAAAGTTTAATGCTGAATCAGGTGGCCTAGAGAAGATCAGGAAAGGTGTTGTCCCTCCTTCACATATATGGGAACCTATCAACCCATTTTCTGAAGAGTCATGGAGGCTGAGCAATGAAGAATGGTATCTTGTGAGACAGCTCAACACAGAGTCTGAACTATTTCAGAGAGATCTGGAAAGGGGAGTTGGGATGATGGGCTATAGGCCCCCTAGAACATGTTCCATCAGGCCCTCAACCAAAATCTTGGTGAATCCTGATAGAATTATTCCTATGTATCCCTTGAAGGAAGGCAAGGATGAAAAGTACAAAGGAGCTAAAGTCTACTCAGTATCAGCACCCTTGTCTGAAGCTATGACTACATCAGAGTGGGATGCTTTACCAGTTTTTATCAACTCTCAGGGAGGAGGCTTGAACCACTTGTTGCAAGATTGGATGTGGGCTTCTTACTGGAAGATCAGAGAAGATGTTGGATCTTCTTCTGGATCATCTGGTCCAGATGTTGAATCAGAAGTGGGACTTGGCAAATCTACAAATGTCCAGTACCATTATCTGAAGGATTACTTTCCCCCACCTGCTGACTCCTTCAATAAAGACTGGGTTTTGGTGAAATTTGTTGGCACTTTCTTTTGGCCAGTTTTTCAACCCTCTGTGTATGGTTTGAGACCAGGCTTTGGAGTTCTAAGATTCGTTTGCCCTTACATTCAAATCATTCTATTTGAATCTGAGCAAGACTTGACTGAGGAGAACTTCAAGCTGAAGACCAAGGACAAGGATCTTGAGAAGAAGTATGCAGCACAAGAGGAAAAGTCCAAGCATCTGATTGCCACTCAAGAGCAGATTCTTCATGAACAGCAGCTTATCAGATCTGGGCAGCAAGAGCTAAAGTTATCAGTGGAAGCAGCCATAAACAAGGCCAAGGAAGAATTGATTTCTTTTCTGTCTGAAGCCATGCTGAAGAAAAAGGATTAAGCTGCCTTGCCATTGTCTGATGTTTATTTTCATTTCTTTTGGCAAGTGACTAATTGTCAGTTTTATATATATATATATATATCCATGAAATACAATCAGTGTTTTATATCATATTTTGAGTGCATGCTCTTTGCTTTTTGATTATATCTGATATATGTATTGCACTGTTACTATTTTTGCTCTGATTTTCCCTTTTGATTGATGACAAAAGGGGGAGTATTAAAACTAACAAAATTTGGAGTGATCACAGGACTCAAGGGGAATATAGTCAACAAACTCTAATCTTTTTAAGTAACATATACCTTGAACAGAATCTGTTAAGGGATATGTGTATCTCAAGGGGGGCTGTTTCTATCTCTTAATCTTATTACATATTTGTATATTTTAAGAAAATTTGTCATCATTAAAAAGGGGGAGAATGTTGAGTCTCAAAAATATCATAAAGAGGTTTATGATGTTTTAAAGACAGAAATATTCCCAAGTTTTAATGGTTAACAAATTTAACTTAAAATATTTATCATAGATACATACTTAACTCAATCTCTTATCTATGATTTCAGCAAGAGCCATCAAAAGCATAATTAAAAAGACTAGGTGTTGAAACTGTCTGAAGAAGCAGAAGCTGTCTGAAGAAGTTCAACCCGTCTGATACATCAAGGCTGTCTGAAGTCTCTTGATGACATGGCATCTCTTGCCTGAAGTTGTGAAGACCCATCTGTACCGTTTTGTTTCACGCACGTTCTCTGCTACAACAGCTGGCACCTTGTATTGCATTTTAAGCACGTTCTCTGCCACAACACGTCCTCTGCTACGCAACAATTGCAACAGCAACAAAAAGCACCTTTTTGGCAGGAGCAAACTTTGTAACGTGTCAGAGAATGTCAAGATTGTCAGGGAATATAAGAATATGTCAGAGAATATTATGTACTGCAGCAGGCTGTCTCACAACGGCTATCATGGTTTTCACAAGCAATGATTTTCTTCAAGTGGCCAATCATTTGGGTATAAATACCCCCAACCTTGAAGACCTCACAGAGAGAAGAATTTGAAAAAGAACAAAAACTCTGCAAGTTTTTAGCTGCAACACTCTGATAGAATTTATCATCTTTGTACACACATATTGTATTATCCTGAGCATACCTCAGTAATCTTTGTACATCTGTAATTGTTTAAGTCTCAAAACTGATATAGTTTGTGAGCTTAAGCATTTTCCTTTCTCTGTATTTGTTGTTGAGCCTGGAGAGGCTTTTCTGAAAAAGAATACTTGGTTGTTGAGCCTGGAGAGGCTTGTCTGAAAAAGAATACTTGGTTGTAGAGCCTGAAGAGGCTTGACTATAAAAGAATACTTGTAATCTTGAGAGATTAAGAGAAAATCCAATTGCTAGTTGGCATTGGGACTGGACGTAGCTCACAAGTGGTAGTGAGTGAACCAGGATAAACTCTGTGGCTAAGTCTTCTTACCCTTATCTCTGTAAATTCAGTTTTAAACTAATCAAGGGGTCTGAGTAATTTATCTAATATTTTAAAAGGCAAAACATCTTTTAAAATCATTTTTACAAGCCGTCTGAAAAGCTTCAGACAGCCCTCCAAGAGCCTGTCTAAAACTTTGCTTTGAGAACCTGTTTGTGAAAAGCTTTCTAAAATATTCAGAAACACTATTCAACCCCCCTTCTAGTGTTTCCCTGTGTTCCTACAGATAAGAATGAAATTAATATGATTTTAGCCTTATTTGCATCTTCTGCAACATTTCATTCCTTCTCCAGAGCTTCTGGAGTATCATTCTTCTTGCAGGTCTCCTTGCAATTCATCATTTACTTGATTGAGAATATTTTTAGATCTGTGAGGCAGCTGTAAACTTAGAAGATAGAAAATTCAATCTGTTCTTTGGTTTCTGACATGTTTTGTTCCTTCGGCAGAATTAGTATTCTCAGGTTCTTCTCAGGAACAACCATCCATCTTCTGATAATCAATTTCATGCCTCACAGAGACTGTTTTAAGTATGTCTTGATGCTTGACAGCCAGTGATGAGCTTTTCTTTTACATTTTAAAAGTGAATCTTCCTTCTAAGAGAATTTCATTATAACTTCTTCCTTTAGAAAGCTGTTCCTATCTTCTGGAGGATGACAGAGAACTTCTCATTGCTTTTCAGTATGTAGTAAATATGTTTGTCACAGATTTGTCATTCCTGTCAATTCTAAGACATTCCTTCTTAAATAAGTGTCATTCCTTTCTTGCTTCTGTTGCTTAATTTTACTTTCTACAAGTGCTTACCTATATCTTCTGAATATACACTTGAACAAAATCATTAGTCCTTTAAAGTTCAGAATTACTCCAAGTAAAGCTTGATTGGTTGTCATCATTAAAACATTCTTTAAGGGATTCTTGGACCTTACACCTTATACGTCCGAACTCACAGTGACAACCAGGTTACAAGGAGCAACAGTATGTGATGAACCCATCCATTTTCTTTAATGAAATTGTTCTTACAATTCAATTTTCTTCACTTTGTTTACTTTCTATAATTTATTCTTTGCAATTTACTTTCTGCAGTTTACATTTCGCATAGTTGTTCTTTCTTTCTTTCAAATTTTGTGTTTTCTATCTTTTTGAAACTCTGATTTTCATGAATCCAATTTAGAACTTTGTTTGATAGAATTCTGAATCAAGTAGTTCTAAATTTTTTTTGAAAGATAAGTTTATTGGTAAAATTCTCAATCAATTAACTCTAATTCTTTCATTTCTAGAAGTCAAATTCTGGAAAAAATCATTGTAATTTCTGGAAAAGTTAAGTTCTTTAAAAGTTTCTGGAAAAATCAAGTTTTTCTTACTAATTCTATAAATCAAAACACCACAAATCTACTTTTTAAGATGAGTCCCGTAAAAGGATTTGACTCTAATCCCCAGATTGTTCTTAGAATCAAAGTGATAAAGATAATTTTCAAATTTAGATTTTATCACCACAAACACTCCTACCGGAAATCCGGCAGAGTTTCCCCTAAAAACTGGACATTTTCCAATTTTCAACTTCACCTGAAAACCAACAAAACCACCAGTACAGTTCATAATAACATAATTACTAATCCATCTCAATAGCAAATAGGCCTTTGTGGCCAAACTATAGACTTCTACGTCATACATCATTTAAATAGTCACTACAAGTAATTCTCCAATAACATCTCTATATAATTACATCATTAAACTATCAATACACCAATAAACTACTATACTCTTCTTGACCACTGGGAGTGGGTGAGTCCACTCCAAGAGCTCCATCTTTCCTTGAACATTAGCTGGAAGTTCCCTGCACAAACTAAAATATATCCCCGAAACATGGGGTGAGACTACGGTCCCAGTGAGCAAAGCGATGCAGCAAGTCGTGTGGGGAAACCAACAGATGCAATGCAACACCCAACACAGTTCATTAAAGCATACTTGAATATTCTAATCATTTCCTTCCTATCTTAAATCATTGGAAACTAGCATATGTTAGTATATGCACTAGAGACCTATATTTTTTTTGAACATTCATCACTTGTATAATATTATTATTTTATAAAGGCATTTCATTTTATTAATTCTTTTAGAATATAATTATTGTCCTTAGAATAGAAGCTTAAACTTCATAAGAAATCAAGTAGATGACTTGATCGTGAGATCTTATGAAGAACTATTCTTAAAATAGTCCCTAATCAAATATCATCTCAGGACAAAGATGCATTTAGACTAGTATGTGAGTTCATTGATGATCACATCTCACGGATCATGGATATGAGATATTATGTGCTCGCATAGGTACAATTAAGAGTAATGGTGTACTGGACAGACCCACCTTAAGAACGTTTCATGGATTGTTACATAAGTGTCATGAACGTTTCTTATATTGATAAATGTTATATGAAGTCCTTCGACCTGAAATCACTACGATTTTCCTACATAAGTGATCATAAAGTTGGTATTTGGACATATAATAAATTATGTGGTGGGATGTGAATGACCTAGATGGGATTTGTCCCTCCTATGTAACAGGAATTATATCTATAGGCCTCTTGATAAAGTGAGACTGCAAAATGCATGGCCATGCTCAGGAAGATAAACATGAGATGTTTATTTTCTGTACAGTCTACTTGCGGATCAAGAAAACGTAAATTGAACTATACAAGTTTGACACAATCCATGCCCTTGTGTTCAATTAGATATTTTGACAAAGGGACATATCATGTAAATTATCATAAAATAGGATTCGTCAAAGTTATTGATATTCTCAATATTTGGATAGTGATGTATTGTTAGATGTCGCTCACTATTTATGATATTAAATATAAAAGAGTTATATTTTAATATCATAACCAAATATTAAAAGCCTATTGGGTCACACGCATACAACATGCCACTAGGAAAGGATAATAATTCTAATTTAATTTAATTAGAATTATAACAAAATGGGTCAGGCCCATAAGTGTGAGGGTTAAGTGAGTGAGGGGGTAAAACCCTAGCCACCACTCTATAAATAGAGCATGAGATGCACTACCCTATACACGTGAGCAATCGCATCTTACTTTCTAAGGCTACTAGCAGAGCTGAGCAGGGTTTCCTAGTTTAGCTGTTGGCGTGGATACCAATAGAGACATCGCTACTCTTGCCTCGTTTATAATCCTAATAAGGTACGACCTTTCGTTTTAATACCTTTTATGCCTTGATTCGTGTTTTCGCAAAAACGATTTTAACAAGGGAGGGAATCCATTTATTTCCGCTGCACCCTGACCACATGCTTGATTCCGTTCACAATATACTTAGATAATGATCATCCAAGCCATTCAATACTCAAATAGACTTATATGCATTGAAACTGAACATGAATGCGCATGAACGACATAACCCGGCCGTCTGGTTCTTATCACTTAAATCTGGAATAACTGTGTGGTTAGACCTGAGCTCAGACTACAAGGAACGTCTTCCTTGGGCACTAATCACCACCACTGGGCACTAATCACCCCTTAAATCTTTGGGCACTAATCACCCCTTAAATCTCTGGGCACTAATCACCCAAGTCTTAAATCAATTTCTGAAAACAATCTTTTCACTTTAGATTAACTTGAGCCGAAGCCAAAACTTGGCCGAAGCCAAAAAACCATTTTTCTTAGTCTTAACTGGGCCATAGGCCAAAAATATGCAATGGCTCAAACTTTACAACAATACATGACTCATAGCATACATATAACTAACACATTTACATAGAACAAATATCATATAATAAATATAAGTTTCTCAGAGTAATCATTCAACCTCAACCATATGTATCTCAAAATACTCTTTTCAATTAGTAACCTAGAGAACATATTCTATAATAATCTTAATCTATACAAAAACATCTTTATACATCTTAATCACCATGGAACGTGAATATTCTCTAAGAAAATCACCAATCAATAGTCATTCCCACAAAATCCCCAATTTCCACACCCTAGGGTTCTATCCCAAACAAGCAATCCAAAGCAACACACACATAAATCCCATTTTTAACTTCAAATAATCACATAATCAAGGTTCCATCATCAATCATACAAGAAAATCCTCAAATCCCCAAATTCCCCAAAATCCCCTTACCTAGGGTTTCAAACTCAATCTCATACGCAACTCAAATCATACATATTCTCTAATCTAACCATAACCCAACATACATACACTAAAAGGAAGGGGAATAGAAGGATGGGGGTCATAATAGAGGCATACACAGGATGAGGTGAAAGTGTGTGAGCTCTACTCACCTTCAATGGAGTTCTAATGGAGGAGGAGGAGGATGATGGTGGATGAAATGGAAGAAGTTTGGACACTTTTCCCTCATTTTTCATATTTTAGAAAAAAGACTCTTCACTTTCCCTCTCTTTTTCTCTCTTCTTGCAATTTCATTTTTGCTCCTTCATTCTCTTCTTCTTGTATTTTCGGATTCTCAACTTTCTCCATGGAAGGCTGAGCATTGAGGATTGATTCTCAAGTATCATGATCATTGGATGTTGAGGTTCTTTAATTGAATTTCGAATTTTAATTTTCTGTGCAAATTCCTTCTTCTCCTAATCTCTAGAATTCTAGGTTATTGAATCTTGAATTGGATGAATACTTATTGAATTCGGTTTTTGATTCATGATCTAAAATTCACATTGTAGTTTGCTTAATCCTAAAATGTATCTATTGTTTGATTAATTCAATAGGTTAGGGATTAGGTTCTTGATACAAATTTGCTTAATCTTTGTATGAGATTGTTAAGAATTGATTGATGCTTCATTGATTAATTCGAATTTGCTAAGGAAATTGAAATAAATCTCTGAATCCGTTAGACATCCAAATGCGAATGAGCTTGTGAATCAATCTGTTTTTGTTGAATTGAATTAGGAATTTCGAATTCTGTTTTTGAAAATTTGAAATTGTCATAAACAAACAAAATCCCCTGAATGTGTGTGTGAGTTGCTGTGAAATTGAATTTCTGAATTTGTAATTGGATTCCTTGAGATAGACGACTTTGGGTTAATCAACCTACTACACTTTAATTCATTTTATTTGGTTGATTACGGCCTCGATCAAATTTGGCGTCGTTGCCGGGGAATTCAATTCAAATTCGGTTTCAATTTCAATTTTGTTTTGTGTGTAAAATTCTGTTTCTGTTTTGTTTTCAATTTTGTTCTGTAAATTCGTGTTTAGGAGGTAGATTCATAATTCATATTGTGTTTTGGTATACTAACCTTGGTTGTGGAGATTCAGTTTGATCAATTTTGGTTCAGAACTTTGCGGTAAGTAGCCTAATCTGTCATAGTTACTGTTCCATTGCTTTTAGTGAATTTCAATTTGTGTTTTGAGTTGTGTGATGTGTTGAGTCATTGTAATTAGTGTGTTTAGTCATATTTTGATGTTTAGAAATTGTTTAGATGAAATTAGAACAGATTTGGTTTCATTAGGATTGGATTGCATAAGTTGATCAAGTGTTGTTGACTTTTTCTACTGTTGACTTTTGCAGTTGAATCTGACTTTTTTGTTTAACATAGTTAGAGGTTGAATTTTTGTGCCAATTTTTGTGTCCACATTTCTTTAGGTTAATAATGAATTTTAGATACCCTAGCTGCTGTTAGATAAGTCCTGATTGTGAGATTACACTTTGCACTGGCTTATTTTGACCTGTTGACTTCAATTTGACATAACTTGAGCTAGGGGTGTCAGAATTTTACAAATTTTATATGCTTTGGCCTGCGCCAGGAGGTCGACCATAAAATTTCCAAAAAAGGTCGTTCTTTATTTTTAAAGGATTTTTATGTTTTTTTTGGTGTATTTTCCCTTTCTTACCTTAGGTAGTTTTGGTACTTAGGCTTTGAATTTTGTTCTGAAATTTATTGTGGTTGTTTCCTATGTTAATATAGTGTTTTCCATGTATCCATTTCATTGGTTTCTGCTCATTTGATATAGGCTGCCTTTATATGCTGACATGCTGTTGTATGCTTCATTTTGTGCATTACTGTGTGCACTTGGTGTATGACTAGAGCAAACCCAGGTACCCTACATTCATTTGATCCAGAAATTGATAAGACATATCATAGGTTAGTTAGAGAGTCTAGGATTCCATTTTTGCATAATTCTGTTAGTGATAGTGAGTTGTCTGATAGTGTGTATTCTGCTGTTAGTGTAAGTGATAGTGAGTCTGTTTCTGTGTTTTCTACTTCTCCTTTCCTTGAGTCTGATTTTAATTGTGATACCATGGCTGAGAGAACCTTGAGAGAGCTTGCAGCACCTGATGTTAATATTCAGACTTTATGCATTCAATATCCTGATATAGATGTGCCTTGTGAGCTAACGTCTGGATTGATTCATTTGTTGCTCAAGTTCCATGGTCTTGCAGGTGAGGATCCACATAAACATCTCAAGGAATTCCATATTGTCTGCACCACTATGAGACCACCTGGAGTTCCTGAGGATCATATTAAGCTGAAGGCATTTCCATTCTCCCTGCAAGATTCTGCAAAAGACTGTTGTACTACCTTCCACATGGATCCATTACTAGCTGTGATAATCTGAAGATGATGTTTCTGGAAAAAAATTTCCCAGCATTCAGAGTGACTTCAATTAGGAAGGAGATTTGTGGTATAAGGAAGATGGATGGAGAGAGTCTGTATGAGTACTGGGAGAGGTTTAAGAGGCTTTGTGCTAGCTGTCCACATCATCAGATACATGAGAAACTTCTCATCCAGTATTTCTATGAGGGCCTATTGAACAATGACAGACAGATGATAGATGCAGCCAGTGGAGGAGCTCTTGTAGATAAAACTCCAGTTGCAGCAAGGCAGTTAACTGATAATATGACTTCTAATAACCAACAGTTCAGTACCGGAAGCACTTCAGTAGCCTTGACCAAAGGAGTTCATGAGATGGAGACCACTTATGTTGTTGATCATAGGAAGTTGGAGAGCAAGCTAGATGATTTGGCTTCCTTGGTTAAGCAGATGGCAGTGTCTCAAAAGGTTGCTAAGCTATGTGGGATTTGTACTTCTGCAGATCATCCCACTGTTGCATGTCCCACCTTACATGAGCCTGAAGGAGATGGTGTTTTTCCTCCTCGGGCTTATGCAACAAATATTTATGGTTCTGGCAGACCCCCTCAGTAGCAACAGTATAATCAGGATCTTTCTTCCAACAGGTACAATCCGAGTTGGAGGAATCATCCAAATTTGAGATCGGGGAATTCTCAACAGCAGCAGCCTTATGTGCCTTATCAGTCTCATGCTGCTGGACCTAGTAGACCTTACCAACCTCCACATGTACATCAGCAGCAGCACCAGCCTACACCACCTGCTGCTGCACCTTCCAAGAGTGAGCCTTCCTTGGAAGAATTAATGAGGCAAATGGCGGTCAATAATATGAATTTCCAGTAGAGGACAGAGGCTACTATTCAGAGCCTAGATAATCAGATTGGCTAGATGGCTACCACTCTTAATCAGCTGCAGTCTCAGGGTTCAGATAAGCTTCCTGCTCAAACAGTTGTCAACCCGAAGAATGTTAGTGCAATCACTTTGAGATCGGGTAAGAGTGTGCAAGCACCTGATAGGAAACAGTCTGAGCAAGAAGATGACATTCATACAACTGTAGACCCTGTGTAGGAGAGAGCTATTCTTAGTCCTTTGAGCAGCCCCAGTTCTCCATGCAGTGAGCAGCCTTCTATTCCTCTTCCATTCCCTCAGAGACCTGTGCAGAAGAGTAAAAAATGGAAGAGGCTGACAAGGATATCTTGGAGACTTTTAGGAAAGTAGAGGTGAATATACCTCTACTTTAGGCCATAAAGAAAATTCTGAGATATGCCATGTTCTTGAACGATCTGTGCACCCATAAGAGGCGGCTGAAGGCCAATGACAGGATTAGCATGGGAAGGAATTTCTCTGCACTCATTGAGCGACCTATGACTCCCATTCCAGAAAAATGCAAAGACCCAGGGACATTTACTATTCCTTGTGTTATAGGCAGTAACAAATTTGATAATGCTATGCTTGATTTAGAAGCATCTATTAATGTTATGCCTTTATTTGTTTTCACCTCTTTGTCTCTTGGTCCTTTGCAGGCTACAGGTGTTGTCATTCAGTTGGCAAACAGGAGCACTGCCCACCCTGCAGGCCTTATTGAGGATGTGCTGGTTCGAATGAATGACCTCATCTTCCCTGCTGACTTTTACATATTGGATATGGAGGGAGGAGATTCACTCACTGGTGCAGCCCCCCATCATCTTGGGCAAGCCCTTCCTGAAGACAGCTCGGACTAAGATTGATGTTCATGCAGGCATACTTACCATGGAGTTTGGATAAGGTGAGGTATTTGAGTGGCTGGACAATTTCTTGGATAACTTTACGGTGAGTCGGTGACCTAGGTAATTTTTCTTGTTTTACTCATTTCTCAACGAGACTTCAACAATACTCATATGTGATGATAATCAGGGGGCGTAACATATATTTGTTCTTAATTATAAATTTTTTCCTAATATATTATTTTTTATTATCAAAAGCACTCAACTTTCATGATTCTAATTGATCACATATACAAATTAATGAATTGTTAACATATTTTTCTACATGCAAAGACAGTGAACATTTCACCAAAATTTTTTAATAAGATTTTCCTTTTAAAGTTTCACATAAGGCAATAGAAATTATGCATTCATTACTATTTCTAATGGTAAACATTTATGACATATTTTTAAAAATTGTCAAAATTAGCATCAAACAAGTACATAGAAAAAACATTAATGTACTCAACAAACTTTATTTCCAATAAAAACTTTTAGGCTAATTTCTATTAACTATCCTCAATATTGAATTGCTTCACTTCTTGCCTATTTATGCATTTTAACGTTTGCTATTAGTATCTTTAGTTTCTTTGCCCTAAGAAACTTTTGACTGTTCTCTCTTGTAACCACAAGTTAAAACCATGTTGGTGCTTGCTCTGGACTGTAGCAATAATCATAGAAAAGCTCCTCGCCAGCTTCAATCCGTTCCTTGGCAAATATCCCTACTCGATGATCCCCTCCAACAAGCATAATCTATAAAACCAATACAAAAGGATAATCATTTTAACAAATCTAAGATCGTGTTCAAGCAACTAAGATAAATTTGGAGTTTCTAGACTTACCCTTGCATAACAGTTGGGTTTTTCTGAGTGGTTAACAAATTTCAGCTTGTCTCCCTTGCGATAAGCATCAAGAACATACTTTGAAAAAATTAATAGTAGATTTAAGATAGTAAGTACGCCATCAGTTTGATTTCCCTGCATATTATACCTTACCATTACTATTATAGAGACACTTGCCTGATCATTCAAGTTAAAAAGGAAAGAGGAGTTTGCACGATCATACATTTTCCCACGCTTTTCTGCTTCTAAATGAGAGATCAGTTCACCCGTGAACTCTCCCAAGTAATCATCTTTGTTAGCTGGATTCTGAAATACATAATTAATTAGTGAGGAGAATACAACACAACTCACTCTCCTATTAATTATTTGAAGACAAACAAGTATAAAGTATACACAATTTAACCTTTAAGAAGGCTCCCCATCCTTCAACATCAGACTTTGCTAATAGAATCTGATAGATATATAAATAAGGAAAATAATGTAAGATTACGTATTCATGGATGAAATACAGATAATTTAATTTAAGGCAGATGAATTACTAACCCTTTGGTTTTGCCTTAAAAGAAGCCTCATATTTCCACATTGGCCATCTCCATGGCGAGGTGGCTCTCCTAATGAACCACTGCCACAACTGTATAAAAAAGAATGTTATATTCAAAACATTCGCTCTCACAAATCGCCAAACATAGTCGCTTTCACTTTACTTGTTTTAACCCTCTGATCTTTTGTTTATTGTGGTAAAATGTAGAATTACCCAATGACAATCATCAATCATCCAATGTCGGGGAAATTTTTTTATATGTAAAAGAATTTTTATTGAAGTAAAGAGATAATGCTAAATTGTAATTGGAAAACTAAATAAAAAAAATGTTAAATTACGTACCTAACCCAACAATTTCGACATACATCTGGGTCACATTCTCGTTCTGCTGCAAAGCATGGACACTGTTGACTTCTACATTGACTTATAGCACAATAACATCCTCTAAACCGATTTTTGCAGAGCTTTGAACACCTAAAGGTGGAATAGGTAATTTATAATTATACCCCACAAAGATTGTTAACAAAATAATTTAAATGGACCATAAGATATATGAAATGTCCTGCAACTATTGTGTTATGTTTTTTTATTACATTACAATAAGTGAAAAATGACATACCCACAATATTTTTCACAACAAGATCCATTATGAAGACAAGTACATTGCTTCCCACACATTTCCTGACATCCACAAGGTGTATACTGCTTGTAAGTTTCACATTTCCCAACAGTAATTCCTTTCCATGTAGATGAGAGGCCAGCGGACTTGGATGAATATTTAAACTTCATAATTTTGTGTGATTTTCGTCGTACCCGTGACTCTGATGCTATCTCTCGGTCCTGGCAAAATAATAATGGTTGATCAAAGTCGTTAGTAGAAAAATTTGCAAAACTACATATGTTAGAACGTGTTAATGTTCCCAATTGACATTTTCTTCTTCAAAAAATTAATTTTCCATCTACATCAATCCAAAAAAAAAAAACAATCCTTTTAATTCTTACTTCACACTCTGCATCAATTTGTCCATTTTTGTTCATGATTGAACTATCAGGCACTGACACTTCTCCGGCATACATGTAGCTAGCTACTTCCATGCAGGTCTTCAAGCTAGAAAGTAAGTTTCGTGCTATAAGGCAACTACAGAGTAGAGCGTGAGTTGCACATGATTCAAAACTTAAAAATATTATTACTATGTGAAATTGATCCCATCCTATAATACTAATTTTGTTTAAAGAAAACTAGTAACAATCTAAGTACTTAACATGGTTTAAGTGTTTTAAGTGTAGGGTGAAAAAGTATAAATTTATGCATACCTGCTCCTCCCAAATATTTCTAGTCCCTTCAGATATAAATCTTTTTCCAGAGGTTTCCAATTTGAGAAACTTAGCTCCCTATCGACTTGCGCTTCCAGAGGTTTCTGCCATTAGTATTTTTAGTATAAAAGTCTCATAGACAAGAAAGACGTTACAAACATAATACCAATAGGGAAAAAATAATTTCACATGACCATTTTTATATATTTGAAATTGAAAACAAATAAAAGTCTTAAATCCTTCCCTAGTTCAACATCAAAATGTAAAAAATACTTAAAATTTCGTGTAAGGGAGAAGAATAATACCAGAAGGTAACAATTATCACAACATGGTTTCCTGTCACCTTCAGGTTCAGACCATACTTTCTGCTTTTCACACTGTGAAATAAACCATCAAATCATCTTATTAAAGGAAACACATATTAAGTTCAAAAGAACATAGAGTATTGTTCCTTACAGGATATATAGGTTGTGAACAACCATGCAGAGGACAATCAAAGATTTGCTGGAAGAAATGACAAAGGCATAAATACAAAATATTTAATATCTTATTTGACAATATGACAATGACAAGAATGTTAAAAGGCTAAGTTTTAGTATGTACAAGGCACTGTCGGCAGAAAAGGCTATCAAAAGTAGCCAAAGCATCATTCAAGCTTTTATCCAATGATATGCCAATAAGAGATTCAGGTTCTTCAAAATCTTTAGAATATTGGTCCAAACTCCTCGTATACTTTTCCTTGAGAAATTTATACCTCTCCTGCATATTTAGATTTTAAAGAATTAGACCCAAACAAAAATGGCTACTCAAAATACATCTCCATGACGCAATGTTGCAACATATTTTGCATATTAATTAGGAATAACAACCATAAGCATATACTGGTGTCCATACCTGAATTTCTAAAACAATACCATTGACAAACTTTGAAACTATATTCAACACTTCCTCAGTGAAGCCATGTTCCTCAAATGCCATCCTAATATATTCAATAATCAAGATTGTAGTTTTTGTAAAAGAGAAACTTTAAGCACTTGAATAAATTAACAAGATGATGCATAATGAGTTTCAATTTGGTATTAAATTTAAACATCTTATCTTGTGTTGTCATGATATAACTATAGGTTTGCACCAAGAGCCAACTTTGAACCCTTATCTTTTATCTTAGTTTTAGATATATTATTGAACATATCCAAGGGCGTATATAGTTTTTGAGAGTCAAAAAAGAAATAAATAAAATGTTAGACATGAGGACATGACATCTATGATTCTCAACAACTAAATATCTAAATTGAGTATTCATATCACAAACAATAAATAGCAATCAGGATCTCTAGCTATTCTTGACATATCATTTTTTATAAATAAACAGAACTTCTACATGGAAGTATAGAATATGTGTTTTATATTACCACAAAATTTGATCTTCAGCCACACTAAAGTCACGTCTAACATCGTCAGACTTTGTCAATTCCTTATCGCTATCAATGTATATAAGTGTCTCGCCATCATGTTTATCATAATGTATTTGCTTTTTTCCAATAATCGACTGACGTGCTATTATTTGTTGATTCCTGTATGAAAGATTGATAGAAAGAAAAAAATATTACAATTTGCATATGGATTGATCAACAATATTTGGCATCAAATTTCTATCTAAAAAAGGAACATAATAAGAATCATATCTTTTTCACATTAGGGATATATGGATACATCTTTGAAACATGAAAGTAAAACGCACCTGGTCAAATGTATCGAAAATGTGAATGGTGGTAGTCTTTCTATATAAGGAATCTTGATGCTTGTTGAAAATGTTATGTTTCGAGTATTTATGCATTCATTCTCTCCCAAACCTTGAGATATACCACCAAACATACATAAAGGGTTGTCAATTTTAGAAGAAAGCATTTGAATAGTATTTTCATTGGTCTGTAATGAGTCCCTTGTTGATATTATTGTCATGACCTTTGAAATTTGACATTGTAGATTCATCCTATTCCTCAAAAGTTTTTCCTGAGGAAACATAACTAAAATTAACTTTAAGGTAATCAACAAGGAGAATAAAAAAAGCCTTAACAATCTTGAATTTTAAAATAAAATAAAAAATATTTAGATAAGAATAATAAATTGATGCCATTAAAACACCAATAAAGTAAAAGAAAAAGCTGCTAGCAACCAAAACAAAAAAATAAATTGAGTCCATTATGGAACCCTAGTTACCAATCTGCAATATGTTTTAATTTTGAACATTCATTTTCAAATTTGGCATTACCCAATTCTTTATAGAACTAAACTAATAATTCCACAAAATAAAGTTATCATTACTTATAGTATAAAATGCTACTGGAAGATTACCATGATTTCCCTCCCTTTTACAGTGAAAGAACAAAATAAACTAATTGTCCACTCCACCCAAATAGAAACTTACTTTTATTGACTCAATTCGATCCTCTTCGATTTTCTTTATCAACGAATTTACCTTGACCAGAACCAAGGATCCAACATCTCCTATTGCATTGTCTCCATGTTGTTCCTGCCAATATTATATCATATAATAAAACAATACAAAAATTACTTCAAAAATAAAAACACAACTACAAAATTTTTCACTTAAATAAATAAGTTTATATGCCTTCTGCCACATCATGTTTGCCTAAGATAAAAATTGCAAAAAATTGATTATGATGTTAAATTGTTACGTGATGAAGAAACGAAAAACGCGATGTTTCTAAAAGGAATTATCGGCAACCAAACACGAACGAAATTACAGATTAAAGTGATTATAAATAGAGGAATAAAGAGTAGTTTAATTACAACACTTCAATATCCAAAAATAAAAAAATAATGCACAACTGTCTGAGGTTAATTCTAAAACATCGTTGCTATGTCGATTTAGAAAATTAAAGAAAAAAACCTAAAAGTAAAGAATTGAAGAAAGCGAGAGAGTAAAGAGATGTGGAAAGAGAAACGAACTGGAGCTTCAAAAGTCGAGCTAGTAACTGTGAAGGCCATGGATGCTTTGCTTGCAAGCCCTTATGAGAACGGCGAACAGGGAAAGAAGAACTGAAGAAGAAAGTGGACAAATGAAACAAGAGTAACACTTTATAGAGTAAGAAATTGGACACACCTTATGACCTAGCCTACTCCCAATTCAGCATAATTTTGCTACCGTTCTATGCGTTATGTACTATCCCTTTAAATAATATTTTTACAATTATAAATGCATATATAAGAAAATTTCTTAAAAAAATAAATACATTTAATATATCAAAATAAGAAAGATATTTGTTATCTTTTCTCTCCTTAGTAATTAAAATTTAATTTAAAAATATTTTTGACTTTGCTTAAGAATTAAGATTAACAAATTACTGAAAGGTAGAAACTTTTAAATGATTATATTTTTATTTAATAAAGTTTACAACATATGAATATACTTTTATACAACCATTAACAACCAATACAATAAAATTTATTACTCGATTCTTATATTTGTCTTTAATTTACATTTACATTCAATTGCTTATAAATTTTACAATGTCATTGTTATTTTTATTTAAACATTTTTATTGATTTAACGTGATAATAATTATCTGAAAATACTATATTTAAGAAATACAAGATTGAAATATTTTTTAAAAAATGTTTTTTATTTGAAAATAATTTATCATTGAGAATTTATTATTCAAATATTAAAAAGAAATATACAAGATTGAAATACTTCATTTCTATATTTTTAATTATTTACATTAATTCTTATATTTTTTAAGAAATATAAAATTACGCGAAAATAAAATTATTATAAAATATAAAATAGTACATAAATAATTTATATTAAAAAAGATTATAATAATTTTGTATTTTAAAAAAAATATATTCTAAAATAGTTTTGACCTATAAATATTAAATTACATTTATGGAAAAAAATATAAGATTAAATATTTTACTTAACTTTTATTTAAGATATTATACATTTTGAACTTCACCAAGTGTAATAAATGTTTATCGTCAGATTTAATGTATTGCATTTAATTGATATCAAATATAGCAATTTAGGTATTTTTGAAATTTAAAATTTGACCCAATGTATTAAATGTTTCTTATAATATTTAATGTATTAGGTGTATTTGACATTTAAAATTTGACCCAATGTGATAAATGTTTCATAAATATTTAATGTGTTTTATTTAAATAATATAATGTAACTTCCCAAAATTAGGACATAGAGAATATAGTGCAAGTCTTAGGTTGTGAATCCCACCAAGAGAAGAAAGTTGGACGTAGAAGGAGAATTTAGGAGTTTGAGAGTGAAATAAGAGAGAAGATCGGGAATTTATTTAAAGATTGGAGTGTTTGAGAGAATTTAAGGAGGAATTAAGAGTTAAGTTCTAAATACCTATTTCGGAGAGACTTAAGGGAAACAAACTTAAGATTCGAAAATGTAAAATGTGGAGGTGAAGGAAAGTAGAGGGATAGGCTTTGATTAAGGAAATTGGAGTGAATTGATGATTTATATCATTGTTCACGCGAAGTGTACCCTATTGGGCTTCAATCAAGGCTTTTGCTTAATTTTGGATTTTAAGCCTAATGACCTTGATGCACTAATATGATGATATCTAGAGTTATAGGTGTCCTATTTAGTGGCGTCTGGCAATTGAACTTATCTGCTGCAAGAGGATTCTTGCACCAGTGGCGTTCTTCCTCTTCATTTCTTCTCCACTTTTTCTTTCATTTTCTCTCATTTTCTCACGCAAATTAGCTGCTGCCCAGCACCTAATTTTCGTGAATTAATTGCTATTTGTGGTTCTAATTGGTTTGTTTTGCTCAATTCTAGATCCTGTGCAATTCCTGTCATCATACATGAACAAGAGCTGATGGAAGAGGATCTCATCAGATGACCCAATACTATAGCTTTAAAAGTCTCTTCCAGTAACTCAAAAGGTAAGAAGACAAGCTCATCTCAACAAACTTCTCTCAACTCATCTAATGATTCAGAAACAGATGATGAGGAAGAAGAAGATGATAGTGAAATGGATGATGAGCTAGCCTACATCTCAAGGAAGATCAGACGCATGTGGAGAGCCAGAGAGACTGGAAGGAAGAACTTTACCTCAAGAAGAGGAGAAATAAAATCTGACAAGAAGGGACAATTCATTTGCTTTGAGTGCAAAAAGCCTGGACATATTAGATTTGAGTGCCCTCAGCTCAGAAGAGAAACAAAGAAAAATCCTAGGAAGAAAGCAATGATGGCCACCTGGGATGACACAGATGAAGAAGAAAGTCAAGATGGACAGTCAGCCAACCTATGTCTCATGGCTGATGGAGACTCATCAGATGAAGAGGTAACTGAATCTGACTCTGAATACTCTATTGATGAGCTTAAGTCTGCTTTTGAAAACCTTCTGTATGATTCAAATCTTCTTGCTTCTAAGAGCTCATTAGTTAAATCAGATTTAAATACAGCTCTTGAGAAAATCAAATTTCTGGACAAAGAAAATGAAGATTTAAATCATAAAAACAGTAGCCTTATGCTGTCTCACATGAGATTATCTGAACAAGTAAAGCTAAGACTCAAGCTCTCAATGGGCAGGAACTAAAGAATCTATCAGATGAAAATCAGCAGCTCAAACTACAAAATAGAACTCTCATAAATGATCTGGATAAGTTTATGAATGGAACAAAAAACCTTGAGAGACTCATTGGATCTCAAAAGGGCATTTTTGATAAAGCTGGACTTGGTTATGAGAAATCTTCAATGAAGTTTGGTACAAAGATTTTTTCATTCCTGCAAGAAAAAAGGAAAAGGAAAGATGCTCTTGTTGCAGTAAATATGGTCATAAAGCCACAGATTGTTACCTAAGACAAGTAGCATCTAAGAGAAAGGCAACTAACCATGAAGGACCCAGATATAAGTGGGTACCTAAAGCTAAACCCCCTTGTTTTGACAGATGTGCCTGGCAGCAGCAAATTCCAAGAAAGAATGGGTGCTGGACAGCGGATGCTCAAGGCACATGACTGGGGACAAAAGCAAATTCCTGTCACTTGAAGAAAAGGCCACTGGAGTTGTCTCCTTTGGAGACAACAGTAAAGCCCAGATCAAGGGCATAGGTAAAATTGGTAAGACCAACTCAGCTCAAATTGAGAATGTATATTTTGTTGAAGGTTTGAAACATAATTTGCTGAGAATTAGTCAGTTATGTGATAATGGTATCATGTTAATTTCCAACCTACCTTCTGTGAGATCATAGACTCCAAAACTGGAAAAATTATTTTCTTTGGAAAAAGAAAGAAAAATCTTTACTCAGTCTCACTGGAGAGTCTATCAGATCTCACCTGTCTCATGTCTCATGATAATGAGAGATGGCTTTGGCATAAAAGAGTTGGACATATTAACATGAGAACCATGAATCAGCTTGCTAGTCAGTCTCTTGTCAAAGGGTTACCTAAGGTAAAATTTGACAATGACATGAAGTGTGATTCCTGCATCAAAAGCAAGTACAGCAAATGAAGTTTCAAACCTAATAACTGTGTCTCAACTACTAGGCCACTTGAGATCCTCCACATTGAGCTATTTGGACCAACTAAGACAGTAAGTCTCAGTGGTAAAAAGTATGGCTTTGTCATAGTGGATGATTCTCAAGATTTACCTGAGTTTTGTTCCTATCTCAGAAAGATGAATCATATGACTCCTTCAAAACCTTTTGTAAAAAGATTCAATCTGAGAAAGGATATGGAATTGGGTCTGTTAGGAGTGACCATGGAGGAGAATTTGAAAATGCTAAGTTTAAGAAATTCTTTGATAAAAATGGCATCTCTCATAACTTCTCTTGTCCAAGGACTCCTCAACAGAATGGTGTAGTTGAGAGGAAGAATAGAACACTTCAAGAAATGGCAAGAACTTTGTTACGTGACTCTGGAATTGAAATGTACTTCTGGGCAGAAGCTGTTAATACTTCCTACTACATTTTGAACTGTAACGCCCGCGTTTTACCATTTTTGCCGTTTTGCAGTTTTGAGTGTTTTATTGGATTTTGAATGATTAAAATTATTTTTAATCATCAAAATTTATATTTTTGGATTTAGAATTTAATTCCTATTTTTAGGAATTTTCTGGGAATTTTTGGGGTTTTTCTGTGAAAAATGACCTTTTTGCCCTCCTGTACCTTGACCCGGGCCCAAATTCTCTTGATCCGGACCAGAAAAAATTGCACAAGCCTTCTCTTTTTCTCCTTGGAGACCGTTGCAACCAGATTTTCCTGCATGGTACACACTTGGCCATTTTTCCCTTCTAATCCATCACTACTTAAAAAGGTGAAAAGATGGCATTAATGACACTTTTTCACTTTTTCCTTACTACATGCAAAGCTTGGAAAACTCCCTCATTTTCTCTCATCTTCTCTCTTCCTTGGCCGTGAACTCATCACCATTCTCTCCCAAAATTTTCATTCTCACCATAAACACCAACCGAGTTTAAGTTCCATATTTGAACTTAAGCTTAAAAATACTCACTTTCAAGCCTAAAAACACTTGTTGGAGACCAAGAGGAGGAGCTTGAGGGGCTGTTTTGGGAGCAGAATTCTGCACTCATTTTCTTGAAAGTTTGAGGTAAGGGGGGGAGAACTTGAACTCTAGTAGGAAATGTAACTAGAGTCAAGGATTTACCCTTGAATCCTTGCTTTTTGGCCTTGTTTTCACTTGAAAAAAATCATGTTTTGGAACTTATTTTGTATGAACATTTTCGGATCTTTGAGTTGGGTTATGATTGTTTATTGCATGTTTATTTTGATGCTTGAAATGTATTTATTTGATGGATTTGAATGCATGCAAGCCAAGCTAAAATTTTTGCAAGAATCTTCACTTTTGCCCTTGATGCTCTCGGCCAAGGAGAGAAAAATGGACTGCATGTATTCTAAAATTATTTTGATGAGTTGAATGTGTTTAGATGATGATTTGATGAACATGCATGTGGTTGGATGGAATTACAAAATTGTTTTGATGTTTGATCTCGAAAAAAAAATGGTGTTTTGAGCTTGAAAATGGAAGTTTGAATCTTGAAATGTGTATGGATGATTTTGAGTGAATTAATGTGATAATTGTTGTTTAGAATGTGTATACATGATTATATGAGATTTTGGTGGAGATTGGATGGTTGGAAAAGTTAGGGTTTTTGGTGAACATTCAAGCATGTTCTTGATGTTCATGAGAGTTCTTGATGAAACTCATCAAGAATGTCCTTTTGATCTTAAAAAGATCGAAAGGATGTTTAAAACATGTTCTTGGGCTAAATTGTCCCAAAAGGACTAAAGATAAAATTGTAACGAAAAGGACTAAATTGCAAATAAGATAAGTTTTTAAAATAAGTAATAAAATTCGGATTTTTAATTTAATTAAAATAAAAGTATAATTAAAAGTCATATTTTTAAATTATTATGAATAAAATGGGCTCTCATTGGTCCAATAACCTTTAGGCTTTTTGTTTAGGTCCAAAGCCTTCAAAAAGAAAGTCAAAACTCAATTTAAAAGATAATAAAAATAATTAAAGAGTTTGGACTTAAATGAGTGTTGACCTTCAATACTAATCTAAGTTATGAAAATTTAACTTAGAATTAATTAATGGACTTAATTAAATTAAATCACCTAAGTTGATTAATCTAATTTATTTGAGTTAATTAAGGATTAATTAAGTCTAAATATAATTAATCGCTAACGACGGTTAAGAACTAATTGATTATGATTAACCTTAATCAAACATAAGTAAAAATCCTAATCCCAGATTAAGGAAGAGATTAAGGGATAATTAGAAATTAATTAGGATCTTAAGTAAGGATTAAGACTTAATTAAAGAAGATTAAGATCAACTATAACCCGATTAATGAAGACTAGTTATGATTAAGGGTTAAGCCTAACCTTAATTAGTAATGCAAAGAGAACTAGGATAAGTAATGCCTTTTATAAGACACATCCATAAGTCGTAGTAAATCATAGGACTTAAGTGGATATGATTATCAATAACGTTAGTGCAAACTACCTTAAAAGATTATAACCAACGCTCTCCCTCTACATAAGACTTGAGAAGCTTGGCAAGAGAGTGTGAGTTGGTTCTCTTTGTAAAGGAAAGGCATTGAATCAGGGCCGTGCCACGGTTAAAGTGGTGACGTGGAACCATTCAATGGGCTTTGCTTGTGAGGATGAAACGCTGAAAGTATTAATTGTGTGACATGCATCATAAAGCACAAATGATGATCAAGGTTTAAAAGCCTTACGACCTATATGGCAATCACACTCTAGTACAGTGTGAAACTGGTAGGGACGGGTGCACTGGGTTTTGCAAAGAACACCAGCGGGTCCTATAGAGGACGCCAGCCCTGAGGATAAGTCGAGTCCCGAAATGGTTCAAGTGAGGATGAGGAACCGGAGGAAGACCCGGAGGAGGACTCTTGGAGTGAGGAACCGGAAGAAGATCCTTCCAGTGACGACCCCTCAGAAGACTTTGGAATGATCAACCTTGGAGGCACTAGAGGGAGAAGCTGCGAGTGGAACTCTGCTGAGACAGATGACGATGAGTAGCGTAGTTTGGTTGGGGTAGTTGTGAGTCTAGTGTGTAGCAGCTCTGAATTAGTGGCCTCTTATTTTGTTTTGGGTTGAGGTCTTATTATTACATTCTACTGCTAGAACTCTTGTTTTGTATGGTGGTGTTGTTACCTCAGGGATCACTGTGACACTATGGTATGTATGTATATATGTTCATTATGTTTCCTTCGTATGATCGACTTTATATCTGCATGTATGTCGTGTGTGTATGTGGAATGATCGAATCGTCTAGATGTTTTTAGAAAATGAATTTTAGACTTAAGGAAGGTACATTTTTATGAATACTTAAAATGGAACTAGAAAGTAATAAGTTTATGATGGCTAAGCTCCTTCAAAAAAAAATATATATATTCTAGTATTTTCCGAGTTTTAAAACAGTAAATTCGACGGCTACGTTTCGTAATGTGATATCCTTAGCAGTATAACTAAGGGTGTCGCATTTAGTGGTATCAAAGCTGTTCTTTCCTTTTGGCCTCGGGTATGGCCTATAATACTCTTTTCTCTGTGTTTGCTCTGTGCTGATTGTTTGTTGTTGTTGTGTGAATTGATTGCCTTGTGTGAATTGTTTGCTCTTATATTACTACCTTTGTAATGTAAGAAATTGTGTGTAAAATTATTTGTTCTTGCTTAAATCGTCCTGCATGAAACAGAAGAAACTAATGTACCCTGTGAATGTAGGATTCCATGGCAGGGAGAAATAATCCTTTGATGAACGACATCCTAGGAAGGATCACGGATGTCCTGGAAAACCAGCAACATACCATAAATGGGATGAACCAAACCCGTCAGCAGAGCAACGCTCTGGATGCTTATCGTGGGCTGTCCACCTTCAAGAAGAATAATCCACCACAATTTAAAGGAGGACACGACCCAGATGGATCTCAGCTTTGGTTAGAAGAATTGGAGAAGATTTTCTTGGCAATGGGTTGTCCTGACGAGCAGAAGGTAACTTTTGCTGCTTTTATGATAACCGGGGAAGCTCAACACTGGTGGGAATACGCCAGGCGTCAATTAGAGGCTGCTGGGAGACTGATCATCTGGAACCTATTCAAGGAAACCTTCCTTCAGAAGTATTTTCCCACAGACCTAAGAAAACGCAAGGAGATAGAGTTTTTGAAGCTGGAGCAGGGAAACATGACTGTAGGTGAGTATGCGGAAAAGTTTGAAGAGATATCTAAGTTCTGCCCGTACTTCCAGAACACCATAGATGAAGGATCCAAATGTTCCAAATTTGAAAGCGGGTTGAGGCCGGAGATTAAGCAGGCCATTGGGTACCAGCAGATTTCTGAATTCTCAAGGATGGTGAATATGTTTCGGATTTTTGAAGATGACACCAAGGCGAGGCAAGCTCAGTGGAAGCATTATGGTCCACAGAGGAACAAACCCATGTTTACACAAGACAGAAGAAAGCCCTATTTCGTCCCAAGAAACAATTCTGGTTCATCATCTGGAAGCACCGAAGACCACAGTCAGTGGTTGCTAGCAGAGCCAGCCCGGCAAATAGTACCGGTAAAAATTCCGTCAGTTGTCCGCGCTGCAGGAAGAACCACCTCTTGAGGGATTGTCCCTACAAGAACCAACCTGTCCACCTACCCACCGGAAGAGTTTGCTTCCATTGCAACCAAAGTGGCCATTTTAAGAAGGAATGCCCCCTTTTGAGAGGAAATGGTAGTGGTAGTAGTGCTGCAAGTGCACCTGTCTCAAATTTGAATGCACAAGCTGGGAGGCCCAAGACCAGAGGCAGAGTGTTCACCATGAGTGGTGCTGAGGCTGCTGAGTCCGAGGATCTGATCCAAGGTAAGTGCATCATAAGTGGAATTCCTTTAATTGTATTGTATGATTCGGGCGCGACGCATTCATTTATTTCTCTGGAGTGTGTGAAACGTTTGAAATTGCCTGTTGTTAGATTGCCATATGATCTGGTTGTTTCCACCCCTACTGCTAAACCTGTTATTACTTCATCAGCTTGTTTGAACTGTCCAATCACCATTGATGACAAAACTTTTTTTGCTAATTTGATTTGTTTACCTCTTTCTCAGCTTTATATTGTTTTAGGGATGGACTGGTTATCTTCCAACCGAGTCCAACTTGATTGTTATAACAGAACTGTTGTGTTTGATTCCTTTTCTCCTTCTACTCCTGATTCTGTGAGTACGAGATTCTGTCCGCCAACCAAGTGAATACTTCTTTGAGAAAAGGAGCTCAAATCTACATGATACTTTCTTCTTTGGAGGAAGAGCGAGAATCTGACATCAGTAAACTGCCTGTGGTGAGAGAATTTCCTGAAGTATTCCCTGAAGACATTCCTGGTTTGCCGCCAGAGCGAGAAGTAGAGTTTAACATAGAGTTAGTACCTGGAACCGGACCTATTTCTATAGCTCCGTATAGGATGTCCTCCTCAGAGTTAGCTGAGTTGAAGAAACAGCTAGAAGCGTTGTTAGAAAAGCAGTTTGTTAGGCCTAGTGTGTCCCCTTGGGGAGCACCAGTGTTGTTAGTTAAGAAGAAAGATGGTAGCATGAGACTGTGTGTAGATTATCGTTAGCTTAATAAGGTGACGATAAAGAATAGGTATCCTTTGCCTAGGATAGACGACTTGATGGATCAATTGAGAGGAGCAACTGTATTCTCAAAAATTGACCTTAAGTCAGGTTACCACCAAATACGTGTTAAGTCTGAGGATATTCCGAAGACGGCTTTCAGAACACGCTATGGGCATTATGAGTATTTAGTGATGCCATTTGGTGTGACCAATGCGCCAACAGTCTTCATGGATTATATGAACCGATTTTTCCATCCTTACTTAGACAAATTCGTTGTGGTCTTTATAGACGACATCCTCATATATTCCAAGAGTGAGGAAGAGCATGCAGAGCATCTTAAGATAGCTTTACAGACCTTGAGAGATAGGAAGTTGTATGCTAAGTTATCTAAGTGTGAATTTTGGCTGAAGGAGGTGAATTTCCTAGGCCATGTGATCTCTTGTGGAGGAGTTAGCGTAGACCCAGCTAAGGTAGAAACTGTGTTGCAGTGGGAGGCACCTAAGACTGTGACGGAGGTGAGAAGCTTTTTGGGGTTAGCCGGTTACTACCGTAAGTTTATTGAGAATTTTTCTAGGATAGCAACTCCGTTGACCCGTCTGATTAGGAAAGATCAACCCTTCGTCTGGAGCCAGAAGTGTGAAGATAACTTTCAAGAGTTGAAAATGAGGTTAACTTCTGCACCTGTCTTAGTTTTACCTGACCCCCAGGAGAGTTTTGAAGTATATTGTGATGCTTCAAAACAAGGATTAGGCTGTGTGTTGATGCAAAAAGGGAAAGTAGTGGCGTATGCCTCTAGGCAACTGCGAACACACGAAGTGAACTATCCTACGCATGATCTAGAGTTAGCGGCTATAGTCTTTGCCCTGAAGATTTGGAGGAACCATCTGTATGGCGCTAGGTTTGAAGTCTTTAGTGACCATAAGAGCTTGAAGTATCTGTTTGATCAGAAAAAGTTGAATATGAGGCAGAGGAGATGGATGGAATTTTTAAAGGATTATGATTTTAGCCTGCAATACCACCCTGGGAAAGCCAATGTGGTGGCTGATGCTTTGAGTAGGAAATCTTTGCACATGTCAGCAATGATGGTTAAGGAGCTGGAGTTGATAGAAAAGTTTAGAGACCTGAACCTAGATGTTGGATTTGGTCCCAAGAGTATAACGCTGGGAACCTTGAAGATCTCAAGTGATTTCTTGGGGCAAGTTCGTGTAGCACAGGAAAAGGATCAATCTTTGCAAGTTTTGAAGGACCTAGTTCCTAAGAAAGGAGAATCTGAGTTTCATAAAGGTACCGATGGTATTGTTAGATTGAAGAATAGAATATGTGTACTTGATGATAAGGAATTAAGGAAACTGATCTTAGAGGAAGCTCACAAAAGTAGGTTGAGTATTCACCCTGGGGCGACTAAGATGTACCAAGATCTGAAGAAGATGTTTTGGTGGTCTGGGATGAAAAAGGAAGTAGCTGAATATGTAGCGTCTTGTTTGGTTTTTCAGAAAGCTAAGATTGAACATCAGAGACCATCAGGAGAGTTGCAACCTTTGGATGTCCCTGAATGGAAATGGGATAGCATATCTATGGATTTCGTGGTAGGTTTACCTAGAACTCCGGCAGGTTTTGATGCTATATGAGTTATCGTTTATAGGTTAACAAAATTTGCCCATTTCCTACCCATCAACATTAAGTCTTCTCTAGAAAAGTTGACCCAGCTGTACATTAAGGAAGTAGTAAGATTGCATGGAGTTCCGTCTAGCATTGTGTCAGATAGAGACCCTAGGTTCACATCTAGATTTTGGGGTAGTCTGCAACAAGCTCTAGGAACCAAGTTGAGGCTTAGTTCAGCCTATCATCCTCAAACCGATGGTCAGTCAGAACGGACTATCCAGTCCCTAGAGGACTTGCTGAGGGCATGTGTGTTAGAGCACAAAGGGAGTTGGGATCAGTTATTGGCACTGATCGAGTTCACCTACAACAATAGCTTCCATTCTAGTATTGGAATGGCACCTTATGAGGCCCTGTATGGTAGAAAATGCAGGACACCTTTGTGTTGGTTCGAACCTGGAGATGGCCTAGTTCTGGGGCCTGAGATGATTCATCAAACCACGGAAAAGATCAAGATGATTCAGAAAAGAATGAAAATATCACAAAACAGGCAGAAAAGTTACTATGATCGGAGGAGGAAACCCCTCGAATTCAAAGAAGGAGATCACATATTTTTGAAAGTTACGCCAACAACTGGGGTTGGTAGGGCAATGCGATCTCGAAAACTTATTCCAAAATTCATTGGTCCATACCAAATTCTGAAAAAAATTGGTCTTGTCGCTTACCAAATTGCTTTGCCACCTTTCCTTTCAAACCTTCATAATGTGTTTCATGTGTCACAACTTCGGAAGTATATTCCTGATCCTTCACATGTCATAGAGCCCGATATGATACAATTAAAAGAAAACCTGACTTAAGAGGCGTTACCTGTGAGAATCGGAGACCGAAGGATATAAAGCAGTTGAGAGGGAAGGAAATTCCTTTGGTGAAAGTTATTTGGAGTACAACTGATGAAGGAAATGCAACTTGGGAATTAGAAGAACAAATGAGAAAGTCTCATGCTCAAATATTTCAAGAAGGTATGCACAAATTTCGAGGACGAAATTTCTTTTTAGAAAGGGAGAGTTGTAACGCCCCCGTTTTACCATTTTTGCCGTTTTTGCAGTTTTGAATGTTTTATTGGATTTTGAATGATTAAAATTATTTTTAATCATCAAAATTTATATTTTTGGATTTAGAATTGAATTTCCTATTTTTAGGAATTTTCTGGGAATTTTTGGGGTTTTTCTGTGAAAAATGACCTTTTTGCCCTCCTGTACCTTGACCCGGGCCCGAATTCTCTTGATCCGGACCAGCAAAATATTTGCACAAGCCTTCTCTTTTTCTCCTTGGAGACCGTGCAACCAGCTTTTCATGCATGGTACACACTTGGCCATTTTTCCCTTCCAATCCATCACTACTCAAAAAGGTGAAAAGATGACATTAATGACACTTTTTCACTTTTTCCTTACTACATGCAAAGCTTGGAAAACTCCCTCATTTTCTCTCATCTTCTCTCTTCCTTGGCCGTGAACTCATCACCATTCTCTCCCAAAATTTTCATTCTCACCATAAACACCAACCGAGTTTAAGTTCCATTTTTGAACTTAAGCTTAAAAATACTCACTTTCTAGCCTAAAAACACTTGTTGGAGTCCAAGAGGAGGAGCTTGAGGGGCTGTTTTGGGAGCAGAAGTCTGCACTCATTTTCTTGAAAGTTTGAGGTAAAGGGGGGGAGAACTTGAACTCTAGTAGGAAATGTAACTAGAGTCAAGGATTTACCCTTGAATCCTTGCTTTTTGGCCTTGTTTTCACTTGAAAAAAATCATGTTTTGGAACTTATTTTGTATGAACATTTTCGGATCTTTGAGCTGGGTTGTGATTGTTGATTGCATGTTTATTTTGATGCTTGAAATGTATTTATTTGATGGATTTGAATGCATGCAAGCCAAGCTAAAATTTTTGCAAGAATCTTCACTTTTTCCCTTGATGCTCTCGGCCAAGGGGAGAAAAATGGACTGCATGTATTCTAAATTATTTTGATGAGTTGAATGTGTTTAGATGATGATTTGATGAACATGCATGTGGTTGGATGGAATTACAAAATTGTTTTGATGTTTGATCTCGGAAAAAAAATGGTGTTTTGAGCTTGAAAATGGAAGTTTGAATCTTGAAATGTGTATGGATGATTTTGAGTGAATTAATGTGATAATTGTTGTTTAGAATGTGTATACATGATTATATGAGATTTTGGTGGAGATTGGATGGTTGGAAAAGTTAGGGTTTTTGGTGAACATTCAAGCATGTTCTTGATGTTCATGAGAGTTCTTGATGAAACTCATCAAGAATGTCCTTTTGATCTTAAAAATATCAAAAGGATGTTTAAAACATGCTCTTGGGCTAAATTGTCCCAAAAGGACTAAAAGATAAAATTGTAACGAAAAGGACTAAATTGCAAATAAGATAAGTTTTTAAAATAAGTAATAAAATTCGGATTTTTAATTTAATTAAAATAAAAGTATAATTAAAAGTCATATTTTTAAATTATTATGAATAAAAATGGGCTCTCATTGGTCCAATAACCTTTAGGCTTTTTGTTTAGGTCCAAAGCCTTCAAAAAGAAAGTCAAAACTCAATTTAAAAGATAATTAAAAATAATTAAAGAGTTTGGACTTAAATGAGTGTTGACCTTCAATACTAATCTAAGATTGTGAAAATTTAACTTAGAATTAATTAATGGACTTAATTAAATTAAATCACCTAAGTTGATTAATCTAATTTATTTGAGTTAATTAAGGATTAATTAAGTCTAAATATAATTAATCGCTAACGACGGTTAAGAACTAATTGATCATGATTAACCTTAATCAAACATAATTAAAAATCCTAATCCCAGATTAAGGAAGAGATTAAGGGATAATTAGAAATTAATTAGGATCTTAAGTAAGGATTAAGACTTAATTAAAGAAGATTAAGATCAACTGTAACCTGATTAATGAAGACTAGTTATGATTAAGGGTTAAGCCTAACCTTAATTAGTAATGCAAAGAGAACTAGTTTAAGTAATGCCTTTCATAAGACACATCCATAAGTCTTAGTAAATCATAGGACTTAACTGGATATGATTATCAATAACGTTAGTGCAAACTACCTTAAAAGATTATAACCAACGCTCTCCCTCTACATAAGACTTGAGAAGCTTGGCAAGAGAGTGTGAGTTGGTTCTCTTTGTAAAGGAAAGGCATTGAATCAGGGCCATGCCACGGTAAAGTGGTGACGTGGAACGATTCAATGGGCTTTGCCTGTGAGGATGAAACGCTAAAAGTATTAATTGTGTGACATGCATCATAAAGCACAAATGATGATCAAGGTTTAAAAGCCTTACGACCTATATGGCAATAACACTCTAGTACAGTGTGAAACTGGTAGGGACGGGTGCACTGGGTTTTGCAATGAACACCAGCGGGTCCCATAGAGGACGCCAGCCCTGAGGATAAGTCGAGTCCCGAAATGGCTCAAGTGACGTAGGCTCGCCCCCTACTGTCGGGCAAGCGGGGTACAGGCTTGACTATCCTGTCGCTCTCAAGTTTTCATGAATCAGTTGAGTTGTCTGGAAGACAGGGAGAATCGTCTTGGCCGGAGATTGAGCAATGCTCCTAGTACTATTTGCTAGTACAGACAGACTCCTGAGACATTGTCCACATATGGTCAGGCAGTTGCTGTGTGCTCTGCAGTTGGTGATGTTTCCCCGGGCCCTCATGCATTAATTATATGCCTCATGACAACATAGACTTCATTCTTGTGATTGTGATGTGTGTCAAAGTTTTGTGGATCCTCTAGTTACTGTGTTCTACTTGATATGAGTTCATGTGATGTTCTCACCCTTCCTTTTTCTACTTCTGTTATTCTCCATCGTTATATTTCTCCGTCACGTCGACAGTCAGTATTGGAGAGGTTCAGGATGTCCACTATGAGAGTCCAGCTGAGGTGGGAGCCACGGGGCCAGTGGCGAGTCATCGACATCCCTAGACGCTGTGTGTTTACGGGGGAGGTGCGCGTTACTATTTCTCATCCCAGCCTTGCCCCTGATTCCAGAGATGGTCTTCACAGTGTCGGTGATTCTGGAGTTCGAGACGCCACCCGGACTTAGGCGTTACACCACTTTCCTTAACCGCCGCCGTCGTTCCACTCCGTCTTCATCACCACAATCTTCACAGATGGCAACCATGGACGTGCCAGATTCCCCCCGTTATTCTCCCCGTCCGGAGGCATCACCTCCACAGCCAGTGCGTCCTGGTGTTTTTGATCGTTCCCCTCCGAGCGTGCCAGACCTGATTTTGATTGACGACACTACATCTGAGGATGAGGAACCAGAGGAAGACCCGGAGGAGGACTCTGAGAGTGAGAAACCGGAAGAAGATCCTTCCAGTGACGACCCCTCAGAAGACTTTGGAATGATCAACCTTGGAGGCACTAGAGGGAGAAGCTGCGGGTGGAACTCTGCTGAGACGGATGACGATGAGTAGGGTAGTTTGGTTGGGGTAGTTGTGAGTCTAGTGTGTAGCAGCTCTGAATTAGTGGCCTCTTATTTTGTTTTGGGTTGAGGTCTTATTATTACATTCTACTGCTAGAACTCTTGTTTTGTATGGTGGTGTTGTTACCTCAGGGATCACTGTGACACTATGGTATGTATGTATATATGTTCATTACGTTTCCTTCATATGATCGACTTTATATCTGCATGTATGTCGTGTGTGTATGTGGAATGATCGAATCGTCTAGATGTTTTTAGAAAATGAATTTCAGACTTAAGGAAGGTACATTTTTATGTATACTTAAAATGGAACTAGAAAGTAATAAGTTGATGATGGCTAAGCTCCTTCAAAAAAAAATATTCCAGTATTTTCCGAGTTTTAAAACAGTAAATTCGACGGTTACGTTTCGTAATATGATATCCTTAGCAGTATAACTAAGGGTGTCGCATGAACAGAGTTACTATAAGAAAGATCTTGAATAAAACTCCATATGAGCTGTGGAAAGGTAGGAAGCCCTCAATTTCATATTTTCATATTTTTGGATGTGATTGCTATATTCTAAATACCAAAGATCAATTGGGAAAATTTGACACCAAATATGATAAAGGAATTTTCCTAGGATATTCATTAACATCTAAAGCTTACAGAGTATATAACCTAAGAACCAAAACTACTGAGGAATCTGTGCATGTAGTGTTCAATGAAATACAGGGAAACACTCAGCAAGAAGTTGATGAGGAAATAGAAAAGCTAATGAAAGATCTGACGATCTCAACTCAAGAAGTTGAAGAGAGACTCTCACCTGAACAAAAGATAGTAAGATCATCCGAATCTGAACAAAGAAGGGAAGTTCAGTCAGAAGGAATATCTTACAGAAGCAACCAATCTGGAACATCTCATATCTTCCAAGAAGAAGATAAATCAGATGATCAAACTAGATCTCAAGAAACAAGACCAGAAAATGTTGAAATACAAAATGAGCATGCATCTCAACTACCTAGAAGCTGGAGACTAGTGAGATCTCATCCAAGAGATCAGATAACTGGAGAGACTTCAGACAGAGTCAGAACCAGATCTTCTTTCAGAGACACGGAAAATCTGATGGCCCTTCTATCTGAAGTAGAGCCAAAGGATATACATGAGGCCTTAAATGATGAATCCTGGATTAAGGCCATGGAAGAAGAACTAAATCAGTTTGAGAAAAGCAAAGTCTGGAACCTGGTTCCTCCACCATCTCATCAAACCATAATTGGAACCAGATGGGTCTTCAGAAATAAGCTAAATGAAAAGGGTCAAGTCATGAGGAACAAAGCTAGACTGGTGGCACAAGGGTTTAATCAACAAGAAGGAATAGATTATGATGAGACCTTTGCACCTGTAGCAAGACTTGAAGCTATCAGGATCTTGTTAGCATTTGCTGCATTCAAGGACTTCAAATTATACCAGATGGATGTAAAAAGTGCCTTCCTAAATGGGATCATAGAAGAAGAAGTCTATGTAAGACAGCCTCCTGGATTTGAAGATCCTAATCATCCAGAATATCTGCTCAGACTATCCAAAGCTCTATATGGCCTCAAGCAAGCTCCAAGAGCTTGGTATGATAGGTTAAGTTCATTTTTAATTAAAAATGGTTTTATCATGGGTAAGATTGACACTACTCTCTTTAAGAAAGAAATTAGCAAAGACTTGTTAATTGTTCAAATTTATGTTGATGACATTATCTTTGGTTCAACTAATGAATTTTTATGTCAAGAGTTCTCAAGTCTCATGCAGGGAGAATTTGAGATGAGTATGATGGGTGAACTGAGATTCTTCTTGGGGCTTCAAATCAAACAATTGACTGATGGAATATTCATTAGTCAAGAAAAATATACAAAAGATCTGCTCAGCAAATTCAAAATGAGTGAGGCTAGACCAATGAAAACCCCTATGCACCCCTCAACTCAGATTGATCAAGATGAAGCTAGAAAAGCGGTCTCAGACAAGCTTTACAAAGGTTCCTTTATGTACCTAACTACCAACAGACCAGATATTCAGTTTGCTGTAGGAATATATGCAAGGTACCAATCTAATCCAAAAGAATCTCATCTCACTGCTGTAAAAAGAATATTTAGGTATTTAATTGGAACCACTAATCTTGGCCTATGGTATGAGAAAGGAAAGAGTTTTGATATCATAGGATACAGTGATTCTGATTTTGCTGGTGACAACATGGATAAAAAGAGCACCAGTGGATCTTGTCAATTCTTAGGAAATTGTCTTATATACTGGTCATGCAAGAAGCAAAATACCATTACCTTATCCACTACAGAAGCTGAGTATGTCTCAGCTGCTGCATGCTGTACTCAAGTCCTATGGATCAAATCTCAATTGCAAGACTATGCAGTCAGGTACTCTAAAATTCCTATTTATTGTGATAACACTAGTGCCATAAACCTTGCAAAGAATCCTGTTCATCATTCTAGGTCCAAACACATTGACATCAAACATCATTTTATAAGAGATCATGTGCAAATAGGAAGTATTGAGTTAATCTTTGTAGATTCCAAGAGTCAGTTGGCTGACATCTTCACAAAACCCTTGGTAGAAGAAAGATTAATTGAAAATTTAAAATTGTTAAATGTGTGCTGTCTTGATTAAAACAATGAATTTAACTTAGCCCAACACTGGATTATATGCTGAGAGTCTCACTAGAGATGAGACTCAAGTGTCATCTGTGAAGAGACAAGGTCTCAGACGAATCTGTTATCAGACGCGTCTCATGACTTCTCTCAACTGACATCTCATGAATTTACTGAGACGTTACTATGTGTTGGTAAGTAAAAATAGAGCCGTTATTCAACGGTCAGTAACTGCCCACTACTTGGCAAACTAGCCGTTAAGCTATAAAAAGGAGTGCCAACCACTTTCAACTGCCATAATAACTCCACACTACGTGCAGTTATTACATCTTTCTCTCTCTCTGCTCTCAGACTATTTAAGTCTCCTCTCACATTCCATTCTCACTTTCTCTTCTCTCTGAATGCGTATCAAGTTCACTGCTCTAAAGCTCCCATACTCTGATAAATCATCATCTTCTTCCTCTCTTGACAAAATGTCTTCATCTCAAAAATCCCAATCCCTTAGCGTACACTCCATCCAGGAAAACCTAAGCCGTTCACCATCTCCACAACCCAGCACAGAAACTGAACCTTCACAGTCCACTCAACCTACCCAACCTTCTCCATCTTCCAAATCCACATCGTCAAATAGCACCCATGTACCCCAAAGAATGAAGTCCCAAAGGATAGCTTCTCAATTTACACAAATCGCACCTCCTAGATCTCTTGTTCACATAGATCTAACCCATCCTGGATCCTCAAAGAAAGGGAAGGAAAAGGCTACAGAAGGGAAAAAGCTATCCTTCCAATCAGATCTCTTCAACAGTGCAGAGATTGAAGAAAAGTTTACAAAGAGATTTTCTGAGAAGAAAATCATTGTGGGAAGAGTCATCTCATCCCAGGAACTGAGAGATGAAGGATGGGACATGAGTCCCTATTTGAAGAAACAAGGGTGGAAGGACTATCTGACCATGACAGATTCAGTTTTTCCAAAGATGACAAGGGCATTCTACGCAACATTTTACAAGGCTAAGGGTTCCTCACAAGAACAACCTCACATCATCTCTGACATCAGAGGTATTCACATGGAACTGACAGAAGAGACCTTGGGTACAATCATTTTGGCGCCAGTAGCAGGAAACAGGCTCTACAATGAAGAACATTGGTGGAGTGTGATAGGAATTCCAGCAGCCAATGTTGGGACATCTCTCTTCAAAGGAGGTCTCATCACAGACGCTGCTTCTTCTCTCAACCCCTTTGGGAAGTTTCTGTTTCATCTTGTTGTCAAATGCATCATGCCAAGGGCTGGCACATTCAACAAGGTCTATCACCAAGACTTAATGGTAATGTATCACCTTAAGCATGGCATTCCCCTGAATCTTCCATTCCTAATACTCAGGCATATGGAACATGCCTTCCATAACTCCAAGATCAATGTCTATCTTCCCTTTGGAATGCTCATTACCAGAATCATGAGGCACTTCAAAGTTGACCTCAGTGGATGTGACAAGTCTGAAGAGAGACCAGGCTATGTTGGGAAGACAAACCTGAAATCTCTTGGCTTATATGGTAAGACTATACCTTCTCCTACTTTTCCTTTATCTGATTCTTCTCCTGTTGTACCTATCACAACACAGGCTTCCCCATCATCCAAGATGTCAGAAGCCAAGAAGAAAAAGAAGAAGAAAGACTCAAAGGAAGCTGTTGAGGGATCTCAAGAAGGTTCAGAGATCCCTGTTAAAGAAAAGAAAAGAAAAGCACAGCCATCTGCTTCCACAGAAACTGAAAAAAAAGGAAAAAGAAGAAAAAGAAGTCAAGACCTGAGTCTACCAACAATTTCAGCCTACCCCTGCAGAAGATGAACCACATCTTGAGAAAGTTGCAGAAGAGGAAATGGCCAAAAATGCGGAGGAAGTGGTCAGAACTGAAGAGGAAGTGGTTAGAAATGAAGAAGAAATGGCCATACCTGAAGAAGAGGAATCATTAATTGAACAAGTGCACCAGTAACCTCCTCAATATCCCCTACCGGAGTTAACTTTACCTAAAGTCTCTCCTCTAAGCAAGATTGCTGCTGAGACTTTGGTAAGTCTGGAGAAAGATACAGCCACTGAGACCCCCCAAGAGCAGCAACAAGTAGAGATTGCGACTGTTGAAGTTCCCACCTCTCAACAAGCTACTCCAGTAAGGCCTGAGCCAACTCACCCATTCCAAACTTCCTTTCCCACTCCTGGAAAGTTCTTTGTTGAGACTATCCTACTTAACTCACCACAGCCCAAATATGATCAATTTGCACCATCTGCTGTCAGACCTAAACAAGCTGATCCAGCATCATCTGAACCATCCATTCCTACACACCTATCCAACTCTATCAATACCTTTCTGAACCAATTGCATGAAGAGCAGCAACAGCACCAACAAGATCTCAACACAACACTTGAGCAAAATCAGAAAACGATCCTTAAGAAGCTGAAGCAACACAAGAAGAGGCAGGATGCTCTATTTGCAGCCTTTGACACTGTCCTACAGGAAATGCATGCAACTAATGAATTTCACAAGAAGATGAACCTTCATCTTTCAAATTTGCCTCCTCTACCTGAGTTCCCACAGACTGTGTTGCGCCCCATCTAGACCTAGCTCAGACTCATCCTCTTCCCACTCATCCTAGCTCTGCTAGTTATCTTGTTTTGATAATGTCAAAAGGGGGAGAGTAGGTTAGATATATCTAATGAGAGTCTTAGTTAGGATATAATTCAGTTAATTCAGTTTAGTGTTTGTGAGGATTTGATCAGCTTGATAACTAGAGATGTAGTTAGCATCTTTTCACAGTTTTTTTGATGAGATGCAGTGACATCTTTTGTTTTGTAATCCTCTTGTCCTTTGATTAAATGAAAATGACTCTCTCAATGCTTGCAGTATATTTCTGAGTGACTTACTTAACTTGGTTTTAACATCTCATTTCAATACTAAGTCCTAAAACAGAAAACTGATCTATAACTCAGGGGGAGCTCTTCTCCTAAATTATTTCTGTTTCAAAAGAGATTGCACATCTCAGGGGGAGCTAATTATATACATGCATCATTTCTATATTAATCTCATCAGATATTTAACTTACAGTTTGCCATCATCAAAAAAGGGGGAGATTGTTGAGACAAGCTCACCTCCAAGAAGTTTTTAATATGACAAACTGATTAAGATTAAATATGCATATGAGATGCATCCTGTGTTACTAACTATGTGTTTGAGTATGGCAGAGATTTTTTGTATCTATACCACTGCAGGAAAACATGAAGTTCACTTAGATCAGCAAATAACATAAGTAACAGATGCAAGTTCAGCTTGAGAAGCAAGCTAAGAACAGATGCAAGCTCAACTTGAGATGCAAGCCAAGGTCAGACGCAAGATCAGCATTAAGATGCTAACATAGCATGAGATGCAAGCCTCTATGTTCAGATGATGTTCTAAGAAAAGAAGAGATCTCAGCACGAAGCCAAAAGAGACTCAAGAACAACTTGAGATGCAAGCCATGAACAGATGCTAGTTCAGCTTGAGATGCAAGAACAGCTTGAGACGTCATCTCAAGGACAGACGAAGCAAGATGGGATCTCATCAGAGATGCAAAAAAATTGTAACAGAATCTGGACAAAAGTAAGACTGCATGCTCAATGACAGTAGACAACATGTAGGGTCAGCATAAAGTCAAACAAGGACACAAGGACACTGACACAGTGACTTAGCCTGAAAAGATGTTGTACACCTACTGCAAAAGTTGTACCTTCTGCCGTGTATTCCAATGGACTGCAACGGCCACATAACGGCTAGTTCTTCATCTCTTGATATAAAAGCGACAAGATCAAATGCTGAGAAGTGAGAGAGATTACCCACACTACTGTACAATCATTCAGCATCTTATCACATCTCATTTAGCATCTCAATTGCACTCATCAACTGTCTGTCAACAGATCTAATACATCTTGAGATCTACATCTGTCTCTTTTATCTCTCTTCTGTGCATAATTTCTATACTGTAATTTAAGCAGAGAATTTTCCTAGCTTACCAATTTCCATATCCATACTGTGTATGCTGTAAGCTGGACTCATCATATTCATCCACTATAACTTGTCTCATCTAAGATAGGAGGGTTCCTAGTCTTAGAGTGAGGTGTTTGCGTCCTGGAGAGGTTGTAATAATACTTGTGACTCAGCTAAGATAGGAGTGCCTAGGCTTAGTGTGAGTGAGACGTCCTAAAGAGGCTGTGTAAGAATACTTGTATTGGCTGGTTTGTCAATAGTGGAAAACCTCACGTGTTGTGAGGACTGGACGTAGCCCAAGGTGTGGGTGAACCAGGATAAGATCTCTGCCCCTTGTCTCTTGCTCTGTCTCTATATTGCTTATATTGATTTGATTATAATAACGCAATAACAACCAAAATAACTCAATCAACAATCAATAAAAGATTCTGAGTTAAAATCTAGATATAAGAATCATTACTAAAATTGGATTAGATATACCCTGTCTTAACAGAGACTCCAAGTTGGCAAACTTGAGAGAACATCTCAACAATCAATTTTAGTGTGAAATTGCAGGAACAGATTTGAAAAGTCTCTATTCAACCCCCCCTTCTAGAGACTTTCAGCCAACTTCATGTTATTGGCAGGCTTCTATGTTCTTCATAAATTGCACAGACTGCTGCAAAGTATAAAGACTAGTTGACCCCAAACCAATCAGGAGTACTAGACCCATACCCGGGCTTGCTGCTTGGAGATTTCGGATATTCTTGCAGTGGCCTGAGGACAGGCCTATTTTCCTAGAGGGGGATGGAACAACAGCAAGACAAGGACTCACAATATACAGAGGATGAAGATTGATACTGGTTGTTTTTATTTCTTTTAGTTTTTCTTTTATTTTCTATTATTTTATAGATATTTTCTAGTTAATTAGGATTTCTGTTTCGTATTTTCAATTTTTTTTAAATTTTTAGAATTTTTAAAATTTTTAGGACCTTAGGAAATTAGGAATCAAGGTAATTATTTCCTTTTTCTCTGTAAATAAGTAGTTTAACTAACCAATCTAGGTAAGATGATAGGGTCTTGTGATTAATTCCATAATCAGTTAGGTTTAGAGTACTTCTCAAGAGAACCCATCATGGTAGTTTATTAAATCCACTAAGTGCTTTAGCAAGGAAATTTTAGCCCAACCAGTGAGCTGAGAGCCCTAAACACTTAAACACTTATATTGAGAGCTTTTCACCACTGCTTGTCAACTGTTATTGCTTGAGTTTCTGAAATTTGTCTTACTTGTAGAAGGTATAGAAGTGACAAAGGCACAATTTTGTGATTTTAATATTCTGCTTAGTGCCAAATAGCCAACCATGCATTAATATTTCCATTTATTGATTGCCCATTTGAGCTTGAATGTTTCTTTTGATGCACCCTAGCCATTATCATTATCAATGATCAAACCATGTCCCTAACACTTGGGATAGAGAGCAAGGTGCACCACAACAAAATGGGACAAGCAATTGACAAAGAGGTTGGTCACAAAGAATCCAAGAGAAGGAACAAGGAATCACAAAGGAAAGATTCTCCCCCACCAAAAATAAGTTCTTTATGTTATGTATATAAAAAAAAAATTCTGCACAAAGTGTGGAAAATAAATAGGTTGGGGGGAGAAAATTCTTCAAAAAAGTGGCCAAAGCTGGAAAAGGGTGACCACTCAAGAATCATCAGGTGAATTGAGAGAAGTTCCAAAGCACAACCACAATATGCTCTCTATTCAAAGTGTTCCTTGAATATCCAGAAAAACCATGATTTCTTGATAGCCCAGCCTCATTACAACCTAAAGAAAGACCTTTTGATCCATACTAACTGCTTGCAGGTTCAGACCTTGGAAACGACTATCAATTCTAGTTGTTCAACAGTGGGTGAAAATGATTGAGGGAAACACTTACCCGTGAGAATGAGAGATTTCCTTGGTTTATCACTTACTGCTTTAATTGCTATTATTGAGAAAGTTTAATTGATGTTGTATTTCTATCCTAACTGCTGATTGGTAATATCTCTTGATTCTGATTTTTTCTTAGGTTTGGGAAGTGACTTCTGCTTAGGAAAGAGTTGAGGGGTAATTACCTTGAATTAGTTTTGTTTTTGTAAAAATACACTAGGGGTTAGAATTGATTGTGATTGCAAAGAGGTCTCTTGCTTGAGGACAAGCAAGAATTCAAGTTGAGGGGAATTTGATAAGTGAAAAATAGTTGATAAATTAGTATATATTTTATTTCACATATCAAGGATAAAATGATAATTTAACCCCATTTTTATCCCTTTTTATTTAATATTTACTAATTTGTATTTATTAATCCTAGTTTTGAATTTGATGCTATTTTAATAGATTTATTGCTGATTTTTGCAGGATTATTGCAAAGATTTAATTCAGAGATTAAATGGCATTAAATAAGGAGGATTTATGCAAGATTGTAGATTGATTGAAGACAATTAATTAAAGATGTGAAGAAGATTTGAATCATTAATGAAGAGATCAGAGCCAATCAATCAAATATATTGCAGACAAGCTTCCCAAATAAACAAGGGTTGCAAAATAAATATAAAGATATCAGAAAATAAGGGGAAACAAGGAAAGGCAAATGCGTGAAAAGCAAGTCTCGGGGAGAGATCAACAAATAAAAGAGGAAAGTTGAAGCTGCAAGACGCTAGTTGCGCTTCACCCCGCGCTATAGCGCAGGTGAAGCGCAACTCTCTGGAACCTGCGTTTGTAGCGCAGCTTGAAGCGCAGAACACGCAGATTGCGTCCCTGTTGCCATTTTTAAGAGGATCTCTTCCCAAATTTGCTTTGTCTTTCGTAATCTATAAATAGGAACCTCTTGCGTCAGTCCAAGGAGTTAGAGAGTTAGTTGGTTAGCGAGTAGATAGTCATTGTAATTTATTGATTATGTACCAGAGCTAAGTTTAGAGTAGGAGAGGAGGAGCGCTTCACGAGGATTGAAGATGGTGACAGCGTCTTCAATGGTTTGTATGGCTACTTCATGTAGTTAACTCTCCAGTAGGATTGGATGTAATCGATTCTATCCTTGAGTGTATATAAATGCTATATTATTATTTCAATAAGGTCCTTATCTATAATGGTGGTAGTCTTATTCTGTGCTTATTCCTAATTCCCACGCTTGCGTCTGGAGTTATAGGCTAGTTTGTAATTAACGTTACGGCTAGGATTGAGTTTGGGGGAGCCTAGACATAGGAAACTCAACCTCTGATTGAATAAGATTACTCGGTTATTACTGACGGCTGAAAGGGATTGTTTTTAATGAGTGAGGGGTAGTGTGAGTACTCTTAGTGAAGGGGCAGTTTCCAAATAGGACTTGATAGCCGATAGCAAAGAGTTAGGGGGTTGTAATTCCAGGAGTTCGAACATGGGCGTATTCTAATGAGCATAAGGTAGTGACAGTACTGGAGTGAAGGATGCGTCTACCAATAGGCCTCGTTTATCGTCTAACTCTTACAAATTGAACAAAAGAGAGCAAAATAAGCCGAGATAAATCTGTCGCCTGGGAGAGCCCGCACAATTTATCCTTGAGTGTTAAGGTCGCTGGGTAGGGGCTTTAGCAATAAAGTTTGTCTACATATTTTATAGAGTATACCAAAATAATAAGTAGTCTTTATATGCACAATGGGTGTGATGAGATGAAATCCAATCCTTATCCAAGTAAAGTGTCTCTAACTCTACCTTTCTAATTCCAATTAATTATCTACTCTTTTTACCATTCTGCAATCATACTCTCTAAACTGTGCTTTCTCTTGATAAATACGATTTCGGTCTATATAAATAACCGTTCCTTGTGGATACGATACTCTTTCATACTATTATACTGCTGGATTTGTGGTTCTCTTGCCAGAAACCCATCACTGGTACACCTTTATCCCTCTCCTACCTTCTTTTAAGGAGTATGATCTCCTCTGCCAATCCTCAAAGGAGCTATGCCAGCCTCCCTTATGGTATGATTCTTACAAGAATCTTTAGATACCATCAGGTCCCTCTTGATGAAGAAGAAAGTCTTGATACTTGCACACAATTTGATAGGAGCAATATCAGGAAAATGAAAATTGGAAAGATAGATCCTTCTCAGTTCTTCTCAAGTGACAGTGAAAGTGATGTACCAAGTGAAGCCCCCAGTGGCACAAGAACCAAGATGAAGAAGAAGGAGGTTATTCAAACCTTCTCCAGAAAAAGAAAGGGGACCATCAAGGAGGTTTCACATGAAGAAGGAGAAGCCAGCAAAATTCAGAAAATTGACACCTCTAAAGAAGATCAAGAAGTACCCCCCTCCCAGTCCTTTTTCTCATGAAGAAGTTGAGCCAGTTTCTCCTGTAGGTGGTGGAGAAGAAGCAGCATCCCAGCTGCAGGCTCCTTCTGAAGAAAACAACAATACCTCATTTGAAACTGCTCCTGAAATTAAGGCTCCTTTTGAAGAAGGAAAGGATTTGTCTCTATGACTGAGGCTAAAGATACCTCTGCAGAAGATGCAGGTATTGACTCTGCAGAAGGCCATAGCTGCAAACACAATAGCTATGCTTGCTACCAGCTATCCTGATAGATCCTCTCATGACATTTCTCTACCTCAAGCTCAATCCTCCTCACACACTTGTACCTATGGATGAAGATCTTGTAGAAGAAACCCATCATTCTCCATCTCTTGTTAAGACAGAAGAACTTCATCTGACAGATGAAGAAGAAGAACCAAAGGGTGAAGCACAATTTGTTCCTTCTATAGGAACTCTTGGCACATACATGGTCAACCAATTTCTTGCTTCTCCTATCCTGGATTCTTGTCTTCCTCCTTCTGCACCAATTAGAGATACTCTCCCTAATATTTCTGCAACTCTTTCATCTATGGAGACTTATTTCTAGCAGCTTAGCATTTAAAAGGAACACATTCCTTCTCCTCCAAATTCTGAGAAGGTTAATGAAGTTGCAAAAGAGTCTGCAGAACCATCTGAAACTCCTTCCTCCTCCTCCATTGAAAGACAAGTGAGGAAAATCAAAGCTGACATCAAGAAGCTCTTCTCAAATGTCAATACCTTGCAAAATTCTGTCAATGAAATGATAGAGAGGTTCACACAACATCCGTTTTGGCTTAACAACTTTGTTCTCCCTAACATTGCTCCTCAGGCTCCTCAAATGCCTTTCACACCCTTTTCAACCACCTCAGAATATCCTGCAGCCAACAACTTCATCATCTTCAGACCACTCCTCACCTTCCAAGTAGACGATGATGATTCTGCTTCTTCTCATCTTTCAATAGTGGGCTTTTTCTTGTATTTTGATTGATGAAAAAGGGGGAGAAGAAGTAAAATTTAGGAATAGGCTAAGGATAAGATTCTGATGCATTTTGATGTAATATCCAGTTGCTGCAATTATGCTTTGATTAACATATGAAATTTCATTTCTCTAATTATGTTGTGATTTCTGTTTGCTATGAATTATGAAATTGCTGCAACTTGATAAGCTTAAATAAATATTCCAAAACAAAAAGTTGCTAAAGTTAAGGGGGAGCTTTTTCTCTATTTTATAGCAGCTAAAATTAAGGGGGAGCCTTTTGTAACGCCCTAACTTCTAGAACTCAGAAATAGTGCCCGTTGGAAACACTACTCCTGTAATTCTTGAAATCACTTCGTTAAATTTCCGATATCGTCAATCAAAATTACTTAAACTTTCCAACGATTAGTTTAAGTTACACAAATAAATACATCTTAACAAAGCTCAAGGAGGGAAACCTATACTTTAAGGTAATAGGATTCAAGAGATTCATACCGGAGATCCGGAAGAGTCTCTCCTTGAACTAAACAGACTAAACATGAATCATTAAAAAGCCTCCTTGGCTAAGTAATACACATAGAAACATTTAAATATCCAACATCAATTAATATTACATCCGAGTCAAAAACTACAAGAGGTCCTATCCTAACACTAAACAACTCCATCCATTCCCCTTGTTCTCCTCCTCGCTAACTGGAACCTTCTGCACACTAAAGAAATCCCCGAAACGTGGGGTGAGACTAATGTCTCAGCAAGTATAACTCTATGCATGAATGCAGGGGACATACATATATGGAGGACTAACCTACATTCACCTCATCATATTAAATTAAGGCATAGTATCCATTCACATAACAATCTCCATAATAGATAATCAGTGCCAAATATAATTAGTTATCAGTTTATAGTAAATGGAATTAATCTCTATTCATGAAAACATCAGTATGCAATGGAATGCTTTGCCCGAAGGCCATGAACACATCACATTATGGGTTAGACCTGAGCTCAGACTACAGGGGATATATCCCTAGGGGACGAATCCCACCCTACATTCTTTCACAAAGAGACCGAAGTCCAGTCATAGCCAAAGGCTATGGTCTTTCACAAAGAAACCGAAGTCCAACATTGATCGAATAACTAATTAGACATACGAATTGATAGGTAGTTCGTTCTCGATAGTTCGATCCTTTCGAAACTGACGAGAATCCACGCTCTATGTGAACCCATATCTACTACCCATCAATTCCTATTTCGTAATCAGTCACCAATCCTTAATTTCCATTCCGGATCAATTATAATTGGAGGGAATAGAGTGTTTCGACGTTACAATAGTTTCGTAACTTTCGATAGCTTCGAAAGTTTCGAAACTAAAGAACATCAAGAACCACTCCGTTCTAACCAATTATAATTATCCCATATCTTTCAAACATTAACCACAATACAATTTAACAATCATACTTATTTGCACATTAGGCATACTTGAATCGGTGGTAACAACTAGGATTTCGAACGTCTCGAGTGTTTCGATACTTTCACAAGTCTCATAACTTTCGTAACTTCGAAATTCCTTTGTTTCACCTTCGATCCAAGCATCCTCTTATCAATCTCATTACGAATATCACAAATGCATTCAATTCGATCAATTAGAAAGGGGTTCGAGAGTTAGGGGTCATACAAGGGACATATCGACTCTACCTCTAATTACGACTTTACAATCCTACATCTCGATTCTCATTTCAAACCATAATCTAACCATAATTGACAAAAACAAGAAGTATGAACTTAATGGAATGCTTGAATGAATCAAAATCGAAGGAAATACGATAGTTTCGTAAGTTTCGTACATTTCGTAAGTTTCGACATTTTCGTTAACTTCGAAACTAAGGATTTTGACTCTCGATTTCAATTCGTAAGCTCAATCAAACAATCAACATCCCAAACAATCAAGCAAACAACTTTCATTCAAGTATCCAGCCAAGAAAGGGAGGGGAAGAAGAGGGGACATGCAAAGAGACCAATTCCTAACCTAAGGGTGAGTTATACTCACTCAAGGGTGAAATCAAAGGAAGAATTGAGAGTTTGTAGAGATCCCAAGGGTTGATTCTAGCTCCAATCTACTTCCAAGGATCCAAAATAGCTTCCTCTCTCTAGAACTCTCACTTTCTCTCTCTAGGGTTCGAAGAAGGGGGAAGGGGAAATGAAATTCTGATGAATGTTCGCACCAGCATATATATATATACTGATGGTAATCGATTACCAAACCCTGGTAATCGATTACCAGAGGCAAAAATGCATTCCTGGAGGTCTGGTAATCGATTACCACTTCTGGTAATCGATTACACTGAACCCAGAAGGTTGGTAATCATTTACCAAACCCTGTAATCGATTACCACCAACAGGGTTCTCTGGTAATCGATTACCAACACCTGGTAATCGATTACCAGGGGCCAAAAACTCCTAAATTGGTTCTATTAAGGTTCCAAACTCATATCTTACCCTTCCTCTACCTATCACTCATAATCCTAAGTGATCTTACAAGGTTTTGACCCACCAAACTCACATGTTAACCCCGGTACAGACTATTTTAAGAAAGGGTAGATTTAACCCCGAACTTAAGTAAATTTCACCCAACCTGAATTTTCGCTTTAACTGTGTATAATTAAGCTTAGCTAGTGGGCTGTTAGAGGATTGAATGATTAATAGGCACCTTTCCCCGGGTTAAGACCTTAAAGCATTTGAGATCCTTCCTTACTAGTGGACTAGGAAGTGACTTAGATTAGGTCACTCTCTTTTTCCTTAGAACTTCAAACAACAATAAGTTTAGCCTGACCGGTAGGGTGATATAGAGAAAGATCCCAATAAGGGATGATAGGAGAATAGGGAGAGCCCCGTGTTCATGTCGTGACCGAGAGAGGAGACCTCTAAGGTTGTGGCATGAATGTTGTTTTCTTTTTTTTCATGTGATGTGTTTATTTATGTTTCTATGCAAATTTAATCTCTCTGAACACGACGTGAGTGTTGGATGTTTTGGTCAACACAAACTTAGTGATTCGAGGGATTGAGTTATTCTGTGTTTATAGCTAAGTACTAGTAAAATAAGTGGAAACTTAGAAATATAAAATTTGAAAGAAAACAATAGGTGAATGTTGGATTAGGTTTGGAGTTAGAACCCTTAATTAGTTGTAGCATGAAAATTTTCTCATAATCAGATTTTCTAGTGTGTTGTTTATTCAAGCCCGTTTAGAGAACTTAGAGAGGGTAGAGAGTCTTTCCTTATGTCTTTAGTATGAATATAGGGAGAGAGTTGTGATGGAAGATTAGAAACCCAAGTTTAGATGTAACCAATGGAGAGCATAGCACCTATGTCAGTTAAAGGAGATCTTTTGATGAGCTAAGAGCTCTAATCAGAGAGGCTTTGAGTTTGGACTCAAGTCTCCAAGGGGGGAAGTCAACAGTTAGGGTTTATGGAGCAGGGTATGGGATGACTCCTTCTAAGAGGGAGTTTGTATCTCTAAGGGGGGTAGTCTCAGGCAACCAGTGTTAAAGGAAGTTATCAGAAGTGAGTTTAGGTGCATCCTGGCTCTACCAAGATGTACCAGGGTTCGAAGGGAGTTGTAGTAGATTGTGTTCTTCAACCTATAAGAGGTCATCGAGTCAATATAGAACTTCAAACCAACAGAAGCCTTTTCCCCTTAGGAATCCTCGAGTAAGTGTGAGAAAGTTTAGCAGGAACCATGAGGTATCCTCTGTTTAGAACCTTGAGACTTGTGCCTTCGCTCCAGTCCCATGGCTCAACTCCCAACTTGGAGCGGGCAGGACAGCATAGTGCATCCCCCAACCCAACCAATCATAACCAGAGTCACGTTCCATCACCTTGGTGTCCCCACTTGGGTCACAAGCTGGCGCTACCCAACTCGATTACCTTACCACTAGTTAGAGTACCTATTTTTCCTTAACAAGTTAGAAATTTTGTATGTTAGGACGAATGTCTAATCCTTTAGTTTTCCTCTAGTAACGAGTGAGATAGAAACCCTAAGTTCACTCCTAAGTATTAGAATATTCCTTATCAGGCCTGGGAAGGATTTATGAAAAACATTCTAATTGAAGTTAACCTTAAGTCCCTTGCCTTAACCAATTTTGAGGACAAAATTGTCTTAAGGGGGGTAGAGTGTAACATCCCGCATTCCAGGAGCTTGTTTATCCAATAGGGATTAGATATTTAACCATGTGTTAGAGATTTAGAAGGAGGTAAGGCAAGAACTTATGGATCAAACCTTAATTGTTAAACCAATTTTAGGACTTGTATGACATCCCAACCTTTGGTTAAGATTCTAGCTCGCTTGAAATTTGGTTCCTTTCCCTTAGGGAGCCATAATTAAGGTTTCTCTCTACTCTTGATAACAATAAGTGAAATAAAGTGATTTAGAATGATGGAGTTACTAAGTTGGACTCCCTGAGAAGTTTGATTCTTACTAACTCCCTTGACTAAGGCCATTACCCGATTCTATTCCCGGTTACTACTTTAAGGTTACCAACTAGGATAGTGATTCTAAAGGTCCGGATGGAATAATTTGGAGTGTTTCTCCTAAGGGTGAAAAGGAACTAGAGGTACTGTTTTCTCTCACAATTTACCCACTTGCTAGGGCTAAGAATATTACTAGGATAAAGTCTAGAAGAGTTCTAGTACTAGACAATAAAAACCTCACTACCCCTCACTAGGAGTTTCTATCCTATTCATTTTCTAACGTAGCTCCCACTCCTAACAATTACTAATGGTAGTGTATCCCTTCCTTAAAGGCCTCTTGATTTGCTAGGGTACCAAAGCATTGCTCCTAAGGTCACTAGAGAGTTTTCTAATCACAAACTAACAGGGTGAGATGGTGATGGTCGCCATGATCACACACTCTACTGGAAAAGTCTAAGGATTCGTTCATGTAATTCATGAACAAAATAAGGTAAGGTGGCGGAGAGAATCCTTACTCTCTCGACCGACTCCCGACTCCCCTTTGTTAGAACCACAGGCAACACTAGAAGGGGGGTTTGAATAGTGTTTTAGACATTTTAAAACAATTTTGGAAATCTTTATTTTTAAATCAATCACGTTAAGTGATCCTTGTGCAAACCAATCTTAAGATCAGAGTTATTTTAAATACATGCGGAATATATGAAAGATTTAGATTAAAAACTTTCTCTTACACTTAAGATTGTTTTGATTTTAAACAAAGTTCTCTTAGTGGCTTCTGAAGAATATTACTAAGAGTGCCTTCAGAATTGTTTCTGAAATACTTTAGATGATCAGAGACCATCTATATCATGTGTCTGAACTGAGTTCCTGTTTGGCTCACTTCAGACAGATATTTCAGACATCCCTCTGAATATATTCTTCTATAATACTTCATCCTACACTTAGAGACGTTTTAATGTTATGTTTGTATGAAAACTTGTTTTATTGAAATCGTTGTGTTAAGATTATTATGAAAGATACTTTTCAATCCCCATCGTAAATGTAAAGACTGTAAGTAAAAGAGATTAAGGGAAAGAAAACTTAGACACAGAATTTATCCTGGTTCACCCACAAACCCTGTGAGCTACATCCAGTCCTAGTGGCAAACCACCACTAGCCTTTAATCACAACAACAAAAACAACAACACATATGTGCCACTCCGAATCCCCCACACCCTTGCAGCCACATATGTTAACCTCTCCAGGCCAACACAACAAGTATTCTTTTCTATCAAGCCTCTCCAGGCTCTACCACGAGTATTCTTTCTTCCACCAAGCCTCTCCAGGCTCTCAGACACTTAACTAAGTGTTGAGTATTACTACTCAATATAAGCTAGATGTTCTTTAGAACCTCTCAACTCAGATTCTTCTTGTACATAGAGATTACTGAGTACATACTCAGGATATAGTCATTACAAACTAAATACAAGGATAGACAGTGATACAAGTGTTTGAATTTAAGTACAATCCCTGTCTTTTCTATGAGGAATACATCCTCTGAGAGTAGGCTAACTAAGATATGAAATTAAGCTCCAGCATTATTCTCCAACCATTGGTTTCCATGGGCTACATTCTCACCCGTATCATTGGAATACAAGGTATCTTCAAAGCTTCAAATCGTACCCGGTTTGATAGTCATTTGTACAACATGATTGCCTTCCTGACAACCAACTCACTTGATCAACAGACCAACTGTACAATCTAACTAACTGACCAGCTGATCAGTAGCCCGATTGAGAATTCACTCTCTGATCAATTGTTGTTTACTTTTTCATGATGTATTTAAGCTCGAGTCAACTCTTGTTAACTGTAAGACACTTAGCCTAGTTAACAATTTTCTTCCTGGTGATTTCAAGAACCTTCTTGAAAACAATCCCAATTGATCTATCTTGGTTGATCATTCTGACCAACTTGGTTTGCACACCACAACAACTGCAGCTCGGCAGCATTGTTAATATGCTCTGCATGCCAACATCTTCAAATTCAATCTTGAGGCTATTTATATGTTCTGCTTGAATATAGCCGTTGAAGATGATTCATAATACCGTTGAGCTTCTGATGATGTGGCTCATATAGCCGTTGTGTAATAGCTTCTCAAACGGTTGCTTCTCCTTAAGCATATTGAGTGTTCAGAATACTCATGTTCTGACAATTCTGTTGACGAGCTCTGTTTCGAGAGATGTGATGATTATGTGTATTCTCTCTCTTGAATTATTTTGCTTTCTTGCATCTGTTTTATCTAGCTTGCATCTGCTTGCTCCAGCTTGCATTATCTTGCATCTGCTTGCATCTGCTTTATCCACTTTATCCAGCTTGCATTATCTTGCATCTGCTTGCATCTGCCTTTATCTGTTTTGTCCGGCTTGCATCTGCTTTCTTCAGATTTCCTCTGATTCTCTTGAGAGTGTGTATCCGTTGAATTTGTCCTTTTTGCTTATTCTGCATATACTCCTTTTTCATTTTCTCCTGACACCATTACTTCTTTGAATGAGATGTCTTGACCAATAGTCGTTGTTTGCAGATTCCTCTTTTGAGATTTAGATAAAGATCTTGAATTGAATATATTTTATTCAAACATCTTCCTTGTTGCTTTTGCTTAGTCTCCTGAGCTTTTCTTCTGCTTTGTTCCAGATTGCACCAATGAAGAAATGTCTCGTTGAAATACTATCGTTTAGAGACAGCAAATAGTCTTCTTTTAATCCGTTGTGAGACACGCTTCTTGAAAGTTCTGACATAGTACAACGTTGGTGCTGCTGTAAAGCTGCTACTGTTGTTGCTGCGAATGCTGCGTTGCAGAGATTTCCTCAGTGGTGTATGAAGTTTAAATGCACCAGGAAAGGTCTCTGTGTTTGTTGCCATAAATGTGTTTCAAAACGTTACGAGCAGCAGAGACTTAGAAAAGATCTCACGCAAGGTTTCAGCAAAGATGCCACGTCATTACTAAAGCTTCAGACTGCTTCCAAACTTCTGACGGGTTCCAGTCTTCAGACAGGTTCCAGTCTTCAGACAGGTTCGAGTCTTCAGACGGGCTTGGCTCTTCAGACGGCTTCAACACTTAAGACAGGTTGATGACTTCAGACAGCTCAAGTCTTTCAGACAGCTTCGTTGCTTCAGACTGCTTCAATACTTCAGACAACTTCAATTCTTCATACTGGTTGAAATTTCAGAAGCTTTCTTCCTTATGATAATAGAATTGTAGCTTCATTCTTCTTTGTATCTTCTTCTTCTTCTTCTTCTTTTTCTTCTTGTATTCATTTCTTCAATTCATTGTTGTTCTTCAGACAGATGTATATTTGAATCTGTACTTCTTCATATATCTTCTGCCTTCAGTTCTTCAGATAGTCTTCTTAGTCTTCAGTTCTTCAGATAGTCTTCTAATCTTCAATTCTTCAGATAGTCTTCTAGTCTTCAATTCTTCAGACAGTCTTCAAGTCTTTCACTTCTTCAGTCAGTTGCTTCAACTCTGTTAAGGATTATTCTTCTTCAGATTCTACACTCTTGGTCTTCTGATTCTGATCTTCTGATTCTGATTTTGTTCACGAAATCTTCTTCTTCTTCTAAAGAGTATTTCATCCTGAAACATAATTAACAAACAAATACCTTTCTCAGTAGAACCTGTTTATATAATCTAATTGGTTCTTATTTATATATAATCTTATTTGTTCTTTATATAATCTTATTTGTTAATCATTAAAACTAACAGATGTTAAGTCTGATAATCATGTTTAATTACTTAAACAGATTTATAGACTTCACAATCTCCCCCTTTTTAATGATGACAAATAGATTATATATTACTGACAAAATGGGTATAAAAAGAAATGAGAGATAATAAAATAAGATAATAAATTTTATTACTCCCCCTATCTATATTACTCCCCCTGAGACAGGCATTGATTCTTTTAGATATCTTCTGAAACAATTAAGTCTTTAATTAATCAATTCTAATTGTTAAATCTTTTATTAACCAACTGTTACAAGTTTATCTTTAATATTTCAGATATTTTAGATAACCGATTGTTAAATTTTTCTTGTTAAGATTTCTGATACCTATTGTTATTAGAACCCTTCAGATACCTATTGTTATATAATATCAGATACCTAATGATTAACCTTTTGTTATTAAAATTTTCTTGTTAAGATTTCAGGATACCTATTGTTATTACTTATTATTATTCTTACTTATTATTAGAACTCTCAGTTTGTTATCTTCTTTTATATTTCTTTGCTATTTATTTCTTCTTCCTATAATCTCCATATATATTTCCCTTTTTGTTACATTCTTTTTAGTATTTTGTTAGTTTATATTTCTCCCCCTTTGTCATTAATTAAAAGGTTTATGTTATAAGTTAATGTAACCCTATACCAAATGTTAAATAAAGTATCGTTTTGACAGATATATTTCTCCTGTTAAGTTTGTTACGCTTTAAAGATCTACTTCTTAATACTGAGGATTCTCCCCCTAAGTTGATTAGTTTTCTACAATCTTTTAAGAATTTCTCGTTACAGTTAAGATTTTGTTAGGCAATTATCAAGAGGTTATGAAGCATAAAGAAACTAAACAAAGAAGATTTTTATTAAATCTTTACAGTTACTCAGATACAGGTTTGAAAAGAAAACTCAAAAGAGAAACCTAAACAAAACATTAAGAAAAAGAAGGAAAACTACATTAAACAGAAATTTCAAAAGAAGTTTTGAAAAGGGAGAGGAGATTTAAAAGCTGCTCCTCTGGCTACTTCTAAGACCCAACAGATTCCTCTGTAGCCCTCGTCAATCCCCTTCAGCTACAAACTTCGTTTAGCACATGGAACGGTAGAAAGTATGATCTCCATGTCTGAAACGTTGTAGAGAAGATTCTGAAGAGGAATCTGTACCCTTCTTCTCATTCCATACACCATCCAGAGGAGTTCAGTCTTTTCTAAGACTACATTGATACCAATGAGTCTTTGTTCCTGTGCTGCTTCTTTCATTCTTTGTTATTCTTTTTGTTCTACGGTTTTTTCTTATTAAGTTCTTAAGGCTATCCTTGAATGAGAAGAGTTGCCTTAGGATCTCATAAGAATTTTGAGAACTTTGAAAGATAGAGAGAAGAGAAGCAGGAAGTTTGAGTATTCGAGATGATTTTCTGAGCAAGCTTAGGATTGCTTTTATAGGCTACTTTCATTGGAAGTTGTGTAGTGTCCATTATGAACCGAGCACATGTAGTCCCGGTTGAAGCATTAAGAGGAAACATGAGGAAATTTTTGAAAACAAATTTTCGAGATAAAAAGAAAAAATAAAAAAATGCCAACACATTTTTGAAAACATAGATTTTAAAAGACAAAATATGTTTAAATACAGAGAGAGAGAGGAAGGTTTTACAAATTTATGTTTGAAAAACTTTTCAAAAATATTTTGAGAGAGAGTAAAAAAAAATTTGTAAAGGCATGTATCTGAGAACTTTTTATAAGTCTTTTAAGTTTGTACTTATTAAAGGTTTCTTAAAGTATTTTAAAGTTTTTATGGAGACAGGTATTCAAAGCTATAAAAGTTTTAAGATGAAGTGATGTTACCATGAATTTGGTTATTGTCCATTGGGTAAAGAAGTCCCTTCTGACATTACTTCTTGCTTGAAAGACTTTTCTTTCATCTTGATGCCTTTTGATGTCTGCACGTCTGCTTTTGTCTTTTGTGCTCCCAGAGAATCTTTGAACAGTCATCTTAACCTATCCCTTTACAATTGAGTTGGATTCTAATGACTTGAGTAACTATCCCTTCACATTTTAGACCCACGATTTCAGACAGTCCATAAGGAGCCTTCTGAACAGGTTAGATGAATAGAGATATTACTAAGTTAGTATAATCCACTCAGAGATTGAGTTAGGTTTGAACATAGAGTGTTAACTATCTTTAATATTGATGACCCACACTTTCAAAGAGTTCATTTTGAACTTCCTGAATAGGTTCAGATAATAAAGATGTTATCACATTATGTCTTTTTAGATGATGTTTCTTAGATGGTCTTCTTAAAACCTGTTTCCTGAAACATTCAAACTAGAAGTACCTTTCAGTAGCACCTGGTTGTAATTTGTTTAATTATTTAAATTAAGTATTTTAAAATTACAGATAACATTTTATCAAATTTAGAAATTATCTTATTAGGTTAATCAAATTTATCTTTTAGAAATACAATTTGTTAATCAATTATGGATAGAGTTATGTTATTAACTATGCACAGATATTAACACAAAGGAATCAAAACAGAGAGACTTCAAACAAAATAGAATTTCAATATCATTAAAAATATAAACACAAAGACATAGAAACAAAGACTCCGAAACAGGACACACGTATATCATTGATCATTAGATTGGTTCTCATCAGCCTTTTCCTCTTCAGCCCTAAGCTTTTGAAGCTCTTTTTCTGCAGCTCTCAATTTCTTTGTCAGCCGAATTACTCTATCATTTACCTTCTTCAGATTATATGCACCCAATGTCATCATTTTCCTTTTACGAGACTTCAAGTTGGTATCTTCAGTTCCTTCTTCAATGCGTGGAGCAAAAGAGGAGGAATGACCACTTGATTTTCAGGAGCTTCTTCTCTTTCTGTAAGCGTCCGGTCTAACTCAGCATATTCAGCCGGAGTGAAGAAGTCAGGAGACGGTTGGTCAAAGAGACTTTCCATAGGAAATCCTTTGTGCAAAAGAATTTTCATAATCAAGGTGTTGTGAAGATAGAGGTCCTCATTTCCCATCTCATCTCTGAACATCATCTGATACAACAGTACCCATGGGAGATTAATTTTCTTCTTTGTCATCAAGAGTCCCAATACGAACCTCTCCATCATACTTAAAGTCAAATTATTTCTTCCTCTGGGAAGAATGCAGCAGTTTAATACAGCAAGCAGGGCTCTGGGTGTGCTCAGAAGTTGAGAAGGTCTGAAAGGGGCAATCCTTCTTCTTCCAAATAGATGTTGATCAAGAACGAATGTTCCACCATGAAGAGATTCCTATCCTTGGAAGTATTGTTCCCCGCTTTCAGGAACACATATAACTTCAGCAATAAGTTTGGTGTCCACAGACAGTGATCTTCCCATCACCTACGTTTCAATCCCGGTTCTGTTGGGTTCAGATATGATCTTGATGTTGTCCCAAAAATCCATTATACTCTTCTTATGCCAGGAGGAGAAAATGTTATTGAAGTATGGAGTCCATCCAATGGCGTTGAAGTACTCAGATATCTTGTAGTCTGCTTCATCAAAGTCAGAAAGGTTAACCGCCTTACAGGGTATGATCCTGTCATCAAACACGAAAGGGTTTGAGTTGCTTGATGATGCAGACGCGTTTGCCATTGATTTCTATGAATCAAATGATCTTTCTGAGATGAAGATACTTGAGGAGATTTGATCTTTTTAGGGAAAGGATTGAGTAAAGTATGATTTCCATGTTGATCATCCAATCCTTTTAAATAGATAGCCAAGCATGCTTCAAGCATTGATGAGAGACGGTTCCATCCACTAAGCAGTTGTGGAGAGATGTGCATCGTGTCCATTGAGAGAAACCGGTTGATGATTCAATGATTCACATCGTGCCGTTTCATATTTTCAAAAACAGTTATGACTAACACACACGACTCTTCATTTACTTAATTTAAAAACACGGTTATTACTTTACTAAGCATGTGTAACTCTTCAACACATATATTTAAATAAGTAAAGCATACATATAATGAATCATACATTTCACACAGTAAACATAGTAAAACACATAGCATGCAGTGATTTAATTTTTCACATAATTTAAAAACATGAAACAATTATATCATGTAATCATATTTTTCACAATTTCAATAAACAAATCATGCATCAGATTAATAACTATATTTAAAATTATAACTTAAATATAGATAGGAAGGGTGTTACCAGTTTGTGATCTAGAGGTAGATTCACTTTCCTTTTTCTGTTGCGTCCTGTGCTTTAGCCTTATGAATAATGAGTATTGGAAAAATGATTTTCCTATTCTCATTATCATTCTTCAGAGTTGCTTCAGCCTGGTGAGATTTCCATCTTCTGAGGATCTACTCCTTCTGTATTTGTTAGATGCTCAACCCGAAGGTGAGCTTTGATACCAATTGTTAGAACCATAGGCAACACTAGAAGGGGGGGTTGAATAGTGTTTTAGACATTTTAAAACAATTTTGGAAATCTTTATTTTTAAATCAATCACGTTAAGTGATCCTTGTGCAAACCAATCTTAAGATCAGAGTTATTTTAAATACATGCGGAATATATGAAAGATTTAGATTAAAAACTTTCTCTTACACTTAAGATTGTTTTGATTTTAAACAAAGTTCTCTTAGTGTCTTATGAAGAATATTACTAAGAGTACCTTCAGAATTATTTCTAAAATACTTTAGATGATCAGAGACCATCTATATCATGTGTCTGAACTGAGTTCCTGTTGGGCTCACTTCAGACAGATATTTCAGACATCCCTCTGAATATATTCTTCTATAATATTTCATCCTACACTTAGAGACGTTTTAATGTTATGTTTGTGTGAAAACTTGTTTTACTGAAATCGTTGTGTTAAGATTATTATGAAAGATACTTTTCAATCCCCATCGTAAATGTAAAGACTGTAAGTAAAAGAGATTAAGGGAAAGAAAACTTAGACACAGAATTTATCCTGGTTCACCCACAAACCCTGTGAGCTACATCCAGTCCTAGTGGCAAACCACCACTAGCCTTTAATCACAACAACAAAAACAACAACACATATGTGCCACTCCGAATCCCCCACACCCTTGCAGCGACATATGTTAACCTCTCCAGGGCAACACAACAAGTATTCTTTTCTATCAAGCCTCTCCAGGCTCTACCACGAGTATTCTTTCTTCCACCAAGCCTCTCCAGGCTCTCAGACACTTAACTAAGTGTTGAGTATTACTACTCAATCTAAGCTAGATGTTCGCTAGAACCTCTCAACTCAGATTCTTCTTGTACATAGAGATTACTGAGTACATACTCAGGATATAGTCATTACAAACTAAATACAAGGATAGACAGTGATACAAGTGTTTGAATTTAAGTACAATCCCTGTCTTTTCTATGAGGAATACATCCTCTGAGAGTAGGCTAACTAAGATATGAAATTAAGCTCCAGCCTTATTCTCCAACCATTGGTTTCCATGGGCTACATTCTCACCCGTATCATTGGAATACCAAGGTATCTTCAAAGCTTCAAACCGTACCCGGTTTGATAGTCATTTGTACAACATGATTGCCTTCCCGACAACCAACTCACTTGATCAACAGACCAACTGTACAATCTAACTAACTGACCAGCTGATCAGTAGCCCGATTGAGAATTCACTATCTGATCAATTGTTGTTGACTTTTTCATGATGTATTTAAGCTCGAGTCAACTCTTGTTAACTGTAAGACACTCAGCCTAGTTAACAATTTTCTTCCTGATTGATTTCAAGAACCTTCTTGAAAAACAATCCCAATTGATCTATCTTGGTTGATCATTCTGACCAACTTGGTTGCACACCACAACAACTGCAACTCGGCAGCATGGTTAATATGCTCTGCATGCCAACATCTTCAAATTCAATCTTGAGGCTATTTATATGTTCTGCTTGAATATAGGCGTTGAAGATGATTCATAATACCGTTGAGCTTCTGATGATGTGGCTCATATAGCCGTTGTGTAATAGCTTCTCAAACGGTTGCTTCTCCTTAAGCATATTGAGTGTTCAGAATACTCCTGTTCTGACACTTCTGTTGACGAGCTCTGTTTCGAGAGATGTGATGATTATGTGTATTCTCTCTCTTGAATTCTTCTGCTTTCTTGCATCTGTTTTATCCAGCTTGCATCTGCTTGCTCCAGCTTGCATTATCTTGCATCTGCTTGCATCTGCTTTATCCACTTTATCCAGCTTGCATTATCTTGCATCTGCCTTTATCTGTTTTGTCCGGCTTGCATCTGCTTTCTTCAGATTTCCTCTGATTCTCTTGAGAGTGTGTATCCGTTGAATTTGTCCTTTTTGCTTATTCTGCATATACTCCTTTTTCATTTGCTCCTGACACCATTACTTCTTTGAATGAGATGTCTTGACCAATAGTCGTTGTTTGCAGATTCCTCTTTTGAGATTTAGATAAAGATGTTGAATTGAATATATTTTATTCAAACATCTTCCTTGTTGCTTTTGCTTAGTCTCCTGAGCTTTTCTTCTGCTTTGTTCCAGATTGCACCAATGAAGAAATGTCTCGTTGAAATACTATCGTTTAGAGACAGCAAATAGTCTTCTTTTAATCCGTTGTGAGACACGCTTCTTGAAAGTTCTGACATAGTACAACGTTGGTGCTGCTGTAAAGCTGCTACTGTTGTTGCTGCGAATGCTGCGTTGCAGAGATTTCCTCAGTGGTGTATGAAGTTTAAATGCACCAGGAAAGGTCTCTGTGTTTGTTGCCATAAATGTGTTTCAAAACGTACGAGCAGCAGAGACTTAGAAAAGTCTTCACGCAAGGTTTCAGCAAAGATGCCACGTCATTACTAAAGCTTCAGACTGCTTCCAAACTTCAGACGGGTTCCAGTCTTCAGACAGGTTCCAGTCTTCAGACAGGTTCGAGTCTTCAGACGGGCTTGGCTCTTCAGACGGCTTGAACACTTAAGACAAGTTGATGACTTCAGACAGCTCAAGTCTTTCAGACAGCTTCGTTGCTTCAGACAGCTTCAATACTTCAGACAACTTCAATTCTTCATACTAGTTGAAATTTCAGAAGCTTTCTTCCTTATGATAATAGAATTGTAGCTTCATTCTTCTTTGTATCTTCTTCTTCTTCTTCTTTTTCTTCTTGTATTCATTTCTTCAATTCATTGTTGTTCTTCAGACGGATGTATATTTGAATTTGTACTTCTTCATATATCTTCCGCCTTCAGTTCTTCAGATAGTCTTCTTAGTCTTCAGTTCTTCAGATAGTCTTCTAATCTTCAATTCTTCAGATAGTCTTCTAGTCTTCAATTCTTCAGACAGTCTTCAAGTCTTCACTTCTTCAGTCAGTTGCTTCAACTCTGTTAAGGATTATTCTTCTTCAGATTCTGCACTCTTGTTCTTCTGATTCTGATCTTCTGATTCTGATTATGTTCACGAAATCTTCTTCTTCTTCTAAAGAGTATTTCATCCTGAAACATAATTAACAAACAAATACCTTTCTCAGTAGAACCTGTTTATATAATCTAATTGGTTCTTATTTATATATAATCTTATTTGTTCTTTATATAATCTTATTTGTTAATCATTAAAACTAACGGATGTTAAGTCTGATAATCATGTTTAATTACTTAAACAGATTTATAGACTTCACACCCTTAACGTGGTCTAAAGGATGCATCTAGTCTTACATTGGTTTTAAAGGAAGGCCTCATCTTACTAATCCCCTTTCTAAGGTTGAGTCTAAATGCCTATGTATAGATGTACTCCTATTAAGCTTAATAACATTAGGTAAGGTCTTAAACCTATTTTAGTTAAAGCCCTCTATACCCTTTTCCCTTAAACGGAATTTCTATTGTATCTTAAATTACAGCCCCTCACTCCTTCTACCATGACCTCACAAGGGTTAAACCCAAAGAAGTCCTAGCTATGGATATCACTATCAATCAAGCATTCAGCACATCCATACATGATACACAATTATTCAAACAATCCAACATCATCAATCATTAGCAAGCCACACCAAACATCTAGCTCATACAAATCACTCACATAAAGCACACCACAACCAATGTCATAATCATACAACCATTCATCAGATGCAATCATGCACACCACACAATGGAAATCACATCATAGGTCATACACAACCATCCTTCAAATATTAAATCACTCCTCACTAACTTGCTTAAGGGTGTCTAACTTTTATTAGGCTTTTGAGATCAAATTCTATAAGGCTCCTAGAGTAAGGGTTCCCTAAGTACTTATCCTAAGATATTTCTTTTCCTATTCGTGAAAAGAGGTGGCTCTAACTTGGTTAGGGAAGTATCCTAGCTTCTGAACCAAAGTATCTTACTTACATAACAAACCATAATCTCCACATACATCACCCATCATAAGAGTGATCAGTTCCTATGATGAGTAAACGTATTAGAAGATCATAGTAAGTCACGGGCAACTAACCTAACCATAGTCCAATTGGATTGAACTGCTCTGATACCAAAATGTAACGCCCTATCTTCTAGAACTCAGAAATAGTGCCCGTTGGAAACACTACTCCTGTAATTCTTGAAATCACTTCGTTAAATTTCCGATATCGTCAATCAAAATTACTTAAACTTTCCAACGATTAGTTTAAGTTACACAAATAAATACATCTTAACAAAGCTCAAGGAGGGAAACCTATACTTTAGGGTAATAGGATTCAAGAGATTCATACCGGAGATCCGGAAGAGTCTCTCCTTGAACTAAACAGACTAAACATGAATCATTAAAAAGCCTCCTTGGCTAAGTAATACACATAGAAACATTTAAATATCCAACATCAATTAATATTACATCCGAGTCAAAAACTACAAGAGGTCCTATCCTAACACTAAACAACTCCATCCATTCCCCTTGTTGTCCTCCTCGCTAACTGGAACCTCCTGCACACTAAAGAAATCCCCGAAACGTGGGGTGAGACTAATGTCTCAGCAAGTATAACTCTATGCATGAATGCAGGGGACATACATATATGGAGGACTAACCTACATTCACCCCATCATATTCAATTAAGGCATAGTATCCATTCACATAACAATCTCCATAATAGATAATCAGTGCCAAATATAATTAGTTATCAGTTTATAGTAAATGGAATTAATCTCTATTCATGAAAACATTAGTATGCAATGGAATGCTTTGCCCGAAGGCCATGAACACATCACATTATGGGTTAGACCTAAGCTCAGACTACAGGGGATATCTCCCCAGGGGACGAATCCCACCGTACATTCTTTCACAAAGAGACCGAAGTCCAGTCATAGCCAAAGGCTATGGTCTTTCACAAAGAGACCGAAGTCCAACATTGATCGAATAACTAATTAGACAAACGAATTGATAGGTAGTTCGTTCTCGATAGTTCGATCCTTTCGAAACTGACGAGAATCCACGCTCTATGTGAACCCGTATCTACTACCCATCAATTCCTATTTCGTAATCAGTCACCAATCCTTAATTTCCATTCCGGATCAAATATAATTGGAGGGAATGGAGTGTTTCGACGTTACGATAGTTTCGTAACTTTCGATAGCTTCGAAAGTTTCGAAACTAAAGAACATCAAGAACCACTCCGTTCTAACCAATTATAATTATCCCATATATTTCAAGCATCAACCACAATACAATTTAACAATCATACTTATTTGCACATTAGGCATACTTGAATCGGTGGTAACAACTAGGATTTCGAACGTCTCGAGTGTTTCGATACTTTCACAAGTCTCGTAACTTCGAAATTCCTTTGTTCACCTTCGATCCAAGCATCCTCTTATCAATCTCATTACGAATATCACAAATGCATTCAATTCGATCAATTAGAAAGGGGTTCGAGAGTTAGGGGTCATACAAGGGACATATCGACTCTACCGCTAATTACGACTTTACGATCCTACATCTCGATTCTCATTTCAAACCATAATCTAACCATAATTGACAAAAACAAGAAGTATGAACTTAATGGAATGCTTGAATGAATCGAAATCGAAGGAAATACGATAGTTTCGTAAGTTTCGTACATTTCGTAAGTTTCGACATTTTCGTTAACTTCGAAACTAAGGATTTCGACTCTCGATTTCAATTCGTAAGCTCAATCAAACAATCAACATCCCAAACAATCAAAAAACAACTTTCATTCAAGTATCCAGCCAAGAAAGGGAGGGGAAGAAGAGGGGACATGCAAGGAGACCAATTCCTAACCTAAGGGTGAGTTATACTCACTCAAAGGTGAAATCAAAGGAAGAATTGAGAGTTTGTAGAGATCCCAAGGGTTGATTCTAGCTCCAATCTACTTCCAAGGCTCCAAATAGCTTCCTCTCTCTAGAACTCTCACTTTTTCTCTCTAGGGTTCGAAGAAGGGGGAAGGGAAATGAAATTCTGATGAATTTTCGCACCAGCATATATATATATATATTGATGGTAATCGATTACCAAACCCTGGTAATCGATTACCAGAGGCAAAAATGCATTCCTGGAGGTCTGGTAATCGATTACCACTTTTGGTAATCGATTACACTGAACCCAGAAGTCTGGTAATCGATTACCAAAACCTGTAATCGATTACCACCAACAGGGTTCTCTGGTAATCGATTACCAACACCTGGTAATCGATTACCAGGGGCCAAAAACTCCTAAATTGGTTCTATTAAGGTTCCAAACTCATATCTTACCCTTTCTCTACCTGCCACTCATAATCCTAAGTGATCTTACAAGGTTTTGACCCACCAAACTCACATGTTATCTTAACCAAAGGTTGGGATGTCATACAAGTCCTAAAATTGGTTTAACAATTAAGGTTTGACCTATAAGTTCTTGCCTTACCTCCTTCTAAATCTCTAACACATGGTTAAATATCTAATCCCTATTGGATAAACAAGCTCCTGGAATGCGGGATGTTACAGAGCCCTTCTGTTTTTATAACAAAAATCAGAATCATACAAGCTAAATTTTGAGAAGTTGTCATCATAAAAAAGGGGAGATTGTAAGGTCTAAGAATCCTCCCAAGTGGTTTTAATAATGACAACTCTCCAAAATTCACTTGCTATAATTCTGATTTAAAGAAGAACTAATCATTTCACTTAAGTGCTTGATAGAGAAGAAATAGGGAAGCTCCAGAAGAAGGACATCACTCATGAAAAATGAGAATCAACTTCAAACATAAAAAAGAAGCAAGAAAGCTGTCAAGAAGAAGCTAATAATGTGCAGAAATCTTAGAGAAGAAAAAGAGTCATATTAGTAGGAAGATTCACTTTAAAAGGAAGAAAGAAAACAAAATGATCAATCTACAGAAGAAGCAGAATAGCTAAACAGAAGAAGAACACTGTCAGGAAGTCTGCAGAAGAGGCATAGTCATCAAGATTAAGTTCCATACATTTCCAGAAACATAACTGATGTATAATCAATTAAAGCAATGAGAAACAATGGAGCAAGAGATCCCAGAATAACTGCAAGACAAGTTGCTGCAAAATCAATTAAGATTATATTCTGCAGAAGATAGACTCTAAAAGATATGACCAGTTGATGGGTTTCTGGCAAGGGAACCAAAAATCCAGTAGTATAATAGTAAGAAGAGTATCGTATCCACAGGGAATGGTCAATTCACGTAAAACTTGTGATCTAATTATCAAGGAGAACAACGGTTTTAGAGAGTATTGTTGCAGAAATTGTAAATAGCAAATTAATAATTAATGAATTAGAAAGGAAGAGTTAGAGACACTTTACTTGGATTAGGATTGAACTTCATATCATCACACCCTTTGTGCATGTAAAAACTATCTATTATTTTAGGTTTACTCTATAATACTGTAGACAAACTATATTGCTAAGACCTCGAGTTACCAGCGACCCTCACACACTCAAAGGTAATCCATGTAGGCTCTCCGAGGCGACAGACTTACCCTCGACTTATTTTGCTCTCTTTATTACGTTTGTAAAGAACTAATTGATAAACGAGGCCCTACCAAATGAGATATACCTTCGCTAGAGTACTGTCACTACCCATCACTCATTAGATACATCCATTTCTCGCTTCCTGGATTGACAATCAACTAATCCTTTGCTATCGGTAATTTAATAACCATGCCTATCCTTTAGACGCCCTTCATTAGAGTACTCACACTACCCATCAATCACTAGCAACGCCCATGTGTCGGTTCACTGGCTACCGATTCCTCTTATTCATTCAGAGAATGAGTTTCTTCAGAATTCGCTCCCCACTCTCAATCCTAGTCGAAACTAGCCTATAACTTCGGCGCAAGCGCGAAAGTTAGGAATTAAGTACAGAATAAGATTACCAATATTATAGACAGAGAGCTCATGAAATAATAATATAGTATTTATATACACTTGGGGATAGAATCAATTACATCCAATCCTAATGGAGATTTAACTACACAAGGTAGCCATACAAACCACCGAAGATGTTGTCACCATCTTCAATCCTTGTGAAGCGCTCCTCCTCTCCTACTCTAAAATTAGCTCTGGTGCATTATCACTGAAATATGACTGAATTACAATAATTGTGCACATTGGATTTGGCACAAGAGGTTCCTATTTATAGACTAAGGAAAGACAAAGCAATTTGGGGAGAAATCTATCTAAAAACGGCAACAGGGAGCAAATCAGCGTGACCTGCGCTCCAGGCTGCTCTACAGCGCAGGATGGAGCGTAAGATCCAGAGAGTCTGCGCTTCACCCTACGCTATAGCGTAGGTGAAGCGCAGGTAGCGTCCTGCAGCTCCAACTTTCTCTTTTCAATCTTGATCTCTCCCCGAGACTGGTTTTGGCAGATTTGTCTTTCCTTGTTTCCATTTTCTTGAAAAAAATCCTTGCATTTATTGAGCATCTTTGATTTATTTGGGAAGCTTGTCTGCATAATCCTTGATTGATTGGCAGTGATCTCCTCATTAATGGCTTCAAATCTTCTTCAAATCTTTATTAAATGTCTTCAATCAATCTCAAATCTTGCAGATATCTCCCTCATTTAATGCTATCTTTCTTCAAAATCAAATCTTTGCAATATCCTGCAAGAATCAGCAATATTTCTATAAAAATAGCATCAAATTCAAATCTCAGATTAATAAATACAATTTCTCTAATATTTAATAAAAGGGATTAAATTGGGGCAGAATTACCATTTTATCCTTGATAAGTGAACTAAAAAGTACTCTAATTTATCAACTAATTTTCACTTATCAAAATCCCCTCAACTTAACTTCTTGCTTGTCCTCAAGCAAGAGACCTCTTTGCAATTAAAAATTAATTCTATTCCCAGTGTATTTCAAACAATTAAAACAAATTGAAGGAACTATTCCTCAACTCCTTCCTAAGTAGCAGTCACTTTCCAAACATAAGAAAAACTCAGGATCAAGGGATGTTACCAATCATTAATCAGAATAGAAATACGAACATCAATCAAACTTCTCAATAATAGCAATTAAAGCAGTAAGTGATAAACCAAGGAAATCTCTCATTCTCACGGGTAAGTGTTTCCCTCAATCTTATTCACCACTGTTGAACAACTAGAATTGATAGTCGTTTCCAAGATCTGAACCTGCAAGCAGTTAATATGGATCAAAAGGTCTTTCTTAGGTTCTAATGAGGCTGGGCTATCAAGAAATCATGGTTTATCTGGATATTCAAGGAACACTTTGAATAGAGAGCATATTGTGATTGTGCTTTGGACTTCTCTCAATTCACCTGGTCATTCTTGAATGGTCACCCTTTTTCAGGTTGGCTTCATTGTTTGAAGAAATACTCCCCCCAACTTATTCAATATCTACACTTTGGTGCAGATTTTTTTACATGAAGAATAACATAGAAACTTTATTTGTGGGGGAGGATCCTTCTTTGTGATTTCTTGTGCCTTTTCTTGAATCTTTGTGACCAACCTCTTGTCCCATGTTGTTGTGGTGCACCTTGCTCTCTATCCCAAGTGTTAAGGGACAGGATACATTCAAAGAATATGGTTAGGGTGCATCAAAAGAATATTCAAGCTCAAATGGGCAATCAGTAAATGGAAACATTTAATCAGGGTTGGCTATATGGCACTGAGCACAATATTAGAATCACAAAATATGCCTTTGTCACTTCCATATCTTCTTCAAGCAAGCAAAAATTCAGAAACTCAAGCAATAACTGTTGACAAGCAGTGATGAAGAGCTCTCAATTTAAGTGTTTGGGCTCTCATCTCACCGGTTATTGGCTAAAATTTCCTTGATAAAGCACTTAATGATTTTAATTAACTATCTTGATAGGTTCTCTTGAGAAGTATCCTAATCCTAATTGATTATGGAATTAATCACAAGACCCTATCATCTTTCCTAGATTGGTTAGTTAAACTACTTATTTACAGAGAATTGGAAAAAATTACCTTGATTCCTAGTTTCCTAAGGTCATAAATAATTACAAATCCTAAAATTTTAAAAATTTAACAGAAAAACACAAAAATAACTGAATAAGTATTGCATAATATATAATGTATCAGTGGAGAATTATATACAGTACATATCAAAAGAAAATAAGAAAATAAGATGATAAAAATAAGAAAATAAGAAAATAAAAGCAAAAGGAAAAGAAAAAGAAGGAAAAGCACCAAATAGGAAAGAAAAATCAGTCCTCCTGGTCCTGATCCATGTGAGCTGCTCCATCCTCAGCTCCAGCTGCTCCATCCCCCCTAGGAAAATAGGCCTGTCCCCAGGCCACTGTAAATAATCATGAAAGAATGCAGGGAGCATGGGGTCCACACCAGCCTGATAATGACTACTCTGAAAGTGAATAGCGGCACAGTGGAGAGTGGACATCTGAGCCATCATGTGAGTGTGTTGGGCCCAAGTCGCTGGGCCCAGGCAGGAGCATCCATGTCTGCTGGTGGTGGTTGTGGTGGTTGCTGCTGCTGCTCATCCTCAACCTGTAACTCCGCAGCTGCGATACAGTTGGCTTCAATATAAGCTCTGGTCATAGGCGGTAAGATGCGAACCCTAGGGTTCACCTCCACACCCCAAGATCTGCAAAGTGATGTGATAAGAGAAGGGAAGCCAAGTCTGATCTTGGAGTTGGGTTTCCGACGCTCCAAAGCAGTAGCATAGTCTTCTATCTTCCGAGTGATGATCTGTGAGACGTCAATAACTGCGTTGGTGAGGATGGAGTAGATGAGGTGGGCCATGGGCATAACCACATCTGAAACATGCCCATTAGGATAAATGTTGGCCAGTATCAGTACTGTCCACATTTGTGAAATGCTCCTCATATCCTTCCTATAGATCCTAGCAGCATGCCGATATGCGTTCCTTTCAAAGGAACGCCCTGGTAAACAGAGTAGCTGAGCGGTCTCTATGTCGAGAGGATTATTGCCGTTGACACCAACGACCTCCATCCTATCCTGGTATTGGCACTCCACCAGGTCTCTGTCCCCCTCTATGGGATATGCTAGGAGTGTGTTGATTGCATCGCAATCAAACCTGATCACCTGTCCCCTCACATAGGACTCCTATCTAATGTTAATGCCTTGGTCTCCAATGGCGTTAGCATAGAATTCCCTGACGATATCCGGGTCAAAGTAGTTGTCAGGGCGACTGAGGCGGCCCCATCACCTCCTGTGGATCTCAGCTGAAAACTCCTCGTACTCATCCTCCTCAAGGATGACTGGTCGCTCCTTAATGAACTTGCAGTCTGAAATGTCAGTGTAAGCTTCAAAGGACTTGAGGTTTTTGAAGCGGTGAGGGTCAAACTCAGGTTCCCTCTGGGCGGGCCTTCCTCTTGGCACCCCCTGTGCTCTTCCTAGAGGAACTAGGAGCACTGACATTCTTCGTCCAAACCATCTGCAAAGAGAAACAAATCAAAATTATTTATGCATCATAATATTTAATTACTCATAATTATGAAATAAATGGCCAATTAATTTCAATAATTAGAGCAATCAATTAATCAAACAATTATGCATAAAAATTTTGATTTTAATCATTACCCAATAAATGCCAATTAATTAATTAAGACATGCTAAAGTGATCAGTTTTAAAGCAGTCCTACACAATCCTAACAGGAAAAGTGAGAATTAAACTCATACTCAAAAATCATGTCATCAGTAACATGCAATAGGGCATGATTATTTTTGTAAGGGCATGCAAAAAGATCAAAGAATTTAATCAATCATACATGCACTAACAAAAATAATTTGCAGAAATTATTGAGCACTTTAAAAACTACCACCTAAGCAAACAGGAATAACTCAGAAAAGATCCTAACCACATGCAAACAATTTTAAACATTTATGAACAATTATTTCTTTCATAAAGGGTCCTAAACTCTTAAACTTCCTATCCTAAGGTTATGCTAAAAAAAATCAAAATTTCAATCGGTTTAAAAAGAAAGAATACTATAAAAACATACATGGTATAAGCTCAGAAACTGAAAACGGGGTTGTATGAGTGAGAAAAAGGCAAAGGGAAGGTTAGGAGTCTCAGGGGAAAGGCAAGGGAAGATTTGAGTGGAAGTTCAAAATGAACTCCACGTTCCAATTTTTTTTAAGATTTAAACAGCGTCCCCTGCGCTTCACCTTGCGCTATAGCGCAGGGTGGAGCGTGCACTGCTTCAGAAGATGAAGCGTGCCGCTGCGCTTCACCCTGCGCTACAGCGCAGGGTGAAGCGCAAAATTCAGAGAGTTTGGATTTCCAGTTTAATTTTGCGCTTCGCCTGCGCTGTAGCGCAGGCTGAAGCGCAGATGTGCAGTATTCTCTCTGCTTCTGCTACTCCTAATTGATTCCATGCATTCCTTTTAAATTTATATCCCCACTTTAACAATTTCTTAATTATACAGATAAATCCTAAAGCTAAAAATTAACAAAAGAAAAATGAAATTTAAAAACTCACAAACACTGGGTGCCTCCCAGGAAGCGCTTGTTTAACGTCTTTTTAGCTCGACGCCTGGTTACACAACCTTTTTTTGGTGGCCTCAAGTGGAGGATGATGTTTGACTCCATACCAGTTCTTCCTTTGAGCTCCCATCCTCCATGCCAATTTGTGACTCTTCCATACTGTCACTGTCTTCCTCAGTATCAGATGTTGATCTTTTTCTTCTCTTGAACTTAAATTCCCAAGTTGACTCTGGGTGCTTTACCCTTATCCTAGGCTTCCTCAAAAATTCGGAGCCTGGCAGTTTTGAAGAGTTTTTGGAGATAGCATCAGTTGGTTGTAACTTGGGTATACCCCTGTCAATATGAAACACAATGGTTTCATCCTTTGAGCTCAATGCATATTTCCCTCGATCAACCATCAATGATCACCTTAGCAGCCTTCATGAAGGGTCTTCCTAGAATTAGGGGGACTTCAGTATCCTCCTCTCCTGTCTCTGCAATGTAGAAATCTACAACATATGCCAAATTTATCTACTTTGATTTGAATATCCTCTATTATCCCATGTAGGCTTTGAGCATATTTATTCGCAAGAAGTAATCTCACATTTGCAAGCTTGACCTTCACATTACTAAACTTGTTAAAATATGATAGCCGGCATCAAATTGATGCTTGCTCCAAGATCTAATAAAGCATGAGTAGCGGGTAGATAACCAATAGAGATGGGTATAGTAAACCTACCTGGGTCAAGTGGACTTACTTGTAACCAAGACCTTTTCCTCATGATGTTCCTCTTTTTTGTTGGGCTACTTTTTCTTTATCTTGATGAACAACTTCCTCTTGAAGCAATGTTCTTCAAAGATAGTTTCTTCTTCCTCATCAAGTTCCTCCTCCTCTTGACTTGTTTCCATCAGTAGAAAACCAAGTTGCATTGTTCCTTTGGATTGGTTTGGGTCACAACAGAAAAGTGTTAGCAGCCTGCGCTCTGCCATCCCATTTGCTAATTGACCCACTTGGTTCTCTAGAGCCTTGATTGATGCCTCAGTATTTTCTTGAATCCATTTTAAATCCTGAACTAGGTCATCAATCTTACTGTCCAAAGTATTCAACTTATCATATGTTGAAGGCTTGCTGTTGGTACGGTGGTGTCTTCCTCCATTCTGATTCTAACCAGAGTTGGTTTGGTTATTTCTCCCTACCTTGAGAGTACCGGTTGTTGTTGTTGTTGGAGAAATTAACTTGCCTTCCCTGGTTTCCCAATTGTAATTGACTTGCTCTGGTGTATTCCTTGGTTAGTACATTGACCATTTAGATGGTCACCTCCACAGAAATCACAAATCAATGGTTGGGCTTGGATGGGTTGTAAGTGGAAAGCTTTGAGTTGTTGAGGGAGTGTGATGGCACCTGTCAGAAGACCTCTGAATGACAGCTAGTGGCTAGGATCAACTTGGAGCTGCTTGAAGTGTTTGGGGCTGAACCAGCATGAGCCTTCCTTCATGAGAGTCAACCCTTGATCAACCCTTGATCATTGACCAAGAAGTCAAACTCAACATGCAAGAATCAGCTTAATTAGGAATCAAGTTTTAGGAATTAACAATGAAATAGGATTTATAATGTAATTAGGACATGTTTGTAATTTTTCCTTAATTAGGGGCGCTACATGTATGGTTTTATTGGTTAGTAGGTTGCCTTACTATGAGGTTTAGGAAGTCATGGGTTTCTAATCCCACCTAGGATAGGAAAATTTACTCATCTTTTATTTTCCTATGTAAAAGGGGCGCTAATTAGGAGGTTTATTGGCTTAAGGCTTAGCTTAGCCATAAACCTTTAGGGGCATGGGTTTCAAATCCCACTTAGGAGGGTTTGCACCCATCTTTTTATTTTTCCTTTTTATTCCTTCTTATTGGCCCGCCCCCTCTCCCGCCCAACTCCTATATAAAGGAGCCTTCACCTCTTGTATTTCACACCTTCATGAATATAGTAAAGGCATTATGCCCCAAATTTCTCCTCCAATGTGAGTTGAGTGAGCTTGGTGGTTGTTTGCTCAAACCCATACTGAGACTTATCTAATTCTCCTGAATTAGTGGCGTCTGACATAGGACTTATCTGCTTGCAGGAGGATTCTTGCTTCAATGGCGTCCTCACCATTTCTTCCTCTCCACTTTTTCTTTCATTTTCTCTCATTTTCTATCACTTTCTTGCGCAAATATAGATGCTTCCCCAGCACCTCTATTTTGCATTTATTGCTTACTTTTTATTATGATCGGTTGGTTTTTCTCATTCTAGGTTCCTACACCCTTCCTGCTATCAATTGTATCAGAGCTCTGTTGAATTTGAGCAATTTGGAGCTACAAGGCCGCGGGTACTGCACTCTTTTTGTGCAGAATTTTCATCCACTTTTAGTGTAATTCATCCTTCTTTTCATTTGTAATTTGGACTTAGACTGTTTCCCGGGCCCTGAGATGCCTTTCTGCTGCTGTCAGCATTGTCTATTTGGTTGTTCATTGCTTGAATTCTTCCTAGTATGGGGTTGTTTTTGGGCCGCTAATCCCACCCCTTAGGTGTTTGATTAAATGCCTCTTAATTGCTCATACTTGTTCTTGAGTGATTCTTGCAATTAATTACTATAAACTGCTTGTTTGTTGGTGAAGTGTGGTAAGAGGAGGCATTGTTGTCTTCATTTTTCCAAAGATCGTTCACCTACATTTTCTCCCTTCACCATTAAATTGCCATCCCCCATATTCATCTCTTTACTTTCCGCTTTTAATTTTCCGCCATTTAATTTCCGCTTCTCCCATCATTTTAATTTCTGCTCTCCCCTTTACATTCTGTCATTTACATTTCTGCTCTCCCCATCCTTTTAATTTCCGCTTCCTCCTTTACTTTCAGTCATTTAATTTCAGTCCTCCCCATCCTTTTAATTTCCGCCACCCCGTTTACATTTCAGTCATTTACATTCCTGTCCTCCCATCCTTTTAATTTCAGTTTCCCCCTTTTAATTCTTGCCATTTATTTTTGCGCAATATACCTTCTTATTTTTGCCATTTTATGCGCATTTTTGGGCTCTTGTGTTGTTCAATTTTCTACTCTTGTTATGTCTGTCTGTTTGGCATTCTGATTGCAAATTTGGATTGACTGTTATCTCTACCTTGGACTTTCTCTGTTTGATTGTGCAAAACGCTCACCTATAGGCTTTCTTTTGGTTCATAGTATTGGAAGAAGATCAACAAATTCTAATTGTTTATTTTCCTTCAAATTTTAATTCCAATCTTAAAATTGAACCAAGTGTGTTTCTGTGACCATACCGGTTTTGTATAATCAACAAGGAAGTGCTAAGCAATTTTTTTGGCCATTTTGAAATCAAGTTGCCATTACGTTTTTACAGTTTTAGAAATCAGTTTATTCATTATTTTTGTTTTTCTGGGCCACTTGGACCAGTTTACTGTCAGAAAATTCCAAAAATATTACAGTAGGTACAGTTTATTTTCTTTTCATTATGTACAAATTTCTGTAATTTTCTGTTGGGGAAAAAGACAAAAAAAGAAAGAAAAGGCAAGAAAAATATAAAAAGTACGTACGTGCCAAAAATACAAAAAGAGGTGTAAAAAGCAAAAAAAGGGTGGACAAGTCAACAACAAGGAAAAAAAGTCAAAGACACTCAAAAAAGAGTCAAAAGTTCAAAAAAATTCAGAAAAATAGAAAAACAAAAACAAAGAAGTATCCCAACATACAGTGACAGTTTTAGTGTAATTTTTCTGTTTCATTTTCTTGTATACCGTATTTGAGTTGTATTTGTTGTTTCTTAAAAACGACAATTTTGGCAACTTTTTTCAAAAATCACCAAAAACAATTCTCGTTGCAATTCTTCGTCTTGTCTTGTTTCTTTGCACTTGTGTGATTATCTGTTTGAGTGCCAGCTTTTCTTGTTTGTCATATCAACTCCTTTCTTTTGTCTTAGGATTTTCCAATCGTCTTCCAGTAGATATTTTTCTTTGTTGGTGCGCTTCTATTCTGGGTAAGGGTTAAGACATAGTCTCACGTTGGTCTTTGCAAGATCTAACCAACCTCCAACCGAGTAGAAGAGGCAAGAGAGTCTCATTATAGAAAAAGCCTAAAATGAGTGACATACATGAGTGTTTAACTTTCCATTGAGTGTAAACACTTAGTAAGTGGAAAGGCCCAATTTCTTAAACACAAAAATTTAAAACAATGGGTAGTAGGAACTCACCACCTCCTTCACCTAGAACTCTAAGGTATAGGGCCGAGTTACAGCATGCAATTCATGATATGGCCAGAAGAATGAGGCATGAGATGAGTGAACTTAGGAAGGAACTAAGTGGGAATAGGAGGAAGAGAAGGCATTCTTCTCAAGAAGGAGGAAGTGAGGATAGATAAAGTGTGGTTAGGAGTGGAGATAGGTACCATCCAGAAAGTAGTGAGGGGAGAGACACTCTAGCCATACCTATAGGAGAAGGGAAAGGGAAAGAGAGCATAGGAGGCCTAGGAGGCGTGAGGAACCTAGAGGGTTTAGAGAAGACTACTATGAGGAAACCCCTAGAAGAGAAAGAGAAGACTATTATGAAGAGAACCCTAGGAGGCATAGGAGGGAGCATAGGAGAGAAGAAAAGCATAGAAGGGAAGAAGGGTTTAGAGGGGTAAAATAGAGGTTCCAACCTTTAATGGGAGAAATGATGTAGAACAATACCTAGAGTGGGAACTTAAATTTGAACAAATCTTTAGTTGCCATAGGTATAGGGAAGAAAAAGGTTAAGATTGCCTTTCTTGAGTTTAAGAATTATGCCTTAGTTTGGTGCCATCAGCTTCAAGCTGATAGAAGAAGGTGCAATGCTCCTTTAGTTTCCTCTTGGGAGGAAATGAAGTCCATCATGAGAAAGAGGTTCATACCTCAACATTACACTAGGGAGTTACACCTTAAACTCCAAACTCTTAAGCAAGGTTCTAAGAGTGTAGATGAATATTTTAAAGAAATGGAACTTGCTTTAATTAGGGCCAACATAGTTGAGGATAGTGAAGCAACTATGGCTAGGTTTATCAATGTACTTAATTTTGACATAAGGGACATAGTGGAGTTGCATCCTTATGTTGAAATGGAGGACTTGGTACATCAAGCCATTAAAATTAAAACTCAACTAAAAAGAAAGGGTAGCTATAAAAGAGGAAACACTAGTTTTACAACTAGGAACAAGGAAACCCTAAAGAAAGATGAGGGAAAGAGCCAAGAGAAGGAAGAACCTAAGGGTTCTAAGGTTACTTCTAACCCCACTCCTTCTACTAAAAAGGAAGATCCTTCTACTTCCACAAGAAACATCAAGTGTTTCAAGTGTGATGGAAAAGGACACATAGCTTCCCAATGCCCAAATAGGAGGGCAATGTTGGTTAAGAAAATGATGAATACACTAGTGCAAGTGAACATGAACAAAGTGAAGATGATGAAAAAGAAACTAGTGAAGAAGAAAATGAAGTTAGTAAAGAAGTATATAGGGACGAAGGTAAACTATGCATTGTTAGAAGGTCCTTAGGAAATCAAATAATAAGAGAAGATGACAAAGGCAAACTGTTTTCCAAACTAGATGCATGGTAGAGGGACGCATTTGTTCCCTAATTGTTGATAGTGGAAGTTGCACTAACATTGCGAGTGCAAGAATGGTGGAAAAACTTGGTTTATCTACCACTCCCCACCCCAGACCATACAAGTTATCTTGGATATGTGATGATGGGGAAAGGGAAGTAAATAGGCAAACTCTCATCTTTATTTCCATAGGTGATTATGATGATAATGTTCTTTGTGATGTTGTGCCTATGGATGCCACACATATTCTTTTGGGTCGACCTTGGCAATTTGATAAGAGGGCCATTCATGATGGATACTCTAATCAAATAACTTTTAAACAAGATGAAACTAAAATCACTTTGATGCCAATGTCAATTCAAGAAATATGTGAGGATCAAGCCCATATGAAGAGAGAAATAGAGCTTGAGAAAATTAAGAGGCTTAAGATAAAGGGTGAGGGAAAAAGAAAAAGAAAGAAGAAACATCAAAAGTGATGATAGAAAAGGCGAAAAAAAGAAAAACAAAAAAATAAAAGGGAAGCAATGTTATTACTTCATCAATTCAAAACTGCAAACCTTAATTGTTTTGAAGGAGATCAACAAAAGGAGCTGTTGATTATGGAAGGAGGAAGTAACAACATTACAAGGGAGTTTCCTGTAACCTTCCTCCTATTTCTTCTTCTTCTTCCTCTTCTCTTTTTCTTCCACTGCTCTCTCTTCTCCCAAAACTCCCTACATGATTCCCAAGTACTATTGTTATGAGCACTAGTTGATAAATGCTTGGGAATAATGAGTCTTCTCCTTTTGTTGGCTAAGGTTGCGCAAAGATGTCTATGGTTAAAGACCTAGCAAGGATTCACAAGTCCTAAAGGGAAGTCTCCACCTTCTCTTCTTTGTCATCCATCCATTTATTTCTCTTTTACCCTTATACTTTTCTCATTTTCAGATTTGAGGACAAATGCTTCTCAAGGGGGAGGGGATGATGGCACCTGTCAGTAGACCTCTGAACTGACAGCTAGTGGCTAGGATCAACTTGGAGCTTCTTGAAGTTTTTAGGGCTGAACCAAGCATGAGCCTTCCTTCATGAGAGTCAACCCTTGATCAACCCTTGATCATTGACCAAAAAGTCAAAGTCAACATGCAAGACTCAGCTTAATTAGGAATCAAAGTTTTAGGAATTAACAATGTAATTATGATTTATAATGTAATTAGGACATGTTTTGTTATTTTTCCTTAATTAGGGGCGCTACATGTATGGTTTTATTGGTTAGTAGGTTGCCTTACTATGAGGTTTACGAAGTCATGGGTTATAATCCCACCTAGGATAGAAAATTACTCATCTTTTATTTTCCTATGTAAAAGGGGCGCTAATTAGGAGGTTTCTTGGCTTAAGGCTTAGTGTAACATCCCGCATTCCATGAGCTTGTTTATTCAATAGGGATTAGATAATTAACCATGTGTTAGAGATTAAGAAGAAGATAAGTCAAGAACTTAGGAGTTAAATCTTAGAAGTTAAACCTTAGTGTTAAACCAATCCTAGGACTTGTGTAGCTTTCCAACTCTTAACTTAGTTAACATGTGTGTTCAGTAGGTCTAAACCTTGTAAGATCACTTAGGATTGTGAGTAATAGGTAGGGAAAGGGTAAGATGTGAGTTTGGGACCTTGTTAGAATCATTTTGGGAGTTTTTGGTCCCTGGTAATCGATTACCAGGAGTTGGTAATCGATTACCAGAGAGGTTTGCTGATGGTAATCGATTACAGGGTTTGGTAATCGATTACCAGGTTTCTGGGTTCATTGTAATCGATTACCAGAAGTGGTAATCGATTACCAGACCTCCAGGAATGCATTTTGGCCTCTGGTAATCGATTACCAGGGTTTGGTAATCGATTACCAGCAGCATATATATATATGCTGGTGCGAAAATTCAGCAGAATTCATTTTCTCTTCTTCCCTTTTCGAACCCTAGAGAGAGAGGGAGAGAACCTAGTGAGAGAAACTCTATAACGGAGCTCAAGAACGGAATCGAAGCAAGGAAACATCAAGAGGATCATCATCTAAACATCCTTTCCTCCTTAGATTTCTTCATCAAGTGAGTATAACTCACCCTTAGGTTAGGAATTGGTCTCCTTGCATGTCCCCTCTTCTCCCCTCCCTTTCTTGGCTGAATACTTGAATAATTGATGATTGTTTGATTGTTTGGATTATTGATTGTTTGATTGAGCTTAAGAATTGAAATCGAGAGTCGGAAACCTTAGTTTCGAAGTTATCGAAAATGTCGAAACTTACGAAACTTACGAAACTTACGAAACTTACGAAACTATCGTATTTCCCTCGATTTCGATTCATCTAAGTATTCTACTAAGTTTATACTCCTTGTTTTGTACCGATTGTAGTTAGATTGTTGGTTGAAATGAGAATCGAGTCGTATGTCGTAAAGTCGTAAATAGCGGAAATGTCGATATGTCCCTTGTATGACCCCGAACTCTCGAATCCCTTTCTTATGATTAATTGATTGAAATTGTGATGTTAGAAATGAGATTGATAAGAGGATGCTTGAATCGAAGGTGAAACGAAGGAATTTCGAAGTTACGAAAGTTACGAGACTTGTAAAAGTATCGAAACACTCGAGACGTTCGAAATCCTAGTTGTTACCACCGATTCAAGTAAGCCTAATGTGTATATAATTATGATTGTTAGATTGTATTGTGATTGATGTTTGAAAGACTTGGGATGATTCTAATTGGTTAGAACGGAGCGGTTCTTAATGTTCTTTAGTTTCGAAACTTTCGAGGCTATCGAAATGTTTCGAAACTATCGTAACGTCGAAACGCTCTATTCTCTCCAATTATAATTGATCCGGAATGGAAATTAAGGATTGGTGACTGATTATGATATAGGAATTGATGGGTAGTGGATATGAGTTCACATAGAACGTTGATTCTCTTAGCTTCGAAAGGTCGAACTATCGAGAACGAACTATTCATCAATTCGTATGTCTAATTAGTTATTCGGTCAAACACTGGGCTTCGGCCTAAGTGATTCAAGGGCTTCGGTCAAATAAGAAGGCTTCGGCCTAAGTGATTCAAGGGCTTCGGTCAAATAAGAGGGCTTCGGCCTAAGTAGGGTGGGATTCGTCCCCTGGGGAGATATCCCCTGTAGTCTGAGCTCAGGTCTAACTCTAGACGTTGATTGTACATGGCCTTCGGGCAAAGCATACCATTGCATATTGATATTTTTATGGAAAGAAACTGATTTCATTTACTTTGAGATTGTTACTTATTTATATTCTTGATATTGATTGGCTAACTATGGAGATTATTATGTGAATGAATGCCATGCTTTATTGGATATGATGATGTGAATATAGGCTAGTCCTTCATACATGTATGTCCCCTGCATTCATGCATAGAGTTATACTTGCTGAGACAATAGTCTCACCCCACGTTTCGGGGCTTTTCTTAGTGTGCAGGACGTTACAGAAACTACTGAGGATAAGAGAAAGCTAATGGAGTTTATTATCATTTGAATAGGAATTTCTTGTAATAGAATTGATTCAGTTGTATAATGAATTGATATTAGATATTGTAAATATGTATGTATGTAATTCTTAGCCAAGGAGGCTTATTCATGATTAGTGTTCAGTTTCAGTTTAAAAGGAGGATTCTTTCGGATCTCCGATATGAATTCATGGAATCCTATTACTTTAAGTGTAGGCTTCCTTCCTCAAGCTTCTCGTAGACGTGTTTATTTGTATGACTTAAACTAATCGTTGGAGAGTTTAAGTAAATTGCATGACGATATCGAAAATTTAACGAAGTGATTTCAAGAATTACAGGAGTAGTGTCTCCAACGGGCACTATTTCTGAGTTCTAGAAATTAGGGCGTTACATTTTGGTATCAGAGCAGTTCAATCCAATTGGACTGTGGTTAGGTTAGTTGCCCGTGACATACTATGATCTTCTAATGTTTACTCATCATAGGAACTGATCACTCTTATAATGGGTGATGTATGTGGAGATTATGGTTTGTTATGTAAGTAAGATACTTTGGTTCGGAAGTTAGGAACTTCCTAACCAAGTTAGAGCCACCCTTTTCATAGAAAGGAAGATATGTTAGGTTAAGTACCTAGGAAACCCTTTACCCTAGTAGCCTTATAGAATGTGACCTTAAAATCTTAATAAAAGTTAGACGCCTTTGAATTAGTTGGTAGTGAGTGGAAATTTGTAGGATGGTTGTGTATGGCTTATTGTGTGATTTCAATTGTGTGGTGTGTAAGATTGCATCTCATGAGTTGTATGTTTGTGACATTGTTGTGTGTTTGTGAGTGACTTGTATGAGTAGATGTTTGGTGTGGCTTACTAATGATTGATGTTAGTTGTTGAATGATTGAGTACATATATGATAGGATGTAATTATGTATGTTGATGGTAGTGATATATAGTTAACTTCTTTGAGTTAAACCCTTGAGAGGATATGGTAGAAGTAGTGAGGGACTATAGCTTGAGATACCATAGAAATTCCATTTTAGAGAAAAGGGTATAGGGGGCTTTAACTTAAGTAGGTTTAAGACCTCACCTAAAGTTATTAAGCTTAGTAGGAATACATCTACACATAGGCATATAGACTCAACCTTAGAAAGGGGAATTAGTGAATTGAGACCTTCCTTTAAAACAATGAAAGAATAGATGCATCCTTTAGGCCACGTTAAGGGTAGTCGGGAGACGGTCGAGAGAGTGAGGATTCTCTCGCCACCTTACCTTGTTTTGTTATGGATTACATGAACGGATCCTGAGACTTTTCCAATAGAGTGTGTGGTCATAGACCACCACCATCTCACCCTGTTAGTTTGTTACTAGAAAACTTTCTAGTGACCTTAGGAGCAATGCTTCGGTACCCAGCAAATTAAGAGGCCTTTTAGGAAGAAATACACTACCATTAGTAACTGCTAGGAGTTGAAGTTACGTTAGAAAATGAATGAGATAGAAATTCCTAGTGAAGGGTAGTGAGGTTTTTATTGTCTAGTGCTAGAACTCTTCTAGACTTTGTCCTAGTAATATTCTTAGCCCTAGCAAGTGGGTAAATTATGAGAGAAAACAGTACCTTTAGTTCCTTTTCACCCTTAGGAGAAACACTCTAAATTATTCCATCCGGACCTTTAGAATCATTATCCTAGTTGGTAACCCTAAGTAGTAACCGGGAATAGAATTGGGTAATGGCCTTAGCTAGGGGAGTCAGGAAGAACCAAACTTCTCAGGAAATCTAACTTAGTAACTCCACCATTCTAGACCACCTATTTTCATTTATTGTTATCAAGAGAAGAGAGAAACCCTAGTTATAGCTCCCTTAAGGAAGAGGAACCAACTTCAAGCGAGCTAGATAACCCCGGTATAGACTATTTTAAGAAAGGGTAGATTTAACCCCGAACTTAAGTAAGTTTCACCCAACCTGAAGTTTTGCTTTAACCGTGTATAGATAAGCTTAGCTAGTGTGTTATTAGAGGATAGAACTATTAAGAGGTGCGTTCACCGGGTTAGAACCTTGTAGCATTGGAATCCTTACTCAGTGGAGGACTAGGAAGTGACGTAGATTAGGTCACTCTCCTTTTTTTAGAACCCCAAACTCAAATAAGTTCAGCCTAATCGGTAAGGAGATATAGAGAGAGCGGTCCCCTTAGGGGATGGTAAGATAGTAGGGAGAGCCCGTTTGTCGTGACCGGAGGGAGAGGAGACCTCTAAGGTTGTGACATGAATGTTGTTTTTTTGTGTAATGTGTTCATTTATGTTTTTATGCAAACTTAATCTCTCGGAACACGACGTGAGTGTTGAATGTTTTGATCAACACAAACGTAGTAATTCGAGGGATTGAGTTTTGATGTTCTTAACTAAGTCCTTGTGAGATAAGTGGAAATTTAGAAATATAAAATCTGAAAGAAAACAATAGGTGGATGTTGGATTAGGTATGGAGATAGAAATCTTAATTAGTGGTAGCATGAGACTTTGTTCTCATGGTTACGTTTGCTAGGGTGTGTCTTTTCGAGCCCGTTTAGAAAACTTAGAGAGGATAGAGAGTCTTTCTTTATGTCTTTAGTATGAGTACAGGGAGAGAGTGTGAAGGAAGATTAGAAACCCAAGTTAGATGTAGCCAATGGGGAGCATAGCACCTATGTCAGTTAAAGGAGATCTTTTGATGAGCTAAGAGCTCTAATTAGGGGCTTTGAGTTTGGACTCAAGTCTTCAAGGGGGAAGTCAATAGTTAGTGTTTCCGGAGCAGGAGATGAGATGATTCCTTCTAAGAGGGAGTCAGTATCTTTAAGGGGGGTAGCCTCAGGCATCCAGTGTTAGGGGAAATTATCAGAAGGGAGTAGTGGTAGATTGTGTTTTTCAACCTATAGGATGTCGACGAGTCAGTATAGGACTTCAACCAACTAGAACCCCTACTGTCATTAGAAACCCTGAGTGGAAGTGAGAGAGTTTAGCAGCGGAAGCATAGTGGGAGTGCCTCGAATCCAAGCTAGATTTGAAGCCATCCAAGTGGTATTAGACCAATTACACAAGTCAGCCCGTTTTCTACCTACTAGAAGTACCTCCTTTCTTAGTAAGTTAGAAGTTTTGTATGTTAGGACGGATGTCAAACCTTTAGTTTTCCTCCAGTGTCAAGTAAGATAGAAATCCTAAGTCCACTCCTGAGTATTAGAATGTTCGTTATCAAGCCTGTGGGGAGGATTTCTGAAAACCTCCTAGTTGAAGTTAACCTTAAGTTCCTTCGCCTTAAGCAATTTTGAGGACAAAATTGTCTTAAGGGGTAGAGTGTAACATCCCGCACTCCAGAGGGCTTGTTTATTCAATAGGGATTAGATAATTAACCATGTGTTAGAGATTAAGAAGAAGTAAGTCAAGAACTTAGGAGTTAAATCTTAGAAGTTAAACCTTAGTGTTAAACCAATCCTAGGACTTGTGTAGCTTTCCAACTCTTAACTTAGTTAACATGTGTGTTCAGTAGGTCTAAACCTTGTAAGATCACTTAGGATTGTGAGTAATAGGTAGGGAAAGGGTAAGATGTGAGTTTGGGACCTTGTTAGAATCATTTTGGGAGTTTTTGGTCCCTGGTAATCGATTACCAGGAGTTGGTAATCGATTACCAGAGAGGTTTGCTGATGGTAATCGATTACAGGGTTTGGTAATCGATTACCAGGTTTCTGGGTTCATTGTAATCGATTACCAGAAGTGGTAATCGATTACCAGACCTCCAGGAATGCATTTTGGCCTCTGGTAATCGATTACCAGGGTTTGGTAATCGATTACCAGCAGTATATATATATATGCTGGTGCGAAAATTCAGCAGAATTCTTTTCTCTTCTTCCCTTTTCGAACCCTAGAGAGAGAGGGAGAGAACCTAGTGAGAGAAACTCTATAACGGAGCTCAAGAACGGAATCGAAGCAAGGAAACATCAAGAGGATCATCATCTAAACATCCTTTCCTCCTTAGATTTCTTCATCAAGTGAGTATAACTCACCCTTAGGTAGAATTGGTCTCCTTGCATGTCCCCTTTCCCCTCCCTTTCTTGGCTGATACTTGAATAATTGATGATTGTTTGATTGTTTGGATTATTGATTGTTTGATTGAGCTTAGAATTGAAATCGAGAGTCGGAAACCTTAGTTTCGAAGTTATCGAAAATGTCGAAACTTACGAAACTTACGAAACTACGAAACTATCGTATTTCCCTCGATTTCGATTCATCTAAGTATTCTACTAAGTTTATACTCCTTGTTTGTACCGATTGTAGTTAGATTGTGTTGAAATGAGAATCGAGTCGTATGTCGTAAAGTCGTAAATAGCGGAAATGTCGATATGTCCCTTGTATGACCCCGAACTCTCGAATCCCTTTCTCTATGATTAATTGATTGAAATTGTGATGTTAAATGAGATTGATAAGAGGATGCTTGAATCGAAGGTGAAACGAAGGAATTTCGAAGTTACGAAAGTTACGAGACTTGTAAAAGTATCGAAACACTCGAGACGTTCGAAATCCTAGTTGTTACCACCGATTCAAGTAAGCCTAATGTGTATATAATTATGATTGTTAGATTGTATTGTGATTGATGTTTGAAAGACTTGGGATGATTCTAATTGGTTAGAACGGAGCGGTTCTTAATGTTCTTTAGTTTCGAAACTTTCGAGGCTATCGAAAGTTTCGAAACTATCGTAACGTCGAAACGCTCTATTCTCTCCAATTATAATTGATCCGGAATGGAAATTAAGGATTGGTGACTGATTATGATATAGGAATTGATGGGTAGTGGATATGAGTTCACATAGAACGTTGATTCTCTTTAGCTTCGAACGGTCGAACTATCGAGAACGAACTATTCATCAATTCGTATGTCTAATTAGTTATTCGGTCAAACACTGGGCTTCGGCCTAAGTGATTCAAGGGCTTCGGTCAAATAAGAAGGCTTCGGCCTAAGTGATTCAAGGGCTTCGGTCAAATAAGAGGGCTTCGGCCTAAGTAGGGTGGGATTCGTCCCCTGGGGAGATATCCCCTGTAGTCTGAGCTCAGGTCTAACTCTAGACGTTGCGATTGTACATGGCCTTCGGGCAAAGCATACCATTGCATATTGATATTTTTATGGAAAGAAACTGATTTCATTTACTTTGAGATTGTTACTTATTTATATTCTTGATATTGATTGGCTAACTATGGAGATTATTATGTGAATGAATGCCATGCTTTATTGGATATGATGATGTGAATATAGGCTAGTCCTTCATACATGCATGTCCCCTGCATTCATGCATAGAGTTATACTTGCTGAGACAATAGTCTCACCCCACGTTTCGGGGCTTTTCTTAGTGTGCAGGACGTTACAGAAACTACTGAGGATAAGAGAAAGCTAATGGAGTTTATTATCATTTGAATAGGAATTTCTTGTAATAGAATTGATTCAGTTGTATAATGAATTGATATTAGATATTGTAAATATGTATGTATGTAATTCTTAGCCAAGGAGGCTTATTCATGATTAGTGTTCAGTTATTCAGTTTAAAAGGAGGATTCTTTCGGATCTCCGATATGAATTCATGGAATCCTATTACTTTAAGTGTAGGCTTCCTTCCTCAAGCTTCTCGTAGACGTGTTTATTTGTATGACTTAAACTAATCGTTGGAGAGTTTAAGTAAATTGCATGACGATATCGAAAATTTAACGAAGTGATTTCAAGAATTACAGGAGTAGTGTCTCCAACGGGCACTATTTCTAAGTTCTAGAAATTAGGGCGTTACACTTAGCTTAGCCATAAACCTTTAGGGGCATGGGTTCAAATCCCACTTAGGATGGGTTTGCACCCATCTTTTTATTTTTCCCTTTTTTTCCCTCTTAGTGGCTGCCCCCTCTCCCCCCAACTCCTACATAAAGGAGCCTTCACCTCTTGTATTTCACACCTTCATGAATATAGTAAAGGCATTATGCCCAAATTTCTCCTCCCATTGTGAGTTGAGTGAGGCTTGGGGTTGTTGCTCAAACCATACTGAGACTTATCTAATTCTCCTGAATTAGTGGCGTCTGGCATAGGACTTATCTGCTGCAGGAGGATTCTTGCTTCAGTGGCGTCCTCACCATTTCTTCCTCTCCACTTTTTCTTTCATTTTCTTTCATTTTCTATCTTTTCTTGCGCAAGTATAGCTGCTGCCCAGCACCTATATTTCGCATTTTATTGCTTACTTTTTGATTCTGATCGGTTGGTTTTGCTCAATTCTAGGTCCTAACCCTTCCTACTATCAGAGTGCCTTTAACATCTCGGTGAGTGCTTCTATTTGACGTTTAATGAGCTTGCTTTCAGCTAACAAGGCATCATGCTGATTGAGTTCCAGCATCCCTTTATTTGGTACTTGCGCGAGCTGTCTTCCACTTTGAGCTTGTTGATCGTTCTGAGCGAAGTTGTTAATGATCTCAAGTGCTTGATCAACTTCTGCGGATAAGATTGTTCCTCCTGCTGCAGCATCTATAAATGACTTTGAATCTGAACGCAGTCCTTTGCAGAATATATTGAGTTGGGCTATATCTTCATAGCCATGATTTGGACACTTGCGCAGCATAGACTTGAATCTTTCCCAAGCTTCACAAGTGGCTCATCAATCCCTTGCCTGAATGTGGAAATATCTGCTTTGGCTTCAATCTGCTTCCCTGGTGGGAAGAATCTTGTCAAGAATTTCTCCTCAACCACACCCCAATTGGTTAAACTTTGATTTGGGTGTGATTGCAGCCATTCCTTAGCTTTACCTATCAAAGAGAAAGGAAATAAGCGTAAGTAGCCAGATTCCAGATTACCTTCCTCGAATCCCATAGTACCAATCAATTCATAAAAATTAGAGAGATGAGTATTTGGATTTTCATGATCCAATCCAGCGAATTGATGTGCATTAATGAGGTTGAGGTGTGCAGTCTTCAACTCCAGAGTTCTGGCATTTGGTGGGAACACAATCCTGGAGAAGTGACGTGGTCCTTGATGGGAGATGTAATCTCCTAGCATCCTTCTTGGACGTTCCTCTGCCATATTTTTGGTTTCTTCAACAATTATTCTCCTTCTTCTCCTTCTCGAGTTTCTACCTCTGTTACTTCGCGACGTCCTTTCTATTTCTGGGTCGAACTGTAACTGATTGGGAGACGCCTGACCTCTCAGAAGCATAAACAAGTAACATGAAAAAGGTAAGTGTTGAAGAGATTTTTATAATAATAGAAAAACAATAAAATTCCTAAGAAGTCCTAAAAATAAATAGAAATCCTAATAAAAACAAAAAATTAATTCCTAAGATAGTTAAAAGAAAACCTGATAACTAGACCTCCAAGGTCTATGCGAATTGGAAACCGTTCCCCGGAAACGGTGCCAAAATACTTGATGGGTTTATGGCAAGCGAACCAAAAATCCAGTAGTATAATAGTATAGTAAGAAGAGTATCGTATCCACAGGGAACGGTCAATTCACGCAAAACTTGTGATCTAATTATCAAGGAGAACAACAGTTTAGAGAGTATTATTGCGGAAATTGTAAACAGCAAATTAATAATTAATGAATTAGAAAGGAAGAGTTAGAGACACTTTACTTGGATTAGGATTGGACTTCATATCATCACACCCTTTGTGCATGTAAAAACTATCTATTATTTTAGGTTTACTCTATAATACTGTAGATAAACTATATTGCTAAGACCCCGAGTTACCAGCAGCCTCACACACTCAAAGGTAATCCATGCGGGCTCTCCCAGGCGATAGACTTACCCTCGGCTTATTTTGCTCTCTTTTATTCCGTTTGTAAATAACTAATTGATAAACGAGGCCTAACAAATGAGATATACCTTCGCTAGAGTACTGTCACTACCCATCACTCATTAGATACATCCACTTCTCGCTTCCTGGATTGACAATCAACTAATCCTTTGCTATCGGTAATTTAATAACCATGCCTATCCTTTAGACACCCTCCATTAGAGTACTCACACTACCCATCAATCACTAGCAACGCCCATGTGTCGGTTCACTGGCTACCGAGTCCTCTTATTCACTCAGAGAATGAGTTTCTTCAGAATCTGCTCCCCCACTCTCAATCCTAGTCGAAACTAGCCTATAACTCCGGCGCAAGCGCGAAAGTTAGGAATTAAGTACAGAATAAGATTACCAATATTATAGACAGAGAGCTCATGAAATAATAATATAGAATTTATATACACTTGGGGATAGAATCAATTACATCCAATCCTAATGGAGAGTTAACTACACAAGGTAGCCATACAAACCACCGAAGATGTTGTCACCATCTTCAATCCTTGTGAAGCGCTCCTCTCCTACTCTAAAATTAGCTCTGGTGCATTATCACTGAAATATGACTGAATTACAATAATCGTGCACACTGGATTTGGCACAAGAGGTTCCTATTTATAGACTAAGGAAAGACAAAGCAATTTGGGGAGAAATCTATCTAAAAACGGCAACAGGGAGCAAATCAGCGTGACCTACGCTCCAGGTTGTGCTATAGCGCAGAATGGAGTGCAAGATCCAGAGAGTCTACGCTTCACCCTGTGCTATGGCGCAGGTGAAGCGCAGGTAGTGTCATGCAGCTCCAACTTTCTCTTTTTAATCTTGATCTCTCCCCGAGACTTGTTTTGGCAGATTTGTCTTTCCTTGTTTTCCTTTTCTTGATAAAATCTTTGCATTTACTGACCATCTTTGATTTATTTGGGAAGCTTGTCTGCATAATCCTTGATTGATTCGAAGTGATCTCCTCATTAATGGCTTCAAATCTTCTTCAAATCTTTATTAAATGTCTTCAATCAATCTCAAATCTTGTAGATATCTCCCTCATTTAATGCTATCTTTCTTCCAAATCAAATGTTTGCAATATCCTGCAAGAATCAGCAATATTTCTATCAAAATAGCATCAAATTCAAATCTCAGATTAATAAATACAATTTCTCTAATATTTAATAAAAAGGGATTAAACTGGGGCAAAATTACCATTTTATCCTTGATAAGTGAACTAAAAAGTACTCTAATTTATCAACTAATTTTCACTTATCACCAGTCTACTGCAGACAGCTGTACACAGCCAGGGGCAGTTGTAAATTGATAAGGACAGTTCAATCAACATAGCTGGAGACCCAGGCATCTCTCCAACGGCTAATTGCTTCCCTCTCCTATAAAAGGAGGTGTTCTCCCACATTTGAGGACACACCTTTCTCCAGAAGAAGCTATACCAATCTGCTATACAGTTCATATCTTCTAGAACTTTTCTCTCTCTTCAGATAATTCAGTTTCTGGTTCTAAGAGTATTCAAGAGAGAGAGGCTCATTCCTTTACTTCTGATGTGCCCAAATACTTTAATTTTGAGCCTTGTATTAATTTACATTCTTCTCCACTTGTTGTAACTTCTCAAGGAGGTGTTGTGTTAAAAACCTCTTGAGACAGATTTGTGAAAGTGATTTGAGAGATTTGATAGCTCAGGTGTGAGCTGAAGTGATTACAGCTTCTGCAGAAGGAGCTCTGCAGATTGTTGTCAAGTTGTATCTTCTGCAGTAAGAAAAACTTGAGGTGTGAGTTATTTGAGTATTGTTAAACCTGAAGAGGTCGTGGAAAGAATACTAGTGGTAGTGTATACCCAAGAAGATTGTAACTTAGTTGTTTGAGTAAGAAATCCTACTTGATGCAGGGACTGGACATAGCCTCAGGTTGGAAGAGGTGAACCAGTATAAAAGACTGTGTGCATTCTTCTATTCCCTACCCTCCCTGATTTCATGTGCATAAAGTATTTTAAAAAAAACTATCTAATACCTAAGTAAGTGTTAACAATCAAGATTCCAAAGAAGGAATCCTATCTTCTGCATACTCCATATAACACTAATAATACATTTTCTAGTAGTTTACCTTCTAATGCTAAGCCAAGTAACCCTTGAGCAGAAGAAGTATTAGAAGTTAATTGCAGAATTTTAAAGTGATCACAATTCATTCCCCCTTCTTGTGATTAAACCTTCAACTTCAAATATATGATAAATTAGAGTACTTTTTAGTGCACTTATCAAGGGTAAAATGGTATTTTATGCCCCAAATTAATCCCTTTTATTAATAATTATATAAATTTTATTTATTAGTCTTGAATTTGAATTTGATGCTATATTAAAATAAATTTGGCTAATTTTTGTAGATTATGGCAAAGATTTGATATGGAGAGAAGATAGCATTACATTGAGGAGATATTTGCAAGATTTGAAGTTTAATTGAAGACAATTAATGAAGATTTGTAATTTAATTGAGGACAATTAATGAAGATATTAGTTGCAATTAAACAAGGATTCTGCAGACAACCTTCCCATTTAAATTCAAGATACTCAATAAATGCAAGATATCATGAGGAAAAAGGGAAACAAGGAAAGACAATCAACCAAAACCAGTCTCGGGAGGAAATAAACTTAAAAAGAGAAAGAATGAAGTTGTGCAATCCGCGTTGCTCGCTTCACCTGCGCTGTAGCGTAGGTGAAGCACGGCAAAAAATTTAGCTTCTGACATCTGCGCTTCACCCACGCTGTAGCGCAGGTGAAGCGCAGAACTCGTACTGTTTGCTCTGTTTCCCATTTTAGATAGATTTCTTCCCAATTTCCTTTGTCTTTCCTTAGCCTATAAATAGGACCCTCTTACACCAGATCAAGGTGTGCAGGGAGTAGTACAGGATCAATATAATTTCATGCACCATATTTACTTTTAGAATAGGAGAGGCGAAGCGCTGCACGAGGATTGAAGAAGGTGGCAGATTCTTCGATGGCTTGTATGGCTACCATGAGTAGCTAACTCTCCAGTAGGATTGAATGTAGTTGATTCTATCCCCAAGTGTATGTAAACTCTATTTTATTTATGATTCCCTATTTTGTAATTTCGGTATCCTTATTCTGTGCTTAATTCCTGATTTCCGCGCGTGCGCCGGAGTTATAGGCTAGCGTTTGTGACATAGCGTGGATAGAGACTTCCAGCTAGGACTGAGGATGAGGGAGCCTAGACCTAGGGAACTCAAACTCTGATTGTTTAAGGGTACTCGGTAGTCATATTGGAATATATCCGGGGTCTCGTGATTGACGGGGTAGTGACAGCCCCCGAATGAAGAGTGTCTATAGGAAGGTATGGTTATCGATAGTAACATAATTGAAAGTTAACTGTATGTGAGGGATAAATGGGGTCTTGTGATTGATGGGGTAGTGACAGCCCTTGAATGAAGAGCGTTTATAAGGAAGTACAATTAATGGACGATTCAAACGAACGGAACAATAATTAATTAATTAAGAGCTTAATGAGCCGAGGATAATATGTCGCTTGGGAGAGCCCGCATGGATTATCTTTGAGTGGTAGGCTGCTGGTAACTCGGGGTTTTATCAATTCAGTTTGGCTAAGTCATTACAAGAATATAGTCATAAATAATAAATAGTTTTTACATACACGAAGGGTGCGATGATACGAAGTTCAATCCTTGTCCAAGTATAGTGCTCCTAACTTTTCCTTACTATTTTGTTTACTTTTATTATTCCGCAATTTATATTTTTCGCATAATTATTCTCTCAAAACCATTATTCAGACTTGATAAATAGATCACAAATATACGCGAATTGATCGTTCCCTGTGGATACGATACTTTACTTACTATTATACTGCTAGACTTTTGGTTCGCTTGCCATAATTCCATCAAGTATTTTCGGTGCTGTTGCCAGGGAACGTTTTGCCATTCGTGTAAACCTTGGAGGTCTAATTATCAAGTGTATTTATCTTAGGATTTTTTTTTATTATTTTTTTAGGAATTTTTATTTTTCATTATTTTAGGAATTTTAGGAATTTACTGTTATTTCTATTTATCATTATTATTATTAAATTTCTTCCACACTTACCTTTTTCAAGTTTTCTTGTTTTTGTTTTTGAGAAGCCAGGTGTCTCACATCAACTACAACTTGATCCAAAAACAGAAAGAACATCAAGGAAGAACAGAAGTAAAACAAGAGAGAGGAGAGAAGTCGAGAAGAAATCAAAATATTTTATTTTTAATTATTTTATTTTAAATTTTCTTTTTATAAAAAAATTATTATTATTATTATTATTTTATTATTATTTTAAAAAATTATTAAATTATTTTTTTTTATTTTGTTCTTCTCATCTGAGCTAACATTTGTTTGAACTTCTTGATTATTTCTCTTGTGAGGACAGGTGCAGAAGGAACAAAAAAAAATATGGAGGGCACTCAATCAGAAAGACTCTTGGTAGACTATATTATGCATCAAGGGCTACGTTATCATTCAAGTATTGCTCTCCCAATTACCACAAGACCTGTAGAGCTAAAAGCATCACATCTCCAGCTTGTTCAAGTTCAACAGTTTGCAGGATTAGAACACGAGGATCCAAATGATCATCTTACTACATTTTTTGAACTAATTGAAACTATGGGTTTTGAAGAAAAAGACAAGAGGCTGCCCACTTACGTTTGTTTCCCTTTTCTCTTACAGGAAAAGCTAAGGAATGGTTGAAGTCACACCCTCGTCAAAGTCTAAATAATTGGAACATGAGAAGAAAAATTCTTGAGAAGATTCTTTCCCATGCCACGTTACATTGAAGCCAAGACAGACATCTCTTCATTCAAGCAAGAAGCAGACGAACCCTTATATGAAGCTTGGGAAAGATACAAATCCTTGCTGCGCAAGTGCCCTAATCATGGCTTTGATCATATCACTCAACTCAACATTTTCTGCAATGGACTCAAGCCAAAGTACAAATCCTTCGTAGACGCTGGAGCAGGAGGAACTATTCTATCAGTAAATGTAAAGAAGGCACTCACAGTTATTGACAACTGTGCTCAGAGTGATCAACAGAATCTGTACTGGGAACAACCAACTCAAAAAGAGCCAAAATATTTCTCCCACACACCAATTCAAGGTAACTTTTCTAATTACAATAATTATTCTAACAATTTTCACAGGATTGGGGAAGTTACCAGAATCAAAATTTTGAGCGGCGACAAGATGTTGTTTCATTCCATAAGCAACCTTTTGAAGATGAACTCGGGGCAGCTAATAGGAGTTTGAAGCAGTCATTAGAAGCACTCAAAGAGGAGCTAGCTAATCTTTCTCAACCACCGCAGAAAGTTCACTCTTCTCCTAGCCAGTCACCACAATTAATTTGTGACTTTTGCGGAGGTAATCATCTCAATGGTTACTGCTCTTATCCATGCACTCAAGAAGAGCACGATAATTAAATGGGCAATCAAGGAAGATCATGTAACTTCTCCAACAGCAACAACTTTGCAAGCAATTCTCTAGGTTGGAGAAGTAGCCAAGATCAAGATTTTGGGTGGCACCAAGATGATGTTTCATTCCACAGGCAACCTTCTTCCCAACAGCAGCAAAACTACCCTTCAGTTCAACCAAGGCATTCAGACAGGGACAATCTTATTGAAAATAAGTTGGACGAATTGATACAATTTCAGTTGTATTATGAAAGAACAGGACTACCCGCTGACCTCATACCAGATGAGATGACCACATGTTGGAACGAGCAAATTACAACGATTACTCAAATCAACCCCAAAGAACCATGTGATGAAATTGTTCAATTGATAGGGGAGGAAACCAATGACAATTTAGCTGATGATGAAGGTGCAACAGAAGCAGAAAAAGAAAAAGGAGAGGATGAAACAGAGATGATTGTGCTTGAAGAAGAAATTGACGGTGAAAAGGAGGGAGAGAACAAAACATATGAGGGTGTACATTATCACAAAAAAGAGAGAGAGTAAACAAGGAGATAGTGAGTCAAAGCCCGAGGAAGGAAGGGAAGAGGGACCAAGCTCAACGAACTTGCCTTATCCAACCAGCTCTCCAAAGGAAGATCAAGAAAGGCATGGTGCAAGTGTTAAACCTTCCAGATCTCACAAAAGATAGGCTTGTAATCACACTGACCAGAACATGGAAAAGAGAAGAAAATTCATGTTGACATCAAATCCAAAGCCTAGAGCCAGATTGAGGACAAAGTGGTCAGGCATTCCATACCAAGGAACCTTGTGAAGCAAAAAGAATAAGATCTAATAACTTTGAATTTTCCAAGTTTCAGGAGGAGAAGACCTATGCAACTCACAAAAGACTCTAAAGAAGAGAAAATTCAGGCCAAACGAGTCAGCAACATGGTCTAACTCCAGACGCAAGACCAAATGGGTAACTTCGAGTCACAATCGGTCCGAGGCAAGAAGATAGGTAGGCTCACTGCCAAAAGGAATCAAGGGTACATCACCAAGGCTGGCCAAAGTATTCCAATATCATCCACCTTGAGAAAACAGGCGTCGAGCTAGAAGACGTTAAACAAGCGCTTCCTGGGAGGCAACCCAGAGATTTTTAAGTTTTAATTGTTTTAGTTTATTTTGTTTTATTAGGATTTTTCATTTTTAGGATTTAGGAAATTTTCAAAATTGATTGGAATAAGTTTGTGGAAAATAAAATTTTTAAATAATAGGAAGTAGCAGAGAACGTGATTGAAAATTGCAAAATTACGTTCTGTTTTCTGCGTTGTAGCGCAGGTAAAGCGCAAAAATGCAATTTTAGTCACTGTCTTCTGCGTTGTAGCGCAGCAGTACGAATTTTTTTAAAATCCTCTATTTTCTCATATACTATTCTCTACTTCCTAAGCTCTTCTTTTCACTTTTTTCCACTCACAAACCTCCATCAATTTTGAAACTTTCAAGCTTCATGTATGTTTTCTTTAATTTTTACCAATTGAAATCTTCATTTACTCTATGATTTGAACTTTAGGATAGCAACCTTAGGAATGTATATACTGTTGATAATTGCTATCTTGGATATGATTATGGATGTGTGGAACATGAAGAACAATTTGCTTGATTAGAATGCTCTTTGTTTTGTGAGTTATTGAATCTGAAAGTGTTATACTCTGTTTCTTTCAAAAAATTTGAACTTTCACTTTCCATGGATTCATTGAATGTAACGTCCTAATTTCTTTATTCAACAATAATGTCCGTTGGAAACACGATTCCGAATTTCTGAAATTAATTCGTTCAATCTTCGATATCGTCAAGCAAATCACACAATTGCTTAGGTAATCCAACGTTTGCTTAAGCTTCCATGAAATTCAAACATCATTACTTTCAATAAATTCCTAATTAAAAGTCTAGGGAACGGACCTACACTTTGGAGTGTTAAGGTTCATAAAACTCCTACCGGAAATCCGACAGAGTTTCCCCTAAAAACTGGAAATTATCCCTATTTCTATCTTAACTTGAAAAAGAAAAACACTAGTACAGTTTATATAGCACAATTACAATATCAACTACAACTAAGCCACCATGGCCAAACTAAGGTGTTTACATCCATACATCATTTAACTAACAAATACTATAATTCTCCACTAAGAGTCTTCCTCTGAACCTGGAAGTGTGGGTCCACTCCAAGAGCTTTATTTCCCATCTGAATGTAAATCTGGAACAACCTGCATAACTAAAATGTATCCCCGAAACGTGGGGTGAGACTACGGTCTCAGTGAATATAACTATGCAGGATGCAGTGTGGGGGAATACATAATTGTTATGCAACAGTTTATATAAAATGATCAGACAAGTCAAACAAATCTCAATTCTAAAATCTACAAACTCATAACCTGCTTTACCCGGCAGTCGGGGTCTTTTCACTAATTCTAGGGTTAGACCGAGCTCAGAATACAAGGAACGTCTTCCTTGGGGACGTATCCCACCATTATCTGGACCGAAGTCAAGATTTCATACATATTCTGGGCCGAAGCCAAACATTCTTATTCTGGGCTGAAGCCAAATATTTTGGGCTGATGCCAAACTCATTTTAGTTTTATTCTGGACCGAAGTCAAGCTTGATTAATTAGAGTGTGGTGGCCAATGGCCAAATTCATTTTCTTTTAAATTCACAATCAACAATAGATTATGCAAACTCAATAACTTCCAAAGCATTATAGAGCTTCAAGAATCATCAAATAAATCACCCAACAACAACCATTCCCACCAAATCCCAAAATTCCCAAAATCCATTAACCTAGGGTTCCACACAACACATAAACAACTTAAATCATGCATGTCATCTAATCCAACAATAAATCACATCCAAAAACCAAAATGAAGAGGAATAAGAGAATAGGGATCATAAGGGAGACAAATACTCAAGAAAGTGAGAGTGTGTGTTAGTTATACTCACTTGAGTGGAGAAAAGAGAGGAGAAATGGAGATGGGTGGGGGGATGGAGATGATCCCAAGCTTTTGATGGACTGAAGGCTCCATCCAGGCTCCTTCTTCTTCTTCCCCTCCTTTCCCGAATAGAGAACAAAGGAGATGAAAACCCTAAAAACGCAGCAGTACTGTTTGGGCTAGATATCTCCCACCCCAGACCTCGTCTCGATGATCTGACCGTCAGAATGAAGAACGAGGTGTTCCGAACCACCAGCCCAATTTTCAGCCCGCTCCAACGGTGAACGAAGATGCAGTAGTGATTTACCACCGCAGCTTTGGGGAAATACGGGAATAACTCACTTTTTTTTCTCTCTCAAGGTGATGGTGTTCACTCTCCCTTTTATCATTCTATCACTTCCCTTATAAGCTTAAGACCAATCTCCATGTAGTTAAGTGGAATGTCAAGTGGGCTTCCCAATTTGGGCCTATTTTGTCTCCTCTTTTCCTACTTACTTCTATGAAATTATTCTCTAGTCCTACTTTGAATTATGAGAGTGATTTATTTTAATTTGTTATTTCTTAACGATGAACTATATTTATTATGATAAATGAGATTCATTTCTCTTGACTAAAATTAAGGTTTAGATATCATATTTATAAAATATATATACCTTATTTATCACTCACTATTTGACCTATTTTCTAAAATTATTATTTTAACTATTATTATAAATGCAGTGCTATGCAATTTTCTTAATTTAATTATTTATAATCCAAGAGTTGCACTATCCTTCTTTATATGATTCTTATCCATACTCAAATTCAAATCTTATAATTATCCTAAAATTGTTATTACCTTCCCTCTAATCTCTATAATCTCACCATTCCTATTTTAAGATCTCCTCTTAAATTAAAATACTAAATTATATCCCTCTATTAAAACCCTTCCCTTGGTTGGATTTTCAGCCTAAGGCTTCATTATATTTTCCTAGATCCTAATTTTGGGATGTTACAATTCTACCCCCCTTAAATAAATTTTGTCCTCAAAATTTGCCCTCATTGTCCTCCTAACAGTTAGTCTCCCAATTTAACGCTCGATAGCTAATACCTCTATTGCTCAAGGTGGCTTGAAAAGGGTTAGGGGTTGATTGACTCCTTAATGCGACACCCTTAGTTATACCGCTAAGAATATCACATATGACATGTGACCAACGACTTACTGTTTTTAGAAACGTCAAAATACGGAATTATATTTTTTTAAAAGAGTTTTAATCGTTATCAACCTATTACATCTCTAATTTCATTTTAAGTATTTACGAAATATCCTTTCCTTAATTTGGAACTCGTTTTCCGAAAACATCTAGACAGTTATTACCTCGCGCACATACACAACAACACGCAGTTATAAAATCAGCATAAGAAAGGGAAACGACATGAAATATATACATAAACATAACATCAGTGTATCTCCAGCCACCCAAATATCTACATCAAAATACGAGTTTTGGTAGTAGACCAAAATAAACAAGACCTAAACAAAATACAAAAGAAGAGGTCGCTAAATCAGAGCTGCTATTACCTAGACTCAAACACACTAGTCCTACTCGTCACTAGAAGAGTCTTCCTCCGGCTGCTCCTCCTCCTCTGGATCCTCCTCTGAGTCTCCCCTGGGCCTCCTCCTCTCCGAGGTGTCGTCAATCATAATCAGATCTAGCTCACTTGTGAGAGAGCGGCCTTGCGCATCAGGACACATAAGCTGAGAATCTGACGCCTCAGAAGAAGGTGAATACCTAGGAGAGTCTGGTCCGACTATATCAGCCATCCGAGATGACTGTGACGACGAAGAAGAGATCGGGGCGACGGCGTGAAGGACGGAAGGTAGTATAGCGCACCAAGTTAGGTGGCGTCGGGAACTCGAGAGTCACAGGCACAATGAAGTCCAACTCTGGTACAAGCGGAAGTCCGGGATGAAAAATGATGACACGGACTTCCCCCGTAAACTCACATCTGCGAGGGATGTCTGTCACCCTCCAGGTGCCCCTCGGCATCCACCGTAGCCGCACTTGCATCGATGTCAAAGCTGAAATCTCCGATACCGGCTATCGACTTGACGAGAAGAACACAACAACAAGAGATAGAAAGGAAGGTTGAGAGAACATCGCATGAACTCACATCATGTAGGATACAGTAAACTAGAGCATACACACACAGGATATCCACACAATTCAATCAACAATGAATAAAGTTTATATCATCATGATGCATATAGACTAATGCATGAGGGCCCAGGGAAACATCACCACCACAGTGCACACAGCAACTGCCCGACCATATATGCAAACGTATCAGGAGTTAGAGTCTGTACTAGCGCGGTACTTATATTTTTCTTTTGGCCAATTTTATCCGACTTTCAGACAATCTCAACTGACCCGAAACCTTGAGAGCGATAGGATAGTCAAGCCTGATCCCCTTTGCAACTCGACAGTAGGGTGCGAGCCTATGTCACCTGAGCCTTTTTTGGAACTTGACTATCCTCAGGGCTGGTGTCCCTTTTGAGGACCCGCTGGAGTTCTTTGCAAAACCCAGTGCACCCGTCCCAACCAGTTTCACACTGTACCGAGTGTCACTGCCATATAGGTCGCAAGGTTTTCAACCTTGAACATCAACATGCTTTATGATGCATGTCACACAAAAATGCCTACACATTCACATCCTTACAGGCAAAGCCCATCGAATCATTCAACGTCACCACTTACCGTGGTACGGCCCGATTCAATGTCTTTCCTCAAGGAAAACCAAACAATGCTTTCTCAGCATACGCAGTCCTTACAGGCAAAAACCCATCGAATCATTCAACGTCACCACTTACCCGTGGTACGGCCCGATTCAATGCCTTTCCTTCAAGGAAAATCGAACCCTATCTTGGGTCGGAACCGCACTTTCTCTCACTAAGCTTCTCAAGTCTTATGCAGAAAGAGTGTATTGGTTATAATCTTTTAGGGTAGTTTATATTAATGTTTTTCTTGAATCAATATTCATTTCCACTTGAGTCCTATAATTCACTAAGACTTATGATTGTGTCTTATGGATAACATTACCTACCCTAACTTCTCTTGTATGCCTAATTAAGATTAGGTTTAATCCTTAATTATAATTAGTCTTCATTAACTGAACTATAATTAATCTTAACCCTCCTTAATTAAGTCTTAATCCCTACTTAAGGTCCTAATTAATTCTTAATTATCCTTTAATCTCTTCCTTAATCTTGGATTAAGCTTTTAATTACATTTAATTAAGGTTAATCATAGTTAATTAATTCTTAATCATCGTTAGGGCTTAATTACTTAATTAATACTTCATTAGTATATTGATTAAGATTAAAATTAATCTTCATTAAGGTTAATTAACTTTAGCCTTAATAATTATTCTTTACTTAATTAACTTAAGTAGATTAGATTAATTAACTTAGATAATTAATTAGCTAAGCCCACTAATTAATTTCTAAGTTTTAATTTTAATAACTTGGATTAGAGTTGAAGTCCAACTCTAATCTAAGCCCAATCTCATAAATTATTTTTGGTTTACTTTTAATGAGTCTTTGACTCTCTTTTTTTGAAGGTTTTGGCCCTGAACCAAGGCCCAAAGGTTGGATGACTCATAGGAGCCCATTTTTACACATGACAAGTCAAAATGTTGACTTTTGTGATGACTTTTATTTGGACTAAGTTTTGAAATCCGAATTTAATTCCTTTTATATTTTCCAAAATTTATTATTTAAATTAAAATCCTTTAGTAAATTTAGTGTTTTGACCTATTGGACCATTAGGGCCCAAAAACATGTTTTTCAACTTCACTTGACCTTTTTAAGATCAAAAAGCATTCTTGATGAGTTTCATCAAGAACAACCTCAAGAACATCAAGAACAACTTGAATGTTCATCAAAACACCAATTTTCCAACAACATCCAAACTTTACCATATTTCAACACAATCATCAACAAGCATTATAAAACAACCAACATCATGCTAATTCATCCAAAATCATCCATAACATATTCAAGTTCATAACTTTATTTCTAAGCTCATAAACATCATTTTTCAAGAATCAAACATCCAAACAATTTCATAAATTCAAAAACCTCATGCATGTTCATAAATCATCTCAAAAACACATTTACAACATCAATTAAAATTTTAGAAACATGCAGCCCCTATTATTTCAAAATAGTCGAACCATATAGGGAGAAAAAGAGAGAATTTTTTTTCAAGCAAAAACATGGTTTGCATGTAACCCAAAATATCATCCAAGCATCAACAAAAAATCAAAAACACATGCAAGGCTATTATGAAATAGCCGAACCATATCTCCCAAGTGATAAGTTCCAACAACTCATTTTTCAAGGGAAAAACAAGATTAAAGACAAGGATCAAGGGTATCCTTGTCTAGTCACCAATCCTACTAGAGTTCAAGTCTCCACCCTTTACCTAAGGAATTTCTTCAAAATAAGGTGCAGCAACAGTCCTTGAAACAGCTCCAAGATCCCTCCTTTGTTCACCAAACAAGAGTTTTTAAGGCTTGGAGGTCAGGTGTTTAAAGCTTGGTTCAAGATGGAACCTTGGCTTGAAGTGTTTAATGGAGATTGAGAATTTTTGGGAGAAAATGGGAGAGAGCTCCACGGCCAAGAGAAGAAGAGAAAGAGAGAAATGAGAGAAATTTTCTTTGCTTGCATGTGTGGGAAAGAAAGAAAAAAGGTGAGTTTGGAGTTTTAAATGCCATAAAGGCTTGCTTTTTACACATAGCTTGGAGAAAAAGAAAAAAAATACAAGTGTCTCTCATGCATGGCTCTCCACATGCACGGCTTGCAAGAGAAGTCAAGGGAAGGTTTGTGCAATTTTTCTGGCCCGGATCAAGAGTATTCGAGCCCGGTTCAAGAGACAGGAGGGGTAAAAAGGTCATTTTTCACAGAAAATTCCAAAATCCCCAGAAATTCTAGAAAAATAGGAAATTCATTCCTAAACTCAAAAATATAAATTTTGATGATTAAAAATAATTTTAATCACTCAAAATTCAATAAAACAAAAATAAACGGTAAAACGGTAAAAACGCGGGTGTTACACTTAATCTTGTCTCTCCATCCTTTACTTACCAGCCTAGTCTTGGGTCTCAAAAACCTTCCACTCTTGTTCTAAGTCTAACTTAATAATGTCATTGTCCTAACATTTTACTTTCACTTCCTAACTCTAGTTCCAAACTGGCTACCAACTCTCCCGTAATAAATTCACTCTTTCCCGGTTCTCTATCCTGCTCGAGGTGTCTTAAGGTCAAAAGGGAAGATGGGTGTAGGCTTCTACTGTGTGCTCTGATTAAATGGTTGGGTTGGGGTCCACCACCATAATCCCTACCTACACCCGATTACCCTGTTTATCTTTTGTCTTCCTGCTCTAAGGTAACTTAATTGCTTGGGTCAATTAGACTACGTAACAGGGTTGAAATGAAACGGGGGTCGTCCAACTCCTAATTGTGATTCCTTACTCAATGCTTAGTCCACACACCAAACCTTGGGGAGTACCTACAAGTTGTCTAAGTTAGTGGGGATCCTAATTTTCATCAGCTACATATTGATTCAACTTTAGGCTGCTGACAACCTGGTTGGCTCCGAGTGTTTCTAATTAACATTCTAAGTTACACTATGGGTTCCCATGTCTTCTCCTACAAGACTACCCCCCTTAAGGGCTCGACCCTCTCTAACAACCCTCAAGGTTCAAGTCTACCACATGAAACTACGATGTGGTTCTAAAAGCTAGTTGGTCTGAAACATAATCTTATTAACAACATCATCTCATCACTGGTTTCTAGAACAGTAATACACAGGTCTTAACAAAGAACATAAGACTGCAACCAAGTGTATACAACAGAACGGGGCAGCAACAAAATGGTAAAAGGGAGGTTTCTCTGATACACATGATAGAGAATGGACACACTCATATGGTTTATCCGGAGAAAAACCAATCTCATCTAACAGAACATGATAGGATGTCGGCCTGCTTGTACCTATCATTGCATCATGTGCACAAAATAGAAAACAAGATTATCTATCATTTCAACCTAGGAGACTGAGTACGAACATCTGCCCTGCATGATGACATTAGTAGTTATTGCCTAGAGCTGGAAACTGCAGCAATTGAAGGAACATCCAATTGCCTTGGTGGCCAAGGGACACATCCAAGCCTAAAATGATGACGGAATCTTTAGAATAAGAGGAATGTAAATAGAATGTTCAACACCTAACAAAGAATTCAGACCACTAAGCTTAGCTCCAATCTTTAACATAACACTAATTAGATATTGGTCATTGGCCCTCATAGGAGATATGCACTGAGTAACAATTCCATATTCCGCAAGATTTTCTTCTTCCATGGACTATAAGATCGGGGTTCTTCCACTCAGGAAGCAGACAGAGAAGAAATTGAGGGGCCCAACCTATAGAATTAGCTCTACAACTGATGAATTAAAAATAAGTAACTACCCGTGTATTAACAACATAGTTTGAACGTAGGTGACAGAAATGCCAACCCATGGGATACGAACAACAGTGTACTAAGCACAAACTGATACTTATAAGACTTCTACTCCAAAAGCACTTGGCTAAAACAACAAGGAATCCCACTCCTTAAGTGTCAATCAGCCAAGTAGACCTAGGACCAAAAGGAACTGACCATGATTGCAACCTACTAAGTACCTCTATCCATCCAAGTTTCCAATGTCACTCATTGATGACAGGAAATGTACAGGACCTAGAATTGAGCAAAACCAACCGATCAGAATCAACAAACAAGTAATAAATTGCGAAATATAGGTGCTGGGCAGCAACTATATTTGCGCAAGAAAGAGATAGAAAATGAGAGAAAAATGAAAGAAAAAGTGGAGAGGAAGAAATGGGAGGGACGCCACTGAAGCAAGAATCCTCCTGCAGCAGATAAGTCCAATGCCAGACGCCACTATTCAGGAGAATTAGATAAGTCTCACCATGGTTTAAGCAACAACCACCAAGCCTCACTCAACTAACAAAGGGAGGAGAAAATTTGGCATAATGCCTTTACTTCAAAATTCATGTGTCCAACTACAAGAGTGAAGGCTCCTTTATATAGGAGAGGAGGGGGAGAGGGGGCGGCCACATGAGGAAATAAAGGGGAGAAAATAAAAAGATGGGTGCAAACCCATCCTAAGTGGGATTTGAACCCATGCCCCTAAAGGCTTATGGCTAAGCTAAGCCTTAAGCCAATAAACCCCTAAAATAGCGCCCCACTTACATAGGAAAATAAAAGATGAGTGAATTTCCTATCCTAGGTGGGAATAGAACCCATGAGCTCCTAAGCCTTATAGCAATACAACTTACTAACCAATAAACCCATATATATGGGCGCCTAAGTAGGAGGAGAAAGTACAACAAATAAGGGTTCCATAGTCTAGAGTGGTGCATAGGACCATGTGTCCTATTCCAGGGTCAAGGGTGTCCTTCTGTAGGGTAGTTTCCCTGAAAATGTAGGTCACCACTTTCCCATTTCTTCCTTAATCTTAGCTCGTCCCCTAGTCATTGGTCCAGTGATATCCTTGACTGCTTCAGTAGGACGCTGTTGTTGTGCAATGTCATCATCCCCTCCCCCTTGCGAAGGATTTGACCTCAAATCTGGATAGTCATCTCCTACATCAAAAAGAGGAGAGATCAGAAACATTGAAACATTTTGCTTTCTGAGCCACTTGGACCAGTTTACTGTCAGAAAATTCCAAAAAATATTACAGTAGGTACAATTAATTTTCTTTTCATTGTGTACAAATTTCTGTAATTTTTTGTTGGGGAAAAAGACAAAAATGAAAGAAAAAGGCAAGAAAAATAAAAAAGTACGTACGTGCCAAAATAGAAAAGGAGGTGTAAAAAGCAAAACAAGGGGTGCAAAAGTCAACAACCAAGAGGAAAAAGTCAAAAGACACCCAAAAAGAGTCAAAAATTCAAAAAAAATTCAGAAAAATAGAAAAATAAAAACAAAGAGATATCCCAACAATATAGTGACAGTTTTACTATAATTTTCTGTTTCATTTCCTTGTATACCGTAATTGAGTTGTATTTGCTTTTGTGTATAAGCTTGTTTGAGTGTCAGCTTTTCTTGTTTGTCATATCAACTCTTTGTTTTATCTTAGGATTCTCTATTCTCTTCCAGTAGGTATTTTCTTTGTTAGTGCGCTTCTATTTTGGGTAAGGGTTAAGACTTAGACTCAACTTGGTCTTTGCAACTTCTAATCAACCTCCAACCGAGTAGAAGAGGCAAGAGAGTCTCATTATAGAAAAAACCAAAAAGAGTGACATACACGTGTGTGTTAACATTCCTTTAAGTGTAAACACTTAGTTGAGTGGAAAGGTCCTTAAAAGTTTAAACATAAAATCAATTAGGAGAATGGAAGGAAGGAGGCAAGGGGAAAGGGCAACCATGTTATTTAGGAAAGTCTTAGAAACACCTTTGGGTGAAGAAGAGAGCCAAAGAGAGAACCTATTCCATACTAGGTGCCAAATTGAAGATAAGGTATGTTTAGTAATCATAGATGGAGGAAGTAGTGTAGCAACTTAGCTAGCCTTAGGTTAGTTAACAAGCTAAACTTACCTACTACCGCACATCCAGAACCTTATACACTTCAATGGGTGAGTGATGAGGAAGAATTTATGGTGGATAGGCAAGTGAGCTTAAGTTTCAAAATTGGGGATTACCTAGATGAAATGACCTTTGATGTTATACCCTTAGAAGCCTCACACATTCTTTTAGGAAGACCATGGCAATATGAGAGAAGGGTAAAACATGATGGGTATTCCAACACCTATAGGTTCCGCCCAACAAAAGGTTAAATTCACCTTAATGCCTATGACCTCTAGTGAAATTAGGGAAGACCAAATCCAACTTAAGGGATTAATAGACAAGAAAAGGAAAGAAGAATCTAGGAAAATAGAAAAGGAATTAGAAAAAGAGACCAATGGGATCCACATGGTAAAAGAAGGTAAGATAAAAAAAGAAACCACTAAAGAAGAACCTTGGCTCCTACTGCTTGGTAAGGAAGCCAATGAAGAAGAAGAGGATCCCTTGATCGCTCTTGATCTTCCTCCAAACATAAAAGAGCTCTTAACAGAATTTGGGGACATTTTCCCAAAGGATATCCCAAGTGGATTACCACCTCTTAGAGGAATTGAACACCAAATAGATCTCATACCCGATGCTGTTCTACCCAATAGGCCAGCTTATAGGACTAACCCAGTTGAAACCCAGGAAGTACAAAGACAAGTAGGAGAATTAATTAGTAAAGGTTGGGTTAAGGAATCTCTCAGTCCTTGTGTTGTTCCTGTTATTATTGTACCAAAAAAAGATGGTACATGGAGAATGTGTACTGACTGTCGTGCTGTTAATAACATAACAGTCAAATACCGGCATCCCATTCCAAAATTGGATGATTTACTTGATGAATTACATGGAGCCTGCATCTTTTCAAAAATTGATTTAAAAAGTGGCTACCATCAAATTCGAATCAAGGAAGGGGATGAATGGAAAACGGCATTCAAGACCAAATATGGGCTATATGAATGGCTAGTTATGCCTTTTGGCTTAACTAATGCACCAAGTACATTCATGAGACTAATGAATCATGTGCTTCGAGCTTTCTTAGGCAAGTTTGTGATTGTTTATTTTGATGATATACTTGTCTATAGCAAAAGCTGTGAAGATCACATCAACCATCTTAGAGATGTACTTGAGGCACTAAGAAAGGAACACTTATTTGCAAACCTTGGAAAATGTATTTTTTATAAAGAATGTGTCACCTTCTTAGGCTATGTCATTAGCTCCCAAGGGGTGCAAGTAGAGATGAAGAGAAAATCAAAGCCATCAAAGAATGGCCCACCCCGAAATCCGTAGGGAATGTGAGGAGCTTCCATGGTTTCACAAGCTTCTATAGGAGGTTTGTCAAGAACTTTAGCACAATAGCTACTCCTCTCAATGAATTGGTTAAGAAAAATGTGGGTTTTAAATGGGAAAAAGCACAAGAGGATACTTTCAAAGAACTCAAAGAAAAACTTATGCAAGCTCCTATTTTAGGACTTCCAGATTTTTCTAAATCCTTTGAAATCGAATGCGATGCATCTAATGTACGAATAGGGGCTGTCTTAATGCAAGATGGACATCCTATAGCCTATTTTAGTGAGAAACTCAAGGGTGCAATGTTGAATTACCCCACCTATGACAAAGAATTTTATGCTTTGGTGAGGGCACTTCAAACATGGCAACATTACCTCCTACCTAAAGAATTCGTGATACATATTGATCATGAATCCTTAAGGTACATCAAAGGACAAGGGAAACTTAACAAAAGACATGCAAATGGGTTGAATTTCTTGAACAATTTCCCTATGTCATCAAGTATAAAAAAGGCAAAGCCAACATAGTGGCCGATGCTCTTTCAAGGAGGTATAGTTTGGTAGCTACCTTGGATGCAAAACTAATTGGTTTTGAAAATTTAAAGGGATTATATGTGCATGATTCCTTCTTTGCCGAAAAGTACAAGGCTTGTGAAACAATGGCAAAGAATGGATTCTATAGGCATGAAGGATTTCTCTTCAAAGGGGATAAGTTGTGTATTCCCCATTGCTCCATTAGAGAGCTTCTGGTTAAGGAAGCCCATGAAGGAGGGCTTATGGGACACTTTGGTGTACCCAAAACCTTAGGGATTTTACAGGAACACTTTTATTGGCCACATAGGAGCACACACGTTAAAGCACATTGTGATAGATGTATAAAATGTAAAGGTGCCAAATCAAAGGTAAATCCCTATGGCCTCTACACTCCTCTTCTCATTCCTGAGGGACCTTGGTTAGACCTAACCATGGATTTCATTGTAGGGTTACCTAGGACCCAAGAGGAAAAGATTCAATCTTTGTGATAGTAGATCGCTTTTCAAAGATGTCACATTTCATTCCATGCCAAAAGGTAAATGATGCACAAGAAATTGCTGATCTTTTCTTTAGAGAAATGGTACACTTACATGGCATACCTAGAAGCATAGTGTCTGATACAGATACTAAGTTCCTTAGTCATTTCTGGCGCACACTATGGCACAAACTAGGCACTAAATTACTATTTTCTACCACATGCCACCCACAAACTGACGGACAAACAGAGGTTGTCAATAGGACAATAGGCACATTATTAAGGGCTATGGTTCAAAAGAGTTTAAAATCATGGGACTTATACTTGCCTCATATAGAGTTTGCATATAATAGGAGCAAGCATTCTACTACTTTGCATACTCCATTTGAGACTGTTTATGGTTTTAACCCTTTGACTCCTCTTGATATTTTGCCTATCCCTAACTCTTTTTGTGGAGCATAAAGATGGTAAAGCAAAGGCCAAGTTTATTAAGAAACCCATGCTCAAGTAAAGGCTAATATTGAGCGCAGATTGGCCGCCCAAACAAAGAACGCCAACAAAGGGCGTAGGCGGATGATATTTGAACCTGGGGATTGGGTTTGGGTTCATTTCCGCAAGGAAAGATTCCCAAATGAAAGGAAATCCAACTCTCTCCTAGGGGTGATGGACCTTTTCAAGTCTTGGAGCGCTTGAATGATAACGCCTACAAAATTGATCTTCCTGGTGAGTATGGTGTGAGTGCTACTTTCAATGTTTCTGATCTCTCTCTTTTTGATATAGGAGATGACTATCCAGATTTGAGGTCAAATCCTTCGCAAGGGGGAGGGGATGATGACATAGCACAACAGCAGCCTCCTACTGAAGCAGTCAAGGATATCACTGGACCAATGACTAGGGGACGAGCTAAGAGTTAAGAAGAAGGAAGAAATGGGAAAGTTGGTGACCTACAGTTTCAGGGATACTACCCTACAGAAAGACACCACTACCCTACAGAAGGACACCCTTGACCCTGGAATAGGACACATGGTCCTATGCACCACTCTAGACTAGGTAACCCTTATTTGTTGTACTTTCTCCTCCTACTTAGGCACCCATATATATGGGTTTATTGGTTAGTAAGTTGTATTGCTATAAGGCTTAGGAGCTCATGGGTTCTATTCCCACCTAGGATAGGAAATTCACTCATCTTTTATTTTCCTATGTAAGTGGGGCGCTATTTTAGGGGTTTATTGGCTTAAGGCTTAGCTTAGCCATAAGCCTTTAGGGGCATGGGTTCAAATCCCACTTAGGATGGGTTTGCACCCATCTTTTTATTTTTCTCCCCTTTATTTCCTCATGTGGCCGGCCCCTCTCCCCCTCCTCTCCTATAAAGGAGCCTTCACTCTTGTATTTAGACACATGAATTTTGAAGTAAAGGCATTATGCCAAATTTTCTCCTCCCTTTGTGAGTTGAGTGAGGCTTGGTGGTTGTTGCTTAAACCATGGTGAGACTTATCTAATTCTCCTGAATTAGTGGCGTCTGACATTGGACTTATCTGCTGCAGGAGGATTCTTGCTTCAGTGGTGTCCCTCTCATTTCTTCCTCTCCACTTTTTCCTTTATTTTCTCTCATTTTCTTGTGCTTTCTCACGTGAATAAAGTTGTTTCCCAGCACTATATTTCGTGATTTATTTGCTTAATTGTGACTCTGATCGGTTGGTTTTGCTCAATGTTTTTCCTCTCCACTTTTTCTTTCATATTCTCTCATTTTCTATCACTTTATTGCGCAAATGTAGCTGCTGCCCAGCACCTATATTTCGCAATTTATTACTTGTTTGTTGATTCTGACCGGTTGGTTTTGCTCAATTCTAGGTCCTGTACAATTCCTGTCATCGCTCATTATCTTTACATACTTGGGTTTACCCCCATCTTAACCGAACTAATCATGGGGTCCTCACTAAGCGATAAGGCCCAACCATAACTTAGACATGGATAACAATGTTGTATGCCACAAGAGACCTAAGGTATGAAGGGTTCTCTAAGGTAGAACAAGGTAGGTATTGGATCTTGATCCTTAAACTTAATTCTCCTCTATCTGTTTATTGTACTCCGACTCTTATCATTTTCCTAATAATTTCAAAAAACAGGATCTAGGTTCTTCCAATGTAGTCTTCACCCTCCATTCTCTAAGTAAGCCCTTTACGCCTTCCTGGGTCATTTTCCCCTAATCTTAAAACTCCAAGCATAGGTGCTCCTCAAACCCAAATTCAAGGCTCTAAGACAATAACAGTGTCTCCACACCTAGGATGTTAGTTCCTCTATCCTCTCATGAATTCCACATGTCCTCTACAATCCAACCAAGCATGAAATCCTTAATTCGCGAGATTCAAAATTCTAAGGCCGTTCAACCCATATCCTAGAAATTTACAATCAACCCCTACATACAAGACACTCAAGTAACGTAGCCAAACATACATGTCATGCAAGCATTTAAGCAAAACAAACATCATAACTAATTAAAAAATCACAACCAAGTACACAAGACATATAATTATTCAAGCAAGCAACGTTGCACTCAGTCAGACAAATCAAACATTCCATTCAACTCAAGTAAATAACATCGCGAAGGTTCAACTACCAACAACCAACACTATCCTTCCCCACTAGGGAGTCTACTCCTTATGTTCCCTCTAAACCTCCTTCTTGTCTTCACCTTCCAAAACCAATTACGCACTCTCTCTCAAAAACTTCTACCTTACCTTTCCTTTTAAGGGTGCCTCATGTCCTCTAGGAACTAAAGATGACATCCTATGAGATTTTCTCAGGTGAAAGTCCTACTCTTTGGAAATGATACATGTCACTCTCCCTCTAACTATCAGGTGGGTGGCTCTAACCTTGTTAGAGAAGTGTCCCAAATTCCCTAACCAAGGCATCCTACTCACGTCATTAACCATAATCCTGTGTACAACGCACAAAGTAGAGGGGTGATCAGTCCCTATACTGAGTACGGAGTACGGTGGAATCATAGTAAGTCACGGGCAACTATCCTAACCACAATCCAATTGGATTGAACTGCTCTGATACCAAAATGTAACGTCCTAATTTCTTAATTCAAGAATAATGTCCGTTGGAAACACCATTCCGAATTTCTGAAATTAATTCATTCCATCTTCGATATCGTCAAGCAAATCACACAATTGCTTAGGCAATCCAACGTTTGCTTAAGGTTCCATGAAATTCATACATCATTACTTTCAATAAAAATTCCTAATTAAAAGTCTACGGAACGAACCTACACATTGGAGTGTTAAGGTTCATAAAACTCCTACCGGAAATCCGACAGAGTTTCCCCTAAAAACTGGAAATTATCCCTATTTCTATCTTAACTTAAAATCCAGAAAAACACCAGTACAGTTTATATAGCACAATTACAATATCAACTACAACTAAGCCACCATGGCCAAACTAAGGTGTTTACATCCATACATCATTTAACTAACAAATACATATAATTCTCCACTAAGAGTCTTCCTCTGAACCTGGGAGTGTGGGTCCACTCCAAGAGCTTTGTTTCCCATCTGAATGTAAATCTGGAACAACCTGCATAACTAAAATGTATCCCCAAAACATGGGGTGAGACTATGGTCTCAGTGAATATAACTATGCAGGATGCAGTGTAGGGGAATAGATAATTGTTATGCAACAGTTTATATAAAATGATTAGACAAGTCAAACAAATCTATATTCTCAAATCTACAAACTCATAACCTGCTTTACCCGGCAGTCGAGGTCTTTTCACTAATTCTAGGGTTTGACCTGAGCTCAAACAACAAGGAACGTCTTCCTTGGTGACGTATCCCACCACTTATTCTGGACCGAAGTCAAGATTTCATACATATTCTGGGCCAAAGCCAAACATTCTTATTCTGGGCCGAAGCCAAACTCATTTTATTTTTATTCTGGACTGAAGTCAAACTTGATTAATTAGAGTGTGGTGGCCAATGGCCAAATTCATTTCCTTTTAAATTCACAATCAACAATAGATTATGCAAACTCAATAACTTCCAAAGCATTATAGAACTTCAAGAATCATCAAATAAATCACCCAACAACAACCATTCCCACCAAATACCAAAATTCCCAAAATCCTTTAACCTAGGGTTCCACATACAACACATAAACAACTTAAATCATGCATGTCATCTAATCCAACAATAAATCAACATCCAAAAACCAAAATGAAGAGGAATAAGAGAATAGGGATCATAAGGGAGACAAATACTCAAGAAAGTGAGAGTGTGTGAGTTATACTCACTTGAGTGGAGAAAAGAGAGGAGAAATGGAGTTGATCCCATGCTTTTGATGGACTGAAGGCTCCAATCCAGGCTCCTTCTTCTTCTTACCCTCCTTTCCCGAATAGAGAACAAAGGAGATGAAAACCCTAAAAACGCAGCTACTGTTCAGGCTACATATCTCCTACCCCAGACCTCATCTCGATGATCTGACCGTTCCGAATGAAGAAAAAGGTGTTCCGAACCACCTGTAAAATTTTCAACCCGATCCAACGGTGAACGAAGATGCAGTAGTGATTTTACCGCCGCAGCTTTGGGGAAATACGGGAATAGCTCTTTTTTTTTTTCTCTCTCAAGGTGATGGTGTTCACTCCCCCTTTTACTCATTATATCACTTCCCTATAAGCTTAAGACCAATCTCCATGTAGTTAAGTGGAATGTCAAGTGGGCTTCCCAATTTGGGCCTATTTTGTCTCCTCTTTTCCTACTTATTTCTATGAAATTATTCTCTGGTCCTACTTTGAATTATGAGAGTGATTTATTTTAATTTGTTATCTCTTAAAGATGAACTATATTTATTATGATAAAATGATATTAATTTCTCTTGATTAAAATTAAGGTTTAGATATCATACCTTTATAATATATATATACCTTATTTTATCACTTACTATTGACCTATTTTCTAATATATTATTATTTTAACTATTATTATAATGCAGTGCTATGCAATTTCCTTAATTTAATTATTTATAATCCAAGAGTTGCACTATCCTTCTTTGTACGATTCTTATTCATACTCAAATTCAAATCTTATAATTATCCTAAAATTGTTAGTACCTTCCCTCTAATCTCTATAATCTCACCATTCCTATTTTAAGATCTCCTCTTAAATTAAAATACAAAATTATATCCCTCTAATTAAACCCTTCCCTTGGCTGAGCCTAAGGCTTCTATTATATTTTCCTAGATCCTATTTTTGGGATGTTACATTGAATGCTTGCAAAACAAATGGGTATGTTTTGTTTTTAGGAAGTCATTACTAAGTGCACTGAACTTTTATTGTGAAGAGATTAATTCTTTGAATTATGCATACAAATTGGTTAATGATAGGCTTCTATGTTCTTCATAAATTGGTGTTTGCAATAAGGCATCATGGAAATGAATGTGTTTTTAGCAACTAATTTTTTATTTGACTTTTCAGATGCCTAGGATTAAATTGTTGGTCTTTCCCGTGGCTTTAGCTCACAAGGAGAAGGCATTGGAAAGAGGAGAATATGATCCCATGAGAATCTAGAATGCATAAGCTGCTGCAAGGAGTTACCAGACCCATACCCAGACATACTGTTTGAAGTGTTCCGGATATTCTTGCAGTGGCCTGGGGACAGGCCTATTCATCCAGGTGGAGGTGGAGCAGCAGCAGCCGGAAAGCAAGACAAGGACTTACAGGATGAAGATTGATACTGGTGTTTTTTTTTTCTTTTCGTTTTTCTCTTATTTTTTTAGTTAATTAAGATTTTTGTTTTTGTATTTCATTTTTTTAAGGATTTTTAGGATTTTTAAAATTTTTTAGTAATCAGGAATTAGGATTCAAGGTTCAGTAATCAGGAATTAGGCAGTTTAACTAACCAGATTAAGAAAGATGATAGGGTTTTGTGATTAGCTCCATAATCAGTTAGAATTAGGATAATTCTTAGGAGAACCTATCAGGATAGTTAATTAAAACCAGTAAGTGCTTTATCAAGGAATTTTAGCCAATAACAGGTGAGCTGAGAACCTAACCACTGAAATTGAGAGTTTTTCACCGCTGCTTGTCAACTGTTATTGCTTGAGTTTCTGAATTTTATCTTGCTAGTGGAAAGTATGGAAGTGACAAAGGCAAATTTTGTGATTATAATATTTTGCTCAGTGCCAAATAGCCATCCTTGATTACATTTTTCCAATTTTTTGAGTGCCCATTTGAGCCTTTAATGTTTCTTTTGATGCACCCCAGCCATACTCAATGATTATATCATGTCCCTTCATACTTGGGATAGAGAGAAAGGTGCAACACAACAAAATGGGACAAAAGGTTGGTGAATTGAAAGGTCAAGGAAATTCAAAGAGCAGACACAAGAAATAAAAAAGAAGAGTACTCCCTCGTGAATAAATTCTCTATTTTGCAGTACAAAGTTCAAAAAAAAATCTGCACAAAAGGTGTGGAAATTGAATAAGTTGGGGGGGGGAGTACTTCTTCAAACAAAGAGGCCAACTGAAAAAGGGTGACAATTTAAGAATGACATGGTAGATGGAGAGAAGTCCCAAGCACAATCACAAGATGCTCACTATTAAAAGTGTTCGTTGCATATCTAGAAAAACCATAATTTCTTGATAGCCCAGCCTCATTACAAAAAAAAAAGACCTTTTGATCCATAATGACTATTTGCAGGTTTAAAAGTTGGAAACGACTATCAATTCTCGTTGCTCAACGGTGGTGAAATAGATTGAGGGAAACACTTAGCCGTGAGAATGAGAGAATTCCTTGATTCATCACTTATTGCTTTAATTTCTATTTTTGAAAAGTTTAACTGATGATTGTGTTCTGTTCTGATTGAGGATTGGTAAAATCTCTTAATCCTGATTTTTTCTGACATTTGGAAAGTGATTGTTGCTTAATAAGGAGATGATGGAAAGTTTTCCTTAATTGAAGACAATTAATGAAGATTTGAAGTTTAATTGAGGACAATTAATGAAGATATCAGCTACAATTAAACAAGGATTCTGCAGACAACCTTCCCATTTAAATTCAAGATACCCAATAAATGCAAGATATCATGAGGAAAAAGGGAAACAAGGAAAGACAATCAACCAAAACCAGTCTCGGGAAGAAATCTACTTAAAAAGAGAAAGAATGAAGCTGTGCAACCCGTGTTGCTCGCTTCACCTGCGTTGTAGCGCAGCAAATTAAATTTAGCTTCTGACATCTGCGCTTCACCCACGCTGTAGCGCAGGTGAAGCGCAGAACTCGTACTGTTTGCTCTGTTTCCCATTTTAGATAGATTTCTTCCCAATTTCCTTTGTCTTCCATTAGCCTATAAATAGGACCCTCTTGCACCAGATCAAGGTGTGCAGGGTAGTACAAGTATCAGGAGTATAATTTCATGCACCATATTTACTTTTAGAATAGGAGAGGCGAAGCACTGCACGAGGATTGAAGAAGGTGACAGATTCTTCGATGGCTTGTATGGCTACCATGAATAGCTAATTCTCCAGTAGGATTGAATGTAGTTGATTCTATCCCCAAGTGTATGTAAACTCTATTTTATTATTTATGATTCCCTATTTTGTAATTTCGATATCCTTATTTGTGCTTAATTCCTAACATTTGCGCGTGCGCCGGAGTTATAGGCTAGCGTATGTGACATAGTGTGGATAGAGACTTCCGGCTAGGACTGAGGATGAGGGAGCCTAGACCTAGGGAACTCAAACTCTGATTGTTTAAGGGTACTCGGTAGTCATATTGGAATATATTCGAGGTCTCGTGATTGACGGGGTAGTGACAACCCCCGAATGAAGAGCGTCTATAGGAAGGTATGGTTATCGATAGTAACATAATTGAAAGTTAATTGTATGTGAGGGATAAACGGGGTCTTGTGATTGATGGGGTAGTGACAGCCCTTGAATGAAGAGCGTTTATAGGGAAGTACAATTAATGGACGATTCAAATGAACGGAAGAATAATTAATTAATTAGGAGCTTAATGAGCCGAGGGTAATTTGTCGCTTGGGAGAGCCCACATGGATTATCTTTGAGTGGTAGGCTGCTGGTAACTCGGGGTTTTATCAATTCAGTTTGGTTAAGTCATTACAAGAATATAGTCATAAATAATAAATAGTTTTTACATACACGAAGGGTGCGATGATACGAGGTTCAATCCTAGTCCAAGTATAATGCTCTCAACTCTTCCTTACTATTGTTTTCTTTTATCAATTTGCAATTTATATTTTCCGCATAATTATTCTCTCAAAACCATTATTCACACTTGATAAATAGATCACAAATATACGCGAATTGACCGTTCCCTGTGGATACGATACTTTACTTACTATTATATTGCTGGACTTTTGGTTCGCTTGCCAGAAATCCATCAGTCAAGGACCATCATGTTAAATGAATAATATTTGGCTTCAATCGTTAGGTAACGGTGGCGACTTTAAGTCCCCAAGGGAGATATCCCTTGTAGTATGAGCTAAGGTCTAGCTGTAGGAAGTGATAAGACCCCTACTGTTGGGTTAGTTGTTCATGTCAAGTTAAACTTCAAGTCATTATTCATGTGATGCATTTATATTTATAAGTAGTATGTTTACACTGATGCACATCATTTGCTTGTGCCGCTACGTTTAGTAGTTTATGTTATAGTCGTTGTCTCAAGTTCCTCATCTAATCATGTATATGTTTTAAGTATGATTGGCATGTCGCATGTCTTTTGTATGATCCCCAACACTTGCATGCTATATTTTTGCTCACTGAGATATTAGTCTCACCTCATGTTTGTTGGTTCACTTTAGTTATGCAAAGTTGTTTAGCCGGGAGCATGGTTGGAGAGCTTGGAGATCCTTAAGTGGACTATCCCACTTATAATTTCTTATTAGGGACTTCATGAGGATGCTTGGTGTTATGTGCCACTTTATAGAAACTGTCTTTAGTCATGTATTTGGGCATGTGAATATGCTAGACCACTGAGTGGCTTATGAATTATGTAAATTATGATGTGATGGCACCTGTCAGTAGAACTTTGAGCTGACAGTTGAAAGCTAGGATCAAGCATGAAGCTGCTAGAATTTCTTGGAGCTGAACCAAGCATGAGTCATCCTCAACATGGACAACCCATTGACCTTTGACCTTGGACTCAAGTCAACATACAAGACTCCATCTAATTAGGATTAATAAAAGTAGGATTAATTTTAGGATTAAGATGTAATTAGGATATACTTGTAATTTTCCCTTTTTCTTTCTATTTTGGGCGCTAAATGAGTGGGTTTAGTGGCTTAGGAGTTGGGTTACCTACTTAGGCTTGGGATCATGGTTCAAATCCCACTTAGGAGAGCTTTCCACTCATCTTTTATTTTCCCCACGTCCCCTTCTTTTTGGCCGCCCCCTTCCATTATAAATAAGGAGGCTCTCCTCTTGTATTTCACAACTTTGAAAAAATAGTAAAGGCATTATGCCCAAATTCCTCATCATGTGTGAGTTGAGAAGGCTTGGTGGTTTTGCTCAAACCAACCAGAGACTTATCTGATTATCCTGAATCAGTGGCGTCTAGCGCTGGACTTATCTGGCGGGGGTTGCTTGCTTCAGTGACGTCCAAACCATCTCTTTCTCTTCCACTTTTTCTTTCATTTTCTCTCATTTCCCTTCACTCTTTTGTGCAAATATAGTTGCTGCCTCGCCACTATATTTCACAATTTAAGTGCCTGTTATTGATTCTAACCGGTTGTTTTTGCTCAATTCTAGATCCGTAACAATCTTGCTATCAATTGGTCATCAGAGCTTTGGCTTAAAACCTTGTGTAATTCTTCATCTATTTCAATTGTAGCTTGGACTCTAAACTGTTCTCAGGCCCGAGGTTTCTTTCTGCTGCTTTCACTTGTTTGATTTGCTTGCAATTGCTTGATTTAGAGGGGCTTTTGGTGCGCAAATACCACCCCATAGGTGTTTGATGAAATGCCTCTTCTAATGGCTCATACTTGTTCTTGAGTGATTCTTGCAAATTAAACTGCTATAACTGTTGTTTGTGGTAGAGTGTGGTAAGTGGAGGCATTGTTGTCTTCATTTTCCAAAGATCGTTCACCTACATTTTCTCCCCATTCCACCATTAATTGTTCATCCCCCATATCACTTGTTCATCTATTTACTTTTCGCTTTTAATTTTCCGCCATTTAATTTCAGTTTTCCCGATCCTTTTAATTTCTGTCATCCCCTTTACATTCTGCCATTTACTTTCTGTCCCCCATCCTTTTAATTTCTGTCATCCCTTTTACATTCTGCCATTTACTTTTTGTCCTCCCATCCTTTTAATTTCTACCATCCGATTTACATTTCTGCCATTTACTTTCTGTCCACCTCATGCTTTTAATTTCTGCGACCCCTCTACTTTCTGCCATTTACATTTCTGTCCTCCCCATCCTTTTAATTTCAGTTTCCCCCTCTACTTTCTTGTCATTTATTTTTACGCAATTTTCTTCCTTATTTTTGCCAATTTTGCGCATTTTTAGGCACTGTTTTGTTCAATTTTCTACTCTTATTCTTTTGTTTGTTTGGCATTCTGATTGCAAATCTGAATTGATCGTTATCTCTACTTTTGACTTTCCCTGTATGATTGTGCAAAACGCTCACCGTTAGGCTACTTTTTAGTTCATTAAGTTGGAAGAAATCATTAAATTTCAGTTGTTGATTTTCCTTCAAAATTTAATTCTAATCTTAAAATTGAACCAAGCGAGTTTCTGACACCGTTTTGTGTTTCTATGATGAACAAGGAAGTTCTAAGCAACTTTTTTGGAATTTTTTGAAATCAGTTCGCCATACCATTTTATTTTACAGTTTTTAGATTTCAGCCTTTCTGTTTTGTTTTCTGGTACCATTTTGACCAGTTGTAATTCAAAAAAAAAAAAAAAAATATTTTAGGTAGATTCCTATTTTTGTAATTTTGTACAAATTTCTGTAACTTTCTGTTGGGGCAAAAAGAAAAGAAAGAAAAGAAGCAAAAAGATTTCAGAAAAATTATATTGCCAAAAATACAAAAAGAGGTGCAAAAAGAAAAAAGGGTGCAAAAGTCAAAAAAAAGAGAAAAAGTCAAAAGACACCAAAAAAAATTCAAAGATTAAAAAAATAGAGAAAACAACAAAAAGAAAGCCCAAATACAGTTGACATTTTACTGTAATTTTTCCTTTCATTTTCTTGTATATAGTATTTTTGAATTGTAATAGTTGTTTTTCAAAAACGACTATTTGGAAACTCGTTTTCAAAACTTACCAAAAAAATCTCTTTGCAATTTCTTTTGCTTGTCTTGTTTGCACTCCATTCTTGTGTATAAGCTTTCCTGAGTGCTTGCTTTTCTTGTTTGTCTATATCAATTCTTTGTTTTGTCTTAGGCAATTCCTAGTCCTTTCAGTAGCTTTTTCCTTTTGCTCTGCGCTTCTATTTGGGAAGGGTTAAGATTAAGTCTCATTATTGGTCTTTGCAAGATCAATCCAACCATACCTTGAGTAGAAGAGGCAAGAGAGTTTTCATTATAGAAAAAGCTAAAAAAGAGTCACATACACGAGTGTTACATTCCATTGAGTGTAAACACTTAGTTGAGTGGAAAGGTCCATTTAAAAATAAAAACTTAAAAACAATGGGTAGTAGAAACTCACCACCTCCTTCACCTAGGAGGGAGAGAAGACACTCTTCTCGAGAAGGAGGAAGTGAGAGTAGATGTAGGAACCACAAGAAACACTAGAAGGGGGTTGAATAGTGTTTTAAAAACTTTAAACTTTTAGGAAACCCTTTTTCTAAACATCAAATAAACTTTTGCAAGTTACTATGAAAAACTCTTTTAGCGGAAAGTAAAGATTATCAAAGTCAGGTGAAGTCTATGAAAATAAGTTTTTCAAAGATTTGTTGAATTTAATGAAACAGATAAGCTTTCTAAAAACACTTCAGAAGGTTCAATAAAAACATTTTTCAAAACTTTGTTTAAACCTGATTTTATTAAATATCAACTTCAAAATATAAAATATGTTGTTTGAAAAATGTTTTATATTGTTTTCCATTTGATTCAGTTACTTGCTGAAAACTGAGTTATTAGTTAACTTGTTGAACCACTTCAGAAGGTTCAGTAAATACTCTTATCAAAACGATTTGCTTAACAATGAAGTTTTGTTGCGCTAATACAAATCCACTTTTCAAACCCTTCCTGGTTAGAGATTAACAGATGGAAAGCAGAATGTAAAGAGTGGGTAAGAGAAATTTCCAAAAGAATTTATCCTGGTTCCATCCACTAACCCGTCAGTGTCCATCCAGTCCGCAGGAAAACCACACGATTTTCCACTATCTGATCACAGATACAAGTATTCTTTTTCCCACCGCTCCACATCGAGTATTCTTTGTTTTCAACTGCCGCTACAGGAAATTCATGCAGTGTCTTTTCACACCTGACCTCTCCAGTCCTTAACACAACTATTCTTTCTCACAAGCCTCTCTAGGCTCTCGCCAGAGTATTGTTTCTTCCTCCAAGCCTCTCCAGGCTCTCAAAGTATTATTTCTTCCTCCAAGCCTCTCCAGGCTCACTGAGTATTATTTCTTCCTCCAAGCCTTTCCAAGCTCTCAGAAACTTAATGTGTTTACAATGATGAATGGTTTACGTTTCAAACGAACTTAAACTTCAGTTTCTTGTACAAGATTACTGAGTACAACTCAGAAAACAGAGAGTAAATTCTAAGTACAAGGAAGGACAGATATAGGTTATAACTTAGATTCTATAGTCTCTGTTTCCACCTCTTCTTTTCTTCTTAGAGTTTAAACTGATAATATATTCTCTTCAGCTTTCTCCAGTTCTCTCTGTGGATTTGCCATTAATATTTCATATTATGAGATTCATGGCAGCCTCTTTTCTTTTCTTCTTTTTCTATTCTTTTCTTCCATTGATTCTTTTTGATGCCTTGCCATTTGATAATTCATATCATTTGATTCATGGCTTGCATTCCTTTTCTCCAATTTCCTTATAACTCCTTCACTCCTCTCTCGTCTCTTGGTCGTCTGTAATAGAAGGATATAAGGACGTATTTTATAGAATCTGGAAATATGTCCGTTGGAGATTTCTTTGTATACCGTTGAAGAGTTTCTCTTCTATTATCTTCAGACTTGAGAAACTAGCAGTTGAGGAATATATGGTATACAATTGAGAAAGATGATTAAGATCATAGAGCCGTTGTGAGATAGCTTCTCTTTGCTTAGCTTCTGACTTTGAGCAGAGTAGGTGTGTAGATATAAATCTTGTTCTAACAAACACAACTTTTGGCTCATGAATATTTCTTGAGAGAGTAGTTGATTCTTCAGCAGGTTTGCTTTCTTATCTCTCTCTTTCTACATTGTACGAAGTCTGTTGTCTGGATAGAGATGATGTTTTTAATCATTGAACTTATCTTTTATCCTTTATGAGTTTTATCTTTCTTCTTGTAAGGATTCAGACTTCTGATTGCGTATTGCATAGTTGGTACAGAAGTAGGTGTTCAGCAGTGCTGACCTATCTCTAACCTCCATTTACTTTTCTCCAATAGGTTTCCTCTTTTATGTACGATGTTCCTTAGAATGAGGAAAACATCTTTCGTTGTTACTTCCTTTGTAGATGATGGCATAAGACGTTTAGAACCCTTTAGGTCTTTATGGAGAGAGTCTTTGCCTTTGTTGAAGTTTCTCATCGTAGAAGATTTAAACACGTCATCAGAGAGTTGAGAGAGCCTTCAGTGAGTTCACATTCTTCAGCATGTTGTATGTCTCAGAAGGTTGATCACTTCAGCATGTTGATCATTTCGTCATGTTTGACTCTTCTTAGTTCTTGACGTTTTCAGATATCTTGATTCTTCATATTGTTGCTATTGGCAGAAGGTTGCTTTCTGATTGGCGATCTTCTTGAAGACTTTCTTTATTTCAGCTTGCAAATGTGCTTCTTTTCTTCATTCCCAATACTTTCAACATGTTGATCAATTCTTCGGATAGTTTGTTGTATTATTCTTCTTTTTAGCTTGTTGCTTCTTCCTTACTTCTATTGTTCTTCTTTTAGTCAGGTCATCTTCAAAGTGTTGCTTCAATGTATTTCTCTTTTTCTTGGTATGATGTTCTTCTTTATCAGGTTTCTTCTTTCAGCAGGTTGCTTCTACAAAGTTCCTGTAAAACACAGAAAAATACCTTTCTCAGTAGCACCTGTGTTCTTATAGTCTAGTCTAATTTGTTAATCATTAAAACCAAGGATAATAAGTCTTGAATCTAATTTAAATACTTAAATTAATTCCGAGACTCAACAGTAGATACAACATAGTGAGAAGTGAAGATAAATACCACCCTGAGAGTAGTGAGGGAGAGAGAGACATTCAAGTCATACTCTTAGGAGAAAGGAAGTAGGGAATAGAGAACATAGGAGACCTAGGAGGCGTGAGGAAGCTAGGAGGCATAGAGAAGAGTACTATGATGAAGAACCTAGAAGGGATAGAAAAGACTACTATGAGGATACCCATAGGAGGCATAGAAGAGAGCATAGGAGGGAAGAGGAACCTCAAAGGGAAAAAGGGTTCAAGGAAGTTAAAATAGAAGTCCCAACCTTCAATGGAAGGAATGATGTAGAGCAATACCTAGAATGGGAAATTAAAATACAGCAAATCTTTAGTTGCCATAGGTATAGGGAAAAAGAGAAAGTTAAGATAGCCTCTCTTGAATTCAAAAATTATGCTTTGGTTTGGTGGCATCAACTTCAAGCGGATAGAAGAAAGTGCAATGCTCCTTTTCTTTCCTCTTGGGAGGAAATGAAGTCCATCAAGAGAAAGAGGTTCATACCTCAACATTACACTAGGGAGTTTCACATCAAACTCCAAACACTTAAGCAAGGTTCTAAGAGTGTAGATGAATATTTAAAGAAATGGAACTTGCTTTGATAAGGGCAAACATAGTTGAGGATAGTGAAGCAACTATGGCTAGGTTTATCAATGGACTTAATTTCTCACTCCCTTTCTAACTTACCTTTAGTTGATCTTAGGTCCTATTTTTCCGGGATGTTACATTTCTACCCCCTTAAAAGGAATTTTGTCCCCAAAATTAATCTGGTTATCTTTCAACACCAATTCACCTTCTATCTCCTTATTCCTCGGAATACATGTTAGGAACCTATACCCCTCTCCCAAGTTCAAAGTATGGTTTCTATAACAGGTTCTCACACTATTTACTCCATTCTAATATACTCAATTAATTTAGTTAGACAACTTACCTAGTAGGATCTAAAGAAAATAAAAGAGTTCACGCAACAACTGAGTAAGGGTTCTAATTCAATACCTAATCCCAATAGCCATTGGTTGGTTTTAAAACTTATGTTTTTAATGGCCCAGCTATGCTTAGGATAATTCTAGGTGATTTACAGGTTTATATTCTAAGCCCTACAATGATAATAACGATAAACCATGCACATATAATTACTTAACCCCTTGAATCACTAAGTTTGTGTTGGCGAAATAGGCCAACACTCACGTCATGCTCAAGGAATTAAGTTCACAAAAATTACAAAACCAAATACCACACCAAAGTGTGAAAAAAATCCCTCATTCTTCTAAGAAAACATTGGGATTCTAACAAACACTCATGCCATAAACGTAGGTGAAATACCTACCGGTCACAGCATGAACACGGTACACTCTCCTAATCTCCTATCTTCCCGTAATGGGATCTTTCTCTACCCCACCCGACCGGTTAGAGCTTGTACTTAGTTTGGTTCTAAGTTCTCATTGGAAAAGGAAAGTGACTTAAGGTCATCCACACCCTGGCCCTCCTATAAGTAAGGATTTCCAAATTCCTTAAAGTTCTAACCTACTGCGTGAGTCTTACAATCTCATAATCCTTTCTAACACTCTGGGCCAAGCCTAACTATCCACAGTCAAGTCTAACTTTCAGGTTGGTTAGAACTTAGGTGTGCTCGTGTACTGAGTACCCACTGTGGCTTCACATGCCCTTTCCCGTAAAGCTACCCCCCCTTAAAGTTTCAAGCTCTCCCTAATATCCCTCAGTGTACTAATTTTTAATTCCTCCATTGGAGGTATTGAACCTAAACCCCGAGGTATAAACTAACTTGTGCCTCCCTTCAAAATTTCCCTATTTCAGTTTGGGTTGTTGGTATATACAGATATGGTTACAACTACCACATTTAAGTATGTATAGTTTAAGGTTCTAGTATTTCTCTCATGGAATTCATGGATAAGGTGAGGTATTTGAGTGGCTGGACAATTTCTTGGATAACTTTAAGCTGACCTAGGTAATTTTTCTTGTTTTACTCATTTCTCAACGGGACTTCAAATTCTATTCCCTCTCTTTTCTAATTGGTTCAAAGATGTCTAAATTACTCCTACTATTTATTTATTTATTATTTATTTATTTATCCTTACTAAAGTGTTTGATTCACTTACTATATGCTTTGATAATCCCCTCTGTTGATTCCTAATTCCTTTCTAAGAGGTTACCCATAATGTGGCTTAATTGGGAAAATCTCATTCTCGCTTAAGTTTGTAGGCACTACACTGCTACCTTATGAAATTTGCACTACAACTCCTAATTTTCTTGACTAAGGTTCTTCTCCCTTAAGAAGGTTGTAACAAAGGTTGCTCTCCCCTAATATTAATTGGTTCAATTAGGTGTCTTGGATGGTGTTTTAGCTAAATTGGCTTTCCAGGGAAAAATATGGTTTGTTCTCGCTACCCTGGCTAAAGACCTTTACCCCACTCCTCTCCCGAGTACTTCTCCGAGTCCTCGAGGGTAAAACCGATATGGTTAGACTAAAGGTATGGACGAAGTGCTCACATTTGACAAATTCTAGATTTACAGGGTTATAAGACTTGACCTTCTAAGATTACTAAGTGTCTTCTAAAGGTAGAATAGAAAGAGCGGAAGTATGATTCTCCCGAAAAAACTTACCCACTCGGTAGGGTTAAAGATGTTACTAATTGTAACTCATGATAGGGTAAAGTACTATGTAACTGAAAACTCACTACCCATTCGGCAGGTCCCCTAACTACTCCAAGATGACTTAAGGAATACACCTATTCTCATATCATCCCAAAAGAAATCTCACTCCTTAACCCTTCCTAACTTATGTTTTAAATGTCTATGTTATTCGCACTATGTTGCTAATTTAGGGTAGATCTTGGACCTATATAATTTTCAATCTCTACATACCCTCCTAAATGTTCATATCTCTTCTGCATACCTATGTAAGCTTTGGTTCACTCTAAATAGGATAGCTATCCTAATCTGGATTAACATTCCCATATTCCCTCTAATGTGACCTCAACAGCTGTTTGCATTTCAAGAAACTTTAAGTATATGATTTACTACCTAACAAACACTTACACTCTAACACAATAAACCAAGAAATTACTCATACAAACTAATGTCACAAACTGATAGCAAGTCACATAGCACATTCAAATCATACAGTTACACAATCAAGAATATATTATAAGTCGAACAACAACCATCCTCCAAAAATAATGAATCTATCTTAACTAACTTCCTCAGAGGTGCTTTATATTCACTAGGCTTTAGGGTCACATTCTATAAGACTTCCATGGTGAGGATATCGTTCTTAAGAAATAAACCTAGGTTAATCTCTTTCTAATACAAAATGGGTGGCTCTAACCTTGTTAAGGAAGTGTTCTAACTTCCTAACCAAGGTAGCCTACTCACATAACTAAGCAAAATCTGTGTACAACGCCCATACTATAGGAGTGATCAGTCCCTATAAAGAGTACGTGTACTGCAAGATCATAGTAAGTCATCGGCAACTAACCCAACCACAGTCCAATTGGATTGAACTGCTCTGATACCAAATGTAACGTCCTAATTTCTCAACTCAAAAATAATTCCTGTTGGAAACCTTATTCCTGAATTTCAGAAATCACTTCGCTCAATTTCGATATCGTCAAACAAAAGCTTAGGCTTTCCAACGATTTACTTAAGTTGTTACCAATACATACATCACAATCTCATACAATTGAAAATCTTAATTAAACTTAAGGAAAGAACCTACACTTGGAGTGTTGTGGTTCATAAGGCTCATACCGAAAGTTCGTCAGAGTCTTTCCTAAAAACTGGAGGAATACCAATTTCCAACTTAACCTGAAACTCAGTAAATTGCTAACACAGTTTAATAGCATGAATACAATAACATTAGAATTAAGCCTCTGTGGCCAATCCAGAATATTTATACATATACAACAATCATCAACGACCTATCTGATACAATAAAACTAATTCTACTAATGAACTCCCACTGGAAGTGATACTCAGCTTCTCAGTTCCTGCTCCCTGCTTGAACATCATCCGGAATTCCCTGCATAACTAGAGTATATCCCCGAAACGTGGGGTGAGACTACAGTCTCAGCGAATACAACTAAACATGTATAGCGTGTGGGAAACAAACAATCATGCGACAAGCAAACTTAGAACACATTAACAGATAATTAATAACAAACTAACAACACAAGGAAACTCACTTAACATGAACAGAGAGAACGATGCAATTCATGATGCACTCACTGTTGTGCCCAGCAGGCATGATCTTATCACTTTCTGGAGTTAGAACTGAGTTTAGACTACGGGAAACGTCTTTCCCGGGGACGAATCCCACCCTTACTGGACCGAAGTCGTGTTTTAACATAATTACTTAATTTTAACTCACGGCCGAGGCCGACTGAATCACTCACGGTCGTAACCGGCTTAAGACGTTATAATGCTCAATAAAATAATCATGTGATCTTACATGACTAAATACTCATATTCAATGCACATGAAACTATGTTAATGAGATACTAATTCCATAATAACAGATATTTCATAACAATTCAACTTGTCAATTTCCTACACATAACCTTGAAAGCAACTCTAAATACATATATATCAACATAATTCATATATTCATGCTTCTAATCATATTAATTACCAACTCAACACTTAATACAAAAATGAAACCCTAACTTCCCTAATTTCATAACCTAAATTCTATAAGAAAGCATACATTTTCCATCCATGGGTCACCAATCATACCTAGTCTCTAATAGACACAATTCACAATCATGGGAAAGGGAATTAGGGAGTAGGGATCATGTTTAAGCATATAAAAAGGAAGGTGAAAGTGGGTGAGTTGCACTCGCCTCAAAGGTACTCAAAGAGAAGGCAATTGGAGTTGAAGAGAGGCTTGAAGTGAAGATCCAAGGTCCCCTTCCAAGCTTTAAAGCTCCAAAACACCCATTCTTTACAAGAAATTCCCTTCCTCTCTCTAAACTCTCTAACTTCTATCAAAAAGAACGGAAAGAAGAAGAAGAAGAAGTGAAGAAATCGGAAACTAAATGAAGGGTTTTGAGCCTATAAGTGAATTCTCGTTTGGGCGAGCATGTCGGTTGCATGCTTTTTCTTCACATTCTCGCTCAAGCAAACTGTTTCGCTCAAGCGAGAATGATCCAGAAAAAGCCCCTCTCTCTAAACGATTCTCGCTCAAGCGAGCTGGCTCGCTCAAGCGAGCTGGCTCGCTCAAGCGAGCTGGCTCGCTCAAGCGAGATATGCAGAAACTCAATTTCTTCCCTTTTTGCTGCATAATTCGCTCAAGCAAGATATTCTCGCTTGAGCGAGAATACGCTTGTTTGAAGGTGCAAAATAGCTCAGAACCGTATCATATAGCATATCAAACTGAAGCCCCAGATATTAGCTTTCTAACCCAAGTGAAATCACCTTAATTGGACACCTGAAACTCTAGATATTCTCGAATTAGTGAACAAAGGTCATAGGGCTTAAAACTCAAAGTTGAGCAACAACCTTGGTTGAAGCCCAACGGGGCACACTCCACATGAACCATGATGTATCTCATCAATTGATTTCAATAAGACTAAGACTAAGGGTCCTAATTGTTCATGAGGTTGTGCTCCTCTATTCCCCTATTTCCTTTGCCAAAACACATTCCTAAATTAATTACTCTTTTAAATCTACCCGTAATGCCCATAAATTCTCATTATCCTCCTAATCTTACTCAAAATCTTTCCTCTTTCCTCAACTTCTCACTCCCTTTCTAACTTACCTTTAGTTGATCTTAGGTCCTATTATTCCGGGATGTTACATCTCGTGTCGCTGGGTTTAGCAGTTTATGTTATAGTCATTGTCTAAAGTTCTTCATCTAATCATGTATATGTTTTAAGTATGGTTGCCATGTGGCATGTCATTTGTGTGATCCCTAACACTTGCATACTATAGTTATGCTCAGTGAGACATTAGTCTCACCCCATGTTTATGGGTTCATTTTAGTTATGCAAAGATAGGAGCATACTACTAAATTGGATGTATATGGTAATAGGGAATGATTATGACTAGGGATAATGTGCAAAATAAGGTGTACCACATTAATCTTATTCCTTTAAAGAACTTGATTCCCTTGAAACTCCATAGAAGAAAATTTCCATTATGTGTATCATTTGTCATAATTATCAACAAAAGACAAGGTCAAACAATATCACCTGTTGATCTTTTTTCTTTACTAAAAAAGTCTTCTTCAATAAACAATTATACATTGCAATCTCAAGAGTTACACCTTAAAATCGATTGAAAATACTCATATGTTATGATAATCAGGGGCGTAACATATATTTGTTCTTAATTATAATTTTTTTCCTAATATATTATTTTTTATTATCAAATGCACTCAACTTTCATGATTCTAATTGATCACATATACAAATTAAGGAATTGTTAACATATTTTTCTACCTGCAAAGACAGTGAACATTTCACCAAAAATTTTTAATAATATTTTCTTTTTAAAGTTTCACATAAGGCAATAAAAATTATGCATTCATTACTATTTCTAATGGTAAACATTTAAGACATATTTTTAAAAATTGTCAAAATTAGCATCAAACAAGTACATAGAAAAAACATTAATGTACTCAACAAACTTTATTTCTAATAAAATATTTTAAGCTAATTTCTATTAACTATCCTCAATATTGAATTGCTTCACTTCTTGCCTATTTATGCATTTTAATGTTTGTTATTAGTATCTTTAGTTGCTCTGCCCTAAGAAACTTTTGATTGTTCTCTCTTGAAACTTTTGCTCTGGATTCTGAAATACATAATTAATTAGAGAGGAGAATACAACACAACTCACTCTCCTATTAATTATTTGAAGACAAACAAGTATAGAGTATACACAATTTAACCTTTAAGAAGGCTCCCAATCCTTCAACATCAGACTTTGCTAATAGAATCTGATAGATATATAAATAAGGAAAATAATGTAAGATTACGTATTCATGGATGAAATATAGATAATTTAATTTAAGGCAGATGAATTACTAACCCTTTGGTTTTGCCTTAAAAGAAGCCTCATATTTCCACATTGGCCATCTCCATGGCGAGGTGGCTCTCCTAACGAACCACCGCCACAACTGTATAAAAAGAATGTCATATTTAAAACATTTTCTCTCACAAATCGCCAAACATAGTCGCTTTCACTATACTTGTTTAAACCCTCTGATCTTTTGTTTATTGTGGTAAAATGTAGAATTACCCAATGACAATCATCCAATGTTGGGGAATTTTTTTTATATGTAAAAGAATTTTTATTAAAGTAAAGAGATAATGCTAAATTATAATTGGAAAACTAAATAAAAAAGATGTTAAATTACGTACCTAACCCAACAATTTCGACATACATCTGGGTCACATTCTCGTTCTGCTGCAGAGCATGGACACTATTGACTTCTACATTGACTTATAGCACAATAACATCCTCTAAACCGATTTTTGCAGAGCTTTGAACACCTAAAGGTAGAATAGGTAATTTATAATTATACCCCACAAAGATTGTTAACAAAATAATTTAAATGGACCATAAGATATATGAAATGTCTTGCAAATATTATGTTATGTTTTTTTATTACATTACAATAAGTGAAAAATGACATACCCACAATATTTTTCACAACAAGATCCATTATGAAGACAAGGACATTGCTTCCCACACATTTCCTGACATCCACAAGGTGTATACTGATTGTAAGTTTCACATTTCCCAACAGTAATTCCTTTCCGTGTAGATGAGAGGCCAGCAGACTTGGATGAATATTTAAACTTCATAATTTTGTGAGTTTTTCGTCGTACCCATGACTCTGATGATATCTCTCGGTCCTGGCAAAATAGTAATGGTTGATCAAATTCGTTAGTAGAAAAATTTGCAAAACTACACATGTTAGAACGTGTTAATGTTCCCAATTTACATTTTCTTCTTCAAAAAATTAATTTTCCATCTACATCGATAAAAAAAACAATCCTTTTAATTCTTACTTTACACTCTGCATAAATTTGTCCATTTTTGTTCATGATTGAACTATCAGGCACTGACACTTCTCCGGCATACATGTAGCTAGCTACTTCCATGCAGGTCTTCAAGCTAGAAAGTAAGTTTCGTGCTATAAGGCAACTACAGAGTAGAGCGTGAGTTGCACATGAGTCAAAACTTAAAAATATTATTACTATGTAAAATTGATCCCATCCTATAATACTAATTTTGTTTAAAGAAAACTAGTAACAATCTAAGTACTTAACATGGTTTAAGTGTTTTAAGTGTAGGGTGAAAAAGCATAAATTTATGCATACCTGCTCCTCCCAAATATTTCTAGTCCCTTCAGAAATAAATCTTTTTCCAGAGGTTTCCAATTTGAGAAATTTAGCTTCCTATCGACTTGCGCTTCCAGAGGTTTCTGCCATTAGTATTTTTTGTATAAAAGTCTCATAGACAAGAAAGACGTTACAAACATAGTACCAATAGGGAAAAAATAATTTCACATGACCATTTTTATATATTTGAAATTGAAAACAAATAAAAGTTTTAAATCCTTCCCTAGTTCAACATCAAAATGTAAAAATTACTTAAAATTTCGTGTAAGGGAGAAGAATAATACCAGAAGGTAACAATTATCACAACATGGTTTCCTGTCACCTTCAAGTTCAGACCATACTTTCTGCTCTTCACACTGTGAAATAAACCATCAAATCAACTTATTAAAGGAAACACATATTAAGTTCAAAAGAACATAGAGTATTGTTCCTTACAGGATATATAGGCTGTGAACAACCATGCAAAAGACAATCAAAGATTTGTTGGAAGAAATGACAAAGGCATAAACACAAAATATTTAATATCTTATTTGACAATATGACAATGACAAGAATGTTAAAAGGCTAAGTTTTAGTATGTACAATGCACTGTCGGCAGAAAAGGCTATAAAAGTAGCCAAAGCATCATTCAAGGTTTTATCCAAAGTTATGCCAATAAGAGATTCAGGTTCTTCAAAATCTTTAGAATGTTGGTCCAAACTCCTCGTATACTTTTCCTTGAGAAATTTATACCTCTCCTGCATATTTAGATTTTAAAGAATTAGACCCAAACAAAAAATGGCTACTCAAAATACATCTCCATGATGCAATGTTGCAACATATTTTGCATATTAATTAGGAATAACAACCATAAGCATATACTGGTGTCCATACCTGAATTTCTAAAACGGTACCATTGAAAAACTATGAAAATATATTCAACACTTCCTCAGTGAAGCCATGTTCCTCAAATGCCATCCTAATATATTCAATAATCAAGATTGTAGTTTTTGTAAAAGAGAAACTTTAAGCACTTGAATAAATTAACGAGATGATGCATAATGAGTTTCAATTTGGTATTAATTTAAACATCTTAACTTGTGTTGTCATGATATAACTATAGGTTTGCACCAAGAGCCAACTTTGAACCCTTATCTTTTATCTTAGTTTTAGATATATTATTGAACATATACAAGGGCGTATATAGTTTTTGAGAGTCAAAAAGAAATAAATTAAATGTTAAAGACACGAAGACATGGCATCTATGATTCTCAACAACTAAATATCTAAATTGAGTATTCATATTGACATATCATTTTTTATAAATAAACAGAACTTCTACATGGAAGTATAGAATATGTGTTTCATATTACCACAAAATTTGATCTTCAGCCACACTAAAGTCACGTCTAACATCGTCAGACTTTGTCGATTCCTTATCGCTATCACTGTATATGAGTGTCTCGCCATCATGTTTATCATAATGTATTTGCTTTTTTCCAATAATCGACTGACGTGCTAGCATTTGTTGATTCCTGTATGAAAGATTGATAGAAAGAAAAAAATAGTACAATTTGCATATGGATTGATCAACAATATTTGGCATCAAATTTCTATCTAAAAAGGGAATATAATAAGAATCATATCTTTTTCACATTAGGGATATATGGATACATCTTTGAAACATGAAAGTAAAACGCACCTGGTCAAATATATTAAAATGTGAATGGTGGCAGTCTTTCTATATAAGGAATCTTGATGCTTGTTGAAAATGTTATGTTTCGAGTATTTATGCATTCATTCTCTCCCAAACCTTGAGATATACCACCAAACTTACATAAAGGTTGTCAATTTTAGAAGAAAGCATTTGAATAGTATTTTCGTTGGTCTGTAATAAGTCCCTTGTTGATATTATTGTCATGACCTTTGAAATTTGACATTGTAGATTCATTCTATTCCTCAAAGTTTTTCCTGAGGAAACATAACTAAAATTAACTTTAAGGTAACCAACAAGGAGAATAAAAGAGCTTTAACAATCATGAATTTTTAAATAAAATAAAAAATATTTAGATAAGAAATAATAAATTGATGCCATTAAAACACCAATAAAGTAAAAGAAAAAGCTGCTAGCAACCAAAACAAAATAATAAATTGAGTCCATTATGGAACCCTAGTTACCAATCTGCAATATGTTTTAATTTTGAACATTTGTTTTCAACTTTGGCATTACCCAATTCTCTATAGAACTAAACTAATAATTCCACAAAATAAAGTTATCATTACTCATAGTATAAAATGCTACTGGAAGATTACCATGATTTCCCTCCTTTTTACAGTGAAAGAACAAAATAAACTGATTGTCCACTCCACCCAAATAGAAACTTACTTTTATTGACTTAATTCAATCCTCTTCGATTTTCTCTATCAATGAATTTACCTTGACCAGAACCAAGGATCCAACATTTCCTATTGCATTCTCTCCATGTTGTTCCTGCTAATATTATATCATATAATAAAACAATACAAAAATTACTTCAAAAAATAAAAACACAACTACAAAAATTTTCACTTAAATAAATAAGTCTATATGCCTTCTGCCACATCATGTTTGACTAAGAAAAAAATTTGCAAAAAATTGAATGTGATGTTAAATTCTCATGTGATGAAGCAACGAAAAACGCGACGTTTCTAAAAGGAATTATCGGCAACCAAACACGAACGAAATTACAGATTAAAGTGATTATAAATCGAGGAATAAAGAGTAGTTTAATTACAACACTTCACTATCCAATAATAAAAAAATAATGCACAACTGTCTGAGGTTAATTTTGAAACATCGTTGCTATGTCGATTTAGAAAATTAAAGAAAAACACCTAAAAGTAAAGAATTGAAGAAAGCGAGAGAGTAAAGAGATGTGGAAAGAGAAACGAACAGGAGCTTCAAAAGTCGGGCTAGTAACTGTGAAGGTCATGGATGTTTTGCTTGCAAGCCCTAATGAGAACGGTGAACAGAGAAAGAAGAACTGAAGAAGAAAGTGGACAAATGAAACAAGAGTAACACTTTATAGAGTAAGAAATTAGACACACCTTATGACCTAGCCTACTGCCAATTCAGCACAATTTTGCTACCGTTCTATGCGTTATGTACTATCCTTTTAAATAGAAAGCTGACAATGATGCTTTTAGAAAGCATCTGGATGTTGCTCTCAATGTAGGTTGCCTTATGCTTGCTACCATGAATGCTGAACTCCAAAAACAGCATGAGAACATGGAGGTGTACAATATGATTGTACACTTAAAGAGACTTTATCAAGTACAAGCTAGGCTTGAACGATTTGAAGTCTCAAAAGCACTTTATCAATGTAGACTGGAAGAGGGAACCCCTGTTGGTGCTCATGTACTCAAATCAATTGGGTGTTAGAACCACAGGCAACACTAGAAGGGGGGGTTGAATAGTGTTTTAATCTTTTAAGCTATTTTGGAAATCTTTGATTAAATCAATCACGTAGGGTGATCAATGTGCAAAACAAATCTTAAGATCAGAGTTACTTTTAAAAACTTGCGAAACATATGAAAGATAACGATAAAAAATCTTTCTCTTAAACTTAAGATTGTTTTGATTGAAAAGCTTCTCTAAGTATCTTCTGAAGATTATTACCAAGAGTACCTTCAGAACTGTTTCTGAAATACTTCAGATGATCAGAGATCATCTGTTTCTAACTTCTGAACTGAGCTCATTTTGAACTCACCTCAGACAGTTATTTCAGAGGTTCTTCAACATACATTCTTTGTAATGCTTCAAACGATATAAGAGATGTTTTATGTTATGTTTGTTTGAAAACTTGTTTTATTGAAATCGTTGTGTTAAGATTATTATGAAAATACTTTTCAATCCCCAACGTAAATGTAAAGACTGTAAATAAAAGATTTTAAGGGATAGAAAACTTAGGCACAAAATTTATCCTGGTTCACCCACCAACCCGTGAGCTACATCCAGTCCCAGAGGCAAACCACCACTGGATTTTCCACAAGTACCGTCTCTTCAGACAAACACGAGTACAGTCTCTCCAGACATCAACATCCAGGATCACACCAACCCTGAACACACTAGGTCACACCGACCCAGCAAACAAGGTCACCAAGACCTTCTCAACACCTACATGTGTCATCCAGGCCCCTCAGACCAAACACATGCATGTGTCACACTAGGTCACCAAGACCCAGCTAGGATCATACACAGATCCTACCAAGTATTCTTTCTTCCACCAAGCCTCTCCAGGCTCTCAAACACAACACATGTATGTGTCACACTAGGTCACCAAGACCCAGCTAGGATCATACACAGATCCTACCAAGTATTCTTTCTTCCACCAAGCCTCTCTAGGCTCTCAGACACAACACATGTATGTGTCACACTAGGTCACCAAGACCCAGCCAGGATCTTACACAGATCCTACCAAGTATTCTTTCTTCCACCAAGCCTCTCCAGGCTCTCAGACACTTATCCAAGTGTAGAGTATTTTACTACTCAAACTAAGCTAGAAGTTCGCTAGAACCTCTCAACTCAGATTCTTCTTGTACATAGGGATTACTGAGTACACACGCAGGATACAGACATTACAAACTAAGTACAAGGATAGCCAGTGATACAAGTGTTTGAAATTAAATACAATCCCTGTCTTTTCTATGAGGAATACCATCCTCTAAGAGTAGGCTAACTAAGATATGAATTTAAGCTCCAGCCTCATTCTCCAACCATTGGTTTCCATGGGCTACATTCTCACCCGTATCATTGGAACACCAAGGTATGTTCAGGGCTTCAAACCATTCCAGGTTTGATAGTCAGTTTGCTCAGCATGGTTGTCTTCAGACCAACAACCAACTTGATTGATCTAACAGATCAACTGACAAACATGACTAACTAACCAACAAGTCAGTAGCCTGATTGATCTAACCGACCAACCAACTTGATTGATCTAACCAACCAACATCTTCAAATTCAATCTTGGGGCTATTTATATGTTCTGCTTGAATATAACCGTTGAAGATGATTCATAATACCGTTGAGTTGATGATGATGTGGCTCATATAGTCGTTGTGTAATAGCTCCTCAAACGATTGCTTTTTCATAAGCAAATAGGTGTTCAGACGATCCCGTTCTAACACTTGTTATGTGCTTCTTTATTAGAGATATTCTGATATGTTTATGCTTGCTCTCACTCTTGATTTGCTTTTGCTTTCTTCAGATTTCTTCTGGTTTTCTTCGGAGTGTATATGAGGAAATATCCGTTGGATTTGTCCCTTTGCATATTCTGCGTATACTCCTTTTTCCACATGCTTCCTGACACCATTTCTTCTTTCCTCTTTGAGTGAGGTGTCTAGTCCAAAAGTTGTTGTTGTCGTTTCTTCTTTGGATAAAGATATATGATATTATAAGCATTTAATCATATAATCTTTTCTTCTGTGTTGAGAGCTGTTTTATGCATTCAGAGAGTTGATATGTTTAGAATGATTGATCTCTTCAATCTTCACATATACTCTGATATTGTTAGTTCATCATCTTCAACTAGTGCTCATAATTGTTTCAAGCTTATTTCAAATCTCCAGCTTGAAATGCTTTCAATCTTTTGATATCAGCTTCATTCTTCTTCTTCTTCTTCTTATGAAATATGCCTTCTGATCTTCAGATGATTGCAACTTCATTCTTCTTGTATCTTCTTCTTCTTCTTATATGAATAAAGATGTTGAACTATTTGTATTTTATTCAAACATCTTTCTTGTTGCTTTTAATTGGTCTTCTGTCCCGTTCTGATCGATGGCAGACACTGGTACAGTAGGTCTGCGCACGCAGATACCTTTTGTTGCAGGAGCGATAGCATTGCAGAAAGTCTTTGCAGTGTTTCCTTATTTGTGCAAGACTTTGGTCGAGGTCGAAAAGCATGTCTGACTTTTGTATATAATCCATCTGATGGAGTGAGCCATACTCTTTGTAACGTCTCCAAGAGATTATTTCTGGATTCTGATATGTTCAGTCTTCAGATACATAAACTGATTCATATTGTCTTCATTTCTTCAGATGATAACTGTTCTTCAGATAGTTGCGTCTTCAGATGATAGCTAAACTTCCATTGTTGTCTTCAAGTCTTCAGATGGTCTTCAGATCTTCCGAATCTTCAAAGTCTTCAATTCTTCAGATGATAGCTGTTCTTATTTCTTGACTGTTCTTCAGATAGTCTTAAGATCTTCCTAATCTTCAGAGTCTTCAGTTCTTCAGACGAAGTCTGTCTTCAGTTGATTGCTTCTTCAATTGCTTCAACCTTGTTGAGAATTACTCTTCTTCAGATTATGCACTTCGTTCTTCTGATTCTGATCTTCTGATTCTGATCTTCTGATTTTGATTCTTCTTGATTCTAATATTGTTCCTCTTCTGTTGTGATCTTCTACTCTTCTTCTTCAGATAAATATTCTAACCTGAAACACAATCAACAAACAAATACCTTTCTCAGTAGAACCTGTTTACTTAATCTTATAAGGTTCTTATATAAACTTATTTGTCCTTAATATAATCTTATTTGTTAATCATTAAAACTTAAGGATGTTAAATCTTATAGTCATGTTTAAATACTTAAACTGATTTATAGACTTCACAATCTCCCCCTTTTTAATGATGACAAATAAGTTATATATTACTGACAAAATGTATATAGAAAAGAGAAACGAGAGAGGCATAGATATATTACTCCCCCTATCTATACTTAAACAAATTAATTAATTGTATTACTCCCCCTATCTATATTACTCCCCTTGAGACAGGCATAGATATTTTTTAATTATCTTTTGAACCAATTAAATCTTTTAGATATCAATTAAATCTTTTATATACCATTTGTTAATTAAATCTTTTAGATACCTATTGTTAGATATTACTGTTAGAACCACAGGCAACACTAGAAGGGGGGGTTGAATAGTGTTTTAGACATTTTAAGACAATTTTGGAAATCTTTAAAATAAACAATCACGCTAAGTGATCATTGTACAAAACCAATCTTAAGATCAGAGTTATTTTAACAACATGCGGAATATATGAAAGATTTGGATTAAAAACTTTCTCTTACACTTAAGATTGTTTTGATTTTAAACAAACTTCTCTTAGTGTCTTCTGAAGAATATTACTAAGAGTACCTTCAGAACTGTTTCTGAAATACTTTAGATGATCAGAGACCATCTATTTCATGTGTCTGAACTAAGTTCCTGTTGGGCTCACTTCAGACAGGTATTTCAGACATCCCTCTGAATATATTCTTCTATAATACTTCAACCTACACTAGAGACGTTTTAAAGTTATGTTTGTATGGAAACTTGTTTTATTGAAATCGTTGTGTTAAGATTATTATGAAAAGTACTTTTCAATCCCCAACGTAAATATGAAAACTGTAAGTAAAAGAGATTAAGGGAAAGAAAACTTAGACACAGAATTTATCCTGGTTCACCCACAAACCCTGTGAGCTACATCCAGTCCTAGTGGCAAACCACCACTAGCCTTTTTATAACAACAACACATATGTGCCACTCCGAATCCCCCAGACCCTTGCAGCCACATATATGTCACACTATCTGAAACCACAGATACACATGTTAACCTCTCCAAGCCAACACACCAAGTATTCTTTTCTATCAAGCCTCTCCAGGCTCTACCACAAGTATTCTTTCTTCCACCAAGCCTCTCCAGGCTCTCAGACACTTAACCAAGTGTTGAGTATTACTACTCAATCTAAGCTAGATGTTCGCTAGAACCTCTCAACTCAGATTCTTCTTGTACATAGAGATTACTGAGTACATACTCAGGATACAGTCATTACAAACTAAATACAAGGATAGACAGTGATACAAGTGTTTGAATTTAAGTACAATCCTTGTCTTTTCTATGAGGAATACATCCTCTGAGAGTAGGCTAACTAAGATATGAAATTAAGCTTCAGCCTTATTCTCCAATCATTGGTTTCCATGGGCTACATTCTCACCCGTATCATTGGAATACCAAGGTATCTTCAAAGCTTCAAACCGTACCCGGTTTGATAGTCATTTGTACAACATGATTGCCTTCCCGACAACCAACTCACTTGATCAACAGACCAACTGTACAATCTAACTAACTGACTAGCTGATCAGTAGGCCGATTGAGAATTCACTCTCTGATCAATCGTTGTTGACATTTTCATGATGTATTTTAGCTCGAGTCAACTCGTGTTAACTGTAAGACACTCAGCCTAGTTAACAATTTTCATCCTGATTGATTTCAAGAACCTTCTTGAAAAACAATCCCGATTGATCTATCTTGGTTGTACAGCACAACAACTGCAGCTCGGCAGCATGGTTAATATGCTCTGCATACCAACAACCACTGGTTGGACCGACCAACGTCTTCAACTTCAATCTTGAGGCTATTTATATGTTCTTCTTGAATATAGCCGTTGAAGATAATTCATAATACCGTTGAGCTTTTGATGATGTGGCTCATATAGCCGTTGTGTAATAGCTTCTCAAACGGTTGCTTCTCCTTAAGCATATTGAGTGTTCAGAATACTCCCGTTCTGACACTTCTGTTGATGAGCTCTGTTTTGAGAGATGTGATGATTATGTGTATTCTCTCTCTTGAATTCTTTTGCTTTCTTGCATCTGTTTTATCCAGCTTGCATCTGCTTGCTCCAGCTTGCATTTTCTTGCATCTGTTTGCATCTGCTTGCATCTGCTTTATCTGCTTTATCCAGCTTGCATTATCTTGCATCTGCTTGCATCTGCTTTATCTGCTTTATCCAACTTGCATTATCTTGCATCTGCTTGCTTTCGGATTTCCTATGATTCTCTTGAGAGTATGTATCCGTTGAATTTGCCCTTTTTGCTTATTCTGCATATACTCCTTTTTCACTTGCTCCTGACACCATTACTTCTTTGAATGAGATGTCTTGATCAATAGTTGTTTGCAGATTCCTCTTTTGATATTTAGATAAAGATGTTGAATTGAATATATTTTATTCAAACATCTTCCTTGTTGCTTTTGCTTAGTCTTCTGAGCTTTTCTTCTGCTTTGTTCCAGATTGCACAAATGAAGAAATGTCTCGTTGAAATACTATCGTATAGAGACAGCAAATAGTCTTCTTTTAATCCGTTGTGAGACACGCTTCTTGAGAGTTCTGACATAGTACAATGTTGGTGCTGCAGTAAAGCTGCTACTGTTGTTGCTGCTGCGACTGCTGCGATGCAGAGATTTCCTCAGTGGTGTATGAAGTTCAAATGCACCGGGAAAGGTCTTTGTGTTTGTTGCCACAAATGTGTTTCAGAACGTACGAGCAGCAGAGACTTAGAAAAGTCTTCACGCAAGGTTTCAGCAAAGATGCCACGTCATTACTAAAGCTTCAGACAGCTTCCAACCTTCAGACGGGTTCCAGTCTTCAGACAGGTTCCAGTCTTCAGACGGGTTCGAGTCTTCAGACGGCTTCAACACTTAAGACAGATTGATGATTTCAGACAGCTCAAGTCTTTCAGACAGCTTCGTTACTTTAGACAGCTTCAATACTTCAGACGGGTTGTGTCCTTCAGACAACTTCAATTCTTCATACTGGTTGAAACTTCAGAGGCCTTCTTCCTTAGAATTGTAGCTTCGTTCTTCTTTGTATCTTCTTCTTCTTGTATCTTTTCTTCTTCGTTTCTTCAGTTCATTGTTGTTCTTCAGACAGACGTATATTTGAATCTGTACTTCTTCATATCTTTTGCCTTCAGTTCTTCAGATAGTCTTCTAATCTTCACTTCTTCAGATAGTCTTCAAGTCTTCACTTTTATTCTTCAGTTGCTTCAACTCTGTTAAGGATTAATCTTCTTCAGATTCTGCACTCTTGTTCTTCTGATTCTGATCTTCTGATTCTGATCACAAAATCTTCTTCTTCTTCTAAAGAGTATTTCATCCTGAAACATAATTAACAAACAAATACCTTTCTCAGTAGAACCTGTTTATATAATCTAATTGATTCTTTATATAATCTTATTTGTTAATCATTAAAACTAACGGATGTTAAGTCTTATAATCATGTTTAATTACTTAAACAGATTTATAGACTTCACAATTACTTTTTCTAATTAAATCTTTTAGATACCAAATGCTAATTTTTACTCTTAATCTTTCAGATATTAATTGTTACTATGTTACTCTTATAGGTTAAATCTTTCAGATACCTATGTTATTGGGAACCTAAACTCTGTTATTACCTTATTTTACTTATTGTTATTCTTATCAGATGTTATGACTTCTAGTTTGTTATCTTCTGAGTTTCCTTACTATATTTTATATTTCTTTCCTATTTATGTTTCTTCCTATATTTCTCCCCTTTTGTTACATTCTTTTTAGCATTTTGTTAGTTTATATTTCTCCCCTACAGACATTTAGTGTTGTAATGGTGAATGAGTAAAATTGAGTGAGTTTCAAATAGATTAAAAGCTCAAGATGTAAAGGTTGATTTGAGTGAAAGGTGACATCAAATTATAAATTATAAAAGATGTGACAAAACAGATTTATGTGATAAAAATATAGAAGAGATGGTGACATGATGAATCTCAGCTCAATTTTAATATATTTCTTGTAATGCTGATGGGCACTTGTATGCCTATTTTTGCAAGAGAAACATTTTGAGAAACATTTCAATTTTACAAAATTCCATGTAGGGATAATAAAACATTCAGTAACTAAAAAGCACCCGTATTGGCAGGAAAAACAGACTGAACATTTAACATGAAACACCATCATCGTTTCTTCATTAAATTTGGCTTTAAAGTCACATTTTGAGAAATAAAGTAGTATTTAACATAACCAATTCTCAGCCTTTGTTATGTTCATGCACTTACAATCAACAATTCTTTTCCATAATATCATGTTAGGATTTCATTCAATAATTAAAAATCACTTTTGAATAACCCAAACAAATCATCATGAGCCACAGAAAGCTTGAATCGAAGTACGGTTGAATAGGCATTACGTAAATTCAATAGTTACATCGTGCTTGTGTTTTTGTTGTTTGTCTAAATTTGTACGAGGAAGAATGTAAATAGGGAAAGCAGCTCAGGTATTTACTTTGTACAATTGTGAATGGCTGGTTTCAAGGAGAATCAATTCTGAAGGAGCTAATTTATAACGGAAACCTAGAGAAGTAGCTTTTCTCGTTTTTTTTTATAAAAAAAAACCACAAGGAGCCTAGACTTTATATAAACAACTTGAATATAACAAATGATAACAGCATATTAGCCGCAAACCAAACATGGAGACATAACTCAAATATCAAATCTATTATTCCATCTCCTTGTCAGGTCCTATATACAAGGTGCAACATACAGACACAACAATAAGTAAAGTCCCAACGAGGTGATCAAAAGATGGAGCCACTTTTGTCAATGTAAGGCTCCAAAATTGGGTTAGTGCTGCCTGAAACACAGAAAGGTTGCTCCGTATCAGTCCCCATGACTAATTAGTAAACCCTCAACTTCATCTCCGAACATGTCATCAGTATGCTCATTAATCCTCAAACTACCTTAATTGCATAAGTAGTCCTCTAACTTCCATAGCATCTATAAAATCGGTCCTTATCGTGGGCCAATGTGACAGAATACTATTATAGTTGCAGGACTAATGTGATGAATATTTGAAAGTTTGAGGATTACTTGTACAATTAGTTTAGTTTGAGGACTAATGAGGAAAGAGATGACAAGTTTGGGGACGAAATTGAGGGTTTATTCCTATGACTAATATTCAAATTCAAGGATCACAAAAAGAAATAATATTCTGCAAAGGTAGTGATCAGTTAATTGCTTAGTGACACCAGTGCACAAAAGTAGATACAATGCACATACAGAAAATAAAAACCAATTAGATCATCTCCTATTATTGAGAATGTTAAGACAAAAGTTCCAACCTGTTAAACCAGGAAGAAACCAAATGCAGAAAAGACTGCAACATACAAATTATCTTCACTGATAACTTTGAACGAACTATTTTTAAGGATTACGATGACTTCCAAAACAGTTTAATATAATGGAATATACCAAAACTGTGTATGTGTGTGTTTAAATTTGCCTAAAAATGTTGCCTAAAAATAAAAAACCTAAATGTTTGTTTCTATCTGTGTATAGGAGAAAATATGATTGCTCATTTAATATTGATATAGGAAAAGTATCCTAAAAATTAAAAAAACAATACACTTATGCATTTCTCTATTCAAAACATATTGATATTTACAGCATCTCTTCATCTTCAGGTGCCAAACCTGAACCTCCATACATCACTGGCTACAAAACATTTTAATATATTGTAGAATATCAAAACAGTGTGTGGGTGTATGTCTTTGTTGGAAAGTCCCACATCGATTGGTGATAAGGCCATTTAAAAGTATATAAGCCTTGGACAGTCATCACCCTATATTAGATTTTAGACCAGGCCTAACTCAACCCCCCAAAAGCTAGCTTGTAGGGTGAGGACTGCCCAAGGCTTATATACTATTAAATAGCCTTATCACTAGTCAATGTGGGGCTTTCCAACACACCCCCTCACTCCCAGGGCTGGACATCTGCAGCGTGGACACATCAAGGGGTGGGGGCCCAATAACAACAAATCTAGGATAGGCTCTGATACCATACTAGATTTTGGACCCGAGCCTAACTTAACCCCAAAAGTTAACTTGTAAGGTGAGTACTGCTCAAGGCTTATATACTATTAAATGGCCTTATCACCTATCAATGTGGGACTTTCCAACAGTCTTGATAAAAAAATGGGGGTTCGACTACATTTTTCATCAAAATGAAACAGATTTTTCTTGACAATTTTACAAATGAGAATCTGTTGGACTTTGAAGTTTATATGTTGTCATTAGACTGGAAAACTGAACCAAGACTTAAATCTCATGGTAAATTACCCCCAGAGCATCAGCAGATGTAGGATTGCATGACATTAAAGAAAACACTCAAGAGTCTCAAAGTCAGGGATAATATTCAGTGGCCAGTAAGTGTTGAGAGCTCTCGGGTGATTATAACTCATGGTCTCTCCCTCAACTTAGACCTACCTCTATACTGCCCATAAAAATACACAACAGAGTGGTGAATTTCTTACAACATTTTCCTAAGCATATCATTTCTTGCAAAATCTTAAAAAGACATTTCTTGACATTTTATCTAGCACCATGCTTTTAGTTCTCTTTGCAATTCCAAAACTGGTAAATAAGATAACAGAAAAAATTGAGGGCTGAAAACTAGGATAACTAAGAGAGATGTAAATTTATGCTAATGACAAAATGCAAACTAGTCAGAAAATCTCATATATAGAAAACTTGTTGAAATTAAAATGACTAGAAAAAGGACAACATCCAGGAACTAGCTGTACAGTGAGGATACCTCCATGTATTGGATGTTGGCAACTTTACCAGTCCTCTCAAGTTGTAGTCCTCGTGCTAACAAGACCTGCAAAAGATTCATGTACAATAACATCAAATAGTAGAGAGCCATGTTGCATCTATATGAGAAAAGCAATAAGGCATCCTCCTAGAAAAGTAAAAGGAAAAGAGAACAAAAGCAAGTAAGAATAACATATTATACAATAAACACCCCTCAAATCTGATCTGACTGCATACTAGACAACAAAGCACCTTGAGATAGCCATTAGTTGAATACCACAAGAAGCCAAAATGACAGATATATCATACAAGAACAGGTAAGGTAGATGATAGAAACTTGGGTCCATTATTGAACCAAATGACTCATGGGCCCAAGATTTGGAATGTTTATTATAGAAAGAATAGGGGGACACGTGGAAAGGAGGGGAGGGTGAAAGCATGTACTGAAAGTTAGTTATAGAGGGAGTGGGCAGTGGGAAGGAGCAGAGTTGGTTATTGTTGGAATTCGGCCACTAGGCTTGGGCTCTCTTAGAGAGATTTACCTTTCTTTCTATTTCTGTACTGCTGTATTTCATTGCTTCTGTTATTGTGGAATTCAAATTCAGTATAATCAAGTTTGTTTCTATTAATATGGTCCGACCTGCCGGATGGAGACCCGCTTGCAAGCTTGTGTGGATGCTCACGACTCTAAGATTGTCTCTATGGAAACCAGCGTTCAAGAGTTAATTCAATCGGTGGCTACCATGAAGGAGACGGTGGTGAAGGGACAGCAAGAGCAAGCTGAGTTCAGAAATTTGTTTATGAAGTTCTTGAAGGAACAGGAGAAACGACCAAATAGGAACGGAGGAGATGGAACGTCATCGTCAGGAGAAGCGAGCGAGGCCGATGATCTTCCTTTGGTGGCTAAGAGGGTGGAGTTGCCACCCTTTGAAGGAGCTCATCCTCGAGGGTGGTTGACCAAAGCAGAGACATATTTTCGCATCCATGAAACTCACACAGAGCATCGCATTCCTATGGCTCAGGTGTGCATGGATGGTCCGGCGGTGCACTGGTTTACCATTTTGACAGAGGTTTATCCTGACATTACGTGGGAACAGTTTGAGGTGGAACTTTTGGCACGTTTCAGCGGCTTGGAGGTATAAAATCCTTATGAAGAGTTAGCGGGGTTGCGACAGAAAGGATCAGTCCATGACTATATAGTAGAATTTTAAACTTTGGCGGCTCTTGTTCCTCGCCAACCGGAGCAGCAGTATGTGGGGTATTTCCTTAATGGCTTGAAAGATGACATTCGATCATGGGTTCAGGTTCATAACCCAGAATCTCGATTGAAGGCTATGCAGTTGGCTCGGAATGTGGAGGTGGCCTTGCGAAAGGGAGGTGATCGATCTTTTCGAGGAGCTGGGTCATTTCCTCGTTTAACCCAACATGGAACAGTGGTGAGCACTTATAGCTCAACGACATGGCCTCCGAGTTCCGGAAAGTCGAGAGACAATGGTCAAGGAGTTTTAAGTGGCAATGGATCAGAGGGAGTAAGCAGGAAATCAAGAAATAATGGGAGTAGAGGTACACACAATTTAACAACCAAGGAGTGGGAGGAACGTCGAAGGAAGGGGCTTTGTTTTAGGTGTGGACTACAGTTTGGACCATTACATAAATGCCCAGACCCAAGGTTGAGAGTGATGATTTTGGGGGAAGATGAGGAAATGAACAAGGAAGGGACACTTGTGGTGATGGAAGGAGGCGATGGTATAGAGGAGGAAGAGGAGGCAGAATTAAGCCTCATTCTGTCTACTATGGGAAGTGAACTCATGGAATTGACAGGTAGAATGAAGGACTCTTTGAGGACCATGAAATTGGAAGGGGAATTAGATGGGGTTCCTATACTAATTTTGGTGGACAGTGGGGCTACACACAATTTTATTGCTCCTAAACTAGTCACTGCGTTGGAACTATAACATGAGGAGATGGCTGGAGGGTTGGGAGTGCGCTTGGGAGATGGGGGCAGTGTGTTGGCCAAGGGGAGGTGTAATGGAATTCCCTTTAAAGTAGGGAATTATAATTGTACGATAGATGCTTGGGTCTTGAAATTGGGTGGCATTGATCTTGTTAGATTGTTATTGTTAGTGTATCATATGATAGATATGGGCTTGGGCCTATCACTATGTATATTTGTAAATACACTTATGTGTATATATATTATTTTCCGCTGTGTATTCTATACACACGGATTCTATCATATGTCTCTCGTTTTCTCTTCATCTCAACATGGTATCTAGAGCCTAACGAGAGATAACCCTAGTCTGTGCCTTCCCAATGGACCCACTGTCCATTGGTGTCAAATTTTTTTCCGGAAACCGTGTCTCATTCCGGTTTCCGGTCTGCGCGTGTTGCCGTGTTATTTTTCCGGCACTTTTTCTCTCTTTTCCGCCGCTGCCGCCGCCTCCCGCCGCCGCCGCTCGCCGTGAATCCAACCGGGGCCACCAACGTCGGACTCGCGCCGTCAATCCGAGTCCAACGCCGCCGGAATCGTGTCCATCGGAGCAGCGACGCGCTCTCACGCGCCGTTTCTTCGCCGGAGCGTTTCTCCACCGTCAGCCGCGCGTGGAGGCGCGTCGGCCGCCGTTCCGGCCGCCCTCGCCACCGCCAGACTCGCCTCGGTGTCCTCTACCCCGATCTGGTCTTTGTTTGTGAGTTTCAGGTCTGGTCCTCGCGGGTTCTTCCTTTTTTGGACGTTTTTCTCTCTCCTATGGCTGTTTCTCTCTCCTACAGTTGACTCGTGGCTACTCCTGCTGCTACGAAGTCTGATACTCCTATCTTTACTAACTATGTCAATGTCCCACTCTCTATTGACAAGTTAGATGGCAGTAACTATGATACCTGGGCCTCTGATATAAGACTCTGGCTAAAGGGACAGGATTATCTTGATCATCTTACTCAGAAGGCTAATTCCATCGACGAAAAAGATCGCCCCCGCTGGTCCAAAGTTGATGCTCAGATTTGCAGTGTTCTTAAGTCGACTATTCATCCTACCCTGAAGCAGATATTTCGAGCCCATGAGACATGTGCTGGGGTTTGGGAGCAGGCAAGGGTGCTTTACACCAATGATACTCAACGCCTCTATGGTGTTTGCCACAATCTCTTGAGTACCATTGTCCCTAGACGACTTGATGGATCCATGGCTGAGTACTTGGGCAAAGTTCATGGTCTTTTACATGACTTCAATGAACTCTTGCCCCCCGCTTCCACTCCTGCCCAAGAACTGGAGCAACGCCAAACTTTCTTTATGTTGATGGCATTGTATGGGCTCCCAGACGAGTATTCTTTGGTCCGTGATCAGATTTTGGGATCTCCGACTGTGCCCACTTTGACCTCCGGTCAACGTTGTTGCGTGTGCCGCCCAAGTCATCTATTGACATACCTTCTCCTATCACCCCTATTGACTCTTCAGCCTTAGTATCCCAGCGTGATGATCGTAGCCGCTCTCGCAAACCAGGCAAGACTCGTCACAGGTGTGATCATTGCCACAAATTGGGCCACACTATTGATCGGTGTTTTGCATTGCATGGTCGCCCTCCTCGGTTTGCTAATGTTGCCCAGGTTGCTCCCTCTGTGCCTTCTGATGTTGATGCCACTTCCTCTGCTCATCCAGGACCACCGGCTATCTTCAACGACTTCCTTAAATGGTATGAGGATCGTCAGGCCTCCGGTTCCACTGCTTCTGTTGCGCACACGAGTAATTCCTTTACTGGTCTCACTCACTCCACCTCCCTTGGCCCTTGGGTTCTTGATTCTGGTGCCACCGATCATATTACTGGTAATAAATCCCTTTTCTCTACCCTTTCCACTTCTGGTTACTTACCGTCTGTGACTTTGGCCAATGGCTCCCAGGCCCCATCCCATGGTGTTGGTAGTGTCCACCCTCTTCCTTCTCTCTCCATTGATAATGTCCTTTATGTCCCTGGGTCACCATTTAACTTATTATCCATTAGCCGTCTCACTCGTACTCTTGATTGTGTCATTTCTTTTACTAAAGACTCTATTTTCTTACAGGACCGGAGTTTGGGACGGATGATTGGCGCCGGATGTGAGTCTCATGGCCTTTATCAGCTTCGTACTTCTGCTCATGCTGGCTCGGTGGTGGATTCTCCCCTTCTCATCCATGCTCAGTTGGGTCACCCTAGCCTTGCCAAGCTACAACAACTAGTACCGAGTCTGTCTAAGTTGTCCACTTTGTCGTGTGAGTCATGTCAATTAGGAAAACATAGTCGTAGTCCATTTCCTAGGAGTGTCAATAACAGAGCTTCGTCTCCTTTTGCTTTAGTTCACTCTGATATTTGGGGTCCGAGTCGTATTAGGTCTACTTTAGGGTTTCAGTATTTTGTTACTTTCATTGATGATTATTCTCGATGTACGTGGTTGTTTTTAATGAAACATCGTTCTGAGTTGTTTTCTATTTTTCAATCATTTTATAATGAAGTGAAAAATCAATTTGGTGTTTCTATCCGTGCTCTTCGCAGTGATAATGCTCGTGAATATCTCTCCCATTCTTTTCAAACATTTATGGCTTCTCATGGTATTCTTCATCAGACCTCTTGTGCATATACCCCACAACAAAATGGGGGTGCAGAGCGCAAGAATAGACATCTCATTGAAACAACTCGAACCCTTTTACTTCATGGTCATGTCCCTCAACAATTTTGGGGTGATGCTGTTCTCACTGCGTGCTATCTCATCAATCGCATGCCCTCTTCTGTCCTAAACAACCAGGTCCCTAACTCTATATTGTTCCCTCATGAGCCTCTCCACCCCTTACCTCCTAGAGTCTTCGGGTCTACGTGCTTTGTTCACAACCATAGTCCTGGTCTTGATAAATTGTCTGCGAAGTCTCATAAGTGTGTCTTTCTAGGTTTCCCCCGGTCTCAGAGGGGGTATAAGTGTTTCTCACCCTCTCTTCGTAGATATCTCATTTCAGCTGATGTCACGTTCTTTGAGTCTTCTCTCTACTTTGAGTCTAGTTCCTTAACCTCTGGGTCTGACTTAGTATCCACCACCACCCCTTTTGTCTTTGATCCCTCAGACATGCCCGTTGTGCAGGGAGATCCACCACCTCAGCCACCTCTACAGGTTTATCATTGTCGGCAACCTCCACGCCTTCCAGATGGGCCGCCTATTGACTCTCCTCCGGAGCCAACTCCTCCGTGTCCAGCGGTCCCACCTCCTGAGTCTGATCTCCCTATTGCACTTCGTAAAGGTATACACTTCACTCGTAATCCTTCACCTCATTATGTCACTCTGAGTTATCACAGGTTATCCCCATTCCATTATACTTGTCTCTCTTCCATTTTCTCTGTGTCTATTCCTAAAACTGCAGGTGATGCCTTAGCCCACCCTGGTTGGAGACAAGCTATGATTGATGAGATGTGTGCTCTTCAGAACAGTGGTACTTGGGATCTCGTTCCTTTGCCTCCTGGGAAATCTGTTGTTGGTTGTCGGTGGATCTTCACAGTGAAAGTTGGCCCTGATGGCACAATTGATCGGCTCAAAGCTCGATTAGTCGCCAAAGGTTATACTCAGATATTCGGGTTAGACTACGGTGACACTTTTTCTCCCGTCGCCAAGATGGCTTCTGTCAGATTATTTTTAGCCATTGCTGCTATTCGTCATTGGCCCCTCTATCAGTTAGATGTCAAAAATGCCTTCCTTCATGGTGACCTGTTGGAGGAAGTTTATATGGAGCAACCTCCTGGTTTTGTTGCTCAGGGGGAGTCTTCAGGCTTAGTGTGTCGTCTCCGCAAGTCTTTATACGGTCTTAAGCAGTCTCCCAAGGCTTGGTTTGGTAGATTCAGTACAGTAGTCCAGCAGTTTGGTATGACTCGGAGTGAGGCTGACCATTCTGTGTTTTATTGCCATTCAGCTGCTGGGTGTATCTCCTTGGTAGTGTATGTTGACGACATTGTCATTACAGGTAGTGATCCCCATGGCATTTCATAGATAAAACAACACCTTTGTCATCATTTTCAGACTAAAGACCTTGGCAGACTGAGATACTTCTTGGGGATTGAGGTAGCACAATCCCAGAATGGAATTGTAATTTCCCAGAGAAAGTATGCATTGGATATTTTAGAGGAGATCGGGCTAATGAATTCCAAGTCCGTTGACACACCTATGGATCCAAATGCTAAACTTCTACCAGGTCAGGGGGAGCCACTTTTAGATCCTGAGAGATACAGGAGACTGGTTGGAAAACTGAACTACCTCACCGTCACTCGTCCAGACATCTCTTTTGCAGTTAGTGTGGTAAGTCAATTTCTTAATTCTCCTTGTGCTGGTCATTGGGATGCAGTCATTCGCATTCTAAAATATATTAAAGGAGCCCCAGGAAAAGGTTTGTTATATGAAGACAATAAACATACTCGAGTTGTGGGATACTCAGATGCAGATTGGGCAGGTTCTCCTACTGATAGGAGATCCACTTCTGGATATTGTGTCTTTATTGGTGACAACTTGATTTCCTGGAAAAGCAAGAAGCAAAATGTGGTGGCGAGATCCAGTGCAGAAGCAGAGTATAGAGCTATGGCTTCAGCTACTTGTGAGCTTATTTGGCTCAAACAGTTACTTGAAGAACTGAGATTTGGGGAGGTTACACAAATGTCCCTCATTTGTGATAACGAAGTTGCCCTTCACATTGCCTCTAATCCAGTATTCCATGAGAGGACCAAACATATTGAGATAGATTGCCATTTCATCAGAGAAAAGATTTTATCTGGAGACATTACTACTCAGTTTGTTAATTCCAATGATCAGTTGGCAGATGTCTTCACCAAATCATTGAGGGGTCCTAGGATTGATTATATATGTAACAAGCTTGGTGCATATGATTTATATGCTCCAGCTTGAGGGGGAGTGTTAGATTGTTATTGTTAGTGTATCATATGATAGATATGGGCTTGGGCCTATCACTATGTATATTTGTAAATACACTTATGTGTATATATATTATTTTCCGCTGTGTATTCTAGACACACGGATTCTATCATATGTCTCTCGTTTTCTCTTCATCTCGACATATCTCATTTTAGGGGTGGAATGGTTACGAACTTTAGGGGATGTGATGTCCAATTGGGAGGAAATGACCATGAAATTTTTCAAAGAAGGGAATTGGGTGGAGTTATATGGAAGCAAGGCTAAAAACACTCAGAATTTATCTTTGCGAAATTTGCTTGGATCTAAGGGGCTTGCAGGATCAAAGAATCACCAATCCGAATCAAAAAGAGGTGATAATCAACTCATGCCAAGTGTTCAACAAGCTGAAATGGAAGAATTGTTGAAGAGGTTTGAGGGAGTGTTTGCTGAAGTGAACGAATTACCTCCGAAAAGAAGTTGTGACCATGCTATTGCCCTGCTACCTGAGCAGGAACCTGTGAACGTAAGGCCGTACCAGTATCCACATTTTCACAAGGATGAAATTCAAAAACAAGTTAAAGAATTGCTACAGAAGGGGCTCATCAGGCGCAGCACAAGTTCTTACTCAAGTCCGGTCATCTTGGTGAAAAAGAAAGAGGCAAGTTGGAGGATGTGTGTGGATTACCGAGATTTAAATAAGGTAACTATTCCTGATAAGTTTCCTATCCCAGTAGTAGATGAGCTATTAGATGAGTTGTTTGGGTCTTGCTTCTTTTCAAAGTTAGATTTACGTTCAGGGTATTATCAGATACGAATGAAGGAGGAGGATATAGGGAAGACAGCTCTCCGAACTCACGATGGGCATTATGAATACTTAGTAATTCCATTTGGGCTTACTAATGCCCCATCCACTTTTCAAGCTGCAATGAATGAGTTATTTCGACCATTTTGAGGAGAATGGTCTTAGTTTTCTTTGATGATATCCTAATCTACAGTCCTAATTGGCAGCAACATCTCAAAGATGTGGAGGTTGTTCTCTCCATTCTTTTGCAAAACAGATTTTTCGCAAATCTTAAAAAATGTCAGTTCGGGCAGACTAGCACTGAATATCTTGGGCACGTGATATCGGGAGAGGGAGTTGCTATGGAGCCTGCCAAAGTCCAGGATGTGTTAGCTTGGCCTATTCCCAAGAATGTAAAAGGTGTGAGGGGCTTTCTTGGGTTAACGGGATATTATCGGAAACTCATTGCCGGTTATGGGAAAACTGCTAAACCATTGACTGAGTTAACAAAAAAAGATGCTTTTCAATGGGGAAGCATGGCTGAGCAGGCTTTTCAAACTTTAAAAAAATGTGTTACTTCAGCACCTGTATTGGCCCTCCCTAATTTCTCTAAGGAGTTTGACATTGAATGTGATGCTTCGGGGAGAGGGGTTGGAGCAGTGTTAATGCAAGAAGGAAGGCCAATTGCATTTTTCAGCAAAGCTTTGTCAGAAAGAAACCTGGCCAGGTCTGCATATGAGAAGGAAATAATGGCATTAGCTCTTGCAATCCAACATTGGAGACCCGACCTCTTGGGAAGACCATTTCGGATGTTCACTGATCAAAGAAGCTTAAAGTTTTTGTTGCAACAAAGAATAACCACACCGGATCAACAAAGTTAATGGGATACCAGTTTGAAATTTTTTATAAGCCAGGGAGAGAGAATCGCGTGGCTGATGCTTTATCACGAACTCATGAAGAGGGAGAGTTTCGGGGACTGTTATCTTACCCAATATGGCCAGAAGGACAACACCTTACACAAGGGGTGCATGAGGATCCCACTTTATCCAAAATTATCGCAGAGCTGCAGCAGAATCCAAATGCAAGACCGGGGTACTCTATTCAGCAGGGAATTCTTTATTATAAAAGTCGATCGGTGATCTTGGCCCAATCCCCTTATATTCCCCTCCATCTAGAGGAGCATCACACTACTACTCAAGGAGGACATTCGGGAATTTATAGAACTTACAGGAGAATAGTATCCACTCTCTATTGGATTGGTATGAAGAAAAGGATCCAGGATTTTGTGCAAGCATGTGAAATATGTTAAAGGCAAAAATGTTCCACTCTTGTCCCAGGTGGTCTTTTGCAACCATTGGAGATTCCTGAAGCTATTTAGGAAGACCTTTCTATGGATTTCATCCCAGATTTGCCTAAATCAAAGGGGTATGCGGCTGTTTTGTTGGTGGTGGATCGACTGTCCAAGTATAGCCACCCTTATACTGCAAAAACAATTGCAGAAGTGTTTGTGAAAGAGGGTAGTAAGACTACATGGGGTGCCTAAGTCCATAATAAGTGACCGAGACCCCTTGTTCATGAGTCACTTTTGGAGGGAATTATTCAAGCTCCAAGGCACTTAGCTCAAAATGAGCTCAGCATACCATCCGGAAACTGATGGACAAACGGAAGTCATCAACCGTTGTTTGGAGACTTATTTGCGTTGCTTTGCGGTTGAGCAACCTAAGCTGTGGGCATGTTGGATACCTTGGGCTGAATTGTGGTACAACACCACATACCACATTTCAACGAAAACCGCTCCCTTTGAAGCAGTTTATGGCAGAAAACCCCGTACTGTTTTGAAGGTTGTGCCAGGGGAGTTTCAGGTGGAAGTTGTAGCTCGTGAAATGCTGGACTGAGATGAAGCTCTGAGGCAACTTAAGTTTCAGCTTGACAGAGCACAAGAACAAATAAAGAGATATGCTAATAAACATCGTAGGGAGGTGACTTTTGCAGTGGGAGAACTGGTTTTTGTGAAGCTTCGACCCCACAAACAGAACTCAGTAGCAAGGAGAATTTCTCAAAAACTATCACCTCGTTATTTTGGTCCTTTTTCCATCACTCATAAAATTGGGAAGGTGGCTTATAGGCTGCAACTTCCTGCAACTTCAAAAATTCATCCGGTTTTTTATGTATCACTACTTAAGAAGTCTCATGGCAACAGATCAGTGGAAGCTGACCTACCGGCTGAGTTGGAAGTGGAAGACGATGATCACCCTGCTCCTCTCGCTATTTTAGCTAGAAGGAAGAGCATTGTTCAAGGGGCAGTAGGAAATCAACTGTTAATACAATGGCAAGGAAAATCTGTGGATGATGCAACTTGGGAGGATGAATTTGCCATTAGGAGTCAATTTCCCAGTTTCAGCCTTGAGGACAAGACTGGTTTTGAGGGTGGGGGCAGTTATAGAAACTTGGGTCCATTATTGGACCAAATGACTCATGGGCCCAAGATTTGGAATGTTTATTATAGAAAGAATAGGGGGACACGTGGAAAGGAGGGAAGGGTGAAAGCATGTACTGAAAGATAGTTATAGAGGGAGTGGGCAATGGGAAGGAGCAGAGTTGATTATTGTTGGAATTCGGCCACTAGGCTTGGGCTCTCTTAGAGAGATTTACCTTTCTTTCTATTTTTGTACTGCTGTATTTCATTGCTTCTGTTATTGTGGATTTCAAATTCAGTATAATCAAGTCTGTTTCTATTAGTAGAACTAGTGAGCTAGGGTTTATCGTTTGTGGGCTTGGGTTTTTTTCTTTTTGGTGAAGTGGGCTTGGGTTTGAACCCGTAGTACTAGAATAGTAGCACTTAGATTAATTCTAATTACAAATAGGAAATTTAGGTTAAGATATTGTGATACATTACATCTATCAATCATATTTTCAGTTTATTAATATTAGCATAATAGTATTAAGGCATCTTTCTCTCTTGTCTTACCTAACCTAAATCCATAAATCTAGTATGGTATTAGAGCGGTACAATCCACCATAGCTTGTGTGATGTGTCTGTGTTTCTGCAGAATTGAGTTCATGGAACTCTGGATAAGCTTCCTTTTGTCTTTCTCTAACATTATTCTTTTAAAAGTGAGTATTTGATTTTCTATAAACCATTTTATTAAAACAAAAAAAAATATCATTTAGGTCATTCACATTTCAGTTGGGTAGCAAAGATGGTTGCTGTTTGAGTTTTCAGGCAATCCATGGGTAGTTGTGAGTGACAATAGGCAATTCTTAGTCTGCTGCTGCAGAAAGGAGGGTCCAATGAATGGAGCAGTGGTGCTGAGTCTGCTCTTTGGAGGTGATGGATTGTGCTTCGGTTTGTATGAACATGTTCCACGACCTTTTCATGGCTGGTGCAGACGAGGCCACTTAGAAGCCTGAAGATATCACTAGAGCAATATAACTGGATCAGAATATAGAAGGACACATAATGTTTATTGACAGAAACATCTATCTCTGTGTGTCTGTATTAAGGAGATACAAGATCAGAAATGAGAAAATGAAGATACAAAGTGAAGATAATCGAGAGGGAACCATAGTCAAGAGGGAAGGAAACAGAGAAAGATGCCTTGCAAGGCCTTGGTGGGAATAACAAAATTTTATTGAAGGAGGAGGCCAAGGAAGCCTTAAATCAATTGGTGACAAGTTTGATTAAGTATTTGAGTCAAACGAAGATGTAGAAGGAATGGAGTCCAAGTTGATCCACTTGATTCTGTGGAGTCTCAAGGCTTATAAGACCTAAGACCCTCCCATTTAGATTTGATGATAAAAAATTCTAAAGTTTTTAAACTAAAAAGAACTTAACTTCTTTGGTTTCAGAAAATTCAAAAGCTCAAGCGTTTCAGGCAGGTTCTCAAGATCAGATGATGTCATCACTTATTTAAAGGTCCTCTAATTTAAAGAAGTTTTTAGCATCTGGAGAGAAGCATCATTTAAAGATCATTTTTGTTGAAGGCTTTTGAAGAGAAGTGTCAATGTCTAGCACAAAATTTAAAATTCCCTCAAAGTCAAATGACATTGTGTCTCGAAGAACCTGTTGTGCACAAAGAAGGAAAGACAAAAGGCAACGTGATGAGGATCAAGAGGGGACCATAGCCAAGATGTGGAAGAAATTGAGCCCAAGTTGATCCACTTGATTCAACTTGAAGAAAATAATACATAGGGTCTATTAATCAAGCTTTGGGGACCATAGCCAAGATGTGGAAGAAATTGAGCCCAAGTTGATCCACTTGATTCAACTTGAAGAAAATAATACATAGGGTCTATTAATCAAGCTTTGGGCTTGTTTGTTAAGATGTTTTAGGTTTTTTTTATATATTTTGAGCCTTGTTGGCTTTATTAGTTTAGGGATATTTTGAGCCTGATTGGCTAGTGTCAATTAATTGTCTTAATTAGCTATTAGGTATGTATTGAGCTAAATTAGCTAGGAGTCAATTAGGTCTTTTAGTGAGCTTTTAAAATGTGTGACATACTCATAATAGTTTTTAGTTTTGATTTTGAATAGAATTGGGGATTTCCTCTTTGAAAGAGCTTTTGTGCCTCTTTAGGGTTCATGGGTGAAGCAGTGACTTTGATCTTATCAAAGGCTTCCATACTCTTGTAGATCGTGGCGCCTTTCTTCATATTCTTTCTTTATTCCATCTTTTTATTCTTTTATTTGAGTTTTGTTCTTGGTTCAAAATCTAAACCTAGAAAGATCTGTTTTTGGATTCATGGCAATATGGATGTCGTCACAACGTTACTAGTTGTAGAACATGGGTCTTGCAAAAACAAGGCAAGAAGCTATGAGCATTCTGAGAAAGCACTGTTACAGCACTATTCATGCCTGCTGGAAGCAAAAATTGCCACAATGTCTCCAACGCATTTAATGCAAATCAGAACCAGAAGTTCACCCCAACACTATAAATAGGAGATGAAGCTCTAAGCCAAAAATAAGAACAATCTCTAATTTGAAACGTTGATGTATTGTACATTGATTATTTTAACTTGTTCTAAACTTTCAAATCATGTACTTACGTCTAAGGTACATGGGGGTAAGAAAACTTGTATGGTACATGGGATAGTTTTTTCGTTGGATTAAATATTAAAGTACTCAACGGTGGTGATGAGCTGGTTGCCAAATTTTGCATAAAGGCCCACTGTTTGTAGGGGTTAACATGGGTCCTTGTATTTTGTGGACTAGTGAGGAAGCAGCATAGAACCTGAACATTGACTGAGATTTTCGTGTACCAAGGCCAAGGAAGAATGATACAAGATTCCTCTTGAACTCCTACTTCATTGAAGATTTCAAAGGCAGCAATGGAGAACAACCATCTTAAAGCTTTTGAATGCACCCACTCAATTGAAGCTTTCAGATCAGCAAGTTGCAGCAAAGCAATTTGCTTGAAAGGGTACTATTCACCTAGGGCGGAATAATGTAGTAAAATGGGGGAACAAGGGATTTTAGAGATGGGTAATGTTAGATGAGGGACAAGTAATTGGGTTAAGGTCGGGTAAATTGTGGATCCTCTATAGTTTTCCAAGAAACAAAGATAAACCATAGCCTCCAACAATGCCCTCCCCATCACCGGTTACGACCTCATCGTCAACATCGACGAGATGCTTATCGAATTCGTCCCCACCATTGCTGGCGTTTCTATCACAGAGGCTCCCAATGGCACCCCCCCCCAAATGTTGCCATCGCCGTCCCAGGTTCGACGGCAAGACCGCTTCGTCGGAAAACTTGCGACAACGAGTTCGGTCACATGCTCACCGGGATCTTGAAGACAGCGCAGAGGACGCAATCCTCAAGGTTTTTGAGTACCCTTTAATTGACCTTCTATAGTAGGTTTTTCCACCCAATGTACCATACATGGTATTCTCACCCAATGCACCTACTCACCAATGTACTTAGTACAGTACCTTTGCAACTGAAGTTTTTCTCTCTGAATTTTTCCTTTGAGAAAACTATTTATTTTCTTTTCTTGAGTGATAGAGCCTGAAAAGACTCGATGTGCAAAGAATACTTGTAAGTGAGCCTGAAGAGGCTTGAAGCAAAAGAATACTTGTAATCATGATCAAGTAGTGGAAATCCCGTCAAGTATTTGTAGGGACTGGACGTAGCTCATAGTGGTAATGAGTGAACTAGGATAAATACCTGTGCAGTTCTCATAACCCTTTCTTATTTATATTTCAGTTATTTTAGGGGTGTCAAAGAAGGCTAGCCTGCCGCTGGCCCGCCAAAAGACTGGGCAGGCAGGCTGGCCTGCCAACACAATGTGGTTGTCATATGTAACTCACCCCATTTTATGGTGGGCTGCCCACCTAGCCCGTCTAAAAATAAAAAATAAATAAAAATAAAGATAACACAAAATGGATTCAAATTGTAATAAAATAAGGCTTTTTTTGGCTTTACATAATATTTTTCCTCAATTCTTATGAAATAATTATAATTAAATATTAAATACAAAAAATAAAACAATTTCTTTTAAAAAATATTAAATTTCGCAGACCAGCTTGTTAGGTTGAGTGGGGCGGGTTGGTGGTTTAGTGGGACCTAACCCATCCGACCATTTTTTACGGGTTAGGCGGGTTGGCCCGCGGGGCTTATCTTCCTTTGACATCCCTATGTTACTTTTATTTAACTGTGTTTAATCAGGGGTTAAAGTTTGCATCTAAGAGCTATTGCGAAACACTGAAAATATATTTTCACAAACTCACGTATTTGAAACTTCCGATAAGAGTTGAGAAATCTTCAGACAACTCATTTATCAGACTTGTCTGAGTCGTTCTGAACTCATCTTCTGAAACAGATTTGAGAAGATTAAAAAGTTTTTAATTTAGTTTTCTTTATATTTTGGGTTAGTAATGGCAGAAAAAAATAATCAGGGTCTATTTATTAAGCTTTGGGCTTGTTTGTTTAAATCATTTAGTTTTCTTTATATTTTGGGTTAGTAATGGCAGAAACAACATCATTCTGAATGACATTATTTCATTATTTATTAATTTTTTTTCCAATGTCCATCTTATTTTCTATTATCTGGTTATTATTGTCAACTACAGCATGATAGGACAAATATTTAACCATATCAATTGTCCATACTACAACAGTTTTATTTTTCAAAAACGAAAAATAATATAAGTAGGTTGTCATGATACAGCTTAGAGTTGTACCTCAGCAAAGAAGGCCAGAATACCAAGTACGAGCATAAGTAAAATTGACTGGAATCCTGGTAGTACAAAATCCTGTACAAAGCAGACATTATTTTATTAGGTACAAAAAAATTTCAGAAACGTGAGATATGACAGGCTGATCCTTACTATCATTTTGTAAAGATATCTATGTTAATAACAATTACTCAGACAAGCAACATTCGATATCTTAATAGTGCATAACTGCATAGCCTTGCAACAAAGAAGTTATTCATAAATCTATTACTGAGGAAGCCCCATTTTCCTTTTTGCTGAAGAATGAACTCACTGAATAAATTAATTTTGAGATAATAAGCAGTAGATGTAAAGTTGCTGATAATCCAGAGTTTATGAATTTAGCATAGGGATCCGATGAAAGGATGCCTGTAGTAACTAAGGTGGTGCATATAGAGTATGAACCAGAATGAGGTTGATTTTAATCAGGGCTTCAATTTGAAAAATAGAGTTTTACTTTGGGAATTTTTTTATTTTTGTTTTTCAATTAGGGAAATTCCTATGTTTAGATAGGGATATTCCTATGCCAGTTTGTCCTATTATTTCATACTTTGTTTTTAGGAGGGATTAGTGTGTATGTATAAATACTCCTTTTCACAACTTCAACTTTTTTGCTTGATTATGTTAGTAAACCACCCATTAAAAAGGTTTACAGTAGGAAGAGGAAGAGTGGTAACAGAATAATAGTAATTTCCTGGTGGACAAATAATTGAGTTAGTGTGGGGTAGGAATCAATAGGGAAGATAGATTGTAACTGTCCAAAAGACAGTAAATTGTAATAAAGGGAGGAGTAGTAAAAATAGAAAGAAAGGATTTTTTTTTTTTGGTAACGAGGAAGGATAGTTAGTGAAGCACTTCATATTTGGATATGAAAATTACAGTGGTAAGAGTCCAGGTCTCTCAAGTACCTGGGAGGGATATTTTCTTTTTTTTTTATTTAGCATTTCTATCTCATGTCATATCAATCTGATATTCAGCTAGAGTCTGATCTTTGTTTTGAATAAAATTTCCTATTTATTCTGAACAAATTCCATTAGATCATTGACAATAAAGAATTTCTGAACTTGTGGAAAAAGAGAAAAATAAATCTAATGTGGGTGCAAAAGATGTATTTATATACAACAAACTAGGCTAGTAGTACATTGAATTACACAGGAATTACAGGATAGTGCAAAGTACAGAATTACGCTCAAGCACACTAACTACATGCTTAATATACTACTCTTAACACTCTTTAAGTTGGGTAATAGATGTTAATCATGACCAACTTGTCATAAAGATAGTTAACACTTTCCATTATATGCCTCCACAAGGAAGTCAGCAATCTATTCTTCAGTCCTAATAAGTCCTTGCATATTTTCCCAGATGAAATGTCAATCGGTTTCTATGTGTTCTTACCTTTCATGGAAAATTGGGGTTTTTTTTTTTGTGTTAACCATAGGTATCCCCTATTACCAGGGGCAATCCTATTCGAGGCTTAGTCACAGTTAAGGCTCCTCACCCCTCCCTAATAGTGTATTTAGTGGGGATTGAACCCGGGAGCTCTTCCCACAATCTCAGCCTGCATTGCCAACTGAGCCACAACTCTTTGTGAGACAACAGGAGGGCAGCCTGGTTATTATGCAACAGCTGCATAGGTGAAGCCGATTTGAATCCCATATCATTAAGTGATACATTCGTAATAATTCAATGTAAGTTTGGACCATCACTAAATGCTCAGACTCTATACTTGACCTTACTACCCACGTTTTGCTTGTTGAAATGCCAAGAAATTAAATTTCTTCTAAGGAACACATAATAATTTGCGAACTGTTGAATTTGAATTTCTGTGTTCCTGTGTCTTACTCAGACCACACATGCTATATTTATAATATGTATGCAATAAATACATAAGAACATGATTGCTAAATCTAATCCTAATAAGCAAGTAATTAGGGATTGACAGCTAATTATTATTTAGCTGTTACTAATTAAAAATAACATGTGACTAATTCTAACACTCCCCTCAAGCTAAAGCTTACTAAGCTTTAAGCTTGTTACAAATATACCCATGTTAACAAAAGTGAAGATAATAAATCAAGGGCCCAGATTGAGTACACTAGAAAGCCGTGGAGCTAGGTAAATTGCACTGGGAAGCCGTGGGGCCAGGTAGATTGCACTGGAAAGCTGTGGGGCCAGGAAGATTGCTCTGGGATAGCCACGGGGCCAGGAAGATTGCTCTGGGTAGCGTCGAGATACATTTCTAGGTTTTGAAAAATCATGGGTAATAGCAATAGGAGAGAAAAATGCATCCAAAATAGAAAGGACCCAAGTACCGGACATGAACCAGACAAACGATGCCCAGATCGGGATACAGGACGGAAGGGCGAGTTCAGCGGCAGTGAGATCGACCAGAAAGGTGGCCGGACGCGCCACCACGCGCGGCAGACGGCGGCTGGCAACAGAAGAACGCGCCGGTAAAGCTAGGGCACGTGTGAGCACGTCAGAACGCCCTTTGAGGCGGTTCTGGAAGCGTTGGACTCGTCTCAAAGGAGCAACTCCAGCGGTGTGGTCGCTGGTCGGAATCGTTGTCGTCTCCGGCGGCGACAGACGACGGCAGAAGCTGAAGATAGCGGAAAAACGTCCAGAAAATGTCGAAAACGCGCCGAAAAACTACACGATGGAGGAGAGCGACTGATGGCACTAGACAATGGTGTCAACGGCTGAAGAGGGTTTGAACCTTAACAAAGTTCCATACTTGGGAACTCGGCAGCGGAAAAGTGATGAAACAGGTCACGGTGGATGGTACCGCTCTAATACCATGTTGAATTTGAATTTCTGTGTGTTCCTGTGTGTCTTACTCAGACCACACATGCTGTATTTATATTATGTATGCAATAAATACATAAGAACATGATTGCTAAATCTAATCCTAATTAGCAACTAATTAGGGATTGACAGCTAATTATTATTTAGCTGTTACTAATTAAAAATAACATGTGACTAATTCTAACACGAACTAACTTCCCATACTACTTGAGATCTGATATTATTTCACAATCATTTGCTATGAGCTTTGAATCATCAAAGTATCACTAGGCCTAGCTCCCAACACACTAACATCATAGAGAAGAGCAGCAATACATTAATGTTGAGACACAAATTCCCAATCTGCTTCTACTATGCAGTTGTTGCATAATAACCAAGTGCCCTAGGTCATTTGTCAGGAACTTATTTCAAAGAAAGCTCTTGAGCTTCACACTTTGAATCATCAAAGTATCACTAGGCACTAACTGATAGGAACTCATCTTTTATTAGAAAGAATATGAACTTGTAAAACTTTGAGGGTTTGCACCTCCCAATGCCCAAAGGCTCCAAATCTCTCACAAATGACAAGATGATCTCTCTCAACCTCTCCTCTTTTTTTTAGGCCAATGCCTTATTTCTTCTAACTATCCTAACCCAACTAATTAACTTAACTAACTCCCTAACCAACTAACTATTACTAACAAACTATTCCACTAAGGGGGTTACCTATCACTAATATACTACCATCAGAGATAAAATCAGGGACATATTTCTGCTGATAGAGTAAAAAGCGCTATCTGGTTCCACTAACTTCAACTCCAAAGAAATATTTCAAGGGCCCTAGGTCATTTTTCTAAAATATAATTTGACGAAAGCTCTTGAGTTCTGAAATGTCAGGGGTGTCACTCATTGCTTTCGCTTTGTCATCAACACAGACAGCATGAGAATACACCCCTACCACGAATTGTTAATAATAGATAGACAGATAAAGTCATCATATCTGCTGCTTTCAAGCCTATGTCAAGAACTACTTCACTGAACCTTCCATACAAAGCTGAAGGAGACTATTTTGACATGCTAACTGCAGGCTGTGAATCAAATTTTGCAATATCTTAAAACCACACCAGAAAGATTACTATTCAAGAGGGGAGAAAATATATTTATGGAAGTATACACTTAAGCAGATTATGCAGGTTCAGTTATAGATATGAGGTCAACATCTGGCTTCTTAGTGGAAACCTTGTAACACGTAGAAGTAAGAAACATAACATGGGTGCTCAGTCTAGTGTAGAAGCTGAATTTCTAGTTATGGTACAAGGGATTTGTGAACTGTTATGGATCAAGATTATACTAGATGAACTCAAAATAAAGTATGAAGCTCCTATAAAAATTTTTGTGACAATAATCAGCAGCTAGTATTGTGCCTGTTAAAATAAAACCATTCATGTGTCCTACATCCAATAGCTTAAGCTTTTGGAATAGTTGGTTCATGACATGGTATCAGAGCCTTTATAACCAAGTGGTCAAGAGTTCGATCCTTGCTACCCCATTATCATGAAAGTGTGTAATCTGATTCTGCACGACAGAACAAAACACATCGAGATAAACTAAGTGACTAATATCAAGGAAAAGCTAGAAAGTGGACTGACCATCACAGAATATGTCCCTTCAGGATAATAATTGGCAGATGTACTAATAGACTTCCCACAGTGCAATTTCAGGATATTACTAGCAAGCTGAGAAAGATATATATCCATCCATTCACACTAACTTGAGGAGTGTTGAGTTATTGTCTACTATATCATTACTTCCATTCTGTAAAAATTTGTTACTATATTTTATTTTATTGACAGATTTGTTGCTTGTAATATAGCTCTACTTTACAAAATATTAGCATACAGTAATTATTAAGAGAAAATATACCAGAAAGTTTCTCTTAAGTTAGTATGAAGATGCAAATTTATGGATTGTTGTGTTATTTAGGAATTATTATGTTACTCTTGGAAATTTTAGGAAAATATTATCATGTTAAGATTTCATATTTGATTAGGATTTCATAAAACATTATTACCTAACATATGCATTGGTGCTTTAGAACTTTAAGTATAAATACTTAAAATATTTTGGGCCAGTTTGGATAAATTTTTGTAGAAGAACATTTAGGAGAAGAAAATACAATGAATCAAGAAGGTAAAATGCATTCCATTTCTTCCATAAGTTTAAATTAGTCTTTGCAGCTCAACCTCTTCAGAAGCTCTCCCATTTAACTTCTTCATAAATAACTAATTTCAATTTATGGAAGAAGTTAAATTCATTTTACCTTCTTAATTTATTCTACTTTTTTCTCCTAGAAATTATTCTACAGAAATTTTATCCAAACTGGCCCTTTGTATTATTCTTTGCTACAACCATTCAGAATGATCTCTAACACCCCAAAACAGTTGAGTATACTTTTATTTACTAGATTAACGAATTTTAAGAGAAAATACAAGGACAAAGTATACAACTTTAAATAAACTGACCAGCACCACCATAAAGAATCCAAACAAACAATTCAGCCAAAAGCAAAAATTGATGTAGAATGATAAATTGTTAAGGTTATGTTGAATAATACTCTTGTTTCTTGAAAGATTTAAAGATAGAAACCAAAAAAGAAGTAATTACTGATATTTAGGAAGTTTATCAAAAAGTTTGTTAAACTTTTGCATTTCTTTCATATATTCACAGCTATAGGTGTAAACTTACCATTGATTCAACAAGTAGCTCAATCGAATTCTAGGCGTAAACTTACCTCAAAGATATAAGTACATAATCCCATTGCAGGGCTAGCTAGTATGCCAAATGAAAAGACAGTCAACCTGCAACAAAATGGAAATTCATTGAAGATAAAGATACAAACCCTCTAAAATACAATTCCAAAAGCACTTGTGGATTATTTAGCTACAAAGTCACATGTCTGCTTAAATTCTACGAATATTCAGGTCTCTATAGTAATTATTTTACAATGACTTGCACTTTGCATTCCTATATCAATGTTACAACCAATAGCACTCATATATCAACTACCATTATGTTCAATCCATCATACGCAATCTCACTTCATAATATAATTAAAGAATGAAGTGGAAAACCCCTTTAAAAGGCATGAATATATGACAATAAAAAGTCAGTTAAAAAATTGTGCATGTTACTAGAATAGTAGAATCCATCTTTAAAGGACAAGGTCGGTTCAGCACAGTCTTTGTCCCAAGAATGTGTCTGCAGTATATTTTTATGTAATTACAATTCCATATTTGGGTATCATTGGTGTTGAGTATCATTGGTGTAAAGCATCTTGGCCTGCTCCCAAACCTCGGCACATGTCTCATGGGTTTGAATTATCTGCTTCAAGGAAGGATGAATAGTTGACTTAAGAACACTACAAATTTTGGCATCAACCTTGGTCTAGCGATAGCAATCTTTTTGCATCGATGGAGTCAGCCAGTCTTCTGGGTGAGATGACTAACATAATCGTGTCCCTTAAGCCAGAGCTTAATATCAGAAGCCCAGGTATCATAATTCCTGCGACACTGGACTCGTCTAGACAGTGTTACTCTGGTGGTGGGGTTGTCGGTCGGAGTCACTGACGGCGGAGGGAGGTGGTGACCGCGGCAAAAAGGGGGATAAGTGGCCAGAAAAAACAAACACGACAGTGAGGGAAGGCCGGAAACCAGAAGGAGACACGGTTTTTTCGGAAAAAATATCTCGCACTAATGTACAATGGGTCCTGTAGGTAGGCACGGATTAGGGTTACCTCTCGACTATTCATCCTACACTGAAGCAGATATTTCGAGCCCATGAGACATGTGCTGGGGTTTGGGAGCAGGCTAGGGTGCTTTACACCAATGATACTCCATGCCTCTATGGTGTTTGCCACAATTTCTTGAGTACCATTGTCCCTAGACGTATTGATGGATCCATGGCTGAGTACTTGGGCAAAGTTCATGGCCTTTTACATGACTTCAATGAACTCTTGCCCCCCCCCCCCCCCCCGCTTCCACTCCTGCCCAAGAACTGGAGCAACGCCAAACTTTCTTTATGTTGATGGCATTGTATGGGCTCCCAGACGAGTATTCTTTGGTCCGTGATCAGATTTCGGGGTCTCCGACTGTGCCCACCTTGACCTCCACTCGGTCAACCTTGTTGCGTGTGCCACCCAAGTCATCCACTGACATACCTTCTTCTATCACCCCCGCTGACTCTTCTACCTTAGCATCTCAGCGTGATGACCGTAGCTGCTCTCGCAAACTAGGTAAGGGTCGTTACAGGTGCGATCATTGCCACAAAATGGGCCACACCATTAACAGGTGTTTTGCATTGCATGGTCACCCTCCTCGGTCTGCTACTGTTGCCCAGGTTGCTCCCTCTATGCATTCTGATGCTGATGCCACTTCATCTAATCATGCAGTACCACTGCCTATCTTCAACGACTTCCTTAAATGGTATGAGGATCGCCAGGCCTCCGGTCCCAATGCTTCTGTTACGCACACGGGTAATTCCTTTGTTGGTCTCACTCCACCTCCCTTGGCCATTGGGTTCTTGTTTCTGGTGCCACCAATCATATTACTGGTAATAAATCCCTTTTCTCTACCCTTTCCACTTCTGGTTACTTACCGTCTGTGACTTTGGCTAATGGCTCCCAGGCCCCATCCCATGGTGTTGGTAGTGTCCACCCTCTTCCTTCTCTCTACATTGAAAATGTCCTTTATGTCCCTGGGTCTCCATTTAATTTATTATCCATTAGCCATCTCACTCATTCTCTTGATTGTGTCATTTCTTTTACTAAAGACTCTGTTTTCTTACAGGACCGGAGTTCGGGACGGATGATTGGCGCCGGATGTGAGTCTCATGGGCTTTATCAGCTTCGCACTTCTGCTCATGTTGGCTCAGTGGTGGATTCTCCCCTTTTCATCCATGCTCAGTTGGGTCACCCTAGCCTTGCCAAGCTGCAACAACTAGTATAGAGTCTGTCTAAGTTGTCAACTTTGTCGTGTGAGTCATGTCAATTAGGAAAACATTGCCGTAGTCCTTTTCCTAGCAGTGTCAATAACAGAGCTTCGTCTCCTTTTGCTTTAGTTCACTCTAATATTTGGGGTCCGAGTCGTATTAGGTCTACTTTAGGGATTCAGTATTTTGTTACTTTCATTTATGATTATTCTCAATATACCTAGTTGCTTTTAATGAAAAATCGTTTTGAGTTGTTTTCTATATTTAAATCCTTTTATAATGAAGTCAAAAATCAATTTGGTGTTTCTATTCGTGTTATTCGCAGTGATAATGCTCGTGAGTATCTCTCCCATTCTTTTCAGACATTTATGGTTTCTCATGGTATTCTTCATCAGACCTCTTATGCATATACCCCACAACAAAATGGGGTTGCAGAGCGCAAGAATAGACACCTCATTGAAACAACTTGAACCTTTTACTTCATGGTCATGTCCCTCAACAATTTTGGGGTCATGTTTTTCTCACCGCGTGCTATCTCATCAATTGCATGCCCTCTTATGTCCTAAACAACCAGATCCCTCACTCTATATTGTTCCCTCATCAGCCTCTCCACCCCTTACCTCCAAGAGCTTTCGGGTCTACGTGCTTTGTCCACAATCTTAGTCCTGGTCTTGATAAATTGTCAGGTTTCATAAGTGTGTCCTTTTAGGCTTTCCTCGATCTCAGAAGGGGTATAAGTGTTTCTCACCCTCTCTTCGTAGATATCTCATTTCAGCTAATGTCACCTTCTTTGAGTCTTCTCTCTACTTTGAGTCTAATTCCTCCACCTCTGAGTTTGACTTAGTATCCACCACCACCCCTTTTGTCTTTGATCCCTCAGACATGCCCATTGTGCAGGGAGATCCACCACCTCAGCCACCTATACAGGTTTATCATCACCGGCAACATCCGCGCCTTGCAGACGAGCCGCCTATTGAGTCTCCTCCAGAGCTAACTCCTTCGTCCCTTCCAGTCCCACATCCGGCCCCTCCGGCCCCACCTCCTGAGTTTGATCTCCCTATTGCACTCCGTAAAGGTATACGCTCCACTCGTAATCTTTCACCTTATTATGTCACTTTGAGTTATCACAGGTTATCCCCATCCCATTATACTTGTCTCTCTTCCATTTCCTCTATATCTATTTCTAAAAATGCAGGTGATGCCTTAGCCCACCCTGGTTGGAGACAAGCTATGATTGATGAGATGTGTGCTCTTCAGAGCAGTGGTACTTGGGATCTCGTTCCTTTGTATCCTAGGAAATCTGTTGTTGGTTGTAGATGGATCTTCACAGTGAAAGTTGGCCCTAATGGCATAGTTGATCGGCTCAAAGCTCGATTAGTAGCCAAAGGTTATTCTCAGATATTCGGATTAGACTACGGTGACACTTTTCTCCCGTTACCAAGATGGCTTCTGTCAGATTATTTTTAGCCATGGCTGCTATTCGTCGTTGGCCCCTCTATCATTTAGATGTCAAAAATGCCTTCATTCATGGTAACCTGCTGGAGGAAGTTTATATGGAGCAACCTCCTTGTTTTGTTGCTCAGGGGGGGAGTCTTCAGGCTTGGTGTGTCGTCTCCGCAAGTCTTTATACAGTCTTAAGCAGTCTCTCATTGCTTGGTTTGGTAGATTCAGTACAATAGTCCAGCAGTTTGGTATGACTCGGAGTGAGGCTGACCATTCTGTGTTTTATCGTCGTTCAACTGCTGGGAGTATCTACTTGGTAGTGTATGTTGACGACATTGTCATTACAGGTAGTGATCACCACGACATTTCACAAATAAAACAATTATGTCATCATTTTCAGACTAAAGACCTTGGCAGACTGAGATACTTCTTGGGGATTGGGGTAGCACAATCCAAGAATGGAATTGTAATTTCTCAGAGAAAGTATGCAGTGGATATTTTAGAGGAGATTGGGTTAATGAATTCCAAGCCCGTTGACACACCTATGGATCCAAATGCTAAACTTCTACCAAGTCAGGGGGGAGCCACTTTTAGATCCTGAGAGATACAGGGGACTGGTTGGAAAACTGAACTACCTCACTGTCACTAGTCCAGACATCTCTTTTGCAATTATTGTGGTAAGTCAGTCTCTTAATTCTCCTTGTGCATTGTGCAGGTCATTGGGATGCAGTCATTCGCATTCTAAAATATATTAAAGGAGTCCCAGGAAAAGGTTTGTTATATGGAGACTGTTGGATATTGAGCCCAAAATAGGAAAGCCCATTTCGACAGATTCCTAAGTTTGGTTACTGTAAGGTAGTTAAGTTTGCCGTTGGGATCCATAGGAGTATCACTTGGTCGGCAATCTAGCATCCCGGTTTCCTCAAGTATATCAAGAGTATATTTTCGTTGGGTGATAGCAACACCTGTCTTCGACTGAGCAACCTCAATCCCCAAAAAATACTTTAGAGGACCCAATTCTTTCGTCTGAAAGTGGGTGGACAAAGGTTGTTTAAGTTGATGGATGCCAACCTGATCATTACCTGTAATGATAATATCATCAACATAAACAAGAAGGTAGAGACAGGTGGTTGGTGAGGAATGCATAAAGAAGACGGAGTAGTCAGCTTCACATCTGGTCATGCCAAACTGTTGGAGAATAGGGCTAAACCTCCCAAACCAAGCACGGGGAGGTTGTTTCAAACCGTAGAGTGAGCGGCGTAGTCGGAAAACTAAGTCAGAAGCGTCACTAGCAATGAAACCTGGTGGTTGTTCCATACACACCTCCTCTTGTAACTCACCATGTAAGAAGGCATTTTTAAAGTCTAATTGATGGAGAGGCCATTGAGGGATAGCAAGCATGGCAAGGAATAGTCGAATAGAGGCAATCTTGGCTACTGGAGAGAAAGTATCGCCATAGTCGAGACCAAAACTTTGTGTATATCCTTTGGCCACTAAGCGGGCTTTTAAACAGTCAACTTTTCCATCAGACCCAATTTTGACTGTATAGACCCATCGACAACCAACCGTTGTTTTGCCATCAGGTAAGGGAACCAAGTCCCAAGTACCACTGGAGTGTAAAGCAGCCAATTCATCCACCATTGCTTGTCACCAGCCCGGATTAGACATAGCTTCTCCTGTAGTTTTGGGAATAGACACAGAATCCAAAGAGGACACAAAAGCAAAATAGGAAGGAGATATTCAATCATAATTCAAATGACAAGCATAAATAGGATTAGGATTCCGAGAGGACCTGGTACCTTTGCGCAATGCAATGGGAAGTTCCGGTGCAGGATGCGGAGCAGGAGAGTCCGGTGGAGCAGGAAATGAGTCTTGAGGAGGATGAAAGTCTGGACCAATTGGTTACGGGCGAGGCCTCCTTTGAAAAGTGCGAAGAGGAGGGACAATGACAGGGGTAGGGGCAATATGAAAAGAAGGTTGAGTAAGAAAAAGGGTATTACTGGGATCGTGTGACTTGTCGGGAGCAAAAGAAAAGAATGGACGAGTCTAAAAAAAGGTTACATCAGCTGAGACAATGTATCGACCAAGGTCAAGAGAGTAACAACGATAACCTTTCTGCATCCGGGAGTAGCCGAGGACTAGACACTTAAGTGACTTGGAAGCAAGCTTATCTTTCCCTGGAGTAAGGTCATGGACAAAACATGTGCATCCGAAGACGTGAAGAGGAAGAGAATAAAGGTCTTGTTTATGATACAATATAGAATGTGGTACCTGGTTATCTAGAACTGAAGAGGGCATACGATTGATAAAGTAGCATGCAAGGAGAATGGCATCCCCCCAGAAACGAAGTGGTACATTGTTGTGAAGAAGCAAGGTATGAGCTGTTTCAACCAAGTGCCGATTTTTCCTTTCAGCGACACCGTTTTGTTGAGGGGTATGAGCACATGATGTTTGATGGATAATACCCTGTGAAGTCAAAAAGGATTGAAATTGTGTAGACAGATATTCACGAGCATTGTCACTTTGCAATATTTTGATTTGGGTTCCAAATTGTGTTTGTATTTCTGAAAAGAAAGCTTGGAAAATTGAGAAAACATTTGATCGATTTTTCATGAGGAATACCCAAGTGCAACGAGAAAAATCATCAATAAAAGTAACAAAATAATGATAACCCAAACACGAAGTAACATGACTAGAACCCCAAATATCTGAATGAATCAAATGAAACGGAGAGACAGCTCGTTTATTGACTCTGTTGGGAAAGGACATTCTGACATGATTTCCAAACTAACACGACTCACATTCTAGTGTGTGGACACTTTAGACAGGCTAGGAACCATAAGACGCAACTTGGGAAGGCTAGGATGTGTCCCAAACGTTGATGAATGAAATGGGTATACTCAACTGTTGAACACGCAACGAGAGGTACTTAAAGGTGATACAATCCTTGGGACTCATGTCCTACTCCAATCGTATGTCCAGTACTCCGATCCTGCACAAGAACATAATTATTTGCAAAGGTAACAGAGTAAGGTAAAGTACGGGTAAGTTTACTGATGGAGATCAAATTAAATGGACAGCCAAGAACATAAAGAACAGACTCCAAGGAAAGTGTGGGAAGGGAGTCAGTCTGGCCAATACCCTTTACTTTGGTTTGGGAGCCAGTAGCTAAAGTAACACTTCGAAGTGTGTCCATATAAGTAAGGTGAGAAAATAGAGATTTATTACCAGACATGTGATCAGAAGCACCTGAATCAAGAATCCAAGAGGAAGACTGAGAGACAAAGGCAACAGGATTACCAATATGAGCAACATAAGCAACAGGTATAGTGGATTGCATAGCAGCAGCAGCAACGTGCTCGTCATAGGGGATTAAAGGGTCATTTTGTAAAGCTAACAGCAAAGGTGTCCGATGAAGAAACAGCCGCACTAATGATCGGAGGCTCGAAGGAGATGAGAAGCACAATGCAGGGAGTTGATTAGGACCAAACGGAGGTAGAACGGCCTCCTGCGGTGGTCCCCGGGGTGAAAAAGTGGCTGGAAAGTGTGAAACGCGCTTAGACGCGCCGGCGCATGCAGAAAACGCGCAGAGAAAGGTGACAGCACGTGGAGGCGCGTGCGGCGGCTGGTGGCGGGGCTTCGGATTCCGGGTCGGCGGCGGTGTCTGGATCCGGTGGTGGTGGTCGTCGGGAGTGGGTAGCACCGAAGAGGGAGCAACTGGTTAGGGTACAGCTGTTTGGGAAAAATAAAAGAAAAAAGGCCACTGGAAAGATAGCACAGTGGAGTCCCTAGGATCTTACAGCTCTTGATACCATGTTGAGTTTGAAATTCTGTGTGACTAATCAGTCTACACAAGCTTGTATTTATAAGCTGTACAATATTAATTACAATAGGAATGTGATGCTAAATCTAAGGCCTACAAATAAGTAACTGCTAACAAATATACTACTGAGAATCTGTAACAGCTATTCTCAAAAAGACATGTGACTAATGTGATTAATTCTAACAATTATATATGTAAAGAGCTTGGTGCATATGATTTATATGCTCCAGCTTGAGGGGCAGTGTTAGATTGTTATTGTTAGTGTATCATATGATAGATATGGGTTTGGGCCTGTCACTATGTATATTAGTAAATACACTTATGTATACATATATTATTTTCCCCTGTGTATTCTGAACACACGGATTCTATCATATGTCTCTCGTTTTCTCTTCATCTCAACAAACCTAATCTTAACGGATATTCTTAAGATATTAAATATATTATTCTAATATTCTAACATTTCCCCTCAAGCTAAAGCTTATTAAGCTTTAAGTTTGTTATAAATATACCCATATTAACAAAATTGAATATAATAAATCGCGAGCCTAGATAGATTGCACTGGGAAAGCCGTGGGGCAAGGAAGAGAACACTGGGAAGGTTGTGGGGCCAGGAAGAGAATACTGGGAAAGCCGTGGGGTCAGGTAGATTGCACTGGGAAAGCCACGAGGCTGGGTAGATTGCACTGAGAAAGCCACAGGGCCAGGTAGATTGCTCCGGGAAAGCCACGAGGCTAGGTAGATAGCTCTAGGTAGCCGCAAGATACATCTATAGGTTCTAAAAAGTCATGGGTCTGGAACTGCAGCAGGTAGGAGAGAGAAAACAACCATCAAGATGGCTTGACCTTAGAGGGAGATTTGGACTTCCAAAGGGACATCAAGATTAAAAGTAGTTCTATTTAATGAATGAGTTAGGAATTGTAAAAATGATTTTAACAAAAGCACCCTAGAAGATCAAGAGATTGTATTCTTTTATTTGCGTCAAAATGCAAATGAATAGAACCTAGGAGACTCAAGAGACACCAATCATTTAAGTTACAAAAATGTGGAAAATTCCAAAAAAAAAAAATATTTAGTACTATCATGATCAATTATCCAGAAAGCTTAAGTCATTACGTGAAGACAAAAGAATGGTTTTATATTATATTCTTAACATGTAAGAGCCTTTATGACATGAAGCATGGACAATGGGAAAGAATATCTAAAAGAAAAATCTTCTACCCAACAGTCCTCCTAAAGTTGACATGAGAACCATTACCTACCTACCTTAAAGGAGAGCAAAGACTTAAAAGGGCGTATAATGAGATAAGTTTCCATGGACTATAGTGAGAAGCTTAGATTGCCAGACTGGCATCCCACGTACTTTAATATAAGCACCATCAACCATAATATGCATAAACTGACTGGAAAGGGAATGAATGAATAAACAAAAAGATGGGAATTGGGAAATACTAGGTGGACTTACATATTCTATCTTAGATTCTAGCAAGTACAAACCAAATCAAAATAAACAGAGATGGAGAAAACTGAGGCACAAACATACAAGAGCATAACATTACTAGGTTTGACCAATGGAGTGAATGTGAACAAAGTTATAATCTTACAGTGGCTGATCAGATGCCTTAGCCCCAGCCCTTATAAGGCAGTAACTAGTTCCACCAATTATTGATGAAAAGAAGCCTATTAGGATTGTAAATATATGATGACTTGTCTTGGCATATCCATTGCTTGCTTCATCAGCTTTGACTAACTGTCCTGGAAAAACCAAATTCTGAAATTAGGAAGGGTAAAAGTATACTGATTATTCTTCTTGATCCTACACGATGCAGGTTATATGCCTCAAAATCACTTAGTGGCAAAAATAAATATTTTATGAGACCCCCTTTAACCAACTGGTCAAACACCTGTTGGCTTTTTCTTCAAAAAAAAATTGGACAGGGGCAGGGGGAATAGAAAGTTAGGAACAGTTGGGCAATAAATTCAAACTTAAAATCCAACACATTCTTAACACTATATCAGGTAAGCCTATTATTACTTAAAGGGAACAAACATACCAGTAAAATTATACAAGAGATAATGCATTTAAAAGATTATGAAATGGAAAACCTGCTATACCTTGTGTAGCAAGCATTTCTCGGAAGAAGAAGAGTACACCAAAGAAACTGCAAGCAAGACCTGAAATATTGGCAGCATTATTAAATAAATTAATCAGTACTTGCAAATTGCAATTGATAATGAATACATACTTTTTATAATTATTAAATTATTTCTTCTTGTATATGTAATATGGAATCTGGGGTTTTGTAATTTAGGAATTATTATTTTATTTTTAAGAATTTTTGGATTAGTTGTTTCTTGTTTAGGCTGTAAAATATCTTACCACTAGTTGGTTTAAGATTTTAGTTCCTAATGTAGGTTAGGATTACTTGAAATTTTAAGTTCATATTTCTTCTAGAATGCAGTTTTCTTGGATCCCCTATAGGTTTAGTATGCCTCTAAGGTTCAATTGTTATTGGGACCATCCATAACAATTTTGAGTGTTTTTAGTTTCCTATATAAACAGAAAGATGACATCAAATATAATATCTTAAATGGTAGTTACAATTGATGAATATGGTTAACAGTTCTCATAAACAATTTCAGCTTTCTAATACTTTGGAACAAAATTAAGCAAGAAATATACAAGTCATGCATAATATAGACAAGTACTTGAGTGAAAAATAGGGTTTAAAGTTTCTCCTCATTCCATCATAATTTTACAATAGAAGGTAGTTCAAGAACAGAACTGTGAAATCTTACCTGCAATATCAGAAATTTTTAATTTCTCACGCAAAAAGACCCTTGCCATAATTGAGGCCATGACTGGAGTTGTTGAATTCAGTACAATAGCCTCAGAAAAAGGCAACCTCTGAAAGCTGAAAGAGAACAGATTTCATTTACCACAGTAATTGTCACCTCATAAAATTCTCAAGGAGCAACCACACACAAGTTCCCCCGAGTAGCAAAAGCAGTCCAAAGAACATCAATATAGTGAAATAAAAGGTTGGAAAGTAATGGAGAGAGTTGCATGTAAACTCAGTTTACTAAAGCAAATCATTGATATTGTGAAATTACAAACCAAGGTTTTAACTTAATATGAAGAATATTGTAAGTGAAAGAATATTTGTCAATATGAAGTTACATATTGTAGGAGAAAAAAGATTACAAAGTATTAAATTGATTTGTCTTTATATACTTCTTAGTTACATTAAAATGGAATGTAAATCCCTCTGCTAAAACTCTCATTAAATATTATACTATTAACTAGTGCCATTAGTGTTCAAACCAGAAAGCTTCATAAAATATGCCCTACATGAAAAATTGTCAACATTTAAGAAAACTATATTATCCAGTAATGTCCTAAAACTATGAAATTTTACAAACATGAAAAGATAAACAATGAAGGGTAAAGGTCCAACAAAGAAAATACAATCCCCAAATGACAAATAAAGTGCTGAAAAGAATGAATACTGGGAGAAAAAATACTTAAAGAATACTTACCAATATACAAAACTTGACATCGATATACAGCCTGCAAGTGCCCTTAAAAGTAAAATGATTCTAACATGGGATGTTCCAAATAGAGGCTGTTCACTCCTTCTCAACCACAAATATGACAGTATCAAGATAATTGTACTTCTTGTAAATGCAGTCTCAAACAAAGGAATTGCCTGAACTGCCAAATCAAAATTATTATTGCAAAAATTAAAATGAAGAACAATTAAAAAATGAAAAGAAAAAAAAAAGAAAAATGAAGGTCTTGCAAAAAAAAAAAAAAAAAAAAAAACTCAAATTTAACAGAACAGCCAAATAAAAATATAATAAAAACTTGATAGAGTTTGAAGGTCAAACTAACATAGATAGCTTGTAAAAACTCTTGAGATGTAAAAACTATATTATTGAGCATCAAGACAAGAGAGTCCTTGTGTTGCATCCCTAGTCTCCTTGACAGAATCCAAACCTATACTTAAAGGAAATGCACAAAGGAATAGAGAGTAATCTTCCAAAAATGAATCAAAAATAGTTAATTCAGTGTTTAAGGACCATTGAATGATTGAGAAATTTAGCTCAAAACAAAATTAGATGGTTTCAATCAAATGTTTGGGAAATAAATCCATCAAGCATGGGTCAATGCTGAGGGGTTTGAGTAGTTTGAGGGAGGTCTTAGGCTAAATAACTCATGCCCATATGTAGTAAAAACCAATATTTGGCTATATGAGATTTATCAGACTAAAATCTATGTTGAAGAAAATGGAAAGAACCGGGAAAAGAAAATCCTGAGTTTACCTTCTCCCTCCCCCTACCCTAAAAAAATTGATAAAACATAAATATTCAACATCACAGAAATTGATAACATCTAACTACTCCAATAAGTATTGCTAGCTATTTTCAACTGATATTTTTTTTTACTGGTTGTTTTCATTATTCTGTGCAAATGCATAATGTTAAGCAAAGAACATGACATACTATGCAGGACAGCAGAACATTACCAGAAAAGATATTGGAAAGAACTCCCATGAGAAAGTAGATGGTAGATGAGAGGGCCATGCAAAGTAAGCCAGAGTATCTGGACCCATTCCATACCCACAATATAAACTGAGTGAAAGGAGATGTCTCCGACTCAAGTAATCTTGTTACTTCATCCTGCAGCCAAACACAAGTTAAAGAAATTAGTTCTACTTCATCAGCTACCCTTTGCTTAAATCTTTTTCTTCTTTTGAAGAAACACAAAATCCATCTTTTCTTCTATTCATAATTACATACTCTCACCAGAATCCAGTATAAAAGAAAAATTAAAAGAAAATCTGTTGCTTCATCACAGGTCTAAAGTATAATCCCCCTCCTCACCAATATCCATTATATTTTCTTTGTTTTATTCAATTTATTGTGCTTCTACGGTTGAATCACTAAGGTAAGCTTAGCTTGAGTTTGAGTTTTGTTATCATAAACCATGGTTCACCGCAAACTCTGTATATAACAGAAACCATAGTGTAAAACAAGTTGCCACATATAGAGTTGACTGTGAACCTAGTAATACAACTCTTGAGTTCCTTAACCAAACATATACACATGCTGAAACCCATTCAAAGAACCCCAAGAAAATGCATAATTTTTATTTTGAGAAAAAAAGCAGGTCTTCAACTTTACTCCATCATTACGCAGTTACCTCTCAAGGTTTCTGTTAGAAAATTGAGAAACAACGACCCTTTATTACGATAAAAGCTTTATTTCCAATTTATTACAAAAAAAAAGGTGAAAAGAAATTAGAAGAAAAATAATCATCCAGAAAAGAGAACTACTCTGGGTTTTCTTCGAGGATAAGAAGCGGTGAAGATGTTGATCTTTGGTCTCTCTGGATGTGAAAGAAGAGGGGCAATTTGGTCATGACCTGCATCATCTGTTTCATCGGAAGAAGGTGGTAATGAGGGTGATGACGATGCATCGCGCACAATGAGTTCCACGACGTGATCTGCATTATTGGATTCAGGGGAGGCCATGGCGGTTGTTGGCGCATTCAGATTTGCAAAGTCGCACCAGAACGACGTCGAATCGAAGAAGAAGGACGACGTTGGGTATGCAGTGCAACAATGGGGTTGAAACTTGAAAGTGACCACGAAACGGTCAGAGACAAAGGTGGGTCAGTGTCGTCTGTTTCTCTCAGTTTTGTACTAAACCTGTATATAACAATTCAATCCCGGTTTTCCACCCTAGTGTACACCATGCAAGAGTGTACACCATGGTACACAACACAGCAGTACTTTTATTTTTTGGCATGAATAGTGCTTTTAATGAACAGTAATTTTTTCTATGAATAGTGATTTTTTTTTTAAATCTACAATTAATCAGATTGATAACATAATTAACCAAAAAATTGTATAGCATTAACCATAAATTCATTTTTAGTGATCACTTGTGTAGTAATCATTATGATCAAATAACTGTTCAAGATGAACTTTGTTTTCAAGTGAACATGTGGTTAATACCATATAGGTTGGTGGTTAACTGTGTTATTAATCTGGTTAATAATTTGTTTTCAAGTGAACATGTAGTTAATATCTTATAAGTTGACAGTTAACTATGTTATTAACCACAACATATTTAACCACATAATAACTCACAGTTAACCACTTTTTGTCTCACTTATAATTATTAACCAGATTACTAACACATTTAACCACCAACTTATATGGTATTAACCACATGTTCACTTTAAAACAAATTATTAACCAGATTAATAACACAATTAACCACCAACTTATATGGTATTAACCACATGTTCACTTGAAAACAAAGTTCATCTTGAACAGTTATTAATGACAAACCTTTAACTTTGTTTTCAAGTGAACAGGTGGTTAATACCATATAAGTTTGTGGTTAATTATGTTATTAATCTGGTTAACTTTGTTATTAACCACTCGATCAACTTATTTTACCACATAATAACTCACATTTAATCATTTTTTGTCTCACTTATAATTATTAACCAGATTATTAACACAGTTAACCACCAACTTATAAGGTATTAACCACATGCTCACTTGAAAACAAATTATTAACCAGATTAATAACACAGTTGACCACCAACTTATATGGTATTAACCACATGTTCACTTGAAAACAAAGTTAATCTTGAACATTTATTTGATCATAATGATTACTACACAAATAATCACTGAGAATGTATTTATGGTTAATGCTATACAATTTTCTGGTTAACTATATTATCAGTCTGGTTAATTGTAGATTTTAAAAAAAAAGTCACTGTTCATGAAAAACAAAAATAAAATAGTGTTCATTCAAAAAAAATAAATAAAATGAAAGTAAAAAAAAGTACTGTTCACCCAAAAGTGTACCGTGGGTGTACACTTTTGGGTGTGGAAAAAAACTTGTCCATAACAATTCCCACACCTACTATTCACCCACATACGGCACACCTCCCTTTTTCTTTTTTTCATGAATAGTAATCACTTTTTTTTTACAAAAAGTCCGACGTTTTTTTTAAATTACTTGTAATTAATCATATTAATATCATATATAACCACCAATTTATATAGTATTAACTATAAATTCATACTGTCTCACTTGTGTAATCATCCTTGTGATCAATTGAAATAAAAGTTAAATATTTATTATTTTAAACAATTATTTAAAGTAACTTTGATATTAACCAATTGCGTAATTCACTTAACCACACACTAACTCACAGTTAACCACATTTGGTGCTACTTGTAATTAACCAAATTGATAGCATACATGACCAGCAACATGCACATAATTAACCATAAGTTTATGTCCCCCCGCATATGTAATATTCCTTATGATCAATTGAAATGAAATGTAATTGTTTGTCATTTTGAACAATTATTTAAAGTGACTTTGATATTAACCAATTGAGCAGCTCATTTAACCACATACTAACTCACACTTAACCACCTATTGTGAATCTTCCAATAACCCATTAGATAGAATAATAACCATCCATGTAGACATATTAACCACAAATTATTTGCTCTCACTTATGTAATAATCCTCATGTACATTTGAAACCAAAGTTAAAGGTTCGTCAAAATGAACAATTATCTTAATTAATTTCGATATTAACCATTTGAGCAACCCATTTAACCACATATTAGCTCACACTTAACCACCTTTTGTCTCGCTTGTAATTAACCAATTTAATGGCATAAATAACCATCAAAGTACACAGAATTGACCATAAATTCATACCATCTCACTTATGTAATGATCCTTATGATCAATTGAAATAAAAGTTAAATGTTTGTTAATGTACCTTAAATATTTGTTCAAAGATACAAACATTTAACATTTATTTCAATTGATCATAAGGATTATTACACAAGTGAGAGAGTATGAATATATGGTTAATACTATATAAATTGATGGTTATGGTTAATACTATATAAATTGACGCTGGATAAAAGAATAGGTGGCTTCTCCCTCGGAAGAGGAGGGAGAACTGGGAGAACAACTTCCTTGTTGAAACAATCAAGCATGACCTGGTTCTGACATAATCGGTTCATGCCCAGGATTGTATCTATTTCCCTTAATGGTAAACAAATCAAATCAACCTCAAAGGTCCTCCCTTGTATAACAATAGGGCATTTAGGACACACAAGGGAAGTAGGGATTGCCTCATTGGCAGGGGTTATTACATTCAGGCTATAGAGTAAAGGAGTTACATGCAATTCCAATTGCTTCACACAATCTAAAGCAACAAAAGAATGAGTTGCCCCTAAATCATACAATACAATTAAAGTCTTATCTCCTAGGGTGCACGTACCTCGCATCAAGTTATTAGCAGAAGCTACCACTTCACCACTGAGGGTGAAGACTCTCCCAGTGGCTTGGGGTTTTGGAACATCCCTTTTCTTTGGGCACTCGTTCTTCATATGGTTGGGCTCCTTGCACCAGTAGCACACCTTCTAACCGAAGAGACATTCCCCTCGATGCTCCTTTCCGCACTTGGGGCACTTGGGAGTGTCCCTTGGCATTGGGCTGGCCGAGTGACCAAAGCAGTGTTGCCTTGCCACTTAGGCCTAGAGCCCTTGCCCTGGTTGCACTCCTCTAGCTTCCTCTTCCCCTTGTGGTCTGGCTGTGGGGGTGGTGCATCTCCTTTCAGGTTCTTTTCAGCAATGTAGAACTTGTTGATCAGGGTAAGGAAGTCCCTGATCTCATGTGTTCAGACTCGGTCTTGAAGGAACTCAATTTCCTTCTACCTCCGCAATGAAGCTAGAAAATATTTGTCCAATAAAGTGTTCTGGAAGGTTCCCTAAGTGTGTGGGGTTTCAGCAATAGTGGCTTGAATACTCGTCGACTTCCACCAATCTTCGGCCTCTCCCCTCGGCATATACACTACATAACCCACCTTGGAGTCATCAGTGCATCTTATTACCTCGAAGATCCGGTTGAGGTCACGGAGCCAGTTCACCGCCACATCCAGATCATAAAACCCGTTGAACTGAGGGGGGTTATGTTTCCGGAACTCTGCTAATCCTTGGACAAACAAGTCCACCATAGGAGGGGTGGTGTCCTCGTTGGCCTTCGGATCAACTCCTGCAAAATATTTGCGTTGGCAGCAGCCTGCTTCCGAGACGCCTCAGCTTGTTGGCAGTTGGCTTCAACTTGCGCCCGATTGGACGCTACCTACTCTCCCATCATTTGGGTGAGCATCTGAAGAGCTGACGCCACAGGATTCTCAGGTTGGTCCCGTGGTAGAGAAGGTGGGTTGTTCCGGGGAAGACCTGTAACGTCCTAATTTCTTAATCCAAGAATAATGTCCGTTGGAAACACTATTCCCGAATTTCTGAAATTATTTCGCGCCATTTTTTATATCGGTGAACAACTCATACAATCGCTTAGGTAATCCAACGCTTACTTAAGCCTTCACTACAATTCAATCTACAAAACAATATGAAACATTATATTCGAATCTAAGGGAAATGAACCTAGACACGGAGTGTCAAGGTTCTCCAGAACTCCTACCGGAAATCCGGCAGAGTTTCCCTTGAAAATTGAGTGTTTCCCAATTTTCGGCTTGGCTCTTCATCCAACGCTAAGAAACCCTAACCTGCACAACTTAAGGTGATTCCCTGTAACGTGGGGTGAGACTACGTCCCAGTGAGCGTGATAATAGTGTATGCATGTGTGGGGAGGCAAAACACATGGCAAACAACAATATAGAAAAGATGAACAGTTCATAAAACACTCAGAATGAAAGTACAAGACATGTAACATCAATCATTCAATGGCAATCATAAGTGGAGTGATAATTATAGGGAATTATGAACATGTCCATGCAACAATAGATCAACTCATAACTTCTCAATCATGTTCATCACAAAAGATTCATCAAACATAATCATGATAACTTAGATAATTAACAATAATTCTCAAATACTGAATTCTGCACCATGGATTTTAACCTTTCCCTTAGGCTAGACTGAGCTCAGACTAACAAGAACTGTCGTCCCTGAAGGCCAAAAGACCTTACCTAAAACCTTTTCCAAGGCCATAAAGACCTTAACCATTACCAAAACCTTTCTTTATCATTTTCATGAGGTCAAAGACCAAAACATTTTCCATGAACATAATGGGGTAAAACATGCACAAGCATAATGGAGTACATAAACATAAGCAATTATATGCATAATTACATCTCAAACCTTTATTCTTATGAAAACCACCAATTTCCTCTAGCGTAGGGTTTGCATTACAAAGAATACATCCAAATCAACAACCCTAGCTTCCTCTAATCAACAATAACCATGAATGCAAGCAAGGGAAGGTAGAATAGGGGTCATACAAGGGAACTTACATGACAAATAAACAAGTGAGTGAACCACACTCACCTTAGGGGAAGAAATAGGGGCGGATGAGAGGTGGAGAGGAGAAATCCCAAGCTCCTCAAGTGATTAGGAACCTTAAAGATGCTTCTTGATCTTCCTTTTCTTCCTCATTCAAGCCCACAAGCTCCCCCCTCTCTCTAGAAACCCTAGGAGACCAAGGAAAATGAGAGAAGAGAGTGGAACTCTATGTTTTTAAAAACTGAATTCGTGTATTCTTGCTCAAGCTAGAAATTCTCGCTTGAGCGAAAATACCCCAGAGAGCAACCCTTCTCTGGACAATTCTCGCTCAAGCGAAGCTTGAGCGAGTATGAGTCTGTTTTGGGAGTTAAAATGAGCTCGGAACCCTATCATATAACCTATCAAACTGAAGCCTCGGAAGTTAGCTTTCTAATGAAAATGGAATTTCTTTAAATGGACACCCATGACTCTAGATATTTGCGAATTAGTGCACCAAGGTCATTAGGCCTAACTCCCAAAATTAAGCAATAACCTCAGTTTATACCCCTCTTGGTTCCAATTCAGTTCTCTCCTTCTCAAACCTACTTCCTATCCTCCAAAACTTTCTTCTAAATTAGTTCTTCTCATCCAACCCTTCCCCACTCTAATTCTTGATAAATCCATTCCCTTGACTACAAAGCTTATTCTTCCACGCTTAAAGGCTAAGATCTAGGGTGTTGCTCATCTCCTTAACTCTTAGTCCCTCCTCTAAACTCTTTTAAAACACATGGTTCCAAATGGATTTTCCCTAATTTCATGTCTGAAGTCACACTTAACCTCCGGATTCTCATCCTACTTCTAACTTCCTCTCTTAGCTAGGTTCACCGCCTAAGGCTTCTCTTATGTTTTCTATGTTCTAGTTTTCGGGATGTTACACGACCTTTCTTACCGCTTGCCATAGTCCTCTACACATCATTAAGCAAATATCGAGGTGATCAGTCACTCAATTTCCATAATAATGCATAAGAGAATAATAACAAACTTCAGAAACTAACTAATCCACGGTCCAATTGGATTGAACTGCTCTGATACTGATGGGATTGAGGCAAGCGTACCAAAATTCCAGGAGTATAATAGTAAGTAAAGAGTATTGTATCCACAGGGAACGGTTCACTTCGTATTTATTAGTGATCAGACTATCAAGTAATAGACGATTTTTGATGATTATTGTGCGAAAAGTAAATTGCATAAAATAGATGAGATAATAGAGATAAGGTAAGATAGTATTACTTGGATCATGATTGAATTTCGTATCATCGACAACAAAACACTCGAAGATAATCCATGCGAGTTCTCCCAGGAGACAAATTATCCCGGCTTGATTGCTTTACTTTTTCGTTCGTTAACACTATCAATTCACCCTATATTCCTATAGCGACTACTATGAGTACTTTTACCAATCAGAATTCAAGTTTCCTATTCCTAGGCTCCCGTAAACTCCCTGTTGAATTCACAAAACCATTTTCCAATGCATTTTAAAAAACAACCTATAACTCCGACACACAGGTGGAAGCTACACATTAAGTAAAGTATAAAAGTATCGATATTATAGAATAGGGATTCATAAATAATAAAGAGAATTCACATACACTTGGAGATTGAATCAACTACATTCAACCCTATTGGAGAGTTTAGCTACGCATGGTAGCCATACAAACCAATGAAGAAACTGTCACACTTTTCTTCAATCCTAGCTCTGCTCTGCCGTCTCTCCAAAAGCTCCTCTATCCAAGGCTTCTTTGATCTTTACAAAAGGTCCTATTTATAGATGAAGGAAGTGAAGTTGAAGTTTCAATCACAAGAAGGGGGGTTGAATTGTGATTGCTTAAAATTTTCTGCAATTATCTTTTAATACAGTTCTGCTCAAGTATTACTTGGCTCAGTATTAAAGGGCAGATGGACAGAAGATAAATGTTAGAAATTAATGTAGTATGTAGAAAATAGGATTCCTTCTTTGGAATCTTGATAGTTAACACTTACTTAGGTATTAAATAGTTTTCAAAATATTTTCATGCACATGCAATAAGTAAGGAGAGTAGGGAGGAGAATAGGACACCAAGATTTTTATACTGGTTCACCTCTTCCAACCTGAGGCTACGTCCAGTCCCTACACCCAGTAGAATTTCTTACTCAAACACCCAAATTACAATCTTCTTGGGTACACACTACCACTAATATTCTTTCTACAGCCTCTTCAGGCTTAACACAACTCAATTTACAAAAACACAAGCTTTCTCTTACTGCAGCACCTTCTGCAGAAGATACAGCTTAAACAGCAGACTGCAGAGCTCCTTCTACAGAATCTGTAAACCCTTTAGCTCACTCCTGAGCTTTCAAACCTCTCAAAATACACTTACTCTTACTGTCACAAGACTCGCTTTTAATCACTAGTCTCCTTGTGACTTTAGAGAAGGAAAATGAAAAGCAAGGTAAGTACAAAGCTCACAAATGATACCAATAAAGCACAACAGAAGATCAGCAGTGAGCCAGCTCCCCCTCAATCACTTACAGTAGCAGAATATTATAAATTAGAGGAGAGAGAAATGCTTCCAGAAGATGAGAATGTAAATCTGATAGTATTTGATCTTCTGGAGAGCGAGGTGTGTCCAAATGAGAGAAGAGCACTTCCTTTTATAGGGAAAATGAGCAACTAGCCGTTGGGAAGGCTCCTAGCATGTCCAGCTTCCCTCTCATGTGATGTCACTGTCAAACAGTTGCTACCTTCTGCAGGTACAGCTGTCAGTTTGACTTGATTCCATCTTCTGCAGATTCATTTTCTGCAGAGAGAAAATTTGGTTCATTCTGTGACACATTCTTCTGTAAGCATATTGAGAGTGTTTACTGGATGATTATAAGCACATTTAATTTGTTTTAACTCAGTTGCAACCATAGAAATGATTTAAGTGAACTAAGAAGGATTTTGCATCTTCTGCAGAAATTACTCCATCAGGTTCCTTCTGCAGAAATGCTTTGTTTCTTTTGCAGATGTGTTTCAAGTTCTGTGTAATAGTTCAGATCTTTTATTTCATTTATTTTAATCCTTAGATACCTTGGGAGTACTTTTTTTGCTTCTTTAAAAGTGAATCTTCCTTCTAAAGCATATTTGACATGAATTCTTCTATGAAGATGTTGTTTTCATCTTCTGAAGACTCTGTCTAGTTGTAGATCATTTCCTCTTGATTTCATCGAACATATTTTATGTCTTCATTCACAGATTTGTCATTCTTAATGACTTAATGTGACACCCTTCTACCCCATACTCTTATACAATTAATAATTCGACATATAGAAAGGATGGTATTCCACAACGGGTAAAAAGGTTCACATTTCTCATCGTTTAAAACGTCATTTATTTCAAAGTCAACTAATCTAAAATAGAAATAGCAGTCAACGGTTTTCAAAATACTTAAGTAGCGGAATCACAAGTATCAACCTCAAAATATCCTACTAGCCATATAAGGCACTTAAAACAATTTACAAAATCTTTTCCTAACTAGGAATATAAAATAAAAATCCTCCAAAATATGCCCTAATGTCACATGTATCAGAGCGACTCTCCCTTCAATCAATACTCGACACCAGTCGTGTCATTATCATCACCTGTAAAATTAACCACAGTGTAACGGTGAGGAAAATAATACCAACTCTTACATACACATAAGAGGCTACCCTATCCTCACCCACATACAATCATCATTATCATCAAGTAATCACATACTAATATCATCTTATATTCCTTATTCATCAAGTTATTTTCCTCATCATAGTTATATTAATCTCACTTTACTAATCATCAAGCACATTCTCTTTACTCAACACATACTATCATATCATCAATGATTCTCATAACGTCATAATATAATTCGTCATCATCATTAAATACAATGTATATTCATCTATCATCTTGCAGACCAAAACATCATCAACATCATCCCAAGGATCATGGCTTGGAACTCCGCACAATGGCGCACCTCGTCAATCCCCTTAGTTGTTACCGATGATGGCCCTACCGTTAAACACCACACAGGCCGGTAAGTTGTACATCGCCCCACTCTAGGCTTGTACAGAGACATCCGCCCCACGTGTTAAGCCTTACCGTTGCGCCCCTATTTAGGTCGGTAAGTTACACCTCACCCCACTCTAGGTTTGTGCACGAATGTCCCCCACCATGGTTTCTGCACTCCGCCCCTAATTAGGCTTGTACAGTTCACCTCCCTGAGTTGCACTTCACCCCTCACTGGGCTTGTGCATCTCAAGTACAATCACCTCCCTGAGTTACACTTCTCCCCTCACTGGGCTTGTGCATCTCAAGTACAACACCTCATATGCTCAATGCATAATCATCATCACACTACATCTCATATGCTCAATGCATAATCGTCATCATAACACACCTCAGATGCTCAATGCATCATTACATCATCATTATCACATAGCTCTTATGCTCAACGCATTAATATATCATCATCATTATAACACACATCATCAATCATCGTTATCATCATCATCAATCATCATCATCATAAATTATCATGAGCTCAATGCATCAACATATAAACATCACACATCACATACCTCATACACTCAATACATCAATACATCGTCATCATACATCTTAACCATATAGACATCTAACATCAAGGGAGATATTAATATCATCATACTCAAACCACAATCAATACACTTTAAACATCCATTTAACTCTCTCAATTTCATAAAATAACACTTATATTAATTACATATCAATCTCAATTTCATGTGTTAAGAAAAACCATGCTCACTCTAAAAAGAACTCATCACAATCACATCAAAAATAGAAATTTCGCGAGTTGCGCTTCAACCTGCGCTACAGCGCAGATTCCAGAGGGCCACGCTTCAACTTGCGCTGCAGCGCAAGTGTCGCAGAACGCGATTGTACTACGTTTTTGCCCCTTTTTGCTCCCTTCTTCGATCCCTACTCAATCCTCATTGTTTATACTTCGATCCAACACGTTTTTATCAAACAAATTCAATGAAATAATCAATCTTTAACACGATTATACAGTTATTCAATCAAAACCCCAAATCATCAAACCCTTATTTACCCCTTTCACTATTTTCGCTATCCTCTTCAATCTCATTCAAGAACTCATCAAGATTCATAGAACTAGTCAATAATCACAAGTTTTCATCATCCATACTCAATATAATTATTAATCAATTCAAATTCAAAGTCTTAAATCACTACCCAAGCACCCCCACATGCACATACAAGCAGCACCCTCTCCCCCACCATACCTTAATTGAAGATCGATCAACAGCAAGGAAGACTCTTTCTTGGTTCTTGATGATTACTCTCCAGCAACCTCCTCTTGAGACTTGGTTTCTCCCCTCCTTAGCGTTTCGCTCTCTGACGATTTTACGAATAAGGATTAGGGTGAACTGAGAACCCCTCTTTAAATAAATACTTAATTGGGCTAGGCCCACCCTCAACCCACTCATCCTCTTTTTATTAACATAACATCATTCATAATAAAATATTAATAATTCTATTATTAATACTTATTTATTTCATAACATCAGTCATACTCAATTCTAGCTCTTTACATCTTCTGAAGAAGGTTTTCTGCATCTTCTGGACACATTCTCAAATGAAATGATTAGTCCTTTAAGAATCAGAATTATGTTAAGTGACTTTTGATAGGTTGTCATAATTAAAATCATAGTGGGAGGATTTTTGGACCTTACAATCTCCCCCTTTTTTATGATGACAACCTTTTCAAAAATTACTTAAATAATTCTGATTTTATTATAAAGACTCCCCCTTAGTGCTTGCATTATTTTGAGGAGTTAGATTTGAAATTTTAATCATAATAAAAGATGTAGCAGAAGTAATATAACAAGAATCACATATGCATCAAAAGACAGCAAACTGCATGACAATATCATTAATCAAAAGTCAATTCAGAAGACCATTGCAGCAAAGGAAAAGATCCAAAATACATCAATTTGCTATGCCATCCATTAAAGTCTTGGCCTAAACTACCCCACCCTACATACACTTCTCCCCCTTTGTCATCAATCAAAAAGATCAGGGAAATGTGCAAGGAGAAGCAGGATCATCATCTTCCTACTTTGATGGAGAGGAATGATCAGATGATGAAGAGGTAGAAGGCTGCAGAATGTTCTGAGGAGGCTGAAACTGTGTGAAAGGCATGGGTGGAGCTTGAGGAGCAATAACTAGTAGTACAAAATTATTAAACCAGAACTGGTGCTGTGTGAACCTCTCAATCATCTCATTGACAGTGTTTTGCAACGTGTTCACATTTGAGAACAACTTCTTCATGTCTATCTTAAGCTTGTGAACATGTTTCTCAATAGACTTTGAAGAAGCAGGTTGATCAGAGGTTCCATCAGAAGGTTTAGCAGCAGGGTCATGTTTCTGTGAGAGATCAGAAGGAGGAGTAGGAACCTTCTCAGAGCTAAGCTGCTGGAGAAATGTATTCATGGAAGAGAGATGAGAAGAGATCACTTGAATATTGTCTCTAATAGGTGCAGCAACAGGAATCAGAGTCGAGAATTGGAGAAGCAAGGAACTGATTTACCATATCTGTTCCAAAGGTTCCTGCAGAAGGAGCTGACAGAGTGTCTTCCTTCTGGACTGTTTCCTTCTGCATTTCCTTTTCTTCTGGTGCATCAGCTAAAGGTTCAATATTGTCTCTAACAGGCATAGATGAATCAAATGGAGGAGGTTCAGAGTGGCTCTTGGCAAGGTTGGCTAAGGTGTCAGCTGCCAATCCTTTTGCGGAAGCACTATGAACTTCCTGAGAAGCTTCTGCATCCATCTCTTCTTTTTCACCACTTGGAGCTTCTACAGAAGATGATTTTGGCTGTGAGACAGTGATGAGAATCCGAGGGGGTTGGATTCGTTTTACGGATCTATCTAGGCTGGAATGATCATAACTAAGAAATTTGGGAAATGGTTTAAAACGAAAAAAATGGGAAATAGGTAAGAAGATGGAATGGGATATGATAGACGTCACACTTTCAAGGATGAAAGATAAGTCCTTGAGATTACACACACAAAGGTGATGAACCTTTGATAAACCTCACTCTTGACAAGTCAAGAAAATAAGAGAAACACTCCCTTTGATTGATAATTTTTAGCAAAAACATTCTTAGTGTCTTGCATGCATTACACGCCTCTTTAATAGTGTCATGTGAGCCATGCAATGACCTAATACAACCAACTTGTAACTCCTAGAAATTCATGAAACAATAAAATAAAAACAATTAAAACTATAGTCTAGAATTAACCTATGTAGCCGCCCATTTGTACCCCTTTGTGGCTATTCATCTTTCTCTTAATTATGGAAATATAATTCAGCTATTGGAACCCTATGATAGCCGCCCCATGTGACTAAATAACTCAACCAAAATATGTTACAAATTGAATGAAAATGATCTAGCATTAACATGTGTTGGCCGCCCACAATGAATGGTCTTTACTCTTCAATTTCATCACATGTTGGCATCTACTTTATGAGCATAACTCAGCCCTTTATTGCACATGTTTGGCCGCCCCATTTAGGTCAATGAATCAGCCATTTGATGCATTGGTTGGCCGCATTTGATAGCCTAGAAGAAACCTCCAACAAGTGCTTCAATTTGTAACCCTTGTGCCATTGATGCTTGTCTCCTTGTAACCGTTGCAGCTTCAATTCCTTTCAGTTCCTTCTTGTAACAACCAGCCACTTCATGATTCATTTGTAACAACTACAATGTTTATTGAAAACAATAAAAATAAGAAAATCAACCAGCCACAACTCCCCTTGGCCGCTCACCTTTTGGAATTAAAATAACTGGGATTTAATTAAAACCATGTCACCATTTTTTTTTATTTTACCCGGTTGGATTCACATCAGACAACCTCATCACCAGTTTCTTCTACAGAGTCAGAGTTCATAGACTCAGATGGAGGAGGGCTTGCATAAATTTCTTTACTGGGAGAAAGAGAAGAGACTTTTTGAATCTTGCTAGAAGTTTCTCCAGAAGCAACATTTGTCATCCCCTTTCTTTTTCTGGAGAAGGTCTGGATTTCCTTCTCCTTCTTCTTTTTGGTCCTAGGGGCTTTAGGTCCTGTTGAGGCTCCTTCCTCCTCACTATTACTGGAATAGGTTTGAGATGGCTCAGGTCTTTCTATCTTCATCTTCTTTACATTCAACTGCCCAAAGAAGGTGCAGGAATCTATGCTTTCTTTTTCTTCTAGAGAGATATTATGGAGTCTGAAAATTCTTGTTAGAAGCATCCCATATGGTAGACTTGCATATGCTCTTTGGGGGTTAGCTGAGTATATCATACTCCTTAAAATCAGATATGAAAGAGAAAAAGACTTTCCAGAAAGAAGATGATAGATTACCAGAAGGTCTTGATCAGAGACTCTCTCTTATGTTCTAGCTCTTGGTAAGAGAGAATAGCAGCAGATTTTGTGAAAGAGTCTGCAGATAGGGATGAGCTTGCTTGAGATAAGAGATGAATTTGAATGATGAAGAATTTTTCTTGTGAGTTCTTCCTTGGTAATGCCAGCAGAAGCATACCAGTTATCATCATACAGTTTATTTTCAACTGGTTGGCAGCCTATTGCTTCATCTATTTCTTCTGCAGTAAGAACAATTGTAGACCCTTTTATTTCTACAACCAAGGAGTTCCCATCACTCCTATATTGACTAGCAGAGGCATAGAAGGCTTTGACTAGCCTAGGATACACTGGCTCTCTCATCAGAAGGTAATCTCCACAGTCCTGCTTCTGGACAAAATGTCCAAGGTCCCATCCACATTTCCTTATTTCTCTTAGAAGGAAAATTCTTCCAGGAATGATTGTCTTCCATTCCCATTTATCAGAAAATTTTCAGCATCTCTTCATCTTGAAAGAGTTCTAGATTGGAGTCTTCTGATCCTTCAGAAGGATCACTTTCTGCATCTTCTCTACTTTCACTCTCTTGTGATAGTACTGTAGAGTTTGGTTCTTCATGGCTAGTAACTTAGGTTCAGCAGGTGAGGTAGTGGAGGGAGAATCTATCCCTATGGGATTTTTAGGGTCATTTCCAGTTGTGTGGAAACCTGGTGCAGCTCTTAGTCTTCCAGACCTTCTAACATAGACTACAGAAGCAGTTTGATCTTTGGAGAAGGAGGGAACTGCAGAAGATGAAGGTGCAGTAGGAGGTTGTGATGGTGGTTCCTCAGAATGGGGTTCCTTGTGAGGTGATTCTGCGGAAGGAGTTTGCACAGAGGATAGTTGAGTGTGTATAGGAGATGAAGCTGTAAAATGTGTTTGAACAGGGGGTGGATCAATGGAGATGGGTTGGACATTTAATTCTCCTGTTTAAGGCACGATTTCATTTCCTACGATCTCAGGTTCCTCAGAGTCTCTAGAGGAAGATGAGTTCTTCTTATCTGCAACATGCTTGATCCTTATTTCTCTTAAGGAGGTAAATGGAAAACAGAGTGTGTGAGTATTTCTGTGAGCGCAAGGAAATAGGAATGAGAGTGCAGATGAAGAGGAAGTAGCTGAGTGCTTTTCCATACTGTAATGCAGTGCTTAAGTACACAAGCCATAGTAGCCATTAGTTGGAGGGGGAGGGAGAGATTCGAATAGAGAGAAGAGAGAGTAGTGGGACGCGCGCAGGTTTTTAGGCATAGTTAGGTACTTTCAAACGGTCAGCTATTAATTGCAATTTTTTTGCAATAACTGACTTTCATTTTTGCTAAGGACAAAAGACAACTTTTCCTTATTCCATTTTGTATTCCTAGTAAACAGACCCTCTGCAACCTAGTTTTGACCTTCACTAAAAATTAATTTAATAATGATTTGATTGAATTTGATATCCGTGAAGGATGGTGACTAATCCTAGGACCAGGGACAGACATAGTACATCATTGTTGGTCAATAATCAGCCATGTCCCTGTCAACAGCCGTGAATATATCTTCTGCATAAATAGAATTACAGAAGATGATAACCTATGCCAGAATTCCAGAAAATGGAACATCTCCTATACTCACAGTTGAGTGGAATTCTACAGAAGATTAGAATCTGAGTTGTGGTTCCAGAAGATGAAGCATCTTCTGTTTACATGATTACTCATGTGTCTGCAGAATGATAAGAACATTATATCTTCTGTATAGAGAATTGGAGTATGGTTCTCAGCTATCCTTTTATATCTTTGAGGAATAAATCACGTCCAATGTCTTAAGGGTTCAATCTTCTCATATTGATCTTATTTCTAAGAAACACAAATCTATCTTCTACAAGGGGTTTTGTGAAAATATCAACAATTTGAAATTTAGTTTCAATGAATTTCAATTCAATATCATTCTTCTGGACATGATCCCTTATGAAATGATGTTTCATGTCAATATGCTTGGACCTAGAATGTTGAATTGGATTTTTGGACAAGTTAATGGCACTAGTATTATCACAGAAGATGGGAATTTTAGAGTACCTTAGACAATAGTCTTCCATTTGATGCTTAATCCACAACATTTGTGAGCAGTAGCTAGCAGCTGACACATATTCTGCTTCTGTTGTGGATAATGCTATAGTGGGTTGCTTCTTGCAAGACCATGAGATTAGGGATTCTCCAAGGAATTGACAACTTCCACTTGTACTCTTTCTATCCATTCTATCCCCAGCATAATCATCATCACAATAACCTGTAAGCTAAAAATGTGTGCCTTTCTTGTACCAAAGTCCAAGGTTAGTTGTTCCAACAAGATATCTAAGTATCCTTTTTACAGCAGCAACATGAGACTCTTTTGGAGAAGATTGAAATGTAGCACAAAGACCAACTGAGTATAAAATGTCAGGTCTACTGGCAGTTAAATATAATAGAGAACCTATCATCCCTCTGTATTCCTTTTCAGAAACAGGTTTTCCATCTTCTTCTAAGTTTAAAGCTGTAGAAGGATGCATAGGTGTTCCCATAGGTTTTGACCCTTTCATTTTATATCTCTTAAGAAGATCTTTAGTGTATTTTTCTTGATTAATGAAAATTCCAGAATTTTCTTGTTTGATTTGAAGACCAAGAAAGAATTTCAATTCTCCCATGAGACTTATCTCAAATTCCCCTTTCATAAGTTCGGAAAATTCTTCACACATTTTCAAATTTGTTGAACCAAATATGATATCATCAACATATATTTGCACAATGAGAAGGTCTTTCTTGAGAGTTTTTCTAAACAAGGTGGTGTCAATTTGACCTCTTGAAAACTCATTTTGAAGAAGGAAATTGCTTAATCTCTCAGACCAAGCTCTTGGATCTTGTTTTAAACCATATAAGGCTTTAGTCAATTTGAAAACATGATTGGGATGTTTTTTATTTTCAAAACCAGGAGGTTGATGTACATAAACCTCCTCATTTATAAAACCATTTAAAAACGCACTTTACACATCCATTTGATAAAGTTTGAAATTTTTGAATGCAGCAAATGCAAGAAGGATTCTAATAGCTTCTACTCTAGCTACTGGTGCAAAAGTTTTATCAAAATCAATACCTTCCTGTTGGTTGTAACCTTGAGCTACTAACCTTGCTTTGTTTCTGATTACATTACCTTCTTCATCCATTTTATTTCTGAAGACCCATTTTGTGCCAATTATTGAATGATCTTCTGGAGGGGGTACTAGAGTCCATACCTCATTCTTCTCAAATTGATCAAGCTCTTCTTTCATAGCTTTGATCCATGATTCTTCTTCAAGAGCCTCATTTACATTCTTTGGTTCAATTTGAGATAGGAAGGTTGAGCTATTTTCATTTCTTAATTGCCCTCTGGTTTCTACTCGTTCTGCAGTGTTTCCTATGATTTGATCATGTGGGTGATCAGTGATGAGCTTCCAACTTCTGGGAAGATCTTGTTTCTGGATACCAGCATCTTTTGCAGAATGTTCTGCAGGATTTTTAACCAATGGAGTATCTTTTGGAGAGCTATAGTTCTCAGAAGATACCTTCTGCACTGGTTCAGTCTCATCATCTGAATCCTTTTTATTATTTTCTTGAGAAGGAGGGTTAGCATCATCAAAGATAACATGCATACTTTCTTCTATAGTCTGATTTTTAATATTATAAACTCTATAAGCTTTTGAAGTAGTTGAGTAGCCAAGAAATATACCTTTTTCTGATTTGGCATCAAATTTCTCAAGATTTTCTTTGTTGTTTAATATGTAACATTCACATCCAAATACATGAAAATATGCAATGTTAGGTTTTCTTCCTTTCCACATTTCATATGGAGTTTTATTAAGAATGCTTCTGATAGAAACCCTGTTAAGTATATAGCATGAAGTGGATACAGCTTCAACCCAAAAATATTTTTTAATTCCACTATCACTTAACATGGTTCTAGCCATTTCTTGGAGGGTTCTATTTTTTCTTTCTACAACTCCATTTTGTTGTAGAGTTCTAGGACAAGAAAAGTTGTGTGAAATTCCATTTTCATCACAGAAGTTTTTGAAAGAATAATTTTCAAATACCCCTCCATGATCACTTCTTACAGAAGCAATCATTTGGCCACTTTCATTTTGGACCTTCTTGAAGAAGATCTTGAAAGCATCAAAAGATTCATCCTTAGTAGTTAGGAACAAAACCCATGTGAATCTAGAGTAATCATCTACTATAACAAGGACATATTTTTTACTTCCCAGGCTAGGTGTTTTGGTAGGCCCAAACTAAATCTAACTTAGATAGCTTAGAAATGGCTTTCATATTTAGATGACCAATTTTTCTATGCCAGGTCCATTTGCCATTTTCAAAAGAAGCAAAACAAGTTTGGTAAGATAATTCTTCTAAATAAATGCTATACAGGTTTTTGCTTCTAATCCCTGAAAACAAGACCTTTTTAGTAGATGATTCTCTGATTTCACAAAATGTAGGTTGGAACATAACTTCATAGACACTATCACATAGTTGACTTATGCTAAGAAGATTATGTTTTAACCCTTTCACATAATACACATTATTAATTTGGGTAGAATTCTTCATACCTATATTTCCAATACCTTTGATTTGAGCCTTGTTGTTGTCTCCAAAGGTTACTGTTCCACCTTCCATTTTATGTAACTGGATGAATTTGCTTCTGTCTCCAGTCATATGTCTTGAGCATCCACTGTCCAAGAACCATAGCTCTTTCTTCTTGGAGTTTTTTACTGGTTCCTACATTAGAAGATAGTAAAGCTTTAGGTACCCAAATCTTCTTGGGTCTTGAGTGGTTAGATACCTTTCTTCTGAAGCTCCTTTTCCTTCTGTAACAGTTTTGGTGATTGTGTCCAAATCTGTTACACCAAGAACAATTTGGAGGTTTCCTTTTGGCAGTAACGAATACAATTTTATGATTCTTTGAGAATTGATCTTGGTTATATCCTAATCCCCTTTTATCAGAAACTTCCCTTCCATTTCCTATTAATCTGTTCAGATTGTGTGTGTTGTTTACAAACTTACTCAAATCATTTTGCAGTTCATCAATTTTCTCTTGTAGAAGATGATTTTCCCTCTGCAGTGTTGCAGATTTTTCATCTTTTGCAGAACTATTGCTAATTAATTTTACTTGTTCTGATAATTTGAAGTGAGATTGTTGAAGATATTGATTTGTTTTGATTAACCTATTATTATCTTCTTTAAGCCTTTCATTTTCTTCTTTAGTTTTGACTAGTTGTTCTTTAAGAAGTGCACATTTTTGTGCTAGAGTGTGTGAGTCGGATAATAGGTTTTCAAAAGCATCTTCTAATTCTTTATATGCAGTAGGATTATAAGTTATTACCTCATCATCTTCATCATTTTCTCCAGCCATGAAGCACAGATCTGCTGTTTCATTTTCAGATTCATCTTCTGATGAGCTTTCTGAGTCATCCCAGGTTGCCATCATTGCTTTCTTCTTCTGGAATCCTTTTGATTCTTTTAACTGAGGACATTCTTCTTTGATGTGTCCAAGTTTGTTGCATTCATAGCAGTTGATTGGTCCTTTGAAGCTTTCTCCTTTTGGTCCATCCTTTTTAAAATTAAGGAATTTCTTTCCTCTGCCCTTTCTTCTTATTAGTCTTTGGATCCTTTTGGATATGAAGGCAAGTTCATCATCATTCTCTGATGATGAATCTTCTTTAGTAGCTTTATCTTCTGCTGCTGCAGTATTTCCCCTTTTTGATGTACTTGCTTTGAGAGCAATGGATTTATCTTTTCTTGGTAATTCATCCATAAGCTCTTGCTCATGAACTTTCAGGGATCCAAGAAGTTCATCTAGCTTAAGTACAACTAGGTCTTTTGCTTCTTGAATTGCAGTTACCTTTGGTCTCCATATTTTTGGAAGACTTCTGAGAATTTTTCTGACCAACTCTTGATTAGAATAACTCTTACCAAGAGACTTAAGATCATTGATGATGATAGTGAATGGTGAATCAAAATATTTATTTTTGATTCCTTTACTTGATTAGTTCCTTCATGGGCAATTTTTAATGTGTCCCATATTTCTTTAGCAGTGGAGCAACCAACTACTTTATCATATTCTCCTCTACTTAATGCACAAAGAAGAAAGAATTTAGCTTTAGAGTTCAGAAGATACCTTTGCTTATCTTCTGGTGACCATTCTTCTCTGGGTTTAGGCTTTGGAGTTTCTTCTTGAACTTCAGATTATCCTTCTCTAGAAGGAGTTAAGATTCTGGTTCTTCTGATCATAGGAATATAGTTTCCATTCTCTATGATATCCCAAAGATCAATGTCTTGAGATTCTATAAATAGCTTCATCCTATCTTTCCAATAGTAATAGTCCTTTCCATTGAAGGTTGGTGGTCTATTTGTAGAAGATCCTTCTGGGATGAACATTGCAGCTCCATGGTTGGCCATTTCCCTTGATCTTTTCCTCTCTCACTGTTAAGTGAGTTCAACCCTAGAGGCAAGCTCTGATACCAATTGAAGTTGAAGTTTCAATCACAAGAAGGGCGGGTTGAATTGTGATTGCTTAAAATTTTCTGCAATTATCTTTTAATATAGTTCTGCTCAAGTATTACTTGGCTTAGTATTAAAGGGCAGATGGACAGAAGGTAGATGTTAGAAATTAATGTAGTATGTAGAAAATAGGATTCCTTCTTTGGAATCTTGATAGTTAACACTTACTTAGGTATTAAATAGTTTTCAAAATATTTTCATGCACATGCAATAAGTAAGGAGAGTAGGGAGGAGAATAGGACACCAAGATTTTTATACTGGTTCACCTCTTCCAACCTGAGGCTACGTCCAGTCCCTACACCTAGTAGGATTTCTTACTCAAACAACCAAATTACAATCTTCTTGGGTACACACTACCACTAGTATTCTTTCTACAGCCTCTTCAGGCTTAACACAACTCAATTTACACAAACACAAGCTTTCTCTTACTGCAGCACCTTCTGCAGAAGATACAGCTTAAACAGCAGACTGCATAGCTCCTTCTGCAGAATCTGTAAACCCTTTAGCTCACTCCTGAGCTTTCAAACCTCTAAAAATACATTTACTCTTACTGTCACAAGAGACACTTTTAATCACTAGTCTCCTTGTGACTTTACAGAAGGAAAATGAAAAGCAAGGTAAGTACAAAGCTCACAAATGATACAAATAAAGCACAACAGAAGATCAGCAGTGAGCCAGCTCCCCCTCAATCACTTACAGTAGCAAAATATTATAAATTAGAGGAGAGAGAAATTCTTCTAGAAGATGAGAATGTAAATCTGATAGTATTTGATCTTCTGGAGAGAGAGGCGTGTCCAAATGAGAGGAGAGCACTTCCTTTTATAGGGAAAATGAGCAACTAGCCGTTGGGAAGGCTCCTAGCATGTCCAGCTTCCCTCTCATGTGTTGTCACTGTCAAACAGTTTTTGCCTTCTACAGGTGCAACTATCAGTTTGACTGGATTCCATCTTCTGCAGATTCATCTTCTGTAGAGAGCAAATTTGGTTCATTCTGTGACACATTCTTCTCTAAGCATACTAAGAGTGTTTACTGGATGATTATAAGCACATTTCATTTGTTTTAACTCAGTTGCAACCATAGAAATTATTTAAGTGAACTAAGAAGGATTCTGCATCTTCTGCAGGTATTACTCCATCAGGTTCCTTCTCCAGAAATGCTCTGTTTCTTCTGCAGATGTGTTTCAAGTTTTGTGTAATAGTTCAAATCTTTTATTTCATTTATTTTGATCCTTAGAAACCTTGGGAGTACTTCTTTTGTTTCTTTAAAAGTGAATCTTGCTTCTAAAGCATATTTGACATGAATTCTTCTATGAAGATGTTGTTTTCATCTTCTGAAGACTCTGTCTAGTTGCAGATCATTTCCTCTTGATTTCATCGAACATCTTTTATGCCTTCATTCACAGAATTGTCATTCTTAATGACTTTGAAGCAGTCATACTCAATTCTATCTCTTTACATCTTATGAAGAAGGTTTTCTGCATCTTCTGGACACATTCTCAAATGAAATGATTAGTCCTTTAAGAATCAGAATTATGTTAAGTGACTTTTGATAGGTTGTCATAATTAAAATCATAGTGGGAGGATTTTTGGACCTTACAGGAAGGCTATCTTAAATCTGGAAGGAATCTGTTTTGAAATCAGATTAGAAAACAAATCCGTGTAGTTGTGTTTCACCTGTGCTAAGCGCAAGTGAAGCATGACTTCCAGAATGCTGCGCTCCATCCTGCGCTTAGCGCTGGTGGAGCGTGGATCACGTTTCCAGCTTTCTCTGTTTCCTCTTTTAACAACTTGATTTCCTCCTGATCTTATCCTTGTTTGCTTGGCTTTCCTTTATTCCCTCTTTTTGACTTGATTCTATGTTTATCTTGTCTTTGAATTTAAATTGGGGAAGTTATCCACAAAATCCTTATTTAAATGGTTGCTGATCTTATCTTTATTTGCTCTGATTTAAACTTCAAATCTGCAGATCATATCCTCAAATAATGCTATCTTCTATTCTCATTTAAATCTCTCTCATAAATCTGCAAAATCAACAGATTTTCTATTAAAATAGCATCAAATTCAAATTCAAATTAAATAAACACAATTATCACAATTATTAATGTGACACCCTTCTACCCCAATCTCTTATACATTCATCAACTTGAATTATTAAGGAAAAGTTATGGGCCACATCGGGTAAAAAGGTTCACATTTCTCTCTTTAAAACGTCATTTGATTCAAAATCAACTCAATGTAAATAAAAATTAAAGTTAACGATTTTCAAAGTAATTAAAACATCAAAATCTCAAATATCAACATAAAAAATATCCATCTTGGCCATGTAAGGCACTTAAAACAATTTTCATAATCTCCTATTTAATAACATAAAAATAAAACCCCTATTACTAAGCCCTGATGTCACAAGTATCAGAGCGACACCCCTTCAATTCAATACTCGGCACCTGACGTGTCATTTTCACCACCTGTAAATTAACCACAGAGAATACGGTGAGGAAAAGAACACCAACTCATACATTCACGCAGAAGGCTACCCTATCCTCACCCACACATAGTCATAATCATCATCAAATCATATCATAATCATATTATCTCACACTCTTATTATCAAATATATTATCTCATCACAAGTTTATAAGTCACACTTCGCAAATCATCAAGAAAACACATTCTCTACACTCAACATATAATACTCATATCATCATGTCACATTTCAATTCCATCATAAAATAAAATGTAGGTTCACTCTATGATCATGCACACCAAAACTCATCCTAAGGATCATGACTTGGAACTCCGCACAATGGGCGTACCTTGTCAATCCTCTTAGTTGTTACCAATGATGGCCCCACCGTTAACGCCCTCTCTTGGCCGATAGGTTGCACCCCCTCAATGGGCCCGTGCAAAGACATCTGACCCTAGGTTGCACCCCCTCAATGGGCCCGTGCAATTCTATTTGCCCCTAGGTTGCACCCCCTCAATGGGCTCGTGCATCGCATGTCTCCATCATGGTCTCTGCATCCCTTTTATGGGCCCGTGCAATTCACCTCCTGAGTTGCATCCCCTCTATGGGCCCATGCATCTCAATTACCACACCCCATATGCTCAATGCATCATCGTACATATCACACCTCATATGCTCAATGCATCATCATCATACATCTCATACCTCATATGATCAATACATCATCATCATACATAACACACCTCATATGCTCAATACATCATCATCATACATCTCATACCTCATATGCTCAATGCATCATTATCATACATAACACATTTCATATGCTCATTACATCATCATCATACATCACAATATTATAAACATCTAACATCACATGGGATATTCATATCATCATACTCATACCACAATCAATACACTTTAAACATCCAATTAAATCTCTCAATTCCACAAACATTTTGTATAAACAACATCAACAGACAAACAGGGTCACAATCATCACATAAACAACACTCCCATACACAATTTGACCTGGTAATCGATTATCAGCAACTCTGGGACACAAAATTCACTCTAGTAATCGATTACAAGCCTCTTATAATCAATTACCGGCCAATCACCTCTCTAGTAATCGATTACCAGCATGCCAACTCTCTGGTAATCGATTACAGACCCCCTGTAATCGATTACCAGCAAGCCAAACTCACTCCACGCTGCCCAGAAAACCCTGTAATCGATTACAGACTTCTGTAATCGATTACCTGCGACATGAGACGACAGTTCTTGCGATTTTTACCCCTTTTAAACGCTTTTCTTTAACCTCTAATCAATCATCATTGTTAATACTCCAACCCTACACATTTTTACCGCACAATCTCAATGAAAACACCAATCTTTACAATAGATTTTCACAGTTAATTATTTTATTATGATCACCAATCGCTAAACCCTTGTTTACCCCTTTTTCGCTATCCTCGCTACCCTCCTTCAATTCAGTCAAGATTCATCAAGATTAACACATTTAAGCATCAAGCAACAGATTTTCATCACACAACACGTATTACACATATCAAATTCGAATTTAAAATCTTAGAGGGTCTTATGGTTGCCCTCACTACCCAAGCACTCCCACATACACATACAAGTAGCACCCTTTCCCCCACCGTACCTTAGAGTTCACGATTAGAAAACAAATAGTAACACTCCACTCCCTTGATGATCTACTCTGCTACACCTTCCCCTTGTGAAGTTGCTTCTCTCCTCCTAGGGTTTGGTTATCTGACGTTTGAAAGCTAATAGGGTGAAATAGATAACCCTCCCCCTATTTAAATATCTAACTGAGTTGGGCCTACTCCTACCCACCCATTACCCTTTTTAATTAAATAATATCTTTTTCTGAAACATAATAATATAATGATATTATTATTATTTTCTTCATAAATCTTATTTTATTTTATTTATTCATTGGGAATTATTAGGATATTATAGAGTCCTTATCCATCTACATTCAAATTTAAATTCAAATCTTATAATTAAATCTTATCCTAAATTTGTATAGATTCTTATCCTTAATCCTCGTGATCTCATTATTCCTATTTTAAAATCTGATCCTAATTTAAAATACTAACCATATCTCTCTCATAAGATTATCATTACTAATCCTGATATTATTTTATTAATATAACAATCACTATATTTATAGCAATTAATGTTAATTGCAATCTTATAATTTATCTCTTAATAATTTCATTATTATATTCAATATAAACATATTTGATTAAGATCCTAATAATCTGACGTCTCTTCTAATATTTATATTATTATATTATTATTATCTCATAAATACAGTTATATTAATATTTACTACCATTATTATAAAACTTCTATTTTTACAACTAACGTCATCGAAATGTAATTATATGTATTTAAATTATAATTCTAAATTTTTAAATTTAGGATGTTACAATTAAAAAAATGGATTATTTTGGGGCATAAATTACTATTTTACCCTTGATAAGTGCAGTAAAAATACAAGAATAAATCATATAATTGGCACTTATCAAATACCTCCCAACTTAACTTCTTGCTTGTCCTCAAGCAAAAGACCTTAATAAAAAATTAATTCAATTCCCTGTACAATTCTAAGAAATAAGGACAAAATTTCATCATCTCTTTTTTAGGCAGAAGTCACTTTCCAAATATCAGAAAAAATCAGAATTAAGAGATGTTACCAGTGCTCAATCAGAATAAGATACAATAATTCAGTTAAACTTTCTCAGAAATAGCAATTAAAGCAATAAATGATAAACCAAGGAATTCTCTCATGCTTACGGGTAAGTGTTTCCCTCAATTTTTCCACCACAGTTGAACAACTAGAATTGATAGTCGTTTCTAGTTTCTAAACATGCACATGGTCAATATGGATCAAAAGGTCTTTTCTTGGTTGTAATGAGGCTGGGCTATCAAGAAATCATGGTTTTTCTGGATAAGCAAAGAACACTTAGAATAAAGAGCATCTTTTGATTTTTCTTGAACTTGGAACTTCTCTCCATTCTCCATCCCATTCTTGATTTGTCTTACTTTGGCTGACCTCTTTCTTTGTTTGAAGATGCACTCCCCCCAACTTATTCAATTGATGCACTTTTTCTTTTTGATTTATGAGGGAGTGATCTTCTTTTACTTTCTTGTGCCTGCTCTTTGTATTTCTTGACTTTCAAATCACCAACCTTTTCTTCCCATTATATCAAGTTGCACCTTGCTCTCTATCCCAAATGTGTAAGGGACAGGATATAGACATCAATTATGGCTGGGGTGCATAAGAAGAAACATTCAAGTTCAAATGGGTTACCAATAATTGGAAAAATTTTATCAAAGGTTGGCATTTTGGCACTGAGCAAATAATTTAAATACACAAATTGTCTTTGTCACTTCCATATTTTCCATGAACAGAGTAAAATCCAAAAACTCAATCAATAACAATTGACAAGCAGCGGTGAAAACTCTCAATTTAAGTGTTTGGACTCAACTCACTGGCTTTTTGGCTAAATTCCTTGATAAAGCACTTACTGGTTTTAATTAACTACCCTGATAGGTTCTCCTGAGAAATATCCTAATCCTAACTAATTATGGAATTAATCACAAAACCCTTTCTTCTTTCCTAGTCTGGTTAGTTAAACTGCCTAATTTCAGAGAATTTTGAAAAATTTACCCTTAGATCCCTAGTTCCTAAAATCCTAAAATTTAAAAATCCTAAAAATCCTAAAAGAAAGAAAATGCTGAAAAATGCACTGCATAGCAATATAATGTATCAGTGAGGTATATATACAATACATATCCAGAATGATCAAAAGAAAATAAAAAGAAAATAAAAGAAAAATAAAAAGAAAAAGAAAAGAAAGAAAAGCACCAAATAAAAAAAATCAATCCTCATGGTCCATATGATCAGGCTCAACATCCTCAGCTCCATCTGCAGCTGCTCCACCCTTTCCCGGAGGAATAGGCCTGTCCACAGGCCACTGTGCATAATCTCTGAACTAATCCGGTGTCATGCCTCGGTACAGGTCTGGGCGAGTCAAGTAATGATACTCTTGAAGATGGAGTGACTGTCTATGAAGCGAAGACATCTGAGCCATCAAGTGCTGAGCCCAAAAAGGGATAGTATGATCTGCTGGTGGTGGTGGTGGTGGTGCATGTGGCTGCTGCTGCTGCTCCTCCTCCTCATCCTCAACCGGGATGCAGTTGGCTGCTATATATCCTCTGGTCATGTGGTTCAAGATGCGTACCGAAGGGAACACCTCAACACCCCTAGAACTGCAGAAGGCTGTGATAAGTGATGGAAAGCCCAAACTGATCCTGGAGCTGGCGCTGCAGCGCCCCACAGAAGATACAAAGTCTTCGATCTTCTGTGTGATGACTCTGGCGATATCTATGTCTGCGCCAGTGATGATGCTGTAGAGGAGGTGGACTACTGGCATGGTGATATCTGACACATGGTTGGTGGGCTGGATGTTAGCCAACACCAACACTGTCCACATCCGCGTGATGTCCCTCATATCGCGCCTGTATATGCGAGTAGCCTGACTATAGACATTCCTCTCAAAGGAACGTCCTTGCAGGCATAGGCACTCTGTGGTCTGAATAATCAGGGGATCATTGTCATTGATCCCCACTGCCCTCATCCTCTCATGGTGCTGGCACACTATGCGTCTTCTGTCCTCAGGCCCTGGAAACTGTAAAAGAGCATTGATCGCATTGCGATCATAAGAAATCACCTGCCCTCGGACATAGGACTGCCGGAACACATCAATGCCATACTCTCCGATGGCATTAGGATAAAACTCCTTAACGATGCCAGGCTCAAAGTGTGAGTCTGGGCAGCTGAGGCGGACCCAGTTCCTTCTGACTATCTCGCTCCTGAACTCCTCATACTCGCTAGGCTCCAAGGCCACTGGCCTCTCCTTAATGAAATTACAGTTCATCAGTGAACTGTAAGCCTCAAAGGACTTGGCGTCCTTAAATCTGTAATCATCAAACTCTGGGTCCTCTTGGGGTTCCTCTCTAGCCCTCTTGGCACCCCTCTTGCCTCTCCTAGAAGTGCCAGTTGCATTAACAACTTTGGTGCGAGCCATCTATAACAATTTTTTTAAACCAAGATTATTTCTATGCAAATAATAATAGATTACTCATAATTAATGAAATAAGTGGCCAATTTAAATTAGAAATTAGAGTAGTCATCCAATCAAGCACTTGCACAAAAATCTTGATTTAAAAGTTACCAAATGCCAATTAATTAATTTATTAAGAGCATGCTAAAGTGATCAATTAAAGCAAGTCCTAATTAATTTTAAAACAGGGCATAAAATTGGAAACAAAAATTAAGCTTAAAATCATGTTATCCGTAACATGCAATAAAGCACAATTATTCAAGTATGGTCATGCAAAAATATGGAACAAACTGAGCATGCATGCACCAAAAAGAATAACTTGCAACAAATCATTTAGCACTTCAAAAACTACCACCTAAACATATTAAAACATATCATCATGCATACCATAGTAACAAGCAGACTAAACTAAGACTCTATTAACAAATTTTCCTAATTTAAAGGGTCCTAAGAGCCTAAGTTATCTATCCTTAGGTTTTGCTCAAATAAATGAAAAACTGAAAATTTTAATCGGTGCAAACTGACTAAAACTATAAAAGCATACCTGGTGTAGGTTCAAAAATTTGAAAGGAAGAGGATTTGGAAGTAAAATGGTCGAGGTAAAGGATGAATTCTCAGAGAAAATGGAAGTTAGGAGTGGAGGGAAAGTTGAAATGACCTTCCCTCGCTCCGGAATTTCAAATAAATTCTGAAGCGCGCATGTGCGCTCCACTTTCGCTCAGCAAAACTGGAGCGCGTGCTTCATAGAATAAGAAGCGAGCCGCTTCGCTTTAGCATAGGTGAAGCGCATAAAACAGAGGTGAAATTGATCATTCTGCGCTTCACTTACGCTTAGCGCAAGTGAAGCGCAGAAAACAATTGAAATTCTATTTTCTATTTTCTGTTGCTTCCTAACTTTAATTGTTTCTCATCCTTTTCTTATTAAAATCAATCCAATTCCTAATAATTCCTTATTCTACACAGGCATTGACTCTAACACAAAAAATCAAAAATAAAAATCAAAGAAAGAGAAAAATTAAAACAAAAATTGCTGGGTTGCCTCCCAGGAAGCGCTTGTTTAACGTCTGATAGCTCGACGCCTGGTTCAATTATGGTGGCCTCAATTGGAGGATAATGGTTGACTCTGTCCCAGTTCTTCCTTTTATTTCCTATCCTCCATGCCAATTTCTTGTTTTCTCCTTACTTTCATCACTGTCTTCCTCGGTATCTGTTGTTGATCTTTTTCTCTTTTAAATATGAACTCCATGATTAACTCTGGCTGCTTAACTCTCATTCTTGGTTTCCTCATAAATCCAGAAACCTTTTTCTTCTTTTGCCCCTCAATATCTGGAGGAGCTTCTTTCTTTCTTACCTTTGGCAGCTGAGATTTTGATTTAAATTTATAGATCCCATCAGTAGGATCTATTTGTAATTTTTCTGGAGTTTTCTGCACTTGGGGAATTCCTCTGTCAATATGAAACACAATGCTCTCATCTTTAGAGCTGATTTGGTATTTTCCCCGATCAACATCCACTATTGCCTTGGCAGCCTTCATGAAGGGTCTTCCCAAAATTAAGGGGACATCAGTATCCTCCTCTTCTGTCTCTGCAATGTAAAAGTCAACACCATATACAAATCTTTCCACTTTAATTGGTAAGTCTTCGTTCTTTCCATATGGGTTCTGGGTGGATTTATTTGCAAGTTGTAACTTCACTTTGGCAGGCTTGACCTTCAAAATTCCCAGCTTGTTAAAATATGATAGCGGCATCAAGTTGATGCTCGCCCCAAGATCCAATAAAGCATGTGTAACTGGTTGATTACCAATAGAAAGTGGCACAGTGAACTTACCTGGGTCAAGTGACTAACATGTGGTGTAGACCTCTTCTGGTTCTTTTTCTTCTTCTTGCAAAACTGCTTCTGGCTTTTCCTCTTGTTGAACACTCTTCTGTGCAAACTCTTCATGGGCACTTTCTCTTCAAATGTGATGTTTTCTTCTATATCACTTTCTTCTGACTTGTTGCCATCAATAGCAATCAAGTTACAGTGCTCTTTTGGATTGGTCTGAGTGTTTGCTGTAAAGTGGCCATTCTCGTGTTCTGTCATCTCAGTTGCTAGTTGGCCCACTTGACTTTCTAATAATGTGATTGACGCTTCTGTGTTCTTTTTGAATCCATCGAATCCTTGTAAGAATGCATCAATCTTCTCTTCTGACCTGTTCAATCTGTCATACGTTGATGGTTGCTACTGCTGGTATGGTGTCTGTCTGTTCCCTCCATTCTGCCCCCATCCAGAGTTGTTTTGCTTATTCCTCCATCCTTGTGAGTACTGATTGTTATTGTTGGAGAAATTTCCTTGCCTCCCCTGGTTACCCATGAAGTTGACTTGTTCGGCTTGATTTTCTTGGTAAGAGCACTGACCATTGGGATGGTCGCCTCCGCAAAAGTCACAGATCAAAGGTTGGGCTTGAATAGTTTGGGATTGGACAACTTTTAACTGTTGAGGGAGTTCTTCCAATTGTTTAGTGAGTGCCTCTAGCTGTCTTTTGATATGCTTGTTCTCTGCTAGAATAACATCATTACTGTTGAGTTCCAACACTCCTTTCTTTTGTAATTGAGCTGGTTGTCGTCCACACTGATGCTTGCTGATCATTCTGAGCAAAGTTGTCAATGATTACAATTGCTCGCTCTGCATCCACTGATAAGATAGTCCCTCCTGCTGCAGCATCTATGAAAGATTTGGAATCAGACTTGAGTCCATTGCAGAAAATGTTGAGTTGAGCAATGTCATCATAGCCATGATTAGGACATTTGCCCAGCAAAGATTTGTATCTCTCCCAGGCTTCACATAATAGTTCATTTGTTCCTTGCTTGAATGTGGAGATGTCTGTCTTGGCTTGTATGTGTTTTCCTGGTGGGAATAATCTTTTTAAGAACTTGTCTTCAACCACTCCCCAGTTGTTCAGACTTTGGTTTGGGTGCGACTTCAGCCACACCTTAGCTTTACCTATCAATGAAAAAGGAAATAAGCGTAAGTGTACAGACTCTAAATCACCTTCCTCAAAACCTATAGTGCCAATTAATTCGTAAAAGTTTGAGAGATGTGTATTTAGATCCTCATGATCTAATCCTGCGAATTGATGGCACTGATAAGATTGAGGTGAGTAACCTTCAACTCCAAGGACTTTGCTGTTACGGGTAAGACAATGCTCGAAAAATGGCGAGGTCCTTGATGCATGACATATTCTCCCAAGGTTCTTCTTCTTGGTGGTTGTTCTTCTACCATATTTTTGGGTTCTTCCTCAAGTCTCCTACTTCTCATCTCCTGTTTCTACTTCTGTTCTTCCTTGATGTCCTTTCTATTTCTGGATCAAATTGTAACTAATTTGGGGACACCTGGCCTCTCAAAAGCATAAACAAGAAAACTTGAAAAGGGTAAGTGTGGAAGAGAAATTTAATAAAAGAAAATAAATAAAAAACAAAAAAAGAAAAAATTCCTAAAAATTCCTAAAAAATAAAAATCTAATCCTATGATAGAGTATATAAAACTTGATAGTTAGACCTCCCAAGTCTATATGAATTGATACACCATTCCCCGACAACGGCGCCAAAAATACTTGATGGGATTTAGGCAAGCGTACCAAAATTCTAGCAGTATAATAGTAAGTAAAGAGTATCGTATCCACAGGGAACGGTTCACTTCGTATTTATTAGTGATCATACTATCAAGTAAGAGACTGATTTTTGATGATTATTGTGCGAAAATAAATTGCATAAGATAGATGAGATAATAGAGATAAGGTAAGATAGCGTTACTTGGATCAGGATTGAATTTCGTATCATCGCACCCCTTATGCATGTGAATCTCAATATTATTTATGAATATATTTCTATAATACCCTAGCCAAACTATATTGTTTTACCCCGAGTCACCAGCAGCAAAACACTCGAAGATAATCCATGTGGGTTCTCCCAGGCGACAAATTACCCCGGCTTGATTGCTCTACTTTTCCGTTTGTTAACACTATCAATTCGCCCTATATTCCTATAGCGACTACTATGAGTACTTTTACCAATCAGAATTCAAGTTTCCTATTTCTAGGCTCCCCCAAACTCGCTGTTGAATTCACAAAACCATTTTCCAATGCATTTTACAAAAACAACCTATAACTCCGGCACACAGGCGGAAGCTACGCATTAAGTAAAGTATAAAAGTACCGATATTATAGAATAGGGATTCATAAATAATAAAAAGAATTCACATACACTTGGAGATTGAATCAACTACATTCAACCCTTTTGGAGAGTTTAGCTACGCATGGTAGCCATACAGACCAATGAAGAAACTGTCACACTTTTCTTCAATCCTAGCTCGGCTCTGCCGTTTCTCCAAAAGCTACTCTATCCAATGCTCTCTATATCAGGCTACTTTGATCTTTACAAAAGGTCTTATTTATAGATGAAGGAAAGCTATCTGAAATCTGGAAGAAATCTGTTTTGAAATCAGATTATAAAACAAATTCATGTAGCTGCGCTTCACCTGCGCTAAGCACAAGTGAAGCGTGACTTCCAGAATGTTGCGCTCCATCCTGGGCTTAGCGCAGGTGGAGCGTGGATCACGTTTCCAGCTTTCTCTGTTTCCTCTTTTAACAACTTGATTTCTTCCTGATCTTATCCTTGTTTTCTTGGCTTTCCTTGATTCCCTCTTTTTGACTTGATTATGTGTTTATCTTGTCTTTGAATTTAAATTGGGGAAGTTATCCGAAGAATCCTTGTTTAAATGGCTGCTGATCTTATCTTTATTTGCTCTCATTTAAACTTCAAATCTGTAGATCCTATCCTCAAAACATGCTATCTTCTCTTCTCATTTAAATCTCTCTTATAAATCTGCAAAATCAACAGATTTTCTATTAAAATAGCATCAAATTCAAATTCAAATTAAATAAACACAATTATTACAATTATTAATAAAAATGGATTATTTTGGGGCATAAATTACTATTTTCCCCTTGATGTGTAGTAAAAATACAAGAATAAATCATATAATTGGCACTTATCAGATACCAAAATGTAACGTCCTAATTTCTAAATCCTAGAATCTAACTCGTTGGAAGCCAAATTCTCGAATTTCTGAAATTATTTCGAGCCATTTTAAATATCGCCATACAAACCATATAACGTTTAAGCGTCCAACGAAAACTCAAACAATATATGGAAACAACATCAGATAGGAAGGTATAATCATAAAGTGTGCCGTCAAGGCTTCAAATCATTCTGACTACAATATTCATCTAAAGATACCCTCATACATGTGCCCGGACAAAAGACCAGAAAAAATCATTGTAGGAAACACAGGGAAACACTAGAAGGGGGTTGAATAGTGTTTCTGTGGAAACTTTAATATTTTAGAAAATAGATGTAAATATTCCTTTTAAAAATCAACAGACAAGTGTTATCGTCTGAGGTTTTCGTTCGTCTGAGTGTAAAAGAGATACAGCGAAAGTCTAAGAAATTACCTTTCACAAAAGGTTGATTTTCAGAAATACTTTTCAATCCCTTCGAAGTAGTTAGTTAAAACTGAAATAACAGAGAGTAAGGGATAGAAGAAACTTAGCCAAGATTTATCCTGGTTCACCCACTACCCGTGAGCTACGTCCAGTCCCAGGGGCAAACCACCACTGGATTTTCACTTACCAAAACAACACACAAGTACAGTCTCTTCAGACAAACACGAGTACAGTCTCTCCAGACACACACGAGTACAGTCTCTCCAGACACACACGCGTACAGTCTCTCCAGAAACAGGATCACCCAGACCCAACCAAGTAGTCTTTCTATCAAGCCTCTTCAAGCTCTACCCAAGTAGTCTTTTCTATCAAGTCTCTTCAAGCTCTACCCAAGTAGTCTTTTCTATGAAGCCTCTTCAAGCTCTACAAACCAAACTGTTTTAAAACTAAAACAGAAATTGTTCACTCACTATCACACACGATAAGATGAACTGATGACACTCTGCTAGAAGCTTGGACCTGCAAGACCTACATTGGAGGATATGCACCAACTTCAAGCCTAAGCTTCAAGCAAGGAAGAGTTGGAGAAATTAGTGTCCTACAAAATAAGGGTCACTACCCTATAGAAGAACACCTTGACCCTGGATAGGACCCTTGTCCTATGGACCACCCTTAATTAGGACTCTCTTGTATTTTCCTTTTATTTTTGTATTTTCCTTTTATTTTTCCTACTTGGGAGCTATCTTTAGTGGGTTTATTGGTTAGTAGGTTGTCTTGCTATAAGGCTTAGGAGTTCATGGGTTCTATTCCCACATAAGATAGAAATTTGACTCATCTTGTATTTTCCTACATGATTGGGGTGCCTTTTTGGAGGTTTAATGGTTTAAGGCTTAGCTTAGCCATAAGCCTTTAGGGGCATGGGTTCAAATCCTCCTTAGGATGGGTTTGCACCCATCTTTTTATTTTCTCCCCTTTATTCCATGTATTGGCCGCCCCCTTTCCCCTCCTCTCCTATAAATAGGAGCCTTCTCTCCATGTATTCACAACTTTGATGAATAGTAAAGGCATTATGCCAAATTTTCTCCTCACTTGAGAGTTGAGTGAGGCTTGGTGGTTGTTGCTTAAACCATGGTGAGACTTATCTAATTCTCCTGAATTAGTGGCGTCTGGCAATTGGACTTATCTGCTGCAGGAGGATTCTTGCTTCAGTGGCGTCCCTCCACTTCTTTCCTCTCCACTTTTTCTTTCATTTTCCCTCATTTTCTTGTGCTTTCTCACGCATTTATAGCTGCTGCCCAACACCTATAAATCTTGATTTTATTGCTTGATTGTGGTTCTAATTGGTTTGTTTTGCTCAATTCTAGATCCTGTGCAATTCCTGTCATCATGAACGCTCAAATGTACAAGTACTGAGATAACACTCAGAATATGAAATGAAATGTGTACAAAGAGTTTTAATAGATTTTTTTTTGACAGCATAAGAGTTCAGATGATATTGTTGATCTTTTTCGTTCTGTTCTGTCTCTGTTTCTTCGCTCCGTATGGAAGTATTTATAGAGTGAGATGATTTATCCGTTGTCTCATAGCATTAAATGCGTCCAGAAGACATTGTGACTCCTTTATCCTTAAATAGTATCAAGCGACTTTGCAGCAACATGCGCAGACAAAGTCAGGTGAGCAGAGTAGCAACATTTCCTTAAATGTGCAAATCATTTGAACGAGGTAGGAAAGCTTTTCTGACGCAGATGCTGAAATTTGTTTAGACCGGACAAAGAATGTCCTTTAAACACAGTAACGTCTCTTAGCACGGTCAACTTTGATAGCGTTCGGTTTCAGCCTCCATGCAAAGCTTCAGATGATACATAACTCTTCAGCTGCATAAGCATTCATCGACGATGTGCAACCTTCAGTCGAGACCATATACTTCAGACAGTCTGAAATAGAACAGAAGATATATGACAGTTATTTGTTCATTTTAAATGATCTTCTGAACTTTTATATTTGTTATCCATTAAAACAAGTGAAAGTATGAGACTTTGGAAAGTATTCATTCACTGACATACTTTATTTAATACTCAACAATCTCCCCTTTTTAATGATGACAAATATAACTATGTGAAAGAATCTGAAAAAAGTTTTAGGGTTAGAAGATAACTCCCCCTCAACCAAAGACTCCCCCTGAGTTCTACATCGTATTATGAAGTGTTTGTCTTCTTTGCATCTCTTTTTCAGAGCATGTTGACATGTTCATCACCTGCATATTGTGTTAGCTCACATCCCATCCCCTGCATACTTTGTTAGCTCACATCAAATATACTCCCCCTTTTGTCATCAATGAAAAAGGGTAGTCACAGATATAATGAAGCAATAACAATAGACAGATGACAGCATATAAACACAAAATGATGCATAGAATTCACAGATATAAACACAATATGATGCAATCTAAAGCACGTCAGATGACAGCAGCATCATGAACTGGGTTGAAAACTCTTGACTGCTTGCTCTACTATCTGTGGCAAAGCGAGCTTGATTTCCTCCAATGCCGCAATCATTGCATCCTTGAGTTCAGTTTGATTGGTTCTGATTTGATGTTGGACTTCAAGAATATGTTCTGTCTTTTGGATTAATTCTGCATTTTGAGCCCGTAGAACAAAATTCTCCTCTGTCAGAGCATATAGTTCAGCTTCCAGATTGTTTTCATAGAATACCAGGGTAATTTGCTTGCCATATAATTTGAAGAAATGAAACCCAGGAGGTGAAGTAAAATGGTTTGATCACAAGAAGGGGGGTTGAATTGTGATCTCTTTAAAATTCTGCAAGTTTATCTTCTAATAAAATTCTGCTCAAGATTGGTTCTTGGCTCTTTATTAGAAGATGTATCTTCAAAACTATACTTGTTAGTGTAATGCTTATTATGCAGAAAGTAGGATTCCTTTGATGGAATCAATTTAGTTAACACTTACTTAGGTATTAAGTAGTTTTAAAAACTTTGTATGCTCATGCAGTAATTAAGAGTTGAGAGAAAGAAGATGACACAAAGGATTTATACTGGTTCACCTTTTCCAACCAAAGGCTACCTCCAGTCCCTACCTCCAGTAGGATTTTCTCACTAACAATCTCAATTACAACCTTGGGTACACACTACCACTAGTATTCTTTTCCCACAGCCTCTTCAGGCTTCACGCAAACACAACACACACACTGCAATAACAGTTCCTGTCTTACTGCAGAACCTTCTGCAGAAGCACAGGATCAGAAATCGGCAGAACTTGCTTCTGCAGACTTCACACTTACAAAGGCTTGCACTCAAGCCTTTACAAACTCACACAGACTCACTACAGAGTCCTTGACAACCTCTCAAACACTTTACAGAACCTGTCCCAAGAGATTTCACAACACACATCTCTTGGACCTTGCAGAAGCACAATACAGCAAAGGTAAAGTGTAAAAATGAACAAAGCTCACTAGATTACAATCAGAACAATATTAGCAGCTTCTAGTGAGCAGAACCTCCCCCTCAATGAGATATTCAAGCTGATGAAAGAAAATCTGAGGAGAGAGAAAATGTGTTCCAGAAGCAGGAAGTATTGAGTCAGAATTCTATTGTGCTTCTGGAGGGAGAGGTGTGTCTCATTGTGAAGAGAACACCTCCTTTTATAGGTGAGGAGCCTTGTAGCGTTGGGGATCAGTCCAAATGGTCCAGCTGGCCTTTTGACAAGTCCCTTTCAGGTACAGCTGTTTAAGCTGCCAAGTGCAGCTGGCTGTTTGACCAGCTTATGCTTCTGCAGAACCATGCTTCTGCAGACAGCATACTGGTTCTTCTCTTCACCTATGCTTCTGATCAATGTTGAGGAGGATCTCTGGATGAATTCAAGTGTAAATAGACTGTTTAACTTAGCTGATTCATCAGATGAAGTAATTACAGATCCTGCATTGATCTATGCTTCTGCAGAATTCTGCTGCAACTGTTGCTTTCTGCAGAATTCTGCTTCTGATGAGCTGTGAATGCTTCTGATGGGCTGCAGCTGTAATGCTATGCTTCTGTGATATATTTGAAGCCTTTTTTCTGAGTTGTACTTGCAGCTAATGATTTCTCTTCTTTAAGTGAATCTCCCTTTCTAATATGCTTTCATTTGAAGTTCTTCTTAGAAGCTTCTTTCATGCTTCTGGAGATTCAGAGAAGTGCTTGACAGCTTCTGATTTTTATGATTCATCATTCCTTTAAATTGTATTACTCCTTATTAGTCCAGAAGTAATGAATCATGCTTCTCAACCTTTTCCTTTATATGATGGTTCCTGCTTCTTCAAAGTAAGACCTGTTGCTTCTGAATACACACTCAAATGAAATGATTATCTCCTTTGAAATCAGAATTGTGCTAAGTTCCATTTGATTTAGTTGTCATAATTAAAACCACTTTGAGGGGATATTTGAACCTTACAATCTCCCCCTTTTTGATGATGACAACCTTATCAAATTTTGCTTAGATAATTCTGATTTTTATACCAAACTCCCCCTGGAATTTTGGCACTTCATTACAGATAGCATATCAGAGTTGCAGTTTGAAATAATTTGCAGCAGAAGCAACAAAGATAATTAGTATTCAGCAAGCATACAATAACAGATGGCACAAGTATGCAGCAAAAGACATCTCATTGTCATTAATCATTCATCAAAATTACATCAAAAGGATAATGATCATTAACAGAAGTCAGTCTAAACAAAATAGAAAATAACTCCCAAATATAATTCAGCCACAACTGATTAAGCCTTAACTTCCTAACTACTTTCTCCCCCTTTGTCATCAATCAAAAAATCCTTATGGAAATGCAAGGAGAGAAACAGAATCATCATCTATCACTTAGAAGGGGATGAGTGATCTGATGATGATGAGGTAGAAGGCTGGAGCAGGTTCTGGGGAATTGAGTGAAAGGCATGGGAGGCACTTGTGGTGCAATCGGCAGGAAGAAGAAAGTTGTTCACCCCAGAATTGATGTTGAGTAAACCTCTCAATCATCTCATTGACTGTATTTTGCAGGGTGTTGACATTTGAGAACAATTTCTTCATGTCAGACTTGACTTTTTGAATGTTTCTTTCCACAGATCTTGAAGAAGAAGCAGCAGGTGGAGCTTCTGTAGAAGCAGCAACAATATCTGGCATAGCAGACTCTTTAGCAGGTGCTTCTGGGGGCTTCTCACTGCTTAGTTGTTGCATGAAAGTATCCATGGATGACAAACGAGAGGTTATAACAGGAATACTTTCCAATATTGGTGCAGCAGCAGGTATCCCAGAATCCAGTATTGGAGAAGCAAGGAACTGATTCACCATGTCAGTTCCAAAGGTGCCCATTGAAGGAGTGGATTGCTTTGCTTCTTCAGATGCTGGCTTCTTTTCTGTGGGTGCTTCTTCAGGAGGGGACTGTCTGCATGGGAGAGGGAATTGGTTCTGGAGAAGCACACTGTGGAGAATGAGGAGAGTAAGGAGAACCTTGAGCAAGCTGAGCCAATGTATCAATAGCCATGCCTTCTAGCAGAAGCAGTGCTCACTCCTTGTGATATCTGCTTCCTTCTCAGCTTCTGCAGAAATTGTTTTAGACTGAGAAACAGCTTCTTCATCCATCAAAGGATCTAAGGAGAGGGAGGTTGAGGATGAAGATTTATTAATGATTGTGGCTCAGGGGATTGTGCTGGTTCAGGAGAAAGAGAGGATTCCTTCAAGAATTTAGTTGATGGTTCTCCAGAAGCATCAACAGGAATGTCTTTTCTCTTTCTGGAGAAAGTCAGGAGCTTCTTCTTCTTAGTTCTAGGCATAGAACTTCTTTCTTCTTCTTCATCTGACTCACTGGGGCTAGAATAGTCTTCGGAAGGCTGAAGCTTGATGAGCATTCTTTGGACATTCATCTTGCCAAAGAAGCTGCAGTGATCAGTGGAAACTTCATCTTCTAAAGAGATGTTGTTCTGCTGAAAAGAGCCTGGTCAGAAGCATGCCATAAGGTAGGCTAGCATATGCTCTTTGGGGATTAGCAGAAGCAATCATGCTTCTGAGGATGAGATAAGGTAAGGAAAAGAGTTTCCCAGTGAGCAAGTGATAGATGACCAGCAAATCTAGATCAGTGACCTTTTCTAGGGTTCCAGCTCTAGGAAGAATAGAGTAGCAGCAAAGTTTGTGAAACAGCCTGCAGATGGGATTGAGTTTACTTGATTGAGGCTGAGAGGAGGAACTTGCAAACACCTTCTTCTTCACTTCTTCCTTGGATATCTTTGCAGCAGCAAACCAGTCATCATACAGGTGTGGATGATCATTCTCACATCCCAAAGCTTCTGCTATAGTGTCAGCAGTGACCACCATGGTTGATCCTTTCATATCTACAACAAGTGAGTTCCCATCACTGTTGTATTTGCTCGCAGAAGCATAAAAGGCCTTTACAAGCCTGTCATAAACAGGTTCCTTCATCAGTAAGTAATCCCCCAATCCTGCTTCTGGACAAAGTGTCCAAGATCCCATCCACATTTTTTAATTTCTTTCAGCAGAAACATCTTTCCAGGAATGACAGCCTTCCATTCCCACTTTTCATTAAGATCTTCAGCAACTCCTCATCTCCAAAGAGGTCATGGTTGGAGTCTTGAGTGGTTTCAGAAGGATCATTTTCTTCTTCTGAAAATATTTTCTTCCCTTTATCTTGTGAAGGAGCAGTTGTTTGAGAAGGAAAGGCAGCTGTAGGAGAAGGAGGGGCAGGTGTTTCAGAAGGAGGTTCAGTTATAGGAGGGTCAATTTCTATGGGTTTATTGGGGTCATTTCCTATAGTTTTGAAGTTTGCCTTGTTTCTCTCAGACCTACGAACATATACTACAGATGGGGTAGGCTTAGATTTTGGAGTAGAAGAAGGTCTTGAAGATGAAGGCTTAGGTTCAGCAGCTACTGGTTCATCAGCCATTGGTTGAGGTTCAGCTTCTTGGGGTTCTACTTGGGGTAGAGGTTCACAGGGAACAGCAGCATGTTTTATTTCGTGGCTTGAAGCTGAGGGTTCATCAGAAACAGGGGGTTGCTCTGTTTCTGGATTTTGGGGGCTCAGAAGAAGGGGGTCCTTCATAGAGTACAATCTCATTGCCTAAGACAATGAAATCTTCTTCTCCTTGATCGAATGGAGATCCAGGGTTCTTCACAGCTGCATGCTTGATTCTCATTTTCAGGTTTTGAGATGAAAACAGAGACAAGGATGAGGCAAGGAATATAGACAGTGATGGAGAGTAAAGGGGCAGAGATTAAGCTGGAAATGGTTTGTTCTATTGTGAAACCTGATCACATATACAGCTTTGTAACTAGCCGTTGCTATGAGAGAGAGAACGAGGAAGAGAGAGGGAAGCATGCGCAGCTTTGTAGGAGTTGGTTAGTGACCAACGGTTACTAGTTTTAAATTTCCTAAATGATCATTAAATGATCTATTTTCTCTCAGCTAGGGACAAAGTCATTCTTCCTTATTCCTTTTGTAGCTCTTAAAAAGGCTATGAGCTTTGCCTTTGACTTTACCCTAGGAGAGCAATGACAGTGACCTTTCCTAGTACTGGTGATGTGACTAAGCTAAGTTTGCTAGTCAACAGTCACTGTTATAGTGTTTCTCTATCAGGCAAGTGCGCAGAAGCATCATTGCCGTTTTCCTTTGAAGAAGGAAATTTGCAGAAGCTAGACTAATGTCTTCTGCAGAAGCACATTACTTAGTTAAGTTTTATGCAGTTGGGTTGCTTTCCAGAAGCTGCTTGATGCTTCTGCAACTAATTTATTTCTGCAGAAGAATGAATGTTTTCATTTTCTGATAAGCTTCTGCAGAAGCAAGCATACTAAATACTCTATTCCATTATGCAGATTGATGCTTCTGCATCTGATGGTGCTTCTAAGGCATACAAACAATCATTCATAGAATTAATATACACCTTAATTATCAAGATATTTCATATTAATTTTGTTTCTTAGAAACACAAATCTCTCTTCCACAAGAGGTTTTGTGAATATATCAGCAATTTGGAATTCAGTTTTAATGAATTTTAATTCAATATCATGCTTCTGCACATGATCTCTGATGAAATGATGCTTGATATCAATGTGCTTTGATCTAGAATGCTGAACAGGATTTTTAGACAAGTTAATTGCACTTGTATTATCACAGAAAATGGGGATATTTGAGTACCTTAGACTGTAGTCCTCCATCTGGTGTTTAATCCATAGCATTTGAGAGCAGCAGCTTGCAGGCTGATATGTATTCTGCTTCTGTAGTGGATAAAGCTATTGTGGGCTGCTTCTTGCAAGACCAGGAGATCAATGATTCTCCAAGGAATTGGCAGCTCCCACTAGTGCTCTTTCTGTCTAATTTATCACCAGCATAATCAGCATCACAGAAACCTGTAAGCTCAAAATCTGTCTCTTTCTTGTACCACAGTCCAAGATTGGTAGTTCCAGCAAGATATCTCAGAATTCTTTTCACAGCTGCAACATGTGATTCTTTGGGACATGTTTGAAATCTTGCACACAAGCTTACAGAATAAAGAATGTCAGGTCTACTGGCAGTTAAGTATAGCAAGGATCCTATCATTCCTCTGTATTCCTTTTCAGAAACATGTTTACCATTTTCATCCAGGTTTAAGACAGCAGAGGATGCATAGGTGTCCCCATGGATTTTGAACTTTCCATTTTATATTTCTTAAGGAGATCTCTAGTATATTTTTCTTGATTTATGAAAATGCCATGCTTTTCTTGTTTGATTTGAAGTCCTAGAAAGAACTTCAATTCACCCATGAGGCTCATTTCAAATTCACCTTTCATAAGATCAGAAAATTCTTCACACATTTTTAAATTTGTAGATCCAAATATAATATCATCTACATAGATTTGAACTATTAGAAGGTCCTTCTTGAAAGTTTTTCTAAAAAGAGTGGTGTCAATTTGTCCTCTTGAAAACTGATTTTGCAATAGAAAAGTGCTTAGTCTTTCATACCATGCTCTAGGAGCTTGCTTCAAACCATATAGTGCTTTAGTTAGCTTGAAAACATGGTTAGGATATTTTTTGCTTTCAAAACCAGGAGGTTGATGTACATATACCTCCTAATTTATATAACCATTTAGAAAGGCACTTTTCACATCCATTTGGTAAAGATTGAAATTTTTTAATGCAGCAAAAGCAAGAAGGATTCTAATAGCTTCTAATCTGGCTACTGGTGCAAAAGTCTCATCAAAATCAATACCTTCTTGTAGCCTTGAGCTACTAATCTTGCTTTGTTTCTAATTACTTTACCTTCTTCATTCAGTTTGTTTCTGAATACCCATTTAGTGCCAATTAAGGTATGATTCTTTGGCATAGGTACCAGTGTCCAGACCTTGTTTTTCTCAAACTGGTCTAGTTCCTCTTTCATGGCTTCAACCCATGATTCTTCATCAAGTGCTTCTTGAACATTTTTTGGTTCAACTTGAGAAAGAAATGCAGTGTCATTTGATCCTGACAGTTGTCTTCTTGTTCTAACCCCTTCCTCAACATTTCCAATTACTTGGTCATGAGGATGATAGGTCACAGATCTCCAGCTTCTGGGCAGATTCTGTTTCTGACTATCAGGATCTTTTCCAGAAGCATCAACTGCTTCTGCAGGATCTGCAGAATGCAGCTTCTGCAGATTCTGCATTCTTTTCTGTAGAACTGTGATTCTCAGAAGAAATTTTCTTTTGGCTGATGTTCATCATCAGAATCTTGCTTATCACATGCTTGAGAAGGAGAGTTAGCATCATTAAAAACAATATGCATGTTTTCTTCTATTGTTTGATTTTTTATATTGTAGATTCTGTATGCTTGGAAGAAGTGGAATATCCAAGAAATATTCCCTTTTCAGATTTAGCATCAAACTTCTCTAGGTTATCCTTGATGTTTAATATATAACATTCACTTCCAAAGATATGAAAATAAGCAATATTAGGTTTTCTACCTTTCCAAAGTTCATATGGTGTTTTATTTAGGATGTTTCTGATAGAGACCCTGTTAAGTATATAGCATGCAGTAGATACAGCTTCTCCCCAGAAGTATTTTTGAATGCCACTATCACTTAACATGGTTCTTGCCATTTCTTGGAGGGTTCTATTCTTCCTTTCTACAACTCCATTTTGTTGTGGAGTTCTAGGACAGGAGAAGTTATGGGAAATTCCATTTTCATCAAAATAGTTTTTGAAAAGATAGTTCTCAAATTCCCCTCCATGGTCACTTCTTACAGAAGCAACCTTTTGATTTCTTTCATTTTGAACTTTCTTTAGAAAGATCTTGAAAGATTCAAAAGATTCATCCTTGGTTACTAAAAATAATACCCATGTGAATCTAGAGTAATCATCTACAATTACAAGTCCATATTTCTTTCCCCCCAGGCTAGGTGTTTTGGTAGGACCAAAAAGATCAATGTGCAGCAATTCTAAGGTTCTTTGAGTAGTTACTATGTTTTTAGGGTGAAAACTAGATTTGGTATGTTTTCCTTTCACACATGGTTTCACACATTTTATCTTTGTCAAATTTCAGTTTTGGTAGTCCTCTTACTAGTTCTAGCTTAGATAGCTTAGAGATGGACTTCATATTTAAATGTCCTACTTTTCTATGCCAAATCCATTTATCATTTTCAAAAGAAGCAAGGCATGTTTGCTGTGGAAGCTCTTCTAGACTTATGCTATATAGGTTCTTGCTTCTGATTCCTGAGAATAATACCCTTTTTATAGATGATTCTCTAATTTCACAGAATGTAGGTTGAAACATAACTTCATAGCCACTGTCACATAACTGACTAATGCTAAGAAGATTATGTTTTAACCCTTTCACATAATATACATTACTAATTTGGGTAGAACCTTGCATACCTATCTTTCCAATACCTTTGATTTGAGCTTTGTTGTTGTCTCCAAAAGTTACTGTTCCTCCTTCCATCATGTGGAGTTGAGTGAATTTGCTTTTGTTTCCAGTCATGTGTCTGGAGCAGCCACTGTCCAAGAACCATAGCTCTTTCTTCTTGGATCCTTTTGCTTGTACCTACATCAGAAGATAGTAAGGATTTAGGTACCCAAATTTTCTTGGGTCCTTTGATGTTAGATACCTTTCTTCTGGTACTCCTTTTTCTTTTGTAACAGATTTGGTCATAATGTCCAAATTTGTTACACCAAGAGCAATAAGGAGGTTTCCTTTTGGCTGGAACAAAAACTGTTTTATGTGTGTTTTTATTTTTATCAAACTTGAATCCTAATCCTCTTTATCAGTGGTTTCCCTACTGTTTCCTATTAATTGATTCAAGTTATGAGTGCTATTAACAAACTTGCATAAATCATTTTGAAGTTCATCAATTTTCTTCTGCAGAAGCATGTTTTCTTTCTGCAGACTTGCAGATTTTTCTGCTTCTGCAGAGTTGATTCTTGCTTTCTTTACTTGTTCAGATAATTCAAAATGAGATTGCTGCAAGAACTGATTAGTTCTATTTAACCTATTATTGTCTTCTCTGAGAGTTTCATTTTCTTCTTTGGTTTTAACTAATTGTTCTTTAAGAACAGCACATTTTTGTGCAAGTGTGTGTGAGTCTGACAGCAAATTTTCAAATGCATCTTCAAGTTCTTTATATGCAGAAGGAGTATAAGTGATTACCTCTTCTTCTTCTGCTTCTCCAGCCATAAAACATAGCTGTGGAGTTTCAGCTTCATCATCTTCTTCTGTGGAGCTTTCAGAATCATCCCATGTAGCCATCATGGCTTTTTTCTTCTGAAATGGCCTTGACTCCTTCAGCTGTGGACATTCTGCTTTGATATGTCCTGGTTTGTTGCATTCATAGCAAATTATAGGACTCTTGCTGCTTTCACCTCTAGGTCCTTCTTTCTTGAAGTTGAAGAACTTTTTGCCTTTCCCTTTTCTTCTAATTAACCTTTGTATCCTCTTTGATATAAAGGCTAATTCATCATCATTTTCAGAAGATGATGATTCTGCTTCTGAGGGTTTTTCTTCTGCAGAAGCACTCCTTCTGGATGTGCTTGCTTTTAGAGCTATTGTTTTATCCTTTCTTGGTAGCTCATCCATTAGTTCCTGTTCATGAACTTTCAAAGATCCAAGAAGCTCATCTAGCTTTAGCACAGCTAGATCTTTTGCTTCCTGGATAGCTGTAACTTTGGTCTCCATATTCTTGGGAGACTTCTTAATATCTTTCTCACCTGTTCTTGGTTAGAATAGCTTTTTCCAAGAGATTTTAAATCATTTATAATAATGGTAAATCTACTCAACATTTCATCTATAGATTCATGTTCTATCATGTTAAACATTTCATATTGGTGAATTAAAATATTTATTTTGGATTCTTTAACTTGATCTGTTCCTTCATGAGCAATTCTCAAAGTATCCCATATTTCTTTTGCTGTGTTACAGCCAGCAACCTTATCATATTCACCCCTGCTTAATGCACAAAGAAGAAAGAATTTAGCTTTAGAGTTTAGAAGATACCTTTGTTTGTCATCTTGTGTCCATTCTTCTCTAGGCTTTGGTTTTGATACTTCTTCTACAACATCAAAGTCACCATCTGTAAGAGGTCCTAGAACTCTGGTTCTTCTCACAGTTGGAGTAAAGTTGCCATTTTCTATGATATCCCATAGATCAATATCTTGGGATTCCATAAACAATTTCATTCTATCCTTCCAATAGTAGTAGTCCTTTCCATTGAAGGCTGGTGGTCTGTTTGTTGATGATCCTTCTGGAATGAACATTGCAGCTCCATGGTTTGTCATCCCTTGATCTTTTTCCTCTCTCACTGTTAAGTGAGTTCAACCCAAGAGGCAAGCTCTGGTACCAATTGAAGTAAAATGGTTTGATCACAAGAAGGGGGGTTGAATTGTGATCTCTTTAAAATTCTGCAAGTTTATCTTCTAATAAAATTCTGCTCAAGATTGGTTCTTGGCTCTTTATTAGAAGATGTATCTTCAAAACTATACTTGTTAGTGTAATGCTTATTATGCAGAAAGTAGGATTCCTTTGATGGAATCAATTTAGTTAACACTTACTTAGGTATTAGGTAGTTTTAAAAACTTTGTATGCTCATGCAGTAATTAAGAGTTGAGAGAAAGAAGATGACACAAAGGATTTATACTGGTTCACCTTTTCCAACCAAAGGCTACCTCCAGTCCCTACCTCCAGTAGGATTTTCTCACTAACAATCTCAATTACAACCTTGGGTACACACTACCACTAGTATTCTTTTCCCACAGCCTCTTCAGGCTTCACGCAAACACAACACACACTGCAATAACAGTTCCTGTCTTACTACAGAACCTTCTGCAGAAGCACAGGATCAGAAATCAGCAGAACTTGCTTATCCAGACTTCACACTTACAAAGGCTTGCACTCAAGCCTTTACAAACTCACACAGACTCACTACAGAGTCTTGACAACCTCTCAAACACTTTACAGAACCTGTCCCAAGAGATTTCACAACACAGCAATCTCTTGGACCTTGCAGAAGCACAATACAGCAAAGGTAAAGTGTAAAAATGAACAAAGCTCACTAGATTACAATCAGAACAGTATTAGAAGCTTCTAGTGAGCAGAACTCCCCCTCAATGAGATATTCAAGCTGATGAAAGAAAATCTGAGGAGAGAGAAAATGTGTTCCAGAAGCAGGAAGTATTGAGTCAGAATTCTATTGTGCTTCTGGAGGGAGAGGTGTGTCTCATTGTGAAGAGAACACCTCCTTTTATAGGTGAGGAGCCTTGTAGCCGTTGGGGATCAGTCCAAATGGTCCAGCTGTGCCTTTTGACAAGTCCCTTTCAGGTACAGCTGTTAAAGCTGCCAAGTGCAGCTGGTTGTTTGACCAGCTTCATGCTTCTGCAGAACCATGCTTCTGCAGACAGCATACTGGTTCTTCTCTTCACCTATGCTTCTTATCAATGTTGAGGAGGATCTCTGGATGAATTCAAGTGTAAATAGACTTGTTTAACTTAGCTGATTCATCAGATGAAGTAATTACAGATCCTGCCATTGATCTATGCTTCTGCAGAATTCTGCTGCAACTGTTGCTTCTGCAGAATTCTGCTTCTGATGAGCTGTGAATGCTTCTGATGGGCTGCAGCTGTAATGCTATGCTTCTGTGATATATTTGAAGTCTTTTTTTCTGAGTTGTACTTGCAGCTAATGATTTCTCTTCTTTTAAGTGAATCTCCCTTCTAATATGCTTTCATTTGATGTTCTTCTTAGAAGCTTCTTTTATGCTTCTGGAGATTCAGAGAAGTGCTTGACAGCTTCTGATTTTTATGATTCATCATTCCTTTAAATTGTATTACTCCTCATTAGTCCAGAAGTAATGAATCATGCTTCTCAACCTTTTCTTTATATGATGGTTCCTGCTTCTTCAAAGTAAGACCTGTTGCTTCTGAATACACACTCAAATGAAATGATTAGTCTCCTTTGAAATCAGAATTGTGCTAAGTTCCATTTGATTTAGTTGTCATAATTAAAACCACTTTGAGGGGATATTTGAACCTTACAGGAGGAAGATTGAACTTCCTGGCATCAGTCACCTTGACAAACCGTGGTTGATCAAGAACATACTGCATAACTACCCAGTCATAATGAAAATTATGGTGATCCCAGTTATATGAAGGGAATCTACCTCTGAAGAATATGGGAGTCTCAAGAGTACTATTCTTTCCAGCTTTGACCATGGAATCATTGTCATCCCATTTCGTGCCTGAGCAGCTGCCTTCTTTCTCTACAATTTTCCAGTGATAGTCCCACGTGGCATTGTATAGAGAATGATCCATACCTCCTCCTGCAGCAACTTCTTCAGCTAAGAAGTTCCAGTCCTCATCAGACAGGACTCTTGGACCTTCAACCGAAGTTGATGCTACAATCTTCTGCTTCTTCTTTAGCTTCAATTCATCAGCATAAGGTAGCCTAGGTATAATTCCATCTAGGCATACCTTAATTTCAGTGTATGGCTTGATATGGATCCTGGAAGGTGGGATGAATCCGCGTTGACCAAAGTACTTCTGACATAAACTATCCACCAGTTCAGATTACAGACACAATATGTTCACAACGACCCAGTCTTTAAAGCAAATTTTGTCATCTGTGAAAGGATCCAGCAGACGCCGCTTGTGTTTGGCTGTAACAGCTCCACTTCTAATTTTTTCAAGAGCATCAGCTACACAACCTTTATGTTCCCAGCTGATATTTGGATAGATCATGAAATTTGAGAGGTGGATGATCTCTGAAGTAACTGAGTTCCTCAAATAGATTTGGAAAACTAGGCACTTTTGGCCTTTCAACTATAGGAACATTATAATATTTGTGAGGCACTTCAGCAGCCCACATCATTTGCTGATCAGTCTGAACAGACAATGCAAGATCCTGAATTTGTTTTCTGCTGTAATCTCTGGTCTTGGCTTTCAACAAAATCGCCTTAGAGAGATTGCCTCCAAACCATACGCATTCAGCATTTTCTTCATCCTCAGCCTGAGAATCCTCTGAAAATTCAGGTACAGGTTTAGGTGATGGTGGGGGAAGAAGTTTAGAAACCTGAATGTCCTGTAGAGATGGTGCAACTGCATCTTCAGTAGTAGCTTTCTTCTTTTCTTGCAATGCCTCCAAAGTCGTCTTCCTTTGTGATTCAGCTATCTCCTGGAATTTGATAGCTTAAGACTTTTGTACGCTTCCTATAGTTCTGATTAGTGAAGCCGTATGAATAGGATCAAGCAATATGATCTTCTTAGCTGCTCTCCTTTTGTGAGCACTTGCTCTTCTTTTCTTAAGCCTTGAAGCTTGCTCAATCCTCTCTTCCTCAAGAATAGCTTGCTGTGTAGCAACAGCGATGACATAATCTTTTTTTTCTTGTTCCTCCTTCTGTCTTCTTCAATCTGACTCACAATCTCTTCAGTTTGTCTGATGATAATGTCTTTAGACTCATGACCCTTCATCTGAGGTCTTGATCTCTTCTTCTTCTGAAACTTCATATGTGTGAGAGATGAGACGGACTCAGAACAATGTTCATTTTCTTGCATTACTTCTTTCAAAATCTCCGATGCCTTTCTACCCGTTCTTACTGCTTTATCAGACACTGCCTCCTCCAGTATAGTCTTTTCTGGTGATGGCTTTGTTACACGAATCCCCATTCTCTTGATGTTGTAGGCAAAGAATAGAGCAGGCCTCTCGTGATCATAGAGCCGCTCAATAGGAACATTTAGCTTCAAACGAATTTTAGTGATTAGGGTTGTATGAGTATAACTAGTTGCAGAATCACTAACCCTTTTCAGCATGTTGTAGAGGATGATTCGAGGCAAGTTCAAAGCTTTCTTGTCAAGCAGATGAATTAAACAAAATCTTTCAAGTTCAGAAACATGGTTTATGCTTCCAGACTTCGGTAGCACACAGCAATGTAGTATAGCATGGAGAATCTTCACTCTAGGGCACATAAGCGAACGTTTCGGGTCATCCAAAGCTTTCACACCATAAAGCTTCTTGGTGTACTTGGGAATGCCACCATTTCTTCCTTCCCAACCAGATGAGAACATCTCCCCTTCATTTGGGACATGAGTTGCATTGGCGATTACATTCGCATCCACCAAAATTTTCTTTCCTAGCACTGTGGTTTCTAGGGCTTGAAAGGAACCGTTTTCGGCTGAGATATCCCTAGCATTTCTCCAGAACTCAATAACACTCTGTTCATGCCAAGCACAGTTAATCACCGTAAAGAAGTTGGTCCACCCTGCTGCTTCAAAGTTATCATGGAGGTTGATACCCCATGCATTGAGTTCATCTAGGTCAATAGTTTTAGATGGAACGATTTTACCTCCCGCAGATTTGGTTGACTTCTTCGGTGCCATTAAAGAGCTTGAGATGAAGACGATGAAAACACAGAGAGAAAAACTTTGAAACTTAGGGCACAAGGAACACTTGAACAACTATAGAGAAGTGTGAGACGAGTTGCTTGTGAAATGATTTAGCCTTCTCCTGGAATACCCATAGAATGCCTTTATAATAGCTTTTGCAGTCTTGAAAGATGTGCAATCGTGCAGAGAGCCGTTTCTCAAAGAGAGAGAAAACCCAAAAGTTTCACCTTGCCACGTCATCAGACTTAGTGCTTCAGACACATATGATACAAATTCAGATGCTTGTTCAGACGAAGCATATTCAGATGCATGTTCAGATGCATGTTCACACGAAGCATATTCAGAAGCATATGTTCTATTCAGATAAAGCTAAGATATTTAGATTATCTCTAATAAACTTAAATCTATCTTCAACTAGAGGCTTTGTGAATATATCTGCCCATTGATGATCAGTGTCAATGAACTGTATATCAAAAACTCCTTTTTGAACATAGTCTCTAATAAAATGATGCTTGATTTCTATATGCTTTGCCCTAGAATATTGAATGGGATTCTTAGAGAGGTTAATTGCACTAGTATTATCACACATGACAGGAATGCAAGATACATTTATATTAAAATCTTCTAATTGATACTTCACCCATAGCAGTTGTGAACAACAACTAGCTGCCAGCGATATATTCAGCTTCTGCTGTTGAGAGTGCTATGGTGCTTTGCCTTTTGTTGGACCAGCTTATCATATTATCACCAATGAAGTGACATCCACCACTGGTTGATTTTCTTTCAATTCTATCTCCGGCAAAGTCAGCATCACAAAATCCAACTAACCTGCAATCCTTACTCTTCTTATAGCAAATACCAAGATTAGTAGTACCATTTAAATATCTGAAAATTCTTTTTACAGCTTTATAGTGAGTAATTCTTCGATCTGATTGAAATCTGGCACAGATACAGACACTGAACATGATATCAGGTCTACCGGCTGTTAGATACAATAATGACCCAATCATTCCTCTGTACAAAGTTTGATTTACTGGTTCTTCCCCTTCATCCTTGTTTAACACAATAGAAGGATGCATAGGAGTTGTCATGGGCTTGCAACCTTGCATGTTGAACTTCTTAAGCATTTCTTTTGTATATTTTTCTTGATGGATCCATATATAATCTGATTGTTGCTTGATCTGAAGTCCAAGAAAGAACTTAAGTTCTCCCATCATGCTCATTTCAAATTCTGATTGCATAAGCTCAGAAAATTCCTTGCATAATGAAGAATCAGTAGAACCAAAAATAATGTCATCCACATATATATGAACAAGAATGAAATCTTTGTTAGACGTTTTTCTGAAAAGAGTTGTGTCTACTTTTCCTCTTTCAAAACCATTTTTGATCAAGAAATTGCTCAACCTATCATACCAAGCTCTTGGGGGCTTGTTTCAGACCATAGAGAGCCTTTTTCAGTTTGTAAACATGTTCAGGAAAAGTAGTATCTTCAAAACCTGGTGGTTGTCTAACATAGACCTCTTCTTCAATAACACCATTGAGAAAGGCACTCTTGACATCCATCTGATATAGGGTGATGCCGTTACTTACTGCATAGGAGAGTAAAATTCTAATTGCTTCTAGTCTAGCTACTGGAGCAAAGGTTTCAGTGAAATCAATACCTTCTTGTTGATTATAACCTTGAGCAACAAGTCTTGCTTTGTTTCTGACAACTTTCCCTTCTTCTGACAACTTGTTTCTGTACACCCATTTGGTTCCAATGATGGTTTTCTCATGGGGCTTAGGCACAAGTGTCCAGACATCACTCCTGGCAAATTGATTAAGTTCTTCTTGCATGGCTAGGATCTATCCTTCATCATGCAGAGCCTCCTCGATATTTTTGGGCTCAATCTTAGAAAGAAAAGCAAGATTACTCAAGCTTCTGAATTTAGATCTTGTCTCCACTCCTTCTGAGGTATCTCCAATAATTTGCTCTTTTGGGTGATGAGACTTGTATCTCCAGTCACGGCTGTGGGGAAACACATTCTCAGTCTGAGACTCAACAACGTTGGTCTGAGAAGATCCAGGTTCAGACATTGGTGTTGACTTATGCTCAGGTGATCGTTCAGATTTTTCTTTTGAATTTAGCTCCATTCCTGCAAAATCATCTTCCAGATCTGATAGTTCTCTATCAGTCTCTTTACAGTCATTGAATTTTACATGGATTGATTCTTCTATTGTTAAGGTTCTGGAGTTATAAACTTTGTATGCCTTAGAGGTTTCAGAATATCCAATGAAAAATCCTTTATCTGACTTAGCATCAAATTTTCCTAAGTCATCTTTAGTATTAAGTATAAAACACTCACATCCAAAGATATGAAAGTAGGAAATATTGGGTTTTCTTCCTTTCCACAATTCATATGGAGTTCTATTGAGAATTGGTCTTATCAAAATCCTGTTCTGAAGGTAACATGTTGTGTTAACAGCTTCTGCCCAGAAGGATCCTGGTAGATTGCTTGAAATAAGCATGGTTCTGCCCATCTCTTGCAAGCTTCTGTTCTTTCTCTCAACTACCCCATTTTGCTGGGGAGTTCTTGCCACTGAGAAATTGTGTGAGATCCCATTCTTATCACAGAACATTTTGAAGCTTGAGTTTTCAAACTCACCACCATGATCACTTCTGATTGCAGATATGCAGATTCCTTTTTCATTATGCACCTTCTTACAAAATCTTGTGAAATTCTCAAAAGTTTCTTCTTTGCTTCTGAGGAATATAACCCAGGTAAATCGTTTATAGTCATCAACAATGACCAAACCATATTTCTTCCTGCTAAGACTTTCAATTCTAGTGGGACCAAATAAGTCCATGTGAAGTAGTTCCAATGGTCTGCTAGTTGAAACAATGTTTTTGCTTTTAAAGGAATTTTTGGTTTGTTTCCCTTTCAGACAATGTTCACATAAAATATCAGATTTGTATGAGAGCTTTGGTAAGCCTTTAACCAGATTGTGTTTGGTTAGCTTTGAGATTAATCTCAGGCTGGCATGACCAAGTTTCTTATGCCAAATCTGTTTTTCATCTTCCATGGAAATAAAACACTTCACATTTTGACTTGCAAGTTCCTCTAGATTAATCTTATACACATTATTGTGTCTCTTGGCAGAAAAGAGGATTTGATTTGAAGAATCTTTGACTACACATCCTTCTTTGGTGAAGGACACAACGTATCCACTATTACATAGTTGACTTATACTTAAAAGATTGTGTTGCAACCCTTCAACCAGAAGAACGTCTTTAATAAGGGATAGAGGAGTCATACCTACTGTCCCTATGCCAGTGATCCTCCCTTGTTGATTTCCACCAAAGGTGACCACTCCTCCAGCCTTGGGTCTAAGGCTTCGGAACAAACACCTTTCTCCCGTCATATGTCGCGAGCACCCACTGTCCAGGTACCATCTGTGGTGTTTCTTTTGTCCTGTTAAACACATCTGCAACATAAACAATCAAACTTTTAGGTACCCATATCTTCTTGGGTCCTCTTTTGTTAGCGTTGGGTTTAGATTTCCTTCTGTGTCTACATTTGGACTTGATATGTCCAGGTTTACCACAGTTGGAACACCCATTTACTTTCTTGAACATATCATTTGGCACTTTAAATATTAATGGTTCAGAAAAAGATGTGTCTAAATAACCTAAACCACTTTTGTCTAAGGCATGCTTCTGAGATCCTAATAATCTGTTCAGATTGCCAGTGCCTTTAACAAATTTGGCTAGATCCAGAGTTAGTTCTTTGATCTTGTTTTGGAGTTTTTTGTTTTCCTTAGCAAGATTTTTAGAACCACTTGGATCTTGTTGAAGTAGTTTTTCTTTCAAATCAAAATTTTCAATTTGTAATTTTTCATTTTCTGAAGATATTTTAGAAAAAGCTCTTGAAAGTTCATTGAACTCATTAAAGAGTTCTCTACTACTTTCAACAAGGTCATCATATTGATCTTGCAAGGTTTGTGGAATTACCCTCAGAATCTGAGCTATCTGAAGATGGTAAACTTGCCATTAGGCACAAGTTGGCTTCTTCTGAATCGTTTTCTTCTTCCTCTGAAGTGGAGTCATCCAGATCTTACCATGTAGCCATCAATCCTTTCTTCTTCTTGAAAGATTTTTTCTTTTGGAAGGTTGGTCTATTCAGCTTTGGGCAATCAGCCTTCACGTGTCCTGGTTGTTTACATTCTAAACAATTAATTTTGTCAGTACTAAACGAGTCTTTACCTGACTTACCTTGCCTAGATATGGAATGCTGATATTTTCTGAATCTTCCTTTCTTTTGCAACAATTTTTTTATCTTCTTGCTAAGAAGGGCAAGATCATCATCTTCTGAACTATCTTCAGACGCAGTATCACTATCTGAAGTGTCCTGTGCTTGCATAGCTTTCAAGCTGCCATGCCTAGGCTGTTTGGCTTTTGAGTTTAATGCCAGTGATTTCTTCTTGATGTCATATTCTCCAAGCTCTAGCTCATGAACTTTGAGAGATTCCAATAGTTCTTCCATTTTAAGAGAGTTTAAGTCTCTGGCTTCTTGAATGGTTGTAACTTTGGGTCTCTAGGACTTTGGTAGACTTCTCAGAATCTTTCTATTATTATCTCCAGATTCAAAAGTCCTACCTAAAGACCTGAGTCCATTAGTTATAGTCTGAAACCTCCCAAACATTTGATCTATGGTTTCAGACTCTTCCATTTTGAACATCTCATATTGATGTACAAGCATGCTGATTTTGGATTGCTTGACAGTCTCAGTCCCTTCGTGGGTAGCTGCAAGTGTATCCCAAATCTCCTTGGCAGATGAACATCCATGAACTTTCTCATATTCTGATTTATTCAGAGAACATATCAGATAGAGTTTGGCTTTGGCATTTAACTGAACTCTGGCCTTCTGCTCTAAGGTCCATTCACCCTTAGGTATTGGTACTCCGTTATGCATAGGCACATAGTCTCCATCAGTGACCACATCCCAAACATCAATGTCGTTGCTCTCAATAAATAACTTCATACGATCACTCCAATAATGATAGTCCACTCCATTGAATGTTGGGGGCCTTGTGATAGAGGCTCCTTCTGTAACATCCCGAAAACTGGAACCTAGGAAACATAAGAAAAGCCTTAGGCGGTAGACTTAGCTAAGAAAGGAATTTAGAAGTAGGATGAGAATTTGGAGGTTAAATGTGACTTCAGACAATAAATTAGGGAAAATCCATTTGGAACCATGTGTCTTAAAAGAGTATAGAGGAGGGACTAAGAGTTAAAAAGAAAAGCAACACCCTAGATCTTAGCCTTTAAGCGTGGAAGAATAAGCCTCGTAGTCAAGGGAATGGATTTATCAAGGATTAGAGTGGGTAAGGTTTGGATGAGGAGAACTAAGTTAGAAGAAGTTTTGAAGGATAGGAAGTAGGTTTGAGAAGGAGAGAATGGAAATTGAACCAAGAGGGGCATAAACTGAGGTTATTGCTTAATTTTGGGAGATAGGCCTAATGACCTTAGTGCACAAATTCGCAAATATCTAGAGCCATGGGTGTCCAATTAAGGTTATTCCACTTTCATTAGAAAGCTAACTTTCGGGGCTTCAGTTTGATAGGTTATATGATAGGGTTTCGAGCTCATTTGAACTCCCAAAACAGACTCATACTCGCTCAAGCGAAAATAATTTGCTTGAGCGAAAATCGTCCAGAGGGGGTACTTTTCCTGGGTCATTTTCGCTCAAGCGAATTTGATTCGCTTGAGCGAAATTTCGCGAACTCAGTTTTTAAAAACAAAGGGTTTCTCTCTCTCCCATCATTTTTCTTGGTTTCCTAGGGTTTCTAGAGAGAGGGAGAGAGAGTTCTAGAGAAAGGAAGCTTGGGAGCTTGAAGGAGGAAGAAAAGGAAGATCAAGAAGCATCTCTAAGGTTCCCAATCACTTGAGGAGCTTGGGGTTTCTCCTCTCCACCTCTCATCCGCCCCTATTTCTTCTCCTAAGGTGGGTGTGGTTCACTCACTTGCTTGTTTGGCATGTAAATTCCCTTGTATGACCCCTATTCCACTTTCCCTTGCTTGCATTCATGGTTATTGATGATTAAAGGAAGCTAGGGTTGTTGATTTGAATGTATTGTCTTGTATTGCAAACCCTAGGTTAGAGGATTTGGGGGTTTTCATAAAATTGAAGGTTTAGGGTGTGATTATGCTTATAATTGCTCATGTTTATGTATTTCATCATGTTTGTTCGTAATCTGAATGTTTGTACATGATTTTACCCCCATCATATTCATGGAAAAGTATTGGGTCTTAGGACCTCATGTTTTGAAAGAATGAAATTGGGTCTTAGGACCTCATGTTTTGAAAGGAAAGGATTTGGGTCTTTGGACCTCATGCATAAAGAGGAATTCATGGGTCTTCGGACCAATGAGGGGTCTTCGGACCAAAGAGGTACAAGAGAGGCAATCTCTTTTACTCCTAGGCCAAAGGGTAACTGAGATTCCTCAATTAAAAATGAACCATGCATGTTTAATCTTAAAACTTAATGAGGGTGGCCCTGGACGACGGTCCTTGGTCACATGGCCGAGCGCTCAAAGAGGTTACATTGAAAAGAACCTGTGGGTATCTGGGTTATGACACTTGAGGACTAACTTTGCATTGACTGCTTATGTGACTGACTCATGATTTCATATTCTCTCTTAAGTCCATTTGCATAATTCTCTAAAGTATGTTGTTTGTCTCATGGTCTAGTTACCCGTGTTGTGATTCATGTATGATGCTTATGTAATTGGTTGTTCTCCCCCACACTTCACACACTGTTATCACACTCACTAGGACGTAGTCTCACCCCATGTTGCGGGGAATTACCTTCAGTTGTGCAGGATAGGGTTCCGTGACATCGGAAGAGGAGTTGGAGTTCTACGGTGGGTCCTTATGCACCTCATGCTGCCTATAGTCCTTCAATGTTTAGGTTTAATCAAGTTATGTAACGATTATGATTTGTGTATGTATGTATATGTATTTAAATCATTGGATTGTATTATTTGAAGAGAAGGGTGTGCATGTTTGGTTTGGCCATGGTGGCCCATTTTGCTATAGATTTGGATTAGTCATTGTATCTTATAAACTGTACTGGTGTTTTGTTGGTTTTCAGGTGAATCTGAAAATTGGGAAATGTCCAGTTTTCAGGGGAAACTCTGTTGGATTTCCGGCAGGAGTTTTATGAACCTTAGCATACCAAGCGCGGGTCCCTCCCTGGTTTTTCCTTAATATAATGTTTTTAGAATATTGTTATTGAATGTGAGGAAGCCTAAACATACGTTGGACTGTTTAGACATTGTGCTTGTATGCCGATACATGGAATGGCGCGAAATAATTTCAGAAATTCGGAATAGTGTTTCCAACGGACACTTATTCTTGAATTTAGAAATTAGGACGTTACACCTTCAGTGATGTACTATCTGTTGTTGGAAGCTTCCATCAAGATCGTCGTCCTTAACACTGATTAGGTGTTAACCCCAAGGATAAGCTCTGATACCAACTATAGGAAACACAGGGAAACACTAGAAGGGGGGTTGAATAGTGTTTCTATGGAAACTTTAATATTTTAGAAAATAGATGTAAATATTCCTTTTAAAAATCAACAGACAAGTGTTATCGTCTGAGGTTTTCGTTCGTCTGAGTGTAAAAGAGATACAACGGAAGTCTAAGAAATATATCTTTCACAAAAGGTTAATTTTCAGAAATACTTTTCAATCCCTTCGAAGTAGTTAGTTAAAACTGAAATACCAGAGAGTAAGGGATAGAAGAAACTTAGCCAAGATTTATCCTGGTTCACCCACTACCCGTGAGCTACATCCAATCCCAGGGGCAAACCACCACTGGATTTTCACTAACCAAAACAACACACAAGTACAGTCTCTTCAGACAAACACGAGTACAGTCTCTCCAGACACACACGAGTACAGTCTCTCCAGACACACACGAGTACAGTCTCTCCAGACACAGGATCACCCAGACCCAACCAAGTAGTCTTTTCTATCAAGCCTCTTCAAGCTCTACCCAAGTAGTCTTTTCTATCAAGCCTCTTCAAGATCTACAAACCAAATTGTTTTAAAACTAAAACAGAAATTGTTCACTCACTATCACACACGATAGGATGAACGCTCAAATGTACAAGTAACTGAGATAGCACTCAGAATATGAAATGAAATGTGTACAAAGAGTTTTAACAGAATTTTTTTTTGACAGCGTAAGAGTTCAGATGATATTGTTGATCTTTTCCGTTCTGTTCTGTCTCTGTTTCTTCGCTCCGTATGGAAGTATTTATAGAGTGAGATGATTTATCCGTTGTCTCACAGCATTAAATGCGTCCAGAAGACGTTGTGACTCCTTTATCCTTAAATAGTATCAAGCGACTTTGCAGCAGCATGCGCAGACAAAGTCAGGTGAGCAGAGTAGCAGCATTTCCTTAAATGTGCAAATCATTTGAACGAGGTAGGAAAGCTTTTCTGACGCAGATGCTGAAATTGTTTAGACCGAACAAAGAATGTCCTTTAAACACAGTAACGTCTCTTAGCACGGTCAACTTTGATAGCGATCGGTTCAGCCTCCAATGCAAAGCTTCAGATGATACATAATTCTTCAGCTGCATAAGCATTCATCAGACGATGCGCAACCTTCAGTCGAGACCATATACTTCAGACAGTCTGAAATAGAACAGAAGATATATGACAGTTTATTTGTTCATTTTAAATGATCTTCTGAACTTTTATATTTGTTATCCATTAAAATAAGTGAGAGTATGAGACTTTGGAAAGTATTCATTCACTGACATACTTTATTTAAGACTCAACAATCACATGTACAACCATATCCTCACAAAAAGAATATACAATCCAATCATAAAGGGCTACTATCAAATAAATACATTATAAATCCCTTTTCTCAAATACTCATCAAATCATGTCCCCAATCTTCTTTCTCAATGGCTAGTACGAGGCGGGACCTGTGCATCTAAAAAGTAATCCACAAAAACGTGGTGAGAAAGAGGTCTCAGTGAATAAAGCATGCAACAGGTAGTATAGGGAAATAGGCAGATGCAATGCAGCATATAACAAGGTATCACAGAAATACAAATTCTATCATATATATTATACTCTGAAAATCTTTAGCAATATGCATGAACTGCATTTCCCGGCAGTACGGGGTCTTATCTCTATCTCTAGGGCTAGACCTGAGCTCAGACTACAAGGAAAGTCTCCCTTGGGGTTATCACCCGCCAAATTACTCTGGGGACCGAAGTCCAAGTTTTACTTTGGGGACTGAAGTCCATTATCTCTGGGGACCGAAGTCCGTTTTCTCTTTCTTAATCTCTAGAGCTAAGGCCCAAATGTCTTATTGTTCTCATGCAGGCATAGTACAACTCATAACTTGATTTGGATGCACAACATAATCATGAAACTCAGCCAGACATAATAACTAGTGTCCAAAGTAATAATTCCAATACAAAACCCTAAGTGAGGATTTCTAGCATAATAACCATCAACATATTAAATATAACCAACAAAATCATAATATTAAACTAGAACAATAATTTGTGCCCAATATTAGCAATAATACCAAGTCAAATCCTAGGTGAGAGCTTTTAGATCAATAGCCACCAAACCATGCAATAAATCTAAAATCAATCAGTAAATATTCATAAACAATCACATACAACCTCAAGAAAGGGAAGGAAAGGAGTGGGCACATTGGGGTCACTCATACAGGATGGGAGTGGGGTGTGTGAGCTTTACTCACCTCAAAGGAGTTACAATAGTGGAGTTAAATGAGGTTGGAGAAGGTTGGATGGTGAAATCCTTGGCTTGGAGAGCTTCCCCCTTGCCCTTGGCTTGTTTCTCTCTCTAGAACCCTTCTCTCTCTAGAACCCTTCTCTCTCTAAGAAGGTAGCTGAGTGTGTTAATGGTAAAGAGTTAGGGTTCTGCGAGTTTTTTTAAAAATAGGGACGCGTTTGCTCGCTCGAGGGAGCAAACTCTCTAACTTGGAAAACTAATAGCATGCACTCGCTCACTCGAGCGAGCAAACTTTCTGCCAGACGTCAAGAATTTCATTCCTTGCTTGCTTGAGCGAGCATACCAGAATGAAAATTTCTAGTTTGCTGCAAAAACCAACCCCTTAACACCCAAACATCACCCAATCAATTCCTTTCCTCTCAAAACCAATTTCATTACTATTTTAACACATATAATATGATTGAAACTTGGGATGTTACAATATGCATGCTCAAAGTGATTTTTTAAGTGTGTCACCTTACATGCCCAAATATGATAATTATATATGGGTAAGGTGTTAACAACTCTATACTTGAGTAAATGCATTTATGTAGACATGCCTCTTGATACAAATTATAACAATGCATGTAATACATTTTATAGGCATGTTAAGGTTTTGTTGAGAAAGAATAAATCATTTATACCACATAATTTTAATTACGCATTCATTTGGACATATGTTGTGGAATATTTTGTTGGTTTGAAACTTGTCTATCACTTGTTTAAATTTTGTTTTAACCACCTAACCCCTTCACCTGCAAAGGATGGCTTTGACAGAATAGTCTTTGATCCCGGACCTAATCTCTGCCAGTGCAAGGAAAAGATGGTTTAATCTTCATTAAGGGAGTTTTCTAACCCTTATCTCAACTACCTCTTGTTCACATCCTATATTTTTCTATTTCTAATCTTTATGATTCCCAAGTATTTTTATTTTGAGCCTTCACTTTGCTTGCTTGAGAATAATACTAATGGATCTTTCTTTGTTGATTAGGCTCAAGGAAGATGTTCACAACTTGAGGAATCTAGCCAATGCTCACCATATGCTAATGGAAGTGTCTTCTTACTTTCCACTAATGTCATCAATTTCTTCTACCCAATTCTCTTTTCTTATGGCTTCCTTCTGAATTTTCAGATTTGAGGTCAAACCCTTTCTAAGGGAGAGAATGACGACAACTTCCAATTCTCTTTTCTTATGGCACATAGGGATTGTTTAACTAGAAGGAAGCTTGGACCTAAATGGGATGCTTGGAGTTGAACCAAGCTTTGGTCAATCATATTTTTGGTCAGCCCCTATGGTCAACCTTTGACCAACTTGACCTAAGTCAACATGAAGACTTCATTTAATTAGGACCTAATTAAGATTTAATTGTAATAGGACTTGTTTGTAATTTTCCTAATTACTAATCTTAATATGGGCGCTATTTTTAGTGGGTTTAATGGCTAAGAGTTGGCTTAGTTATGTGTCTAGGAGGTCATGGGTTCAAATCCCATTAAGAATAGGATTTTAGTCTTCCACTATTTTTTCTTCTCTTTTTGGTCGCCCAAGATTCTATAAATAGGGGCCTCTGTTCTTCATTTGTAACTTTCATTTATGAGTAAAGGCATTATGCCAAAATTTCTCATCATTCTCGTGAGTAGAGAAGGCTTGGTGGTTCTTGCTCAAACCATCTGAGACTTATTTGATTCCTCCGAATCAGTGGCGTCTAGCACTGATCTTATCTGCTGTGGGAGTTGCCTACTGTAGTGGCGTTCACCTCCACCTCTTTCCTCTTCCATTTTTCACTTTTATTCTTCAGTTTCCTTTACATTTTGCTCGTTTCCATTCTGCACTTATTTGATCAATTTGATCAATTCTAATTGAGTGTTTTTGGTCCGTTGATTCAAATCTAGATCCGGGAATCAAGTTGCTATCAACAAAGCACTATATCTTTCGACTGGTGAAAATTGATCCTTGATCAATTGTTAATGATTCAGGGATACCAAATCAAAAAATTATATTTTTTTTATAAATTTGATAACACCTTCTTGGTCAACACTTCTCAAAGGAATAGCTTCAACCCATTTTGAAAAATAATCTACTGCCATCGGAGTATACTTATGGGACTTCGATGAAGGAGGTTGGATTTGTCCAATTAAGTCTAATACCCATTCTTGAAATGGCCAAGGTTTGATAATCGAATGTAATTCACTTGCGGGAACATGTTGAATGTTAGCATGCTTTTGACATTCTTCACACAACTTAGCATAATTCAAACAAGTATGATTTGTATACACCAAAAAATAATCTCCATCTCTATTTTATTTCTATCTTTCTCATCCTCTTCTATCACATTACTCAATTTTTCTTTCCATATTGTTCTCTTAGCTCTGTCTTTACACCTCAATTTGGACGTATAATGATCATTTCTCTATAGTAAAAAAGTCTTAAAAAGTAATAATATAAAGAAAAATAATTTGTATCAAATTCAAAATAATGAATATATTAAATTTTCAAAGAAAATGATAAAATATTAAACTTATAAAAAATGACAATCATATAGTGTTGGAATTGGTAAGAAACAAATTAATCAAGTAATATTGATGATAAATAGTAAAGTGGTATTATGTGCTAAATTTTTTAAAATTGAAAATTTTAATATTAAAAAAAATTATTTTTAAAAAATAATGAAATAACAAGGCAAGATAAAAAAAATACAGTATAATAATGATTTTAGAAAATGTAACGTCCTAATTTCTTAGTTCAAGAATAATGCCCATTGGAGACACTATTCTCAAATTTCTGAAATTATTTCATGCCATTAACGATATCCTTACATACACATTCGTCAAACACTTAAGTAATTCCAACGTTTACCTAAGTTGAATACTTTACACATACAATATACATTCACAATTCGTCTGCCACTCGGTGGCTCAACCTGAACAATTCATCCTAAGTACATGAACTCTAGCCCAATACAAAAACACATTCAATTACACTTCGAACACTCGGAGAATCCAAGCTAATATCTGAGGAAAGATGATTCGCACTCCGAGCTTCACTCCTTCCTTTATGCATTCACCAATACAACCTGCATAACTTAAATGTATCCCCGCAGCGTGGGGTGAGACTATGGTCTCAACGAGCATAGCTATGCATACAAGCAGTGTGGGGAGGCAGACATATGAAATGCAACATGCATCACCATCCAATATGTCACACATAAAATATTCTAGTCACCTTACCTCATAATATCATGTTTTAGCTCAACGTAATAATATATGAATGCAACTAAACACTCAATAACTTGTCAGGAACATAAGCTTAAACATGAATGCACATGATCGGCATAACCCAGCCGACAGGTCGGCATAACCCAGCCGATAGGGTATTATCACTTATATTTGTGTGGCAAGACCTAAGCTCGGACTACAAGGAACCTCTCCCTTGGGTACTAATCACCACCACTGGGTACTGATCACCCTGGGTACTAATCACCCTTATTATCTGGGTACTAATCACCCAAGTCTTAACTCAATAGCGGAAAACAATCTTGTCTTATTAGGTGAACTGGGACCGAAGCCATTTTACTGGGCCAGAGGCCAAAATTAATGCACACACATGTAGTAACACATATGATGAATGACATATAGCTCATGATAAATCTAGACATTTTCATAATGGTACCATCACCCCAACATGTTAATCCCAATATAAAACCCCCAAAAGCAAGCCCTAATTTGGAGTTCTATGCATACAGCCTGAATAATACTCATATATTGAATCTAAACAACGTCAACTAAACAACAACCACATACATGCTCAAATAAAGGGGAAGAAAGAATAGGGTTCATGGAGAAGTACTTATACAAACATGGGTGATAGTGTGTGAGATATACTCACCTCTATGGAAGCACAAAGGGAAGAGGAAGGATGTAACGCCCCCGAGCCGCTTGCAGGAGTGATGAGGGTTCCCACAAACCAACACGAGTCTTTCCAGTATGTGTTGTCCTCACTTGCACACTTTCCGAGAAACTTCCCAGAAGGTCACCCATCCCAGAATTGCTCCAAGCCAAGCACGCTTAACTATGGAGTTCTTAAGTGATGGACTTCCGAAAAGAAGATGCACCTTGTTGGTATAGTTCTCCACAACAATTTCCTTTAAGCTATCCTCAACTGTACAGTCCCATACCTACACAGCCTCTAGATCCCTCTCATTCGGGTGTGGGTTCGGTTCATCCATGTGTGCTTAGAAGCCTGCCAGGAGCCGCTCCTTGTCCGTGCCTCTTTGCACCGGTGATCACTCCCCGCCCTCATCAAGCGAGCCCTTCTCGCTTGGGCGAGAATGCTGAGAAGATTCTGAATTCGCATTCTCGCTCAAGCGAGATTCTTCTCGCTTGAGCGAGAATACTCCAGAGAGCATTCCCCTTTCTGGAAGACTCTCGCTTGGGCGAGACCTTTCCCGCCCAGGCGAAAAACATCCAGAGAGCACTCCAAAATCCCCTGATTCTCGCTTGAGCGAGACCACTCTCGCTCAAGCGAAATCTGCAGAAACCAAAATCCTAAGACTTAATTCCTTACTTTTAACTCCTCTCAAATCCTAACTCACTCTTCTCCCACTAATTTCTAGTTCTTTTCCCTACAACCTCCTCCTAACTTGGTTTTCTCATCCAAAACTCTCCTCACTCTAATTCCTGCCACCTTAAGCCCTTTGTAATTCTCTCTTAAAACTCGAGACACTTGGTTTACTTCTATAATTCTTGTCAAAATTCACATTCTAACCCCAAGTTTCTCTCCCTACTTCTAGTCTTCCTCTCTTGGCCGGATTCACAGCCTAGGGCTCCTACTATATTTGCTAGGCCATACTTTTTCCGGGATGTTACAGAAAAAGTATAGAATGACGACAATAATTAAAAGTTGGAAAAAATTGAATAATAGTAATTGTATAAAAAAATTATTTTGAGACTTAAGAATTAATAAAATAATTAATTATATAATACAATATTTAACTTGTGTAACGTCTCGATGAAATAAAAATAATAAACAGTAATAATATATGATGATCAGAATAAAGATATATTTTTATTTAGTAAATAAATTTAAATCGTTAACTTTTACTATTTTTTGTTCTTAACTTATTTACTCATTTTACTGCATGTTAATGCTTGCTGTCCAGCCCATATATTGCACACAATTTCACTTCTAATCGGTTGCTCAATTCTAGATCCACAACTTGTCTGCTATCAATTGGGCTTGAATCAATTCTATTTGTGAGAGGTGAGTAAATAACTTAAGAACTAAAAAATAGTAAAACGTTAACGATTTTAATTCATTTACCAAATAAAAACTATTTCTTCATTCTGATCATCATATATTATTACTGTTTATTATTTTTATTTCATCGACACGTGACACAAGTTAAATAATGTATTACATAATTAATTATTTTATTAATTTCTTAAGTCTCAAAATAATTTTTTTATAAATTAATACTATTCAATTTTTTCCAACTTTTAATTCTTAACGTCATTCTATACTCTTTCATTCTCTGTCGCTAAAGTTTCTTTTGAGGGACAACCCGCGTGAATTTTTTCAAAAAAAACGACGATTTTGGCGACGGCTCAGCCGTCGCTAGCCTCAATTTGCAATTAGCGACGATCTCGTCGTCGAAGTTATCAACGATGGTCGTTGCTAATGACTATTTTGAGTTAGCGATGGCCAGTTTGTCGCTATGTCTGTCACAGTTAGCGATGGCCTAACCGTCGCTACTGTTTTTTGCGTAATAAAAAATGTTTAATTAAAAAACACATTTGCGACGGCGCAGCGACGGCCTGGCCGTCGCTAATAGTTATAAACAATATTTAGATATCAAGAAGTAATTGTCTAAAAAAATGTTGCACTATCTTTCTCAAAGACTGCTCATTATGTTGCACTATCTTGGAAGATGGATTGAATTAGCGTCATTCAGCATATGAAAAACTAATATTTGTGAAGTGAAGAAAATTAATTATCCACTTTGTCATCCTATTAATCTAACTTTCTCTATAAATAGGGAAGTTGAAACTTAAGTTAGGACTTTTTGATTAGCTTTGCAATCATATAAGATAGATAGAATAATCCTTAATCCTTTGAGTGAGAGAGAGTATTAATCTAAAACCTCAGATTGTTATTACCAATTGAAGCAGGAGAATTTCATTTTGTTATCCCACTTATAATGAAGATCATATTTTGGATTTTATCATGTGGTTTTTCCACATTAAAAATATTGTGTTGCTCTTCATCTATTACAATTTTTATTTTATTTTTCTTAGTGCTCATTTTAAGTTACGGAGGAAAGGAATTTGATCTTGTATTTCTCAACATGCAATTATATGCATGTGATATTAAAAAAAATGTAAGATAACCATTAAAGAAAATGAGGTGAGATTCAAGAGAAATGATTCTAAGGGTGATCTTAGGATGTCATGACCATTCATAAGAGAAATAGTGGTCGGACAAGGGGAGGAAGCTAGGAGATTCCTAAGGTATTTGGTTACAAACAAAAGAGATTCCAAAGACACCACCATCAGAGACACCACATCAGATAGAGTTCTTGTCCATCTTATCCATGCAAAAGAAACCAAGAAAGGAAAGTCATCAGCAAGTAAAAAAATCAATGTTGAATAAAAGTGGCATGCGAATTTCACATGTTTTTAAGTTCTACTTTCCACGATTATAACACTGACTACAATGTTTCCTTTACCATTAGACCATGACAAAATCAATTCCATGAGAATCTAAAAAAAATTTGATACCAACAAACGTGACTCGGGATTCCTGCAAATCGATTCTAACCTTTCCCTAACTATTTACCAAACACACACTGTGGCATTATATTAAGGTAAATTAATGCCTCCTGTTCCAAGTTTCTCATTATAAGTTTCATACTTGTATGATGGAAATGAATGCCACATACATTTTTCATATATAATAATACCACTCAATCCATTATGTTTTAGATAGAAATTCCAAGATTCGATCATTTGATCTAAGTGATACTCTAGATCACTATCGTAAATGGAGTAATCATATGAATCCCAAAATTACTTATATTATGTATTTTTATACATTAGTTTCACATATTCCAAAAGAACCATTTGTTGAGATAAAAAAGAGGGAAAAAATAGTGAATAAAAAAGTTCTGTATGTGAAAGAGCTTTTACTTGTAAGGCAAAATTTACGATACAAGGGGAAAAAACTTGCACCGGTGCAAGGGGATTCTGAGTCGTAGATTTAGTAACAAAATAATTATGTGGTTGTGATTAAAAATAGGAACCGGGTGAAAAGTAGTTTGTAGGTATTTGCAGAAGGGGTCCTAACGAAACAAAGTATTTGTCCAAGTAGTACGCGGAATGTGAAAGTACGGAGGTTGCAACTTGCAAGAATGTTGTCTGGGATATTGGAGGGGAAGGGTTTATCGTGAAGAATGGAAAGGTGAAAAATGAAGTAGTTTGAACTGTGTGGACCATCTTCTGATAGCAATTGCCGTAGTGGGGACTCGTTTGGGGTTTGGTTGCAGCGATGGAGATCTTGGGTGTGTGGCGGTTAGTGCTGGGAAGGAATTTTAATGAAGTGTATGTGAATTTGTGAATGTAATTTGGATTGGATTGGGGAGAACATGGTCGATAAGTGTAAAGGAGACACTCCGATAAAGAAAAGGAAGGAGACAATGGCTTCAGGATGTTGGGGGGAAAGGGTCGTTTGTAATAAGGAAAAAAAGTGTGAAGTCAGAGAGGTTGTGAACGACAGTGGGGCACAGTGGAAAGCCGTTAAGTGGGCCACGCGTGATGATGAGATACTTATAAAATGGGAATGTGCTATTCCGTCGTGGATAAAAGCTCTGCACACCACCTTGTGAAATGGAAAAATGGAAAACCCAATCTGGCAGTAGGGAGGGGTGAAAAGCAAAAGCATGGGTGGGAAAAGTACAGAGACAAAAAGGGAGGTGTTGTAATTGAAACAAAAAGGTATAAGTAAAAAACAAATGTTGGGCCTGGGTCGTTGGGTGTAAGGTTAACATAAGAAGCAAGGTTACTGTTAATGTTGGGCAAGGGTTTGGAAGGAGTACTTATATTTGAATTTAGTGGTTCATGGGTTAATAATTATTAAATGGGACTGAAGGTAGTAAAGAAGTTTATTTTTACAAGAGCGTAAAAATATTGGGTGAAAAGTTATTAAATAGAAGAGATGAGAATTAATTAATATTGATTGATTGAAAATGAAAAAATAGTGTTATAGTGTGGCCCATTTGAAAGTACCACCACTCAAGATTGGTGTGGGCCTTGACCAAAACAAAAGAAAGGTGTGGGCCCATAAGGCCCAAGGAAGGAATTTTGGTAAATTAAATTGATGACAATTCCTAGCGTTAACAATTAGTAAAAAGTTGGTATTAGGAAAAAATGGTGAGAAGGAAAAAAATTCACGTAGATGGTGTTATGTGAGTTGTGTTTGTAACTAATGTGGAAAGTTAATAATTAAATATTAAATTGTTAGGGAAAAAAAGAAATTGATGCATTTGAAGATAAGAAATTACGGAAAAAATGTAAGAACCATGAAGGTGTTATTTTGGTGTTATTTGGGCGCACAGTTGGATTGTGAAATTGGGCCCGGGGATGGAAAGGGATGTTTGGGATGGTTAGAGGAAACGTAGAACTAAAGTTGGTGTTTGTTTGAAATATATTGTAATGGCGGTGAATAATGTTGTAAATAGTTGCGGAGAAAAAAATGGAAAAATAGTTATAATCTCCGAAAAAATGTGTACAATTTAGGAAATTCATGTTGACATGGGCGAATTGACGTGGTGGGTGTCGGTAGGGTTTTGGCGTTGGTGGCATGGTGATTTGCATGAAGGAGTGGTTAATAGGGAATGAGGGTAACCTTAATGGGCTAACTGGGGGTTAGTGGGAGTGGGAACACATTTGCTTTGTGAAGTTGGCACCGGTGTTGGGTAGGGATGTTTGTGGTGGATAGAGGAATCGTAGAACCACATTAGGTGTTTTTTAGAAATATAGCGTAATTACGGTGAATTATGTAGCTCTAATGGAAAAAAAATGAAGTATATGTAAATGAAGAAAGTTAAGGCAAAATACATGGTAGATGGGGAAAAAAGTGGCCCGGTGCAAAGTATCTGAAAACAAAAAAGGTGAAAGAGTTTTCTGGAATAAAGGGCCAAGGCAGAAAAAGAAGATATTATTAAAGTGTCCAAAACGTGATTGTGCAAAGACGTTTAAAAAATTTAACGTTAAAAATTTTGTTATGCCGAAACAATGAAGGGTGCTTAAAATGAAATTTCCAAATATTTTCGGTGACTTTTACTATTTATTAATAATTTTGTTGAATTTATATCCAAATAATTCACCGTAAATACACCTTAAATCAAAATATCCCCATACTTGCTTCCAAGGTTCCACACTCCAACCCCAACAACCCCTCTGATCAGCATATGGAAAATCACACACCAACATTGCTTGCACACCAACATATAGAAAATCAGTTTACTAAAGTGATAACAAAGAAATTAAAAAAACGCAAATGAGAAAACATGACATGAGTTTTAATGTAATGAAACAGATAAACAAAAATGAATAATGATAGAAAGTGTTGTAATATATTAATAATAAAAAAAATATAGTGTGATTAAAAAAGAAGAAAAAAATTGTTAGAGTCGCCAAAACATTGTGAAAAATTTATATTAACCACATATTGCATGGTAATGTATGATGGTGGGTTTTGGGAGTGTTATGTAATTGAGGGGTTAATGAGGTGCATGATGGCACATCTAAGATGCTAGAACCCTAAACCCTAAGTTGTGACTTTGTACTAGGTGGATGTGCAAGCAAAGTTGGAGTGTGGATTCTATCATGGTAACCACAAGGGATGTTTTGGGTGGTGAGAGGAACGTAGGAATGAAGTTTGTTTGTTTTTTGGAATAAAACGTAATTATGGTGAATTAAATTCAAATAAATGGAGGATAATTAATAATAAATAGTTAGAGTCTCCGAAAAATTATGAAAATTTTATATTAACCACATATTGCATGGTAATGCATGATGGTGGGTTTTGGGAGCGTGACGTGATAGGTGAGTTAATAAGGTGCATGATGGCACATCTAAGATGGTAGAACCCTAAACCCTAAGTTGTGACTTTGTCCCATGTGGAATTGAAAGCAAAGTTGGAGTGTGAATTATGCTGTGGTGATCACATGGGATGTTGTGGGTCGTGAGAGGAACCCAGGAATAATTTTTGGTGAATTTTTGGATTAAAACGTAAATATTGTGAATTAAATTCAAATAAATAGAGGATAATTAATAATAAATAGTTAGAGTCGCCGAAAAAAATGTGAAAAAATTATATTAACCACAAATTGCATGGTAATGCATCATTGTGGGTTTTGGGAGCGTGACGTGATTGGTGGGTTAATGTGGTGCATGACGACACATCTAAGATGGTAAAAACCCTAAACCCTAAGTTGTGACTTTGTCCAATGTGGAAGTGCAAGCAAAGTTGGAGTGTGAATTATGTCGTGGTGATCACACGAGATGTCGTGGGTCATGAGAGGAACCTAGGAATAATTTTTGGTGAATTTTTGGAGTAAAACGTAATTATGGGGAATTAAATTCAAATAAATAGAGGATAAATAATAATAAATAGTTAGAGTCGCCAAGAAATTGTGAAAAAAGTTATATTAACCACATATTGCATGGTTATGCATGATGGTGGGTTTTGGGAGCGTGACGTGATTGGTGGGTTAATGAGGTGCATGACGACACATGTAAGATGGTAGAACCCTAAACTCTAAGTGGTGACTTTGTCTTATGTGGAAGTGCAATCAAAGTTGGAGTGTGAATTATGTCGTGGTTATCACACGGGATGTTGTGGGTCGTGAGAGGAACCTATGAATCATTTTTGGTGAATTTTTGGAGTAAAACATAATTATGGTGAATTAAATTCAAATAAATAGAGGATAAATAATAATAATAAATAGTTAGAGTCGCCGAAAAATTATGAAAATTTTATATTAACCACATATTGCATGGTAATGCATGATGGTAGGTTTTGGGAGCGTGACGTGATTGGTGGGTTAATGAGGTGCTTGACGGCACATCTAAGATGGTAGAACCCTAAACCCTAAGTTGTGACTTTGTCTTATGTGGAAGTGCAAGCAAAGTTGGAGTGTGAATTATGTCATGGTGATCAAACGAGATGTTGTGGTACGTGAGAGGTGAATTGACTTGGTGCGTTTTGGAAGGGTTTCGGCGAGGGTGGGTTTGTGACTTGCATGGAGGAGTGGGTGGAGAGGAGAGGAGGTTCAACCCGAAAGACCTATTTGGGGTTAGTGGGGGTGGGCACATGGTTGGGTTGTGAAATGGGCCCGGTGATGGAAAGGGATGCCTGGGGTGGTAAGAGGGACCCCATAACCAAATTTCATGTTTTTTAAATGAAGCGTAATTACGGTGATTTTTTAAGTAAATAATTGTTGATAATTAAGGAAAAAATAATTTTAATTGCCGAAAATTCATGCAAAATTAACGTTAATCCTAATATGCGAGGTGAATTGACTTGGTGAGTTTTGGTAGGGTTTTGGCATGGGTGGGTTTGTGACTTGCATGTAGGAGTGGGTGGAGAGGATAGGAGGTTCAACTCGAGAGACCTATTTGTGGTTAGAGGGAGTGGGCACATGGTTGGGTTGGGAAAATGGGCCCGGTGATGGAAAGGGATGTCTAGGGTGGTAAAAGAGACCCCAGAACCAAATTTCGTCTTTTTTTTAAATAAAGCGTAATTACAGTGATTTATTATGTAACTAATACTTAATAAATAAGGAAAATATATTTAATTTCTAAAAAATTGTGCAAAATTAACGTTAGTCCTGTCATTTTTTTTTCATTTATTTTTTATCTCCCTTTAATTTTTTATGATATTAAAACATTTTCATTCATTATTTGTTTTTATTGATATTTTTATGTGTGTAATTTATGTGAAATATTTTCAATAATATATAATTTATAGTAATTAATAGACTAATGTTTTGTGATAATTTCAAATAATTTTTATGTTAAACAATTAGAAGAACACTTATACATGTGTCCATGATGATTTTAAAATTTTTATAAATATTTTAGACAAATCATTAATAATCGTCATTGATTAATATTGTTATGACATCTTGATATATGAACATATTTTACTGTACCTCAAATAATAATATTAATAGATAACTATAAATATTTATTTAATTATGTACATAAATAATTTCTTAGAAAACCCTTACCGCAGCGACACACCCCTTTTTTCCACTTACCAAAAGTCCAAAACCCTCCTTTTGCAAATGACCACACCAAGAGACAAGGATTCTTTTGCAATTGTCTTCCCAGGGCCTACTTAGCTATTGACTTCAGTCAAAGACCTTCCTTGTAAGGTGTCCAATAACTATGTTTTACATTCACGTTCCGGTTTTTTTTTCAATGAACTAGTACATGGATTTGAGAACCATGTACCGTAAAAAGCACCTTTCTGGTAATAGTACTCATAAATAAGATAATGTGCATATGACACTGAAGATAATCTATATAAATCTTAGGACAGCTAATTCTTTGCATTTCTCTTTTTCCGGTTTTACCTTTCATTTTTTTTTCTTTCGGTTTTATTTTGGATTAGGTATATCAATCAACCCATTAGCTTATCATCATGAATAATTACATAATCTAAGAAAATTAATAGAATTTTAATAAGAAAATTAGGAAATCACAAGATGAAAGTCAACCATTGAATCGTGTATTCAAAGTCCAAATGCAACTCTCTGAACAAAATATGGGCGTCTCTTGCTGGGTCTTCTAACTAGCCCTATGATCTACAGTTCCGTAAGTGCCTTGCAAAGCGTGCTCTATGACAAACCAAGATTAAGGATTGTGACCGAGATCAATAAAATGCATTGCAATCAAGGAGATGGAAATGGAAATATACAAATACAAAATATAATAGGCATACCACAGTTGGTCTACAATGATCCAAAAAAATGATCCAATTAGACGCAGATCTTAACTATTATCAGTAAATACCAAAGTTGGCCTATAATGTAAAATCGTTTAAGACCAACAACTCTTTACACTAGGCGATATTTTGTCTAACATTTGTCTCCCAAGCATTTTCATGGTAGAAATTAGTTATGGATAAATATATTCCCACTCAATATTTTAAATTATGGCTCTTTAATATAGGAGTAACATCTATATCAAATGAGAAAGGAAGATATAGTCTATCGAAGATAGAGGACTGCAATATCTCTGTTTTTTCTTGTTTTCTGTCGTTGCCGTCAGCAACTCCGACTGGTGACCCCACCACCAGACTCGCATTGTCCAAATGAGTCCACTACCGCCGAAATCGTTTTGATCGGAGCACAGACGCGCCCTCATGAGCCCGTTCGTCGCTAGCATGTTTCTCTTTCTTTAGTCGCTTTCAGCGGTGCGTCCGGTCGCCGTTTTGGTCGTTATTGCCGCCGGCAAACTCGCCCCGCCATGTTCTCTCTAGATTTTGTCTTGTTTTGACATTGTTGGGGTTTGTTCTAGCTGGTTGATGAGCACATTTTTATTCACACTTTGCATAATTAATCTTAGCTTTCTTGGACTCTAATTGTGATTATATACACTATTTTAATTGGAATTTATCAAATTGGGCTTAATTGGGCTTTAACTAGAAATGTTGTTTAAATTCGGATTTTTAAGCCTACTGACCTACTTGTCGTGTTTTGATGATATCTGGAGCTATAGGTGTCCGATTTGAGTGCTTTCAGTGGCATTGGAAAGCTAAGATCCGGGGCTTTAATATGATATGCTATATGGCTATATTCCACTGAGAGACGAGGTGCAATTTTCAGTTTGAAGTTGACGTTCAGAAGCTGTCTGAAGCTGTGCGGGAACAACAAGTTTCTTAAGTAGTTGTTGAAGTAGTTTTAGTATTTTGGGCCTGAAACCTGTTAGTCTGGGCCCATTTTACCTCTGCCATCAGATTAATCTTGTGGTTTAGGAGAATAGTATAAATAGAGGCCGTTACAACTTTTGGATACGCTTTTCCAAAACAACTTCTGGGAGAAGAACTTTTCATAGAAGTTCTTTTTTAAAAGTTACTTCTAGATAAGCTATTATTGCTTATTTTGGTGTTTGGATAATATTTACATAAGGACTTATTCAAAAGACAAATGATGTTTGGATAAAATTGGAAAAGTGCTTTTCAATGATAAAATTACTAAAAAGGACATGTTTTCAATCTTAATTTATTTAAATATTTAAATATTAACTAAAACAATGAATTTTTTATATTTTTTTAACAAGTTGTTATTGAAATTATTTTCTTTATATTTTTTCTTGCTAAATTAATTTAATTTAACTATATTAACTAAAGACATTTTTTTCAATGATAAATTAATTAATTTAACTATCTTATACATAATAATAACTATAAAATGTTATTAATCTTGTAGTAGTAACTTTATATAATTAATATTAACTATAATCTATTGTAAAATGCATCCAAATTATGAACATATCACTACAAGAAATTTTGGGATTTGCTACAAAGATATCTGTAGCTAATTTGTAGTTAAATGCTAGCAAGAAACGTTAACTACAAAATAACTACAGATTTGCTACAAAATTGGTGGTAGCAAAAAATATGTAGCAAATTTGCTACAAAAATATTTGGCAGCTATTTTGTAGCAAAATTTGAAAAATTCTTAGCAAATTTGCATGAAATTCGTAGCAATTTGTGATTCAACTTTTTGATTCTCTAGTTATTTAACTAGGACATTGTCATAGTTATCTGGTAGTTAATCTGTAGGTATCTTACCTCAACCAATTCATAGTTATTTCCTAGCTAAAGCATATCTTATCACTTTCCTAGCCAATGCATAGCTAAAGTTGTAGCAACTTTATAATAACTACAATGCAATTTGAAGCTATTAGGCAGTTGATTACGACAAATCATTCATTTTTATAGCCAATCCAATTTTTATTTTACTTTATAAATTTTAATCAAAACAAAGAATAAATTAATTATACAATGTAAAAGTTAATAAACTAAGAATTTTTACAAAATTATAGACTGATTTCTAAGCTAAGATTGTATGGCATCAAGACTAGCCCAAAATCCATCCAATAATGGATATCAATAGCAGGGTCCCCTATTATGTTATTACTTTGATCGTATATACATAAATATATAAAATATATTCTCCCTTTCCTATAGATTAAATTTGGAGATGTAACTCCATTAGAAGACATCATGAGACCACAAATTTGTCTGAATGGCCTAAATGATATTTCATTCATTTTTGCATAGTCAAATATCATTAACTTAGAATCCATAAACAAATATCAAGTATACATTTACAACTATCACAAGACAAAAATCAAAAATGAAAAAGGAAGAAATAGAGATTCAAAGGGTGCTACATACAAACGAAGAAAGTCCTCGTTTGATCAAAATTATATTGTGGACGGAACAAATGAAGGATCACTTTTCTGCAACACATGAAAGCAATTAACCTGTATGAAAGACAAAATATTAATACAAGAGAATATTTTCTATATAATCATTTTAAAAAATGCTAAGAGAATGAAATAAACAAATGAAGGTATAGTTAAGCAAATTAATTGAGGCCAATATGCATGATTCCCAACACAAATTCATATAATTTTTTATGTTTTTATATTACAGCCCTGTCTCCCTCTGTCTCATGCTCTCAGCACAATGTGTCAGATACATAGTCTCAACTATTTGATGTATAAGTAACAGGAAAACCAAAATTGTTGTTAAATTTGACCAATGACAAATGCTTATTTACCAAAGCTTCCAGAGAATATTCAGTGGGTGTAGGTAAACACTGCATCCATATTGCTAAGATCTAGTAGCAACTAGACAACAAAATAGCAATGAGGTCGAAGCCACTTTGTCTGTTATTTCTAGTTTCTACGCTCACATGCACATGGAAAATAGAAAATAGCATATACTGGACTGAAACTTCTAGTTTCTACGCTTGAAATTCTGCACTAACTCAAAATTTAGATAACATAAATATGGCCAGAAACTTGATCAAATATTCAAGTTGAAAAGCATAAATGGTGTTAATACTAATAATATTACTAATTAAATAATTAAATATTTTACCAGACATCCAATGCAGAGCAGGCAAGTCCAGTTCAATGCTTAGTGGAGTGAGTCTTTTTATCTTCAAAATTGATAGAACTAGATTAAAATAAAACTAGTGAAAACTGACATTTTTTTGCAGTAAATCTTAATCCACTTTCTCTAGGCTGCTAATAATTTCCTCAATCAATGAGTCCTACTCAATCTCATTACCAAGCTCCCAGCACCTCTCAATAACATTAGATGCATACTTATGCAGAGCAACTCATTTGATTCAAAGCCTAATGTTATAGGCATTAATGCAACATTACAATTACAATAATTGAAATAAGACAAATAGTAATCTTGTTAATTAAATTAAAATATTAAATTAAATCCAACAATCATCATGCAGTCATATCTATGTCTTACCGAGGAAGAGACCATTAATAGATAATCTATTAATGTCAATGTTTGTTTCAAAGTTTCTAGGATAAAAAAAAGAATCACGTTAGATGGTTGGAATTTTTTTTAAAGTGTCAGCATGTTTATTAAAGTTTTTAATTATGTATTAATACGTGGATAAAAAAGTTTAAAAGGGACAGAGGAAAACTGTACCACTCCCTCTGGTGCAAATCCAATTAAAAAAAAGAACCATTAACGTGAAAACTATGTTCACAGATTATTACCGTAAGCATTTAGGTAAGAAAATTGCTCTAGAAAGCCCTGATCCGGCGGCTATTAAGAGGCACCTTACCACTTTGAAGATAATGAAAGAAGAATAAATATTGTAGAAGCTTATGACAAATCTTTAAAGTATACTCTCCTTATCAAAGTACAAATATTCTAGCTAGGAATGATTTAGTGAAGGGCCCTTAATAAACATACTTTTTATGTGGTACATACATTAACTTTTATAATTACTATATAAAAATAAAGGCATTACAAGACATGTGGCTAATTGTTCAATTCCACTATAGACAGTAAAGTACTGCCTTGGCTGAACCACAATACCCTTTGTTTGAGGTCCACATGTGCGACAACACCATATGAATCAAAACAGCGGCAACAAACAGGAAAGGATACATATCAATTTCTAGTCCTATTAAAGTTTCTTTTTCCTTTTATTTTTGGCCTCAAACAATTTTAAGCTTGGTTACTAATTACATGCAAATCCAGTTTTACAGCCAAAAAAGGCTTTCTTTCTGTAATAAGCAGAGTTATTTAATAGATCAATAACAATTATAAATTTTATATAAAACTATACCATTCCTTTTGTTTTTTCATGACACAAACTAAGTTTTCAACACCCAAGGCCAATTAGGAAGAATCCACTTTATCTTGTTACTGCATAAAAACTAATTCAAGACAGCGGGAGAAAGAAGAAACCTTGCAAAGATTGTGTACTGAAAGGTACTATGTACAATTCTTAGCTATATGCAGCATGATATCATTTTTTATTAAATTAAAATTTTAGATTGTCAATCTTCTATCATCATTTTCCCTTATGAGCTCTATATCGACCTATATAACTTAACATTCAAAATAAAACACAGAAGAATTGTTCCAAAGTTGAATATGGAAAGGTTCATCATACTCTAATGCCAAGCTCTCCTAGTCAAGAATAAGGACTAGTGAGAGAGGTCAGGTCAGGTGTGTGACAGAGAGCACAATCCTTTTTTCCTAATGTCCTATGTATGCATCTATGTACTTTAACTACAAGTGTTCATATCCATGAGAATCTGAGTAAAAAGTACAAATTTCCAGTTTTCCCATAACTGGCCTGTGTTTTACTTTGAGGCTTTATCCAAAACAGAAGTATATGCATTTATCCATTGTTTTGAATTATGAAATTCAAAATGAAAATAATAAAACCTTGCTACCCTCCAACTTAACCAGGATGAAACTAAATCCTACATACATTTATTCAAATGCACCAGTTGCAAACTTCCCCCACTGGCAAATGGACTTTCTTTCTATATATTTTTCAACTAAAAGTTACTAGTCCTGCACCAACCCATTTGAAACCAATTCTTCCAAGCCTTTCTGTTGCTGCTCTGCAATCATTCTCTGTCAAGCCTCCAAATGAAATTATAAGATTTCCAGAAGAACCACATGCACTTCCTAGGATTACAGCAATCCCATGCCTATTAGCCAGCCAGCGAACAACTTCAAAATCATCATAACCATGCCTATCTGGGAGCTTTGCCCACAGGTATATAGAACCTTCCCCTCCTTTTACAGAACAACTTCAAAATCATCATAACCATCTCCATATCCATCTAATTGCATTAAGGTCATTCTGAATTATGCTATGTTCCAACTCACCCTAACTAGGACCAGGTGAGCCACACCCCATATGATTTCATTCTTCCCTTCTAAAAATTTCTGCTATTCTGTTACATATAAACTATTCTCTATATTCCAGCTTGATAGATCAATACAAAGTATATAAGTACCATATCAGCTATACATTCAATGAGAATCAATTTATTCTTACCAGAATCATTTTACAAAGCTTGATTCTAATACTATAGTGACCCATTGCACTTACTAAGGATTTCACACTTACCAGAACCATTACTAACTAAGCCATTACAATGAGAGAAAAACTGGGCACAGCTTTGAGTGGCCCTTTTTCATAATGATCAGAGGAACAAGAAAAAGGCAATAAACACAGAGAAAAAAGACACAAATCAGAGAATGAATTCAACTCAAATCTAATATATACACACATAGATACTCAAATCTAAGTAAGGAAAATGCTGTGAGCAACACATTTCCACCACATAGGAACAAACCAAGAAAGGAAATCAACAACAAAAAATAGAGGCAAAATGGTAGTGGGAAGAACATAAAAATACATACCTTCGATTCAAGATACTCCAATCGAAGAGAAGGAAGAATGAAAATCAAAGAAAGTAGTAAGAGATCTGAAAAAGAAAGAACATATTCACATAAACAATGGAGAAGAAATGAAAAGAGGAAAAAGATTAGAATGAGATTCATAAAAGAGACACACAGTTCCCGACGGTGATAAAGAAGCAACCTACCGTGGCCGCCGGCGACGAAGACGGTGCACGACGATGAAGATGGTGGACGGTGACTATACAGCAAGGATCGGCGCCATTTTTCTCTCTACCTCTGCTAGGGTTCCACGAAAATTGCAAATGGGATAGGAATTGTAATTATGAAATTTGGCTAGGGGTATTTTTGTCCAGCAATATTTTAGTTCCAACTTCCCGAAAAGTTTGAAACCACAAAAGTAATTTGAATTAACTTTTTCAAAAGAACTTTTAAAAACTTTTTCAAAAGTAAAAGCAAAAAAAAAACATTGTATCCAAACACAGACAAAAAATCAAAAAGGGCTTATGGAGTAGAAAAGTAGCCCAAAAGTCCTTTTGGGTTGTATCCAAACGGGTTCTTTTTCTCGTGGATTGCTAAACTACTGAGGATTGATTCTTGAGTGATCTTACATTGGATTCTGAGGTTTATTTCAATTCAAATTCGTATTTCAATTTTTGCAATAGATTTAATTTCATCTTCTCCTTTAGAATTTTGGTTTTGAATCTTGAATTCTATTTGAACGCTTGTAGATAATTCAATTTTGTTCTTCACTAAGAATTCTGGCTTTGTTTGCTTAATTTTGAACAACCTAATGTTTGCTTAATTCAGGAGGTAAAGGATTAGAAATCTCATACCAGTACGCTTAGTCTGGTCTCGCAAGTTCGCTTAGTTCTTGAGTGAGATTATTATTGAATTGATTGACGCTTGTTCGGTTAATTCGAATCTGTTCTGGAAATTGAGATCGATGTATTTTTAACTGATGAAGGATCCAATTGTGAATGAACAAGAGAATCAATCTGTTTTACTCTTACTTCCTTACTTGCGAGTTTCCGTTCTTAAACAACAACCAAAAACTGTGAAGTCTATAAATCAGTTTGAGCATTCAAACTTGACTTAAGACTTAGCATCCTTAGGTTTTAATGATTAACAAATAAGATCATATAAGCAGATTCTACTGAGAAAGGTATTGTTTTGTTGATTGTGTTTCAGGTTGAAGAACTAAGAAGAAGAAGAAGATCAGAAGAAGAAGAAGATCAGATCAGAAAAAATCAGAAGAAGAAGAATAAGTTAGAAGAAGACCAGAACAGGTCAGAAGAAGATTAGAAGAAGAAGACCAGAAGAAAGAAAACATAGTAAGAATCAGAAGATGAAGCAACACAGAATCTAAAGACTTGAAGTCAAACGAACATAGTCTGAAGAATTTAAATCATCTGAAGAACTGAAGCTGAACAAAAGAAATCAGTAAGCTGTAAATGACAGAATCAAGAAATGATATTATGAAGAATAGCCAAGCATGAAGAACACTCTATCCAAGGGTGCATATCATTTCAGTATAAGAGCTAGGCATACTTTTCTGCCTCGATCAAAAGACTTGCACAAATAAGGAAAATACTGCAAAAGCTGTTGCACCTACAATAAAGGAGATACTGTGCACGCAGACAGACTGTACCTACTGCTGCTCAAAAGCAAATCAGAAGTCTGAACCAGAAAATGACAAGAAAGGTGGTTGAGCTAAAGATATTTAATTCAACATCTTTATCCATCTGTGCATCAGAAGAACCAGAAGAGACAAAGCAGAACAAAGCCTGAATCGACTGAAGAGAAGAAGCAACTCCTAACAGAAGAAAGAATCTTGCTGAATGAATTCTAAGGATGAAGAAGCAATAAAGCAGATGAAATCTAATGAGATAATGCTTGAAGATGAAAGCTTACAAATCATCTGAAGATATGAAGAGCTTATATCATCTGAACACATTCTTTTCTGAAGACTCTCAATACTGATTACTTGAACAAAGTCCAATATGAGAAGTCTCAACAAAAGTGAATATCAGTGGTTCAAATGGCTAAGATATTATTCAAACATTAACAATGAACTCTGATCAAGGAAGAAAGAAGAAAGCAATAGATTGTCAGAAGCTAAGCCAAAAGAAAGCTTGCACATTTCGGGCTAAAGGACAAACTTAACGGATACATCCTCACATTCACAGAAAGATCAGAGGATCAGAAAAATAGAAGAAGAGAGATAGAAAAGAAGACATTCATCCGAATTAAGGAAATTCTCTTAAGGAAAAAGAGCTTATCAGCAGTGTGTCAAAACTAAAGTTTTCTGCACACCTATTTTGCTTAAGAAGAATCAACCGTTTAGAGAAGCTAGTTCACAACGGCTACTTGAGCCAGAATCATTTCCTCTCTAACGGAAACCAACAAATCTTCAACGGCTATATTTCATCAGAACATATAAATAGCCTCAAGAAAGAATTTGAAGTAGTTGGTTGGCCTGTTGCTGACCAATAGTTGATTAGCTGGCTTGTTAATTGACGAGTAGATTGCCTGGTTGTTAATCAATCAAACTGGGGACTTTGAAGTCCACCAGAGAAATGGCTGAAGCATAATTTCATATCTTACTTAGCCAAATTAGTTGAGGGAGATGTACCTCACATAGAAGACGAGATTGTACTTAATTCATACACTTGTATCACTGTCTCATCCTTGTACTTAGATTGTAATTTCTAAATCCTGAGTTAGACTCAGTAATCACTTTGTACAAGAAGAATCTGAGTTTATGTTTCTAACGAACTTAAACTTAGATTGAGCTGTAAACACTTTGTGTGTCTGAGAGCCTGGAGAGGCTTGGAGGAATAAAGAATACTCTCTGAGAGCCTGGAGAGGCTTGGTGTAAGAAAGAATACTTTGTGAGAGTCTGGAGAGGCTTGGTGTAAGAAAGAATACTCTGTGTTGAGCCTGGAGGGGCTCTGTAAGAAAGAATACTTGTTAAGCCTGGAGAGGCTTGTGTGAAAGAATATTGCATGAGTTGTCTGAAGAGGTAGTTGAAAATGAAAGAATACTTGTGTTGAGCCTGAAGAGGCTGTAGAAAGAATACTTGTATCTGTTATTCAGATAGTGGAAAAGCCAATGGTGGTTTGCCCTGGGACTGGATGTAGCTCACTGGTTTGGTGGGTGAACCAGGATAAATTTCATGGCTAAGTCTTCTTTCCCTTAAACTCTTTTATTTACTGCTTTATATTTCTGAAAGGGTTTGAACAGTATTTTTCATAATTAACTTAATTCAACAATTTCAATAAAATAAGTTTTCTAAGATAATAAATCATTCAGTTAATCTCATATCACTTGGAGTATTACAAAGAATGTACTTTGAAGAACTTCTAAAATAACTCTTTGAAGTGGACTTGAAACAGTCTCAATTCAGAAGTTAGAAGTATACTTCAGACGATGATCAATCATCTGAGATAGTTCAGAAACAGTTCTGAAAAGACTCTTTGTGGTATGTTTCAAAGGGTATCTTGAATTGCATCTAAATGACTAAGATTAATTAATTAAGAGTCAAGTCAACATTCGGTTTAACTTTTCTTAGTCTCTAAGTTTATCCAAATAAGTCCTTCTTAACTTCCGCAATTTTACGTATTAACTCTGTTTATAAGCTTTTCTCTTTATTATGTCTTAACAGTTTAGAAATTTATTTTCAAGATTTCCAAAATGGTCAAAATATTAAAAAAAACATTATTCAACCCCCCTCTTCTAGTGTTGCCTGTGGAACTAACAAAAACCCCATGTTTCTGTTACGTTTTGGCACTCTTCAGAAAGTCTCTGAAAATCTGCATTTCAAGAACCTTCTTAAGTGAACTTGCTGAAGTAACTTGCTAAAATAACTTGCTGAAGTACCTTCTGAACTATACCCGCTGAAGTGTACCTTCCGAGATACTTGCTGAAGTTCTTTCTGAAATCTGTAATTTGAAATTTCTATTGAATTCCTTGAGAGACGACTTTGGGTAATCTAACCCTTACTATACTTTAATTCATATTATTTGATTGGGTACGACCTCGATCACTGTTCCTCCCTGTTTCGCTTGTTTCTCTCTCCTCTGATGGTTGTTTTCTCTCTCCTACCAGCTACGGTTCCAGACCTATGACTTTTCAGAACCTATAGATGTCTCTTACGACTACTAAGAGCTATCTACCTAGCCCCATGGTTTTCCCAAAGGAATCTACTTGGCCTCGTCGTGGCTTTCCCAATGCAATCTACCTTGCCCCACAGCTTTCCCAGTGTACTCTACCTGGCCACACAGCTTTCCCAATGCAATCTATCTAGGCCCGCGATTTATATTCAATTCTGTTAATATGGGAATATTTGTAACAAGCTTAAAGCTTAGTAAGCTTTAGCTTGAGGGAGAGTGTTAGAATATTAGAATAATATATTTAATATCTTAAAAATATTCATTAAGATTAGGTTTAATCCTATAATATCTCCTAGGATTCGTTTTCATATTTCTAGATAATTATTATGATTTGTTTCCTAATTACTAGTCTATATTGGTCAGTATAAAAAAGTGTCAGTGTATAGTGTTTTGTAAGCAATCATCCATCATCAATCAATCTATTTTCGGTTATCTATTATGAATTATTCTTCTCCTCTCTTCTTCCTTTTTATATCCAAAACCCTATAACTTCAACAAGTAATTATTTGCTTTGACTAGGAATCAAGTTGTCCAAGATTCTACACTTGCTAGCCTAATGACTACATTAAGGATATGGAAACAAGTAGAAGATTGATAAGGGCATGTTTGGTTTGCATTTTCATTTCCTGTTTCCATTTTTTGTTTTCTGTTTTCAGGAAATTAACAAAGGAAAAAGTGGAAATGTCGGAAATAAAAAATCGTCATTTCTAGCATTTCCAGTTTTTCCTTTGTAAAATTTTAGAAAATAGGAAACAAAATGAAAACACGAAATGAAAATGTAAACCAAACAGACCCTAAAGTTGACTTTTCAAACACAACACAGTAAAATTTATGTTATTGAGATTCTAAATCACAGGAATACTTACATACATTAACTTCTACACTAACTCGCTAACATTTAAAAATATATCTAAAGTATAAACTCACCACCCAAATTATTTTGCTGACAAAGGAAGAAACATTATCAGGCACTACCAACTTTACCGAACTCTACTCCTTTCGGCTGCATCGTCACGTCGTTGGCTTGTTCAATAACCGCAATGCCTTTGATAATTTTGTTTGGTTGAATTTCAGGGATCTGCAGTTAAAATAATGTTATTTTAAGGGTGTTACAGTCTAAACCTAAGGCCCAATAGCCAAAATGGCCCATGCGCAATATAATTATCATATCCATAAATATATGATATATAATTATAATATCCATGCGCAATATAATTATCATATCCACAAATATATTATATATCATATCCATAATTATATCACATATAATTATGATATCCTTAAATATATGATATATAATTATCATATCCATAATTATATCACATATAATTATGGTATCCTTAAACATATGATAAATAATTATCATATCCATAATTATGTCACATATAATTATGGTATCCTTAAATATATGATAAATAATTATCATATCCATAATTATGTCATGATACCTGCTAAACTTACTCATTTTACATCTGTGCCCATTTACCATATTTATACAGGGAAAACCCCTATAAATAGAGAACATTTACAGATCATAAGGGACGCAATCTCACTCAGTCAATCCCTTTGACTGTTTTACCTATCTGACTTGGGCGTCGGAGTCCCTTTGCAGGTACACCCCCCCTCGGGTTCAACTCGGATTCAAGCCTCCGCAACCCGGATTCGGATCCGACTTCTCTCCTGCTGACTCAGACCCAGGTTCGAGTTCTATACCAGAACATTTGGCGCTAGAAGGAGGGCCCCCCCCCTCTCCAGCATGATAATAAATAATAGAATCCACACTAGGAACTCAGCCCCAACCAACACTTGAAGGTTAGGTTGAGCACGCCTCTTACCATACAAATGGCAGAGCCGATTCAAGTGCCTTTGTGAACCAAGCCAATTCAATCTTCCACTTGCAATCTGAGCTTATCTTTTTCTACCTTGTCCGCCCTTGATACTATACATATACTTCCGAGGTGCTCCGAGATGCTCCTATACATGAATCCATAAGTCATATCAAGGATCCATAAGGCCCATGTACAGGGCCGAGGTGATCAATATATAAGTCCGGCTAAGCGGCTGTCCATCCGGCTCTGTCCTTGTTATTCTCAATTTTAATTCAAGCACTGAAGCAACTTGAAGGATTAGAAGTGTTATCATTGGCTGGCATTCAAACTGTTTGTGATGAACTTGTCAAGGATTACATCATTGCACGTGGTCACAACATGAAGGAGCTTATTTTAAAGGGATTGTGTACGACAATCATTATTTTATCATCATGATCAACTCCACCATCCCTTACCGAGTAAGAGAGATGAGGGAAAAGGCAAGTCGTGATAAAGACAAAGGGAAGGTAACGCCTTTCTCCCAGGTTAGTATTAAGTCATCCAACTACACCTACAAAAGTTAATGCATAAATATAACTATAAGCATGTTAGTTCTTCAGCGGAAAATATTATCACCTAAAATCTCTTAATTAATTCATTGATTCAAAGAGGCCAAACCATTCTGCAACATAATGCCTAAATGGAATGGTTCCTCAACCTAATGATTAAGCTTCCATGGCTAAGAAAGCATTACTCGGATCCGAGACAGAATGCCTTGATAAAGCCTATGCCTTGATCGAAATTCTGAAATGCAACTAGGCGGCATACACAGCCACCCGTTGATTTGATTCGCTCTGTTTCAACTTGATGAGAGACAAATTCTTCAAAAGATTAAGATCATACCATCTTTTTGGTCCAAGGTGTTTAATGTTCTCAGCTGATTTCCAAATCCTAATGTACATTGAAAGTCAGCAGCAGAGAACTCCTCAGCACGCTCCGACTATAATCTTGTCTTTTTATATCTAACTTAGATTTATAATTTATTGAGCTCTGGGATTGCTAACATCCCGGATGCATAAGGTCTTCACACCTTGGAAGTCAGACTACGTTGCCTGCGTCTCGGACATCTTGTGTCACGTCTCGGATTTATTCCTTAAGCATCTCGGACATAGTCCCTTGAGTTTTTTGGGCATAGCCCCTCAACATCTCGGACATAGTTCTTCGATCATTTCGGGCTCAGTCCTTCGACTATCTCGGATCAACATTTACCGGATGTGAAGAGCATCTCGGCTCTGTCAGCAACCGGATGTGAAGAGCATCTCGGCCTCATTCAAAACCGGATGTGAAGAGCATCTCGGCCTCATTCAATACCGGATGTGAAGATCATCCCGGTCTCATTCGATAATGGATGTGAAGAGCATCTCAGTCTCATTCAATACCAGATGCGAAGAGCATCTTCAATCTTAGTAAAAGTCAAAAGAGCTTCTCGGCTCTGTCAGCTACTGGATGTGAAGAGCATCTCAGCCTCATTCAAAACCGGATGTGAAGAGCATCCTGGTCTCATTCAATAATGGATGTGAAGAGCATCTCAGTCTCACTCGATACCGGATGTGAAGAGCATCTCGGCCTCATTCAATACCGGATGCGAAGAGCATCTTGGCCTCATTCAATGCCGGATGGGAAGAGCATCTCGGCCTCATTCAATACCCGATGTGAAGAGCATCTCGGCCTCATTCAAAACCGGATGTGAAGAGCATCCCAGTCTCATTCAATAATGGATGTGAAGAGCATCTCAGTCTCATTCAATACCGGATGCGAAGAGCATCTTCAATCTTAGTAAAAGTCAAAAGAGCTTCTCAGCTCTGTCAGCTACCGGATGTGAAGAGCATCTCGGCCTTATTCAAAACCGGATGTGAATAATGGATGTGAAGAGCATCCCGGTCTCATTCAATAATGGATGTGAAGAGCATCTTAGTCTCATTCAATAATGGACGGGAAGAGCATCCCGGTCTCATTCAATAATGGATGTGAAGAGCATCTTAGTCTCATTCAATAATGGACGTGAATAGCATATTAGTCTCATTCAATACCGGATGTGAAGAGCATCTCGGCCTCATTCAATTCCGGATGTGGAGACTATCTCGGCCTCATTCAATACCAGATGCGAAGAGCATCTTCAATCTTAGTAAAAGTCAAAAGAGCTTCTCGGCTCTGTCAGCAACCGGATGTGAAGAGCATCTCGGCCTCATTCAATACTGGATATGAAGAGAATCTCGGCCTCACTCAATGCCGAATGTGGAGACGATCTCGGCCTCATTCAGCAATCGGATATGAAGAACATCTCGGCCTCATTCAATACCGGATGCGAAGAGCATCCTCAATCTTAGTAAAAGTCAAAAGAGCATCTCGGCTCAGTCAGCAACCAGATGTGAAGAACATCTCAACTCAAGTGCACGAGTCAGCCCAAATTTTCAAGGAATCCCCAGTGCACAAGTCAGCCCAGGTACACACCAAGTGCACAAGTCGACCCAAGTTTTCAAGTCAGCCCAAGTACAAGTTAACACAAGTACATATGTCAACCCAACTCAGAAGCCCATTGAGGTGAACCAAAATAGAAAAGTAAAGTTTTCATGCAGTTCATATTTATAAGGATGTGAAGAACATCCCGAATCACCAATACTGGATCTCAGATCAACAACAATCGGATGTGAAAAACATCTCGGTTCTTCAATAAGTATGTAAAGAGCATCTACCGGATGTAACACCCTCTATTCAACGCCGGATCTCGGTCCAACTCAATGTCGGGTGTGAAAAGCATCTCAGGTCCGCAAAATCTAGATGTGAAGAGCATCTAGGATCAATAATAAACGGGTGTGAAGAGCATCTAGGATCAATAATAAACGAATCTGAAGAGAATCCCTGATCAATAGCAAACTGGATGTGAAACACATCTCGGTTATTCAATAAAGATGTGAAGAACATTCCAACTCAGAAGCCCTATTGGGGTGTTTGCATCTGCCAAAGATTCGGCATTGACTTCATCAACATCGGCAACCAAAACGACTTTCTTCCACTTGGCCCATGCCCGCCGCAAAATTTTGTGGACTTTGTCAGCCAAGGCCGCCTTACCTACCTTGGCTGCAGAAGACTGGAGCCTCATGCTCCCCCTTTGTCAAAGCAGTATCTTCGGTTTATAGTTACAACCCCTGCGCTGCTGACCGATGATAGCACATCCCGGCAAAGGTATCCGAGGAAGGCGACTTGCTGCAGGTTCCTCCTTTATAAGTTAAGCAGATTCTCGGATAAAACTGAAGTCCAAGTCAAGCAGAATCCCAGAAAATCGACGGGTCAGAAGACACGCTTTCTGGAAGTCCAATTATTACAAAGCAAACCGGCTTATGCGACATAACTCAAAGTCGAACTCCTTTACTTCGACTTCAGCTGGGGGCATCTTTTAGGAATTTTAGGATCCTATCAGGAATTCATCACGTTGAAACCAGATACGAAGAGTATCCCGGTCCCAGGTTCAACCTTTTACCCAGTAAATCGCTTTGATGCGAAGAACATCTTAACCTAAAAGGTTTCCCAGATACGAAGAGTATCCCGGTCCCAGGTTCAACCTTTTACCCAGTAAATCGCTTTGATGCGAAGAACATCTTAACCTAAAAGGTTTCCCAGATACGAAGAGTATCCCGGTCCCAGATTCAACATTTTATTCAGTAAATCACTTTGATGCGAAAAGCATCTTAACCCAAAAAGTTTCCCAACTCGAACGACGACAATGTCACAAAGAACATGTCGACCTAACAAATTCACACAAACTGAGCGTTACAAGCGTATTAACACGTTAAAAACTCGTCTCGGCTCACCCTGAAAGAGACCCATCTCGAACCGTCACACTAGAGACTCGCCCCGAATTTTGTCACTCAGGGGCAATTCATTAAAGACTCGTCTCGAACTTAGACATTCATTGGATAATTTAACGAAGACTCGTCTCGAACGGTATCATCCAAGAAATTTATAAACCTCAAAACCGGCCCGGACTGAGCAAGTCGTCCCGGATAAAATATGAAACAGTATTTAAGCTCAAAGTCAACTTTATCAAGTCGACTAGAGCTGGGGGGCTTCTGTTACGGTCTAAACCTAAGGCCCAATAGCCAAAATGGCTCATGCGCAATATAATTATCATATCCATAAATATATGATATATAATTATAATATCCATGCGCAATATAATTATCATATCCACAAATATATTATATATCATATCCATAATTATATCACATATAATTATGATATCCTTAAATATATGATATATAATTATCATATCCATAATTATGTCACATATAATTATGACATCCTTAAATATATGATATATAATTATCATATCCATAATTATGTCATGATACCTGCTAAACTTACTCCTTTTACATCTGCGCCCACTTACCATATTTATACAGGGAAAACCCCTATAAATAGAGAACATTTACAGATCATAAGGGACGCAATCTCACTCAGTCAATCCCTTTGACTGTTTTACCTATCTGACTTGGGCGTCGGAGTCCCTTTGCAGGTACACCCCCCTCGAGTTCAACTCGAATTCAAGCCTCCGCAACCCGGATTCGGATCCGACTTCTCTCCTGCCGACTCAGACCCAGGTTCGAGTTCTATACCAGAACAAAGGGTATCATGGCAAATTTATTTGAGGGTGCACATCCTACTGTCATAATAAGTGTCATCGGTTGGGGTGGTAACCCTTGTGATTTCCCGCCAAAATAGTTTAGTGCACCCAATTTCTTTTTGTTGGCACTTGGCAGTGGCACTCACACATTGCTGCCTCTCTCTCTCTCTGGAGATAGCAGGTTATTTCATTTCACATCTTTATCGAATGGCCCCTTATTCTCTGAGTATTGCTGATTCACAGTATCAGTCAACAGCACCCAAAGTTGCAGAGAACGATCTTTAGGTTCTCTTTCCCTATTACCTTTTTTTCCATAACCATCATTATTTTAGCCTCACAATTTCTCTCACGTAATGTAGATACCTCTACGCTTTTCCTTTCTCCAATTTAACACTATTTTGCTTCATTAATTTCGAATATTGCTTCGCTATGAATGCTTTGTGATTGCTCTCGATAACACTTAATATCGATGAATGGAATGCGCTTTTTGTCTTTATTCTTAATCTTGTTAGTCTTTGTTTAAATTCTTTCGGTTAGTATTGGACTTAAGCTACAATGGAAGATACAAGTCATTCCTCAAGTCTCTCATGTATTGATTGTTTTGGTTTTGTTGTAGAAAGTAGGTGCTTTAAGTTTCAATTCATTTTTGCCGTTCCAAACAAGTTTCAATAGATGTGGCACTTGTATGGATTGTTTTTAGAATTAGGCAATATGTGTGTTTGATTATTCTTCCTTGATTGATTTATGATTATGCAAATTGAGTTCATAATTGAGTTTTCAAGTTTGGATAGCTTGGTAGCTAAATTAATCAACTTAGTATTGATTTGCCACTAGTTTAATCGATTACTTCAGTTGGTAATGGACCCCAAGTTGACCCAAAACTGAAAACTGCTTGAATTCATGATCAGGATCGATTAATCGATTACCTGCATAATCTTATAAGAGTTCTTTGTTTATTCGCTCTGGTTTAATCGATTACCAAAGCTAGTAATCGATTACCACAGAGTCTGCATAATACTGGACGTTTTCAAAACTGTTTGTAGCTGATTTTTAACAAACTTTTTCAGTTTCTAACTAACTAAAACTGATTTAATCTGTTTTTCGAAATTAAAAAATAGAGAAGAGCTAAATTTTGAAAAGGATGCAAGAATCTCTTTAGAAAATCTCTCCAAGAATTTTACTTAGAAAGTTCAAAAATTCTGCAGCTCCAAGAACTCTTAACTCAAGATTAATAGACAAATGGAAGAAAGTTTTAGATATTCTCATGAAGTTTATCTGCACAAACAAGGTGCCATTGTTCTAAACTCAGTTCTTTATTGATTTTTCTGAATTGTGTTATCTCTTGAATAGGGTGTTCATAGAGATTTGTTTGAAATCTTGTGACGGGGTGTCATGAGTAAGATTGATGTTCATATGACGGGGTGTCATTGAAGAACATGCTCTTGTGGGGTGCAAGAGTCAAACATTCGATTGTTGTTAGAAAGTCTTTCTTTAGGATTGAATGTGCATAGTGTTTGTAATCAATTCTATAGTGAAAGCAGGTTTAGTGGTGTGCTAAATCTAAATTGGATGTAGGCCCCTTTTGTGGTTGAACCAGTATAAACGACTGTGTCATCTTCTCTATCCCTACTCTATTTGAATTGAGTTTCTTGGCTTATAAATTTGAATCTTGATCTGCATGATAATTGTGAATTGTAAAGTGTAAATCAATTGTTACTGCAATACTGAACTGAATATTGAAAGTTGAATCACGAAATTTGAGTAATCAATCTTGGTAATCAATTACCCTCTGCATCAATCCTGGTAATCAATTACCTTCTGCAACCTATTGATCCGCTGCACTTTTGATTTTAAACTCTGAAAATTTATCTTTTAAAAACTCAACTTGAAAGAATCTTGAAGGCAAATTAGAAAGGGGTAAACGATTTTTGATTTTATAAAAGGACCAAGTTTTTGTGAATCTATTCAACCTCCTTTCTAGATTTCCTCTGGGACCAACAGTTAGTTGTATCTAGTGAGAGAATAACGTGGTTGTGTCTTGTGTTTTTGCTTATTTGTCTTCTAACCGTGATTCTTTTATTAATTTTTTAATATCTGTTTAGCATTTGAAGTTGAAATTGTTCTCAACCGGTGGCACTCATGGCAGAAGGAGGTGCACCCTCAAATAAATAACGGTCCAATGCAGTAAAAAAATTAATTGAATTAATTAGGCCATTTTTAATTGTACTTTTATAACTTAAAATTAAAAATCAAAAATATTTTTTTGTGATTTTTAAAATGAACGTTTTAAAAACAAAAAAAAAATAATTTAGTTTTTAATTTCAAATTGTATAAATATATGATTAAAATTTTTTAAAAACTAGAGATAAAACTCAAAATCATCCCAATCAGAGAATTTATAAAAAAAAAATACATTTTGCTAAACAGTATTAATGGGGTTTAATATTAAATAAATTTTTTTAAGTAAACTTGTAGTGACCGGTAATAACAAGTAATTTTAACTCATCTAGGATAACGATGACTCGGTCATCACCAGATATCACAATTTGCACACCCTCCCTTAGTATTCTTTTGTTCTTTCCTTTTTCGTTTCTTTTCATCATGTACTGGAAGAAAGAATTCGGCGCAAATTGCAACCTTCACATATTGAATTTTTGTTTTTACATCACGCTTATTACTCATGAGTTTGGATACCATAAAATGGCAACGTGTTTTTCACCTTCGAATGCTAGAAGCTCAGCAGGGTGTTGGTTGTTGTTGGAGGAAGAACATTGGCAGAGATTCATGCTAATAGATCTTGCTTCTTGAAAATCCATGAGAACAAGTTTGGAATTATGAAGTAATAACAAGAACTTATTATCTAGCTATTAACCAAAAAACACAAAATCCGGGTGATATTTTGGGGAATATTTCATGACTAAACTTGCCTGAGATGCATTTAATAGAATAGAAGGCTTTCATGAGATTTTGGTTGAGTTTATGTTACAAAATTTGGATATAAGTGTTTCATCTAGAGCTGACTACTTCCAGTTTACTTTCTACTGCAAATACATTTTTCACTGAATCCATGTCAGCTGCACTGAGGTCAGGAGCCAAGAGAAAATCTTTGCATGATTGCATTAAATAGACAAGTATTGGATTTGGCAAGCTACTATTAGAAACTATATTGCTAGCCCCATTCATTAGTCTAACAAGTGTATCCTTCTGAAACCGTTGAGAATTTTCTTGGAATAGATTCAACCACGAAGACTTGGAAAATGGCTGCAAGCCTTTTGGGGGATTATTGGTGATACATGTGAGAGCAGCAACATGGTCATCTTTCTCAAGCTTCGCACAGAACCTCTCCTTGATTAGAGGAGCTGGTGGAATTCGATCTGTAGCAGTCAAGTGCTTCCATGTTATCTCCAATGGCCCTTCCTGGAAACCAAGCAAGGTTCCATAAGTTAATGAAATGATCTCAAGATTTCCTCATAAAGTTAACATCTCTAGTTCTCTATATAGTCTGTATCATCAAGGAGAAAGCTAGAACTAAGATTTCATAACAGCAAAGGCCTATATACTGGAAAAATTTCAAGAAAAAGTGGCCCACTATAGAAAACAATTATAAGGTGTCAATCAGTACATACAAGGATGCAGAAAGAGATTTTGAACCAAACAAGACATATCCATACTAATACAAGGACAGCAGCACAAACTTGTATAAATCTTCAAAAAAAGGAGGGGGGGATTCACAACATCTTTAAATCAAACATATTTATTTTGTTAAGATTCTTATAATTATTCTTCCTCTCTATTTTTCACCTCATTCAAATTAACATTAAGAGACAAAATTTTGAAGAGGATAGCAAGAAAATGCAAAGTCCATCTAATTTTCTTCCACTCTATTGGCTTCCTCAACAAGCATACATTCTAAATGAACACATGCCCAAAAGTAAGATTCACTTTATATGATCAGAAAAGGATCATTCATAAATCAATGAATATGTGCAAAAAGAATAGGAAGGTCACCTTTCCAGCTCTAGAAGCCTCCAGTATCATTCGAAGATGTCGTTTTGGATTGAAGTGGTAACCATGGTACAGCATCCTTTGATAGACATACTCAAAATAATCCCATCTTTTCTCTGTAACACATGCATCTAACATAATATTGAATGTGTATATATCTGGTATCACCCGCATTTTGTAATCAGTACTTTCACTCAGATTATTTGTGTTTTCTAACATTTGCTCAAACAACTCTTTAGCTTCTTGAAACATCCCATGCGCCAGGTAAGCTTTCAGCATTATGTTGCAGGTAACCAGATTGGGAGCACAAATTTCCTTCATTTTCTCAAAAATATAAGCCCCATCTTGAATGTGTCCAGAGTCTAGACTTGCTTGCATCAAGCCAGTGTGGGTCACAACTAGTGGTTTATTTGCAACCTTACATATCTTGTCTATCTGTCAAAGAATGAGCAATACCTTTGGTGATCAAGCCTTTAAAGTGCATAAATACTCTTGTACACTAAAATTAACTTATTTTCACAATGCACAGGTTGCTTCTCTTTGAACTTAAAAGTATTTATTCAGCACAGAATTTATGGACAACAACATTGGTCCAATCAACTAATGTCAACTGAAGTGACCATCTTGTTCACACTTGCCTGGGGCACATATACTGAGACCATGACACTGACACTTCTTGTTGTTTGAAGTTCGTTAGTTGATATAAACATGGTGGAAGAGTTACAGATGTTCTATGGATATACATAATGTCCTTTCATCAACAATTTCCTCCCTTTCTTTCCAAATCCAAATTATCATACATTGTTTAGCAAATTTTGTGGATTCATCCAACACTTTTTCAGTCAGGAGCCAACCCGCTGGAGACAACAGATAATATTTTTACACACACAAAAACCCCTAGAAATTGAATTAAACTTCTATTAATCAAATTCAGATACAAGTCTTCTAAATGTTCAATGTTTTCCTTTATTTTTAGTTTTCTTATTGGGTTTGGACAACTCCTTCATGGAACATATTCACAGCCGAATTCAAGGAAGTGCAATATCATTATAATTACTTGGTATTGTATGGGTAAGATGGATGCTGAGATAGTTGAACAACAACTATTGTATTGTTAGTTGGCATCTGCTCAGTTTTGTTTGGCATTGCCTCTGTAAGATGTCATCTGGCTGGTGCATTCATGTGTGAGGGAGCTATGTACTGTTAGAGGTCAGGAGAGGTTTGGTGCTAGGATTATTCCTGCTTTGCATTAAGTTGACTTTACTCTCAAGTTGATCTTTAAAAGTTACAAGCATAACCGCATTTATCCTCTAAAAATTTTGGTTATCAAAATTAGTCTCTTAAATACTAAAACATTACCACGTTAGTTTTCTAAAAATTTTGTCACAAATTAGTCCCTCAGAGATAACTTGTCACCCAATCTGTCATTTTGTATCTGTCACTACATTAATTCTCCATAAGGATGAATATGGTGATGTTTTAGATTGTTGAAAGAGTAAGTTGGTGACAAATTTTTGAAAAATTAATCTGGTGATGTTTTAGATTTTTCAGGGACTAATTTAGTGATACAAATTTTTGGAGGACTAATGTGGTGACACATGTAACTTAGGAGGACTAACTTGAGAGTTTACCCGAAAAGTCAACATACTTCCAATAAGGGAAAACTATGGAAAATATCAAGAGTTCAATTTTGAATTGCTTGTTTCAGTGCACAGCAATTTTACCTTATGGATGTTCATTAATGCACTTATACTTTTCAAAGAAAATGAAATGGATGGCTCATGGCACCATGGCCCATGCCTACCCATTCCCCATCCTATTAAAAAGGCAACTGTGAGAAAAATAGGAATAACAAAAAGCACCTGCATTAGTGCCTCATGACCTCTTCCAGCTGCACATAGGCATCGAGCTAGATCATAATAAAGAGCAGCAGAACCTACAATTCCACGCCTTTCCATTTCTTGGACAGCTGATATAGCCTCATCAGTTTTTCCCTCTTTCCAAAATGTATTCACAAGTACTGCATATAACAGGAAGGTCAAGATCATAATGAAATTATATGATTGACAGAGATATATGAAAATAAGTGAGAATACCTCTATATGTCAATGAGTTGGGAATAGAAGACTTCTGAAGTTTTCTGAAAAATTCATGAACCAAGTTGTACTTGCCACATGAAAACATCACCTGTTCAAGCATTACACAAATTCATGAATTATGTGCAAGCCAACATTCATTGATACACACAATTGTATTTGTAATTTTCCTGTTTTTCCATGTAATCAGAGTTTCCCGATTTTAATACTACCTCTGGTCCTTTTTATCAGACCTTTTGAAAACTTGGTTTTGGTCCTTTTTATAAGACCCTTTACAAAGTTTTAGAAACATTTACTAGTTTTTACCATCTTTACTCTTCATAATTAATGAACCTTTGTAGTTTTCAAGATTTAGTTATATGAGTAATTAAATAAAATTTGATTTTAAATAGGGGTTAATTTGGAAATTAGAGTAGATTTTTAAAAATCAATGCATTAAAACATGTTTCCTTAATATGCCTGTTAAAGTCAAAAGGGGTCTTATAAATAGGACCGGAGGTAGAATAACTCAACTCAACCAAGTGTAGGAACCTTGTGCCAAGTCTTGTAAAGATCTCAAATTTAATGGATTGTGCTATTCTACTTTTTTGAAGCAAAATTTGAATTATCAGTCATTTCTCTTCCCAATAAATCACACTTATTATATTTAAATATTTTCTTCAACTCCAAGTCTGAATGAGGAAGTGGGCTACTCCTTTGAGTTGATGTATTATTTTCACTGCTCATTATTTTCTCTTCTGTGCTCTGTGATCTACTGTTGTTGGAGGTATTGCATCCTACTTCTTTGTACTCTATCTAATAAAATCTTAATATTCTTAAATTTAAAAAAAAAATAAAAAATACAATAAAACCGCCCAATTTTACTTCTCAGATTGATAAAAAAAGCTATGTTGTTTCCCAAAACTCAGTGTAAAATGTTTAAATGTCAATGAAAAACTAGAGGCAACTACTACCTCCATAACTAGGCCATAAGTCACAGCAGAAGGTTGTAGGCCCTGCTTCTTTAACTGCTGTAATACCCAAAAGGCCCCTTCCCACTGTTTCCGCTTAACACAAGCATTAAGGACCTGCATGCTCAATTGGTATATAAAGTACTAAATCAGGCCTAAATTATGAAATAGGTAACTATGGAAATTATTTAAAAAAATATATATTCAAATATAGACATCAAAGCAGAGAAGCAAAATAATTATTCAACCAATGCTGGGTAAAGAGTATGAGAAAACCCATCACGATAGTATCGATAAGAATAAGAATAAACAAATGTTCCACAAAAGGATAAAGTTACACATACATAAAGTGTGCAAGCATGATGCCTTTTATGATAACCATCCATTCAAGGAAGCAACGATCTCCTATGCAATTTTGAATAGCAAAATTAACTTGGGATAACATTACAGGAAGATGATGGATCATCAAAACCTTCTTATTGTAACCCAAAAGATAAAGGGTCCGTTTGGTTTACAGTTGAGTAGAATTGATTTTAGAAATGAATGGTTGAGATGGATGATGCACGCTTTACGAAGTACGTTGGCGGAAGTGATTTTAAATCAATTTTCAAAACCATGGTTTTGTTCCACTAGAATTTAAAACAAACGGGCTAAAAATGTATAAAAGCAAATTAGTAACAAGCAACTGATGAAAAAAGAGAAAGTATTATAAGTGGTCATAAAAATTACTATTCTCAAGACCAATCTAGAATTAGCTGCATAAAAATGGTTTTTCATGTTGTTAGAATATCTATTCTTGAACTTTAACTTGCACATTCAAAAAGATGCAATGTCAGACCTCAAAGCCATCCATTTCGATCTAGAAGTGGCCCCTTAAGATATGGATTAGAACAACCATTTCTTATTTCTTAAACATCTAAAAATAAGTTCCTCTTTGACAACAACTTACTGCATTATAGACTACAATATCTGGTTCCAGCCTTGGGTCCCAGTTCTCAAATACCCCTGTTTTCAGCTTCTTCTTTGGTGGAGATCGCATAATATCAATCACATCAAAGAGTTCCTTCATGTGCCCTGCTTGTCCAAGAGTAACAGCAATACTATGATAAGCTACTAAGTCAGGATATGAGGACATTTGTTGCTGGAAAAAAAACAGGAAACAGCATTAGTGAAGTTGTCGATATTCCCACGTCATGTTAATTAACATATATTTCACTAAAAATGAGCATATTGCATGGATTACATGCATTACCTGCATTGCATGAAATACATTTAGTGCCTCAACAGGTCTCCTCGACTTCCCAAGCGCATCAAGAGCAGCAGTATACACATGCCTAATATCAAAGATTGGCACATTAATGAATGCTTGAATGGGGGGAAAAAAGGAAAAATGGCCATTGACTAGCCACCCAGATATAGAACTTTACATGTTAAAAGGTTCCTTTGTGAGTCTGAAAATTTAATCTTACACCAATTGATAGAAAAGATAGTTTGCATGAAGAAATAGAGTTGAGAGAATTCTGAACCAGTTTCAGAATGTAATTTGTGTATTTGATATCTGAAAGATTACAGAGGGAGAGAGGTATTTATATAACCTCACTCAGCCTAATAGCCTAACTGCGAACAGAAAACTAGTGCAACTGAATCTGTTAGCATTCAGTTAATATTCTGTTACTAACAGAATATTAACTGTATACCTAACCTAACTCAGAAAGCTTACATGAGAAGCTAATCACAGATACTGCAGAATCTAAGCTAGCTAACTGCACACTAGTAAACTGCGAATAACAATAGTAATACAGTACAAATACAGTTGCAATACAGTACAAATACAAAAACTAGAAGATAGATGCAGTAAGTTGATGTGTGATAGATGAACAACGAAGGATCACATTTGCTGGAGACAAAACCGAGCCTAAGAAGGGCAGAAGCAAGTCATTCAAACCATGCCCTGGGGGCCTGCTTAAGGCCATAGAGAGCCTTGTGAAGTTTACAAACTACGCTGCTGTCTTGAGCTTCAAAACCTGGAGGTTGGACCATATAAACTTCCTCCTCTAGAATGCCATTGAGAAAGGCATTATTTACATCTATCTGTTGAAGGGGCCAGCCTTTTGAAATGGCTAAGGTGAGAACTGTTCTCACAGTTACAGGTTTAACCACAGGGGAAAATGTCTCTGTATAGTCAAAACCAGGCTGTTGATGAAAGCCCTTGGCAACCAACCTTGCTTTGTACTTATTGATAGAGCCATCAGGATTCTCCTTTACCCGAAACACCCATTTGCAGACAATGGCCTGCCTATGGGCAGGAAGAGAGACTAAAGACCAAGTCCCATTTTTAATTAGAGCATGATATTCATTCTTCATAGCAGAAAACCATTTAGGATCCTGCAAAGCTTGTTTATAAGTAGGTTCCAGATGAGTAAAAAGTAATGTAGGATTGAGTCTCGGTTTGGTGATCCCTGCCTTGGCTCTTGTAGTCATAGGGTGAGTGTTTGTGGGTTGGGTTAAAAGGTGAGGGTTTGGAGGGTGAGAAGAGGAGACAGTAGGTTGAGTGGCCTCTTAGTGATTGGAGGTGGAGGAAGAGAAGAGGAAGGAGAGGAAGTATTGGGCAGGTTTTCTGAGTGATTGAAGATAGGTAATGGGGTAGAACCTGGTATAGTGTAAGGTATAGATGCTGTTAGAATTAGTCACATGTTATTTTTAATTAGTAACGGCTAAATAATAATTAGCTTTCAATCCCTAATTAGTTGCTAATTAGGATTAGATTTAGAAATCATGTTCTTATGTATTTATTGCATATATATTATAAATACAGCATGTGTGGTCTGAGTAAGACACACAGAAACACACAGAAATTCAAATTCAACATGGTATCAGAGCGGTACCATCCACTGTGACCTGTTTCATCACTTTTCCGCTGCCGAGTTCCCAAGTATGGAACTTTGTTTAGGTTCAAACCCTCTTCAACCGTTGACACCATTGTCTAGTGCCATCAGTCACTCTCCTCCGCCGTGTAGTCTTTTCCAGCGCGTTTTTCGACATTTTTTGGATGTTTTCCGCTATCTTCAGCTGCTGCCGCCGTCTACCGCCGCCGGAGACGGCAACGACTCCGACCAAAGACCACACCGCCGGAGTCGCCCCTTTGAGACGAGTCCAACCTGCCAGAACCGCCTCGCATGGCGTTCTAACGCGCCTACACGCGCCCTAGCTTCGCCGGCGCGTTTTTCTGTTGCCAGCCGCCGTCTGCGGCGCGTGGCGGAGCGTCCGACAACCTTTCTGGCCGATCTCACCGCCTCCGAACTCGCCCATCCGTCCTCTATCCCGATCTGGGCATCGTTCGTCTGGTTCATGTCTGGTACTTGGGTCCTTTCTATTTTGGATGCATTTTCTCTCCTATTTGCTGTTACCCATGATTTTTCAAAACCTAGAAATGATTCTCGAGGCTATCCCAGAGCAGTCTTCATTCTCGAGGCTATCCCAGAGCAATCTTCCTAGTCCCGTGGCTATCCTAGAGCAATCTACCTGGTCCTGTGGCTATCCCAGTGCAATTTTCCCAGTCCCATGGCTATCCCAGTGCAATCTTCCTGGTCCCGTGGCTATCCCAGTGCAATCTACTTGGCCCCACGGGTTCCCAGTGCAATTTACCTAGCTCCAGGCTTTCTAGTGTACTCAATCTGAGCCCTTGATTCATTATCTTCACTTTTGTTAACATGGGTATATTTGTAACAAGCTTAAAGCTTAGTAAGCTTTAGCTTGAGGGGGAGTGTTAGAATTAGTCACATGTTATTTTTAATTAGTAACGGCTAAATAATAATTAGCTTTCAATCCCTAATTAGTTGCTAATTAGGATTAGATTTAACAATCATGTTCTTATGTATTTATTGCATATATATTATAAATACAGCATGTGTGGTCTGAGTAAGACACACAGAAACATACAGAAATTCAAATTCAACAGATGCCACGGATGTGAGAGGAATATTTGAAGTTGGGAAATAGACAGGAGATGATGTAGAGACAAGAGAGGAATTGGAGAATAACTCTATGTAGGGAAAACGATGTTCATTGAAAATAACATCCTTAGAGATATACACTTTTCCATCAGATGCAAGACACTTGTAACCTTCGTGGCTGGAAGAATAGCCCAGAAAAACACATTCCTTGGAGTGAAAGGACATTTTGTGGGAGTTATAGGCACGTAGGAAAGGAAAACATGCACAGCCAAAGACTGAGAAACTTGTATTCAGGTAGTTGACCTAAAAGAACATGATGAGGAGATTTGAGATGCAAAATGGTAGTAGGAAGTCTGTTAATTAAATAAGTGGCTGTGAGAAAGGCATGCTCCCAAAATTTGAAAGGAAGGTTGGATTTGGCTAGAAGTGTAAGGCCAGTTTCAACAATATGTCGATGCTTTCGTTCAACTGAGCCATTTTAATGATGAGTGTGGGGGCAGGTGACTCTGTGAATGATACCCAGATCATTGAAAAACTTGGAGAGAGACCTAAATTCACCTCCCCAATCAGTTTGAACTGATTTCAGCTTAGTGTTTAGTTGTAGTTCAGCCATGTTTTTGAACTGGATAAAGATTTGACAAGCATCTGATTTCTGCTTAAGAGGATAAATCCAAGTGTATTTAGAGTAAGCATCTACACATGTAAGAAAGTAACGATGACCTTGAGATGAGAGAATAGGGGAGGGACCCCAAAGATCACTATACACAAGTTCAAGAGGTATTGTAAAAATTGAAGAAGAGTGAGAGGGAAGTCTGTGTGCTTTTCCCAAACAGCAAGCATTACAAAAATCAAGTGCAGATTTATTTGGTAAGGAAACATTACAAGTATGTAAAGCTGTTTTGAGAGCCTCATGGTGAGGATGACCTAGTCTACAATGCCAAAGATGATACAAAGTAGAACTAGAATAATTGGAACATGAAACAGAATTAACAAAAGGTGCAGTAGTATCAGTCTTGGTTGGAGAGATAACAGTCCCTTAAGAGTTGAGCATATTAGGAAAGGAGTAGAGGCCATCCTTGCCAAGAGTTCCCAAGAGAAGAGTCTCAAAAGTGGCCTGAGATTTAACAACACAGAAAGATGGATGAAACTCAAAGAAAACAGCATTATCTTTGGCAAATTTACTTTCACTAACCAGGTTTTTAGTGATAGAGGGAACCAATAAAAGATTTTTAAGTGTAAAGGATGTGTGTGTATTATAGGGAGAAGAAAATGAAGTAGAGCCAATAGCGGTAATGGGCAAACCTTGGCCATTTCCCACATAGACTTGATCTGAACCTGGAAGCGAGATGCTGTCTGTAAAGACTTCTCCATCTGCAGTAACATGATGAGATGCTCCAGAATCAGGGTACCAGTTCATGCTGGAAGAGGTTTCAGAACCAGTAACAAATGCTTGTGGCCTAACAGATCTGTGAGTAGTTGAAGGTGGCATTAATTGATGAGAAGAAGCAGCAGCAGGTGGCAGATTCTGATGTGACATAGGTGGAGCAGAAAAGCTTGGCTGGGAATATCGAGACCAATTACCTTGAAACCATTGTTGTGAAGGACGTGTAGTAGGAGCCATATTTGGACCAGAGTTTCTGTAAAAACAGATGCTAGCATCATGTCCCAATTTGTAACAGATTTGACATTGTACATTATAATAGTGACCTCCTCCTCGGCCATTGCGTCCTCTAGAACGACCAAAACGACCACCACATCCTCTCAAATTATTGTCGCCTCTGCCAGAATAGTGTTGAAAGGAAGAATGAGTGGTAAACGGAGGAGCAGAATAAGGATCAGTAGAATCAGATTGTGGAGTAGGAAATTCTGCAGGCTTGGTCTGTGTTAAATTGACTGTTAGAGTGTCACTGAGAGCACTTTTCTTGTTCTTTTCTATGCGTAGTTCACGAGCAATTAGTAATGATTCAAGCTCATCTATAAGACAGATCTCGGACCGGCTATTAACAATGTGAACATCGGAATCAAATTCTTCAGGAAGCGCCTCAAGGATAATCTCAAACTGATCTCTGTAAGGAATAGGATCTCCGATGGATAGGAGTGCATCCCAAATAGCTCGAATTCTAGCAAAAAACTCAGATGCTACAGTCTCCCTTGGTGATGGATCTGAGTTCAAATCGAAGTTGTCTTGAGCAATTTTTGACTTGATTGTCGAAAAATTTATGGATCTCTTCCCACACTTGCCAAGAATGTCGACAAATAACAACTTTAGGTAGAAGAGAATAAGAAATAGATGATAAAAGCCAGGTGCAGAGGAGAGAATCCTGTTGATCCCACTCTGTGTAACTAGGATTCTCAATGCCTAAGTCACGATCAGATTCGGAGAGATATCGCAAAGGTATAACAGGATTTGTGACAAACCTATGGAGTTTATGACCACGGATAACACCTTCAACTTGTTGACGCCACTGCAGAAAATTCTTTGCATCTAATTTGACAGAAATTTGATGAGAAAAAGTAGTGGAAGAGCGCGCTTCAGATCTACCTCCTCCTTCATGTTCAGGAGTGGAAGAACTTGAAGTAGGAATACTGAAAAGTGTATTTGATTGATTAAATTAGCAAATACAACAATATATATATATATGTTATGAGAGAACCAATCCCTAGAGATTTGGGATTAGGATCAACCTAAATCAGTTTAGGATCAACCTAAATCAGGAAACTATACAATAAATCAAAGATAATAAACAATTATATCTAACAGAATATAATCAATATCTCTACATATCTTAACACTCCCCCTCAAGCTGGAGCATACATATCATAGGCATCCAGCTTGTCACATATATAGGTTATCCTAGGACCCCGTAAAGATTTAGTACAGTGGGATGCAAGTGGGTGTTTACAATCAAGTACAATTCAGATGGTACTCTAGAAAGATACAAAGCCCGCCTAGTTGCCAAGGGTTACACTCAAACCTACGACATTGACTACTCGGAGACTTTTGCACCGGTGGCAAAACTGAACACTATTAGAGTCCTCCTATCTCTAGCTGCAAATCTTGATTGGCCCTTACAGCAGCTAGATGTGAAAAATGCTTTCCTAAATGGGAATTTGGAAGAGGAAGTATACATGGATGCACCACCTGGCTTTGAACAAGGGCACTATCCAAAGGTATGCAAGCTGAAAAAGGCTCTATATCGACTAAAGCAGTCTCCTAGAGCATGGTTTGAAGGATTCACTCAATTTGTAAAGAAACAAGGATATTCCCAAGGCCAAACAGACCACACTATGTTTGTGAGGCATTCAACTGAAGGGAAAATTGCTATACTAATTGTCTATGTGGATGACATCATCCTTACTGGAGATGATTTACAAGAAATGAGCCGGCTGAAAAAAACCCTCTCTGCAGAATTTGAGATAAAGGATTTGGGATCCTTAAGATATTTTCTTGGGATGGAGGTAGCAAGGTCAAGGAAAGGAATTGTTCTCTCACAAAGGAAGTATATACTTGATCTTCTCAAAGAAACCGGTATGAGTGGTTGTAGACCGGCTGACACACCCATTGACCCAAATAAAAAACTTGGAGATGGCAAGGAAGGGGATCCTGTGGACACTTCAAGCTACCAAAGACTGGTTGGGAAACTGATTTATTTGTCTCACACAAGGCCTGATATTGCTTTCTCTGTAAGTTTAGTAAGTCAGTTTATGCACTCTCCCCATGAGGAACATCTTGATGCAGTTTATAGAATCCTAAGATATTTGAAGAGTACACCGGGTAAAGGTCTGTTATTCACAAAAACCACTCAGCAATCAATTAAAGCCTATACTGACGCTGATTGGGCAGGTTCAATCATTGATAGGAGATCAACTTCGGGATACTGCACTTTTGTATGGGGCAACCTTGTCACTTGGCGAAGCAAAAAACAAAGTGTGGTTGCTAGGAGTAATGCTGAAGCAGAGTACAGGGCAATGGCACAAGGAATTTGTGAAATGATTTGGCTAAAGGGAGTTCTTGAAGAATTAGGAATGTCCATCAATCTACCCATGAAGTTATATTGTGATAACAAGGCTGCAATCAGCATTGCTCAAAATCCAGTCCAACATGACAGGACTAAACATGTGGAGATTGATAGGCATTTCATTAAAGAGAAGTTGGAAAATGGGGCAGTTTGCATGCCTTTTGTCCCAACTTCACAACAAGTGGCGGATGTTCTTACTAAAGGACTCTTCAGAAATAATTTTGAATTTCTTGTAAGCAAGTTAGGTATGATAGATATCTATGCACCAACTTGAGGGGGGGTGTTGTGATTATTACAGAATATTTGCTTTGATTTTATTTGTAATAAATGCTCTGATTTTATTTGTAATAAAATCTGTATCAGTGTCAGATTATAATCAAATCTGATTTCTGATCAGATCTTAGGAAAGAGGATAGTTATTTCTGATTGATTCTGTTTTATTTACAGCAGATTGGTTTCCTTTTTTAGGACCAATCCTGCCTTTAAATTGGTGGCTGTATTTTTCAATTAGTAATAAGAGAGAAATATTATTCTTCTCTATTCTTTTAAGTTCTATAGGGCCAACCTTGCAAAACTGCAACTCTTGAATTAAAGACTTTAGCCACAAAAGCTCACATGTGGTGTGAGCCATTGCACGATACTTTGCTTCTGTGCTCGATCTGGCAACAACACTTTGCTTTTTACTCTTCCATGAAACAAGATTACCCCCCAAGAACACACAATAACCCGTCGTTGACCGTCTGTCACTTGCATCACATGCCCAATCTGCATCGGAATACCCAACAATATTTGTATGTCCTCTATCACTGTAAACAAGTCCCTTCCTAGATGATCCTTTGAGATATCTGAGGATCCGCACAACTGCATGCCAATGACTCTCACAAGGAAAGTTAAGGAACTGACTTACAACACTGACAGGAAAGGATATATCAGGTCTGGTCATGGTGAGATAATTTAACTTGCCTACTAGTCTTCGATACCTCCCTCGGTCAGAATAGGGCTCCCCCTGGTTAGGTAGAAGCTTCACATTAGGATCCATTGGGGTGTCAACTGGCTTACAATCTATGAGTCCTGTCTCCTCCAGAATGTCAAGAGCATATTTTCTCTGAGAAATAGCAACACCGGACTTTGACTTAGCAACCTCAATCCCAAGGAAATAGCGCAGAGGACCTAAATCCTTAGTTTGAAAGTGCTCAAATAAGTGCTGCTTTAGAGCCTTGATGCCCTCCTGATCATCACTTGTAATTACAATATCATCCACATAAACCACAAGATAAATGAATTTATGGGTCAGTGAGCGTCTAAAGAAAACAGAGTGGTCTGCCTCGCAGCGGATCATTCCAAACTGTGTGTATCCCTTAGCCACAAGACGGGCTTTCAATCTATCCACCTGTCCATCAGGGCCCACTTTAACATTAAAGACCCACCGACATCCAACAACAAATTTTTCGGACGGGGGTGGAACAAGTTCCCAAGTATGGTTAAATTCTAAAGCTGTCATCTCATCAATCATAGCTTGTCGCCATCCTGGATGGGTTAAGGCCTCCTGTACTGTCTTGGGAATGGTAATAGAGGAAATAGCAGAGACAAAAGCAGAATAGGTAGGAGACAAACGATGATATGAGAGAAAATTATAAATGGGATGAGGATTAGAAGTAGAACGTTTACCTTTACGAAGAGCAATGGGCAAGTCAACTGGGACAGGTGGAGCCGGAGTAGGTGAGGAGACTGGAGCAGAAGCGGAATCACACGGTGTACTAGGAGGTGGAACCAAAGTATGTGACCGACGCTCATAAGTTACCCCATATCGGTGTGGGAGACGACCAGACCCTGGTAGGGAAGGAGGAGGACACTCTGGTGGAGGCTCAGGTGTCTCTAAAGTAGCAGGTGGAGACTCACAGAATCAAAAAGAGGAATAGGCAATACCTGAGAATAGAGATCGGAGTCAAGTGAAGAGACTTCTGAGGTACTGAAAAATGGTGTCTTCAAAGAAGGAAACATCTGCACTGGTGTAGAACCGATGTGTAGTGGGAGAGTAACAATGGTACCCCTTTTGGACACGAGAGTATCCTAAGAACACGCATTTGATAGCACGGGCGGACAACTTATCACGACCTGGGGAAAGATCATGAACAAAACAAGTACAACTAAAAACACGAGGGGGGACAGAGTAAAGAGAATCCAATGGATATAACAGGGAATGAGGAACTTGATCATTCAAAACAGAGGATGGCATCCGATTTATTAAATATCCTGCAGTACGGACAACATGACCCCACAATTTTGGAGGTGCATTAGCATTCAATAACAGAGTACGGGCAGTGTCCACAATATGTCTATGTTTTCGCTCGGCGACACCATTTTGTTGAGGTGTATGAGGACAGCTAGATTGATGTTGAATGCCATGGGAATTCATAAAGGAAGTGAAACAATTAGAGAAGTATTCTTTAGCATTATCACTTCGCAAAACACGGATTACTTTGCCAAAATGAGTTTTGATTTCTGAATAGAAAGTTTTGAAAATTGTGAATAACTCAGAATGATTTTTCATTAAAAAGATCCAAGTACATCTTGAAAAATCATCAATGAAAGTAACATAATACCTATGTCCTAAAATAGAAGCAACACGACTAGGACCCCAAACATCAGAATGAACAATATCAAAAGGAGACACAACTAGACCATGAACACTACTAGGAAAAGAAGTTCTAACATGCTTTCCTAGTTGACACGACTCACACTCTAAGGACTCCAACTGGGAGAGATGAGGTACCATTTTCTTCAGTTTATTCAAGCTGGGATGACCAAGACAACGATGGAGTAAACCAGGAGACTCAGTAGATGCACATATGGTAGAAGCAGAGAACTGAAGGTAGTAGAGACCATGTGATTCAGATCTTGCTCCAATCGTCCGTCCCGTACTCCAGTCCTGTATCAAGAAAGAATCAGAAGTGAAGGTGATGGCACAACTTAATGATTGAGTCAACTTGCTTATAGAAATTAAATTGAAGGGACATCCATGAACTAATAAAACTGATTTCAATGGTAGTGAGGGAACAGGTGAAATTTGGCCAATACCAGTGGCTTGGACTTTTGACCCATCAGCAAGGGTGATATGATGTGGAGTTTTAGGTGAGGATAAGTTAGGGAAAAGAGAGGCATTACCAGTTAGGTGATCAGAAGCACCAGAATCCAAAACCCAAGGTCCAAGAGGCGTAGAATGAGAGAGACAGACTGTAGAATTACCAGTGTGAGCAACAGTGACTGAGGAAGAGGTCTGCTGAGCTGCCTTCAGTTGAAGGTACTCCTTGTAATCATCAGCAGACCAGGAGATTGGATGATTGCTCTCAGATTCAATCTTGGGCTCTGAATTCAGAGATTGAGCAACATTAGCTGTCTTGCTCGGAAAGCCATGCAAAGTGTAACACCTATCACGTGTATGTCCATCTCTCTGACAGTAGGTGCAATGAAGGTTTCCTCTACCCCCTTCTCCACGACCATGACCACGACCTCGTCCCCCACGTTCAGTGGTACTGGAGACAAAAGCAGAGGACTCAGATGCTGTTTGAGATTCTGCCTCTGGTGAAGGAACCCGAATCAAACGATCTCTGAGTTCTTCCACCGTAGGAATGGTAGGATTTGTCAAAATCTGATCACGAACAGATCCGTAGTCCTTATGAAGTCCATGAAGGATAAAGACCATGAACATATTATCGAGCTTGCTTAACACTTTCTGAAGATCATCACTAACCAACATCAGCTTCAACTCATCAATGGTGGATTGAGCATGATTCAAATAAGATGGCAAATCATGATCAACCATTTGAAGTGTTGCCAAACCACGAACAGATTCATACAATCTCTGGATGTCATTGGCATAAACATTCCGAGCTTGCTTCCAAACATCATAACATGTCTTGTACGGGCGAAAATGCACCATTAATTTGGGCTCAATGGACTGCCATAATACAAATACAAGTTGATAATCTGCTCGATGTCATTCATCACTCACATCTTTATCAACCTCGGAAGCCTTCTTAACAAGGTGATCATAAAGACCCTGGCCTAAAAACCATATCTCAACTGCAGTAGACCAATCTAAATAATTTTTACCATTCAACTTCTCAGAGGTAATAACCGGTGAACCAGAAAAAGCAAAAGAAACAAGTCCTCTTTTAGAAGACTCAGTTTTTGGATCCTCCTTAGGTGTATCAACTTTGGGAATCTCCGCCATGTGGAAAAAAAAAGGAGAACAGCAACCAGAACACCAAACAGCTAGTAAACGACAGTCTTGCAGCCACAAGAAAACACCAAACAGCAGCAAGAACGTCAAACAACCACCAAAAAACGGTTTGGCAGCAACAAGAACGACCGAACAGCCATCAAAGAGTGTGACCCACAACCTGAAAGTGGTCTAAACAGACAGAGGAAGAGCCGACGAACCCAACAGAACAAACGGTGTCGCAAACGGAGGCCGGGATGGCGGCGCGTGGACCCCACGCGCCGGCGAGCAACTTGGAGAAAAACGGCGGGTGAGAGCGCGTGGCGGAGGCGTCGGAGGCGGCGCGGGGTGGGGTGGCAGATCGGCGACTTCTGAACACTTTGGCGGCGTCCACGCAGGCAGCCGCTGAAAAAAAAAAAGATGACCTAGGTGGGCGACCGGAGTAAAAACGGTTCCCTGGACCAGAAGAGCTCTGGTACCAACTTGAAGTAGGAATACTGAAAAGTGTATTTGATTGATTAAATTAGCAAATACAACAGTATATATATATACATGTTATGAGAGAACCAATCCCTAGAGATTTGGGATTAGGATCAACCTAAATCAGGAAACTATACAATAAATCAAAGAGAATAAACAATTATATCTAACAGAATATAATCAATATCTCTACATATCTTAACAGAAGAAAAAGGATTTTCAGGACCATTTGTATTTATGGTTGCGGAAGCCATGGTTCAAGCTCTGATACCATGATAGAAAAGATAGTTTGCATGAAGAAACAGAGTTGAGAGAATTCTGAATCAGTTTCAGAATGTAATTTGTGTATTTGATATCTGAAAGATTACAGAGGGAGAGAGGTATTTATATAACCTCACTCAGCCTAACAGCCTAACTGCTAACAGAAAACTAGTGCAACTGTCTGTTAGCATTCAGTTAATATTCTGTTACTAACAGAATATTAACTGTATACCTAACTCAGAAAGCTTACATGAGAAGCTAATCACAGATAAAGCAGAATCTAAGCTAGCTAACTGCACACTAGTAAACTGCAAATAACAATAGTAATACAGTACAAATACAGTAGCAATACAGTACAAATACAGTACACTAACACAAATGAATAACATTTATAGAATAAATATTTCGGGAACCTACCACTAGATTGAAAGTATATACACAAAAAGTTTTTAAGAATCAAGCATGGTTTTCTACTCCAATATATCTCGAAATCAAAGTATAATATAATTTTTAAATAAACAAATACATCCACCATTTGATCACATATGTCAAGTTTTTTAAATTTTCTATAATTTGTCAAGGAAGATAAATATGATAACTATGCATATTTCATTAGTTGGGCTGATTAAAATCATTTTCTAAGATATCTATACAGGTTCCTGATCACTTGCCATTCATGTGCTAGTCATACTAAGTGTATCTCAGGCCATTCAAGTACCTTAGCTTATGGGATTTGAAACGCTCACGCTTTTGAAGCCATTCGATGACCTGTATCACTCGCCGCCAGTTTCCAAGATTCCCCAAGATTGTGATAATCCTTCTTATAGAATAGTCATTAAATTTGAGCTTTGCACTTCTCATCATCTTAGAAAACATCCATTCAGCTAAATTGATATCTGCACCATTCAACCTGTTTGAAAAAATGGTCAAGAAGACAAGAAAGAAACACTTCAAAATGATCAAAATAATAAGTTATTCTTAAAATCACACATTGAGAATCACCATTGGATTCTTAACTTAAGGCTGAAAGGAAAGAAAAAGATTAATCCCCCACATAGAAGCAACATTTACCCACAAGATATCTGTAATACCTATTCAACCATACTAATGTCTGTTAAAGGAATTTAACAAGAAGGAAGCAATCTATAGATACCTAAAAAAAATGGCTCTATGAACCCAGCTTTACTACTAATATAATATTTTAAACTTCAAGTATTCCTGTGGCAATTGAGGTATATTGTTTGTATCACTATTTGCATCATAAATTTTGAAGATCACATCAAGAAGCTGGGTATGGTGTTCTTCCCACATGAAATATACAGCTCCTGTCACATTTTTTTTTCCCTATTTTTCTTTCGGACCAACAGTAATTTACACTCACAGATGCAGGGACAAACAATGCTTCAATACAAGATTCACAAGGCTCTAATAAATCCAGATAATAGGAGAAAATGAAAGGTTCACAAATTACAAGTCTCTCGTGAAAATAAGATAGTATAAGAAAATCACTTGAGCATAATCACCAGTCATTCCCAAAAAGGACCTGTCAGTTAGAGATTTCATGGGAGCCAAGTACCACTTCTCCAGCTCATGAGTTATTGACAGACATGAGGGCACAAATAACAGAATTTATGTAACAACTGAACTCTAATTTAGAACAAGGTGCAAACTGGCAAATTATACATGATGCAGCTCCAAACCACAACCAAGGATTATGCATCCCCAGATTACCAAAGATACAAGTCACATTTGATGTAAAATGAATATGATACTAGGTGTACAGCAGAGGCAAATGCCTAACTCTATTCTTCCTACACCGACTTGTAGCACTTCAATTCCAATTTAAATGGAAAGCTACCAAAGTGCAATGTGAGAAAATTCCTAGAGGAATAAAATCTAAAACATAAATGAATATGAAGCCAAACAACCATAGACCCTCACATATCAAGACGTGCAAGTTTAGGTATTAAGCATCATGCACAGATAGCTTCAATTGCTCCTTGAGCCAGCATATTACTAGAACATGTTTGTAAAATAAAAAGTTTATGTATACACTAAGGTCCTGAGCATGTTATTTTGTCCATTTTAGGTATCCCAAAAGCATGAAAGGAGTGGACTACATACGATTTGGCTAACTTCTCAATTCTCTCCTCCATTTCCTTATGTGAAAATTGTGGCTTGCCGATAACATTGTTTGAATCCTTAAGATTCTTAAATGCTGCTCGTTCCACCTCCAAGTTGTCAGAATCATAACCCCTATCAAGGAAAGGCTTACGGCTTCCATTCAATTTGACTTTAACATTTGCCTGTCCATTTCTATTCATCAAACTCTCAATTTCAGTATGTCTTCTAACAAGCCCTCTATCCATAACTTTTTTGTTAGCCACAATTTTATCTGCACCAGGGGTTTCACCCTGTGTGTTGCGAATGCGATCCCTTTGTCTGCTATCTCCTGACATCTTTGAAGAATATAAATCATGAGTGACTCCCCTCTCTTTGACACTCTCACGGCTACCATTCAAATTAGACCTAACTATTTTATAGCTTATCCTTCCACTTCCACTTTTACCTTGACTCCTAATCATGCTACAGTCATCCGATTCTGGTTCTAAACTATGGCTCTGGCGTTTCAACCACCCATCTTGTCCTATGTTTGCACCATGTTTCTGCTTGGTCTTTACATCAAGCTTGCTCTCTTTTCCATCATATTCATTCTTAAATCCTTTGACTGGTTTTCCTCTGACTTTACCATAGGAGCCTTCTTTATACATAAATGTTTCATCAACTTTTAATACCACATCTTCTTTAGCAGCTACCAACCCATCTTTTCTGTCAATTTTCTCTCCGACCCTTTTAAAATTTTTAATTTTATTTCCTTCACCTCCCTTTCCCATCCTCTTCTGTTTTTGAGTTGTAGCAGCACCATGCTTCTTGCCCCTAACAGTTCTGGCAGATTCCATAGCCTTCAAATATTGGTCGAAGGATGGCTTGAATTCCAATTCCTTGGGAAGAAGCCCGTCACTGACCAACCCAGCATTAGAACCACCATTCAGAGAAACCATAACTGGCCCAAAATTGAGCTTTCGAGCATGAGAGACCTGAAACTTCCTTATAACCCTCGTGTTCAAGACATTGCCAAAAAAGGGTCTCGAAGAAATAGGAATCGCATATGAAGAGAACGAATTCCCACCATAATGCAAAGCAGAATTCCCGTTAATTTCAAAGCCGATAACTCCCATCTTCAGTGGTAGTGTTTCTCAAATTAAGAAAAATAAGAAACAAAACAACTTTAAGGACTTACGAGAGACGAGGTCATGTGTAGCTGTCTCCTTCACCGGTCAACCTTCATAGTACTGTGAAACCAGCATTTTTGCTCTCAAATTATAACCATTCTCTTCTTCTTGCGGTGCCTAAACCCCAAAACCCCGCCACGTATTATTTGGCCAAGGGGCACGCTAGTTTGTGATAACGTTTTTTGTTTAAGATTTAATTGGATGTTTGGTGCCCCTATTATAGTTAATATATGATTTTGGTCCCCTATTTTTTTTTTTTTCGATTTTCGTTCCTCTATTATTCTAAATTCGCGATTTTGGTCCCTCTAACACATATATTTTGAAAATAGGAGACCAAAATTTTGAACCAAATCGCGAATTTGGAATAATAGAGGGATCAAAATCGCGAAAAAAAAGTATGGGGACCAAAATCACGGATTGATGATAATAAGGGGACCAAAAGTGCAATTAAGTCTTTTTTAATACATATATATATAGGAGGGTTCAAATTACACCGGTGTAAGTTACACCAAGTATTACACCGCTAATAACTATAAATCGAATATGTTTTTTAGTAATTCAATCGTTGAATTATGTTTGTTCATCATCATGATTATTAACTAGGACTCAATAACTATTTAAATAACTCTAATTTTTCTAAATTGATTTTATACACTCGTTTTTATATTTTTTTTTATTTCTCTTCATTTTTCATTACATTAATCATCATATCTCTCACTCTCTTCATTTTATTTTGTTTATATTTCTCTCTTTCTTACACTCCTTATACAAAAATTGAGTATGGATATATTGTTTTAGCTAGTTTAATTGTGTTTAGAAGGAAGATGAAAACAAGAGAGAAGAAAAAAAGAAAAGCGGAAAAAATGATATAATTTTATATTTATTTTAAATGTATAAAATATGAAAAAAAATAGAATTTTTCTTTTTGTTAATTTAATTAAATAGAAAATAAGAAAAGAAAACATATATATTTAAACGGTTTTTTTAACCTACGTAACTTTGCATATGATAATAAATCAAAAGTGAAAAGGTTTTATTGAGGAAAAATTACAACTATCACAACATTCAATGCATTGGTAATATTAAGAGTTGTAACTTCCAATAAAATCTTTTCATTTTTTATTTATCATCATGTGTAATGTTGCATAGGTTAGAAAACTGATATTTAAAATGATAAAAAAATCTCAACAAAATTATATGAGATTCCTCTTATTTTTTTGTTAATTAAGACAACTACTTTCATTAATTGTTAATGTAGGGATTAGTTACGTAAAATTATGTGTCATGTGGTCTCTATTGCTCTCTAAAATAATAACCATTCTCTTCTTGTAGTGCCTAAACCCCAGAACCCCAACACGTATTATTTGGTCAGGGGCACGCTAGTATGTGATATATAACTTTTTTTTACAACGAAAAGGTTTGGAAATTAGACTTATTAACTGCAAGTCTACAACTATTTGCATTGTGGTTAACTGGGAAGATGAAAATGAGAGAAAAGAAAATAAAAGCTAAAAAAATGATATGATTTTATATTTGTTTGAAATGTATAAAATATGAGACAAGAAATAAATTTTATCTTTTTGTTAATGATTAAATAGAAAAAGAAAGAAAACGATAACATGTATATTTAAAAAGATAAAAAAAATCCCAACAAGTGATGTGAGATTGCTCTTATTCTCATGTGGTTAATTAAGGCAGTTACAATTTTCATTAGTTGTTAATGTAGTGATTAGTTACGCAAAACTTTGTGTCACGTGACCCTTATCATAGCTATTTTATATAGAGTAGAGTTGATCTAAGTGGATAGTAAAATAGTAAGTTCTCACTCATTATAATCTTTCTTGATTGAATAAAATGTTTCCCTCCATTTCATCTTTCTTCAAGTTGGTTTGCCGGTACTGGAGCTCTGTTGTGCTCCTTGTACCTCCATGATCAAGAACAAGTAAGGCAGTTCAAACAACAATTTCAACGTCTTCGATCAATTTGACACCAACAATGATGTAATCAGATCCAATGTAGAATCTAGTAGCAGTCCTTATCACACCTCTGTTATCTAGTAATAATTAACATTCTTGGGCTCGATCCATGGAGAGAGTCAAGATTTCTAAACACAAGTTTGGGTTCCTTGACGGAACTATCACAGTGCCCAATAGGTTTGATCCTAGTTTTGATTCATAGGAAAGTGTAATAATCTAGTTCATTCTTGGATATTGAGTTTAATATCACCATATACATCACAAAGTATTGTCTATTTATAAAATGCCTCAAAGGTTTGGAAAGATTTGACATAGATGTTTTCACAATGGGATTTGTTTAGGATTGTAGAGATATAACAAGAGTTGTTTTCATTTAGACAAAATGGTTTTCTCATCACTAACTGTTTCACAAAGTTAAAGGTAATATTAGGAGAGTTGGAAAATTATAGGTCAACTTAGGACCCTTGTTTTGAGATTAGAAGGTTTAATATTGAGTGCATCAATTATAACATATGTAATTCATATTATCAAAATAAATTGAATGAAGTTTTATATGTATTTAAATGGAAATTTAAGTTACAATTATAAGGTAGTTGTTAGGAATTATATGTAAGATTATATGGTAGTTGTTACTAATTATATGTAAGAAAAAACGTATCTTTGTTGTAATTTATGTTTTTATGTTACTTTGTTTGTGATAGTCTTTCCATTCATTTCTAAGGAAGGGGTGCCTATTGATATCTGGATTAATACATGAAACTTGTTAGGATATGTATTTTAATTAAAGGATTATATATTATGGTTAAATGATTTGTAATATGATAATTTATATTATCCGTTAAGATAATTCTGTCATAATCCTTTATAGGAAATCTTATAGTGAATATTGGGAAAAGATAAGGGTGTGGTTATTGAATTTAATTTGTTAAGATATTTATCACTAAGAATCTATTATTTTCATTAACTTTGATTGGTCTATAGGTTTAACTTGTTGGGACAATTTTTTATTTTTTTATATTGTATGAATTTTTCTTTTTGTAAGATAATTTTAAAATTTAAAAGTCATTTTTTTTATTACTACACGTCAAGAAGTTTTCTATATAAATAATAAATTGTTATATGATGGCTTTTATATTAATTGTGACTACCCGTACAAATACCCGCTAAAATTAATGGGTACTCATGCGAGTAACGGGTATCCGTGGATATTCACGGGTATCCATTAATGTTTAAGAATTTAAATTTTATAAAAAGAAAGAAAGGAAATGTTATATAATATATTATAATATCATACCATATATATAAAATAATCATTATATAATATCATTACGTGTTAATATAATAATAATATCATCAAAAAAATAATATAAAAATAAATTATATCTCATCATAAAATGATAAAAAATCCTAATATTCAAATATATTTAATAGAAAAATATGTTTTAATGAGTATGCGGGTACCCGTGGAGCGGGTAGTATAATATACGTCCCCGCCCATTATATAAAAATGCGGGTACCCATTGCGGGTATATCCAAGGGCGCGGGTTTTTTTGACATCCCTAGTTGTGTTGTATGTGTTAGGACTCATCATCATCATCCGGTGCTTCAAGAATAGAGAAATGTGTTCTTTTGTTTTTTTAAAAGATTGGATCTTATTGACCTAAATTGTGAAGTTAAAAAAAAGAATTAAGACGTGGTGTAAGGAATAAACTATACATAAACGTGCAGGGGATATTGTTTATTCTTGTCCTCTTTTATCTTAATGCAAAAGGTACGAATTAAAAATCATAACAAACTTGAATCCTAGAAAAGAGAATGCACAACAAAATCAACATATTTGATTATAAATAAAAGTGTAATGACCAGTTTACGAAGCTTTTGCAATTTGAAGAGATCTATGTAGTATGTAGAAAGGTTTCGACCAAAAACAATGTACCAGCTGAGCCACTTAACCAAGAGAGGATAAGTGAGAGAAGAGAAAGAAAGCAAAATTTCATGAGGCAAATAGTGTTAGGACCACAGAAAACACTAGAAGGGGGGTTGAATAGTGTTTTATAATCTTTACAGATTTTTTGGAAAACCTTTTGAAACAAGCAAAACTGATTTGAAAATATTTGATCAACCTTCCGAAACTGGGAAGTTCAGCAACTTGCCGATGCAACTCGGAATGTTGAATAAAAACCTTTTTGAAATTATTTTCTCTTAAAGAAAAGATAGTTTTCTGCTTAGATTAATAAAACAACTTTTCTTTAACCCTCCTTGGTTAGTTTAAACAGATATTAGCGGAAAGTAAAGAGATAAGGGAAGAGAGAACTTAACAGAGAGATTTATACTGGTTCCCCCAATAACCCAGTGAGCTACGTCCATTCCCAGGGCAAAACTCCACTGGATTTTCCACTAATCCTACAAGATTACAACGAGTATTATTTGCACATCTGGCCTCTCCTGGCCCAATGAGTATTCTTTTACAGACAAGCCTCTCCAGGCTCAAACAAGTATTCTTTGTACACCCAGCCTCTCCAGGCTGAAAACCAGGTATTCTTTGTTCACTCAGCCTCTCTAGGCTGAACCAAGTATTCTCTGTTCCACCAAGCCTCTCCAGGCTCTCAGACACTTAATAGTGTTTACAATATAAACTAAGTTTAAGTTTCTGAAAAACATAAACTCAGGTTCTTCTTGTACAAAGGGATAACTGAGTAAGACTCAGGATACAAAGGATAAATCTAAGTACAAGGATAGGACAGAGATACAAGTGTATAATTTAGGTTCATTCTCATCTCTGTATGAGGGATAACTTCCTCGGGGAGTTTGCTTGATAGGATATTAAATTGAGCTTCTGCCAGTTCTCTCTTGGGCTTGACCATTGGCTATCTTGGGCTACATTCTCGCCACTTCACCATGGGTTTGCCAATTCATATTCTGGAATTCATGACCGCCAATCTTCATAATCCTTCCTTGAGGCTATCTATATGTTCTGGAAATATAGCCGTTGAAGATTGCTTAGCTTACCGTTGAGAAAGAAATGATTAACGCTCTTAGAGCCATTGTGAAATAACTTCTCTTTTGGTAGCTTCTGACTTGAGCAGAGTAGGTGTGCAGCTATGATTTAACTCTGTCACACGGCAGTTTGGCTCTCGAATGTTTCTTGAGAGATTTTCTTGGCACTTCAGCACGTTGATATTCTTCTCTCTCTTTTCTTTAATTGCAAGAAGTCTGGTGTTAGGATAGAGATGATGAGATCCGTTAGACTTCTCTTTAATCCCGTTGTGAGTTAAGCTTTTACCTTTGCAGGCTTCTGATGACGTATTACAGAGATAGTACAGGAGTAGGTGTGCAGCAGCGCTGACTCTATCTCTGACCTCTATTTGCTTTTCTGCGGTAGGCTTCCTCTTTTGTGACGAGAAATGAAACTGTGCCACCAAGCCTTTATCTTTATCTTGAACTGATTCAGCTAACCATAAGGCTTTGCATAGACTTGAGTCTTTTAATGCTTCAATCAGATTGACTCACGTCTTCAGAAGGTAGCATGTCATTCAGACTTCAGTGGCTTCTAATTCTTCAGAGAGTTTAAATTGCCACATCATCAAGTTATGGTTCGGAGAGTATGTGTTCAGCAGGTTCAACTTCAGTACGCACATACTTCCAGCAGGTTGCATGTCTTGGCTCTTCAATAGGTAGACGCTTTCAGCAACTTTTCTCTTCAGCATATTGCTTCTTCTTCAGTAGTTAGCTCATACAGAGATTAACCCTTCATCGATCTTATGTGATCTTTGATCTTCCAAGATCTCTAATGACTTTCTTCTTTAGTTCATCTTGCGCAGTTGTACCTCTTCTTCTTAGCAGATTCCAAATTCTTCAGTTCAGCAGGTTGATCATCTTCAGATGGTTGCTTCTACAGGATTCCTGAAATACAAAGGAAAATACCTTTCTCAGTAGAACCTGTTTCTATATAGTCTAATTTGTTAATCATTAAAACTAAGGATAATGAGTCTTGAATCTAATTTCAATTACTTCAATTAATTCTAAGACTCAACAAATAGAGCAAAGTTTTTGTTCTCCACCTGAAAATTTTGTAGGATGACGCGCAGTAAGATGTGGAAAAGTTGTAGATATTGCTTCTTGTTGGTGGCAAGTGCCATAAACAATTATAAAGCAACAGGTGAGAGGAGAAGTGGCAATGGCAACATCGACTATGAAACCTCTGTGGACGACACCACCCACCCTACAAAACCACTGCATGCCTCACAAGTGTGAATCCATCGTAATAATGAACCAGAAAGATCTTCAATTGTAGCGGATTTGAGGGCTTGAAATGTCTCAAGGGCAGTGGGGAATGGACACACACTAAACCAGATTCTCTAGTCACCGTTTTTGTCAATTAGTAGAGTCATTATGTATAAGGAAAAAAGGTAGAGGGATTGTGTTTGTCTATGCGGTGTTAGATGAGAATTTAAATGGAAACGGGTGAGAGGAAATATAATTACATTTATGATGGGTTTGTGTTTGTATACCAAGAGGTGTAACGTCTGTGGGCTCAAATAAAATAACTTTATTGAGATTTGTAGGTAGGAAATGCAATGCAAATACCAACAGGGATAATATGGATAAGAGTTCATGAATGTCGAAGAGAGAGACATCAAATTTTATATGATGTGACAAAAATGAGTACAATTGGTCGTTCTAAACATGACATGGCGCAATTGAATTGTGCGACCCAGCTTTTATTAATATAATAGATTCCTACCTATGTGTGCCTAATGAAATGTGCTGGTGATGCTTTGGTGAATGTGAGAAAATTAAAGGAAAAATGCTAGATAATTAGGTTCCTTATGGGTTTAGGAAACCAATTTGGAGTAGGAGATGTTAGCTACTGTCGGTAGATCCACTACCTTATTTGAATCAAGTATTTCCTATGGCGCTTCAACATGAGGGGGAAAATGGCCTCATACTAGTGAAAGAGACTAAAGCGATAATCAATACAACAGATAGCATAAGGCCCTTTGGCAAAGGAAGAGGGAATGATATGCACTTATTGTGGCAAAACAAGTCATACAATTGATGTGTGCTATAAAAAGCATACCCCCCAATTTAGGTTCTCCATTTAAGGGTGTACCCAACACCGACAATGTAGTTGGGGAATAAAAGGAGATTAAAAATGATGATGTAGTACCAGTGAAGGATTCTTCAGGTTCTAATTTTACACATTAACAATATAGAGCTCTAAACGTTCTTTTACATAACTCAAATGCTAAAAAAAAATCAAGTTAAAACCGCAAGTTCTCAAAATGCAAGCCAACTTTGTAATTCTTCTCGGATCAATCAACGTTCATGTGATATTGCTTTCTGTTGAAGTTTTCTCTTTGTTAATATATACCATTTCTTGCATTTGGTTCTCATCTTATACCAATTTTCAGCACCCAATTTTGTCCGGCAATTTTATTTCATTCTATTTCATTTTTTTTCTTCTTTCTATGTATGTATATATTCCTATCCTTAAGACTTTTTAAAAAATTACAAAAAAATTAAAAATTGAAAAATAAAATGGTTTAATTAATTGTCAATAGTTAGTTAATTGATTAAGTAATTAAACCGTTTAAAAAAAAAGGGGGGGTTTGCAATTGAACCAATTAATTTGTAAAACTTTAAAATCTCTCGAGTCAAATAGGCTCACTTTCTTCGCTTAATTTAAAAAATTAAAAAAAAAAGAGAAAGAAAAGAAAATTGAAGGAATGCTCGAGGTAGGCAAGTTGTGCAACTTGCACTGCCTGGGCGGCAATGTCAGACAGCAGTATGGGCAAAAGCAATGCACAGAGCAATTTTCACATTAAAAAAAGAAAAGCTTTTGCCTATAAATGAGGCCATTGGAGCCATTTCCTAGTGGGGGGGTCCGGAAAAAAATTCAGAAAAGGGAGTGGGAGTTGGTTTTAACATAAAAAAAAAATCAATTCAAAGGGGGGACCGATTCTGTCTCAAAGAAACCAGGGGAAACAACAGAGAGAACTAAGAGGGGATTTACAGATATTATTTCCAAAAAACCAAACCCAGTAGAAGCTCAGTTTTAGAAAAAATTCTTCAATCAAAAGACATAACATAGAAGAAGATTACAGAGGAAGCTTGCAGGGAAGCTCGGAACAACACGTCAAGAAGGGAGAGTCAAGGAGGCACAGATAAAAATCGTTGCACAGATAGCCTACAATTTGGTATCCCCATTCTTTCCTGGAATATCAATCTATGATTTTCTATGCATACATTAACACATCCTTAATCAGAAAAAATCAAGTTATACAGTCCCATTTACATGTATGAATGGAAATAGAGTCTCTTAAATGAATAAACCAAATAGCAAGTAGGAACAGTGAACAGAGAGCAAACACAGTGAAAAATCAATTACAGAAAAATCCCTCTGCCATGACCGCACGGAACCACTACTTCCCCTCCTGCGCGGCCAGCAGCCTTGTTGCTCATGGCCACCCTCCTCCGCTGCTGCGTGTCCACCGCACGTGGTGGTGCTCCTCCCCCTCCTCGCCGTGAAAACGCGGCCAATCCCCCTCCGTGCGCGCGACGCCGCGCGCTGCTCAGCCGTGGCAGCGCCGCGGAAACACGGCCTCCCTCTCTCCCTGCTGCAACTCTCTCCCTCACCTATGGTCACCGCCGCTGTGGCCCCCAAAGGCTGCCTCCCTTTTTGTTCCCAAACTGTGAACCTTAATTGTAGGATGAGAGAGGGGAACCTTAATGTTTTAAAGAAAATCTGACCTTTCTTTCTATTTTTATTATTTTGTTTTATTCTTCTTCTTTTTTTTAGTTTTTTTTTGTTAAGCCTGAATGACTTTCTTGGTAGAGGCTGGGCCAGTGATGATATACTGAGGCCCAACCTGTTTTTTCTTCTCTTTATTGTGTGTCATTTATTTTCACCAAATTCTTTGTGTTATTTATTTTTAAACATGTTTTGTTTTTTATTGTTAGTAATCTCTTTTTGTAAATTCTTTTAGATCCACCATCTTGATTTTCTTTTAAGTGTTTAGAATTATTTAATATTTGTGGATGTAAATATTTGCTTATTTCTTTCTTTGTAAATAATTAATTGTTTGTCATTTTAAATTGATTTAATTTATCCCTCTTTATCTTTACATTGACAGAATAGCATTTCTATCCTTTAACGTCATTCAAATTAACAAGAATTATCGAGTATAGTCATTTACTAACTCGATATTCTACTCATTTTGTAAACAAAAAATATTCTTTGAAAAATAAATTTGATTAGCAAATCGATTACGTTAATAGAATAACATTTCTATCTTTTAACGTAATTCAAATTAGGACAGAATTTTGGGTATAGCCATTTGCTAACCCAATAATGCGCTTAAAGTCAAATCCCTTTTAAAATAAATGAATTAATTTTCCTCAAAATAAATGACGTTAATTGAATAGCATTTCTATCAATAACGTTATCAGAAAATATTGAGTATAGTCATTTATTAACTCAATAATGCGCGCAGAATCAAATCATTTTTCAAAATAAATTTTCTCAAAATAAGTGACGTTTATTGAATAGCATTTCTATCAATAATGTCGTTTGAACAATTTCAAGGGTTCGTTGTATAGCCATTTGCTAGCATCAACTTTGTAAATCTTTTTTCTTTAAATCAAAACATTTTCAAAATCAATTCTTACTTTTTTCAAAATTAAAAATCAATTTCTTTCAAAATTAAAACCAATCTATTTCAAACACATTTTTTAGAACTACGTGGCTTTGATTTCTCCATTGCACCTGGGGATACGTAGGAGCGGGATTTTCCCGTCGAGCCAAAATAAAATTTTCAACATTTTTATCCCATTTATTGTGATTTATTTTTTCCTCATCATTCTTTAATTTAAAGAATGCAAATAAATTTTCTTTTTGAGGGGTAAAATAAACATTTTCAAGAGTTAATAAATTTTGCACAATTAATTAAAGGTAACCGTTTTTAACGGATGTTGTAGGGTGCTAACACCTTCCCTATACATAATCGACTCCCGAATTTGGATCTCTTGTTCGCAGACCAGTTTTTTCATTTTAAAATCATTTTGGGTTTTCCAATTTCCCCAAATCAAATAAATTGGTGGTGACTCCCCAAAATTAATTCATTTTTCAATATCTTCTCACGGGCTCGCCGACCCCGTTGTGGCCCCGGTCGCGACAGCTGGCGACTCCACTGGGGATTTCGAGAGTCAAGCCTATTAATTAATTGTGCAAAATTGTTAACATTTTTATGTTTGTTTTACCCTCTTTTCTTTTGTTGTATATATTTTGTTGTAAATACCTTTTCTTGCTTTTCATATCTCTTGGTGAATTCCATTGTACATATTTTGCTGTTGTAAATATTTTGCTTCAACCTTAGGTTAGAAGACTATTATTTGTGTACATATTTGTTTTCTGTCTCTCTTGCAGGTGGGGTAGTTTTGTAGGGTTCTATGCTCTAAGCAGGCACTTCACTGTCAGTCTCCTCGCACAACTTTGGCTCTATACCCGAGCTCGTGCAAGCTAAGGCATAAGAGGTGTTTCAACAAATGTTTACGAGGGGCTTGATGCTCACTAGACATTAGTTGATTCACCACTCAGATTGTTATCGGTATCGTGGATTTGTTATATTGAGAGGGCTTTTCCCTACGTATGACTAATCCACGAGCTGGATCCTTGTCAGTGTGATGAGGGCAATCTGGGAACGATGGTTTCTAGAGGTCTAGATTAGTCCCTAAATCTGCGCACTGATAGTTTAACCATAGCTTCCAACCTGATTAGGGGTTTGTCCGACAATAGTTACCAAAGCCTAGGGTTTTCTTTTGTAGGGCAATGGGAGCATTCACCTTTTTCCTTATTTAAATGTTTGATCCCCATTTTTCTTTGTACAAAATTTTAATCATCTCTTCACTTTTTTGCATTAAAAATGACAAAAAAAAAAATCATGATTTTCACATCCTGTTCTTCCCAAACTTGGATTTCTTGCATTTTTTTTGTTGCATCTTTCGAAATTAAGAAATTTGAAAAATGACAAAACAAAGTGAAAAGATTTAGGTTTTGAATTAACATTCCCCAGATTCATTTGTTTGCAATCTTTAAATTTTCACCATTTTGTCAAAACACTTGATTCCTGACCTTCCACCAATTCTCAATAACATGTCAGTGTCCAATTAATTATGCCACCACACTTCCCAATATCACCATGAGGTCATTGTACCCACTTGCCAAATTCACTCACCCTATACCCTCATTTGATGGCTCTTTCCCTTAATCAAGCCCTTTCAAATATCACCTTGAATTCAAAACTTTTTTGAAGACCTTTTCATGAATATGATGGTTTGATAAAGAAGGATAAGGAAAACAAAAGAAAGTCTGAGCATGATGTTTTAGCTACACTTTGCTTCCATCAAAAATCTAATTTGTCTCATTGTCTCATAAGTGAGTCTTTCCTTCAAAAAAGAAAAAAAAGAAAAAAAGAAAAGAAAAATGAAAAAAGATGAAAAATGGAGTGAAAATGAGTAAATGCATCTTTCATGAAACTTTGTCTCTAAATTAAACTTTTTGAAAATAAGCAATCAAGATTTGAAATGAAGTTTGGCCTTGTTTTTTTATCCAACGGTTGAATAATATCCCTTCTACCCACTTTGAGCCTAAAAAAGAATTTTTCTTCAATTAACCCTGGACAAGGATCACCTCCACACTGGGGGCTGTCATGATGTGTTTGTATAAATCTCTTGAATTGTTCGTAGTATTGCTTACACAAGTTATACTCCATTTTCACAAGTTACTCATTCAAAAGAAAGAAGTTGAAAATATGAAAAGGATGAAAACGAAAAGAGAAAGATGAAAGTGATTGAGAAATAAAAGAAAGAAATGAAAGTTTGAAAATTTGAAGAAGGTGAAAATGGAAATTGTTGAGAACATCACTTTGATTGGGTTACCTGTTTCAAAATGTATAATTGTGCAGCAGATCCTTTGTCCCAATGAACCTTAAACACTCATTTTGGGCCTTAATATCCTTTTCTTTCATAACCATTTAGCCCTTGGCCACGTTACAAGCCCAATAAAGTCCATCCTGATCAAAGATTGATTGCTTTTATTTTCTTAATCTTTAATTTTGAGACAAGCAATTTGTTTAATTTGCATTTGCTTGTACATTTCACTCCTAAAAAAAAGAAAAAAAGAAATGAGAAGAAAAAAGGAAAAGAAAATACAAAAGATGAAGGAAAAACGCACTTGTAGCGGAAGCAAATGTTAATTCTGTTCACTGAACATTTGAAGCAAGAATCATCAAAAGGATTTGAGTGCCATAGATGTCTTGAATCTAAAATCAGGGGGCTGATTGCATCAGAAGTATTTGACTTTCATGGATGTTTGGACCTTAAATTGGGGGGCTCATTTATCTCTCCTCGTCAGAAATGTGCAAGTTTCCATCACCTTGAGAAATCATGCTTTCATGCTTAACTTGGGGGCTAGATCCATATTGCACCTTTACTTCCATATCACAACAGAAAATTATTTGCCATTCCCATGCTCCTTCCCTTTTTGACCTCAAAAACCTTGAAAAGATCCTTTGCTTTTCCCTTACACCGTAATACCACCCTTTACCCATAAGCAGTTGAATGAGTGTTCTGGCACAATGGTGAAAAGAAAATTCGTATCATTTTTGGGAATGTTGTTTCTCCTAGAAATTTTCACATTTGATTTGAAATTCATGCCAAGCTTTTATGGAAAAATCAAGTTTTGAAATCCAAAATTGTTGTCAAAATTTCCAACATCATTTCTTGCAAGCATTTTGCACCAACTTGTGGACGTTGTCCTAATCTTTGTTATAGATGTTGAGTTGCCTAGTTATCATTTTCAGGTGGTAGGTATTGAAAGCCTTGTCCTTTTGTCCATTTAGGGTATTGTGAAGCCCGCTAGACATTGTGACGCCTAGTTTTTTCTACTTCGTCGGTTTGACCTGATGGTTTTCCAGGTCTTTTCCCTTTCCTCCTGATGGTTTTCAAGGAGTTTTTTCAGTTTGACCTGATGGTTTTCCAGGTCTTTTCCCTTTCCTCCTGATGGTTTTCCAGGAGTTTATCAGTTTGACCTGATAGTTTTCCAGGTCTTTTCCCTTTCCTCCTGATGGTTTTCCAGGAGTTTTATCAGTTTGACCTGATGGTTTTCCAGGTCTTTTTCCTTTCCTCCTGATGGTTTTCCAGGAGTTTATCAGTTTGACCTGATGGTTTTCCAGGTCTTTTCCCTTTCCTCCTGATGGTTTTCCAGGAGTTTTGTCAGTTTGACCTGATGGTTTTCCAGGTCTTTTCCCTTTCCTCCGGATGGTTTTCCAGGAGTTTTGTCAGTTTCACCTAATGGTTTTCCAGGTCTTTTCCCTTTCCTCCTGATGGTTTTCCAGGAGTTTTATCAGTTTGACCTGATGGTTTTCCAGGTCTTTTCCCTTTCCTCCTGATGTTGATTTTGGGAGTCTTATCAGTTTGACCTGATGTTTGTTCCGGGTCTTTTCCCTTGTCTCCTGATGTTGGTTCCGGGAGTCTTATCAGTTTGACCTGATGTTTGTTTCGGGTCTTTTCCCTTTTGTCTCCTGATGTTGGTTCCGGGTGTTTTATCAGTTTGGCCTGATGTTTGTTCCGGGTCTTTTCCCTTTTGTCTCCTGATGTTGGTTCCGGGAGTTTTATCAGTTTGGCCTGATGTTTGTTCCGGGTCTTTTCCCTTTTGTCTCATGATGTTGGTTCCGGGAGTTTTATCAGTTTGACCTGATGTTTGTTCCGGGTCTTTTCCCTTTTGTCTCCTGATGTTGGTTCCGGGAGTGTTATCAATTTGACCTGATGTTTGTTCCGGGTCTTTTCCCTTTCGTCTCCTGATGTTGGTTCCGGGAGTCTTATCAGTTTGACCTAATGTTTGTTCCGGGTCTTTTCCCTTCCGTCTCCTGATGTTGGTTCCGGGTCTTTTCCCTTTGTCTCCTAATGTTGGTTCCAGGAGTTTTATCAGTTTGACCTGATGGTTTTCTGGGTCTTTTCCTTTCCTCTTGATGTTGGTTTCGGGAGTTTTATCGGTTTGACCTGATGCTTTTCCAGGTCTTTTCCTTTTCCTCCCGATGTTCTTTCCGGGAGTTTCATCATTTAACCTTATGCTTTTCTGGGTCCTTTCCCTTTCTTCCTCGAGCTTTTCCATTAACGCGCCTGTGATTTTCCGGGTTGCGTTTTCTAATCTTACCCTGTGATTTTCCAGGGTTTTCTTTTTCAATGTCGTGTGATTTATCAAGACTTTCATCAAGTTGAGTATGATTTTCTAGGCCTCCTTTCACTTTTTCCCTTATCATTTCATCCGAAACAAAATTGGTTGCTTCTTTATTTTGCTTGCCCTTTCAGTTGAAAGAACAAGCAAAGGGGGCTGCTGTCAGCACCCAATTTTGTCCGGCAATTTCATTTCATTCTATTTCATTTTTTTTCTTCTTTCTATGTATGTATATATTCCTATCCTTAAGACTTTTTAAAAAAATACAAAAAAAATCAAAAATTGAAAAATAAAATGGTTTAATTAATTGTCAATAGTTAGTTAATTGATTAAGTAATTAAACCGTTTAACAAAAAAAGGGGGGTTTGCAATTGGGCCAATTAATTTGTAAAACTTTAAAATCTCTCTTGAGTCAAATAGGCCCACTTTCTTCACTTCATTTAAAAAATTTAAAAAAAAGAGAAAGAAAAGAAAATTGAAGGAATGCTTGAGGCAGGCAAGTTGTGCAACTTGCACTGCCTGGGTGGCAATATCAAACAGCAGTATGGGAAAAAGCAATGCACAGAGCAATTTTCACATTAAAAAAAGAAAAGCTTTTGCCTATAAATGAGGCCATTGGAGCCATTTCTTAGAGGGGGGGATCCAGAAAAAAATTCAGAAAAGGGAGTTGGTTTTAACATAAAAAAAATCAATTCAAAGGGGGGACCGATTCTGTCTCAAAGAAACCAGGGGAAACAACAGAGAGAACTAAGAGGGGATTTACAAATATTATTTCCAAAAAACCAAACCCAGTAGAAGCTCTGTTTTAGAAAAAATTCTTCAATCAAAAGGCATAACATAGAAGAAGATTACAGAGGAAGCTTGCAGGGAAGCTCGGAACAACACGTCCATAAGGGAGAGTTAAGGAGGCACAGATAAAAATCGTTGCACAGATAGCCTACAATTTGGTATCCCTATTCTTTCCTGGAATATCAATCTATGATTTTCTATGCATACATTAACACATCCTTAATCAGAAAAAATCAAGTTATACAGTCCCATTTACATGTATGAATGGAAATAGAGTCTCTTAAATGAATAAACCAAATAGCAAACAGGAACAGTGAACAGAGAGCAAACACAGTGAAAAATCAATTACAGAAAAATCCCTCTGCCATGACCGCACGGAACCACTGCTCCCCCTCCGGCGCGGCCAGCAGCCTTGTTGCTCATGGCCACCCTCCTCCGTTGCTGCGTGTCCACCGCACGTGGTGGTGCTCCTCCCCCTCCTCGCCGTGAAAACGCAGCCAATCCCCCTCCGTGCGCGCGACGCCGCGCGCCGCTCAGTCGTGGCAGCGCCGCGGAAACGCGGCCTCCCTCTGTCCCTGCTGCAGCTCTCTCCCTCACTTATGGTCACCGCCGTTGTGGCCCCCAAAGGCTGCCTCCCCTTTTGTTCCCAATCTGTGAACCCTAATTGTAGGATGAGAGAGGGGAACCTGAATGTTTTAAAGAAAATCTGACCTTTCTTTCTATTTTTATTATTTTGTTTTATTCTTCTTCTTTTTTTTTAGTTTTTTTTTTGTTAAGCCTGAATGACTTTCTTGGTAGAGGCTGGGCCAGTGATGATATACTGAGGCCCAACCTGTTTTTTCTTCTCTTTATTGTGTCTCATTTATTTTCACCAAATTTCCAGTGTTATTTATTTTTAAACATGTTTTGTTTTTTATTGTTAGTAATCTCTTTTTGTAAATTCTTTTAGATCCACCATCTTGATTTTCTTTTAAGTGTTTAGAATTATTTAATATTTGTGGATGTAAATATTTGCTTATTTCTTTCTTTGTAAATAATTAATTGTTTGTCATTTTAAATTGATTTAATTTATCCCTCTTTTATCTTTTACGTTGACGGAATAACATTTCTATCCTTTAACGTTATTCAAATTAAAAAGAATTATCGAGTATAGTCATTTACTAACTCGATATTCTACTCATTTTGTAAACAAAAAATATTCTTTGACAAATAAATTTGATTATCAAATCGATTACGTTAATAGAATAACATTTCTATCTTTTAACGTAATTCAAATTAGGAAAGAATTTTGGGTATAGCCATTTGCTAACCCAATAATGCGCTTAAAGTCAAATCCCTTTTAAAATAAATGAATTAATTTTCCTCAAAATAAATGACGTTAATTGAATAGCATGTCTATCAATAACGTTATCAGAAAATATTGAGTATAGTCATTTACTAACTCAATAATGCGCGCAAAATCAAATCATTTTTCAAAATAAATTTTCTAAAAATAAGTGACGTTTATTGAATAACATTTCTATCAATAATGTCGTTTGAACAATTTCAAGGGTTCGTTGTATAGCCATTTGCTAGCATCAACTCTGTAAATCTTTTTTCTTTAAATCAAAACATTTTCAAAATCAATTCTTACTTTTTTTCAAAATTAAAAATCAATTTCTTTCAAAATTAAAACCAATCATTTTCAAACACAATTTTTAGAACTACGTGGCTTTGATTTCTCCATTGCACCTGGGGATACGTAGGAGCGGGATTTTCCCGTCGAGCCAAAATAAAATTTTCAACATTTTTATCCCATTTATTGTGATTTATTTTTTCCTCATCATTCTTTAATTTAAAGAATGTAAATAAATTTTCTTTTTGAGGGGTAAAATAAACATTTTCAAGAGTTAATAAATTTTGCTCAATTAATTAAAGGTAACCGTTTTTAACGGATGTTGTAGGGTGCTAACATCTTCCCTATACATAATCGACTCTCGAATTTGGATCTCTTGTTCGCAGACCAGTTTTTTCATTTTAAAATCATTTTGGGTTTTCCAATTTCCCCAAATCAAATAAATTGGTGGCGACTCCCCAAATTCATTTCATTTTTCTATATCTTTCTCACGGGCTCGCCGACCCCGTCGTGGCCCCGATCGCGACACCAATACCAGTCTAGTACATTGAAGTGGCCTAATGGAAGTTTTGTTAAAGCTCATAAATTTGACAGCTTAAGTTATATCATTTTTATTGTTGATTGGAGTTCTCTATTTCCACAACTTAATTTTAACCTATTTCTAAACTGACTTAGTTCTGCAACAACTCTCTCTATTTTTGTGATGGATGTGTAATATAGGACAAGTCTTTGAAGAAGATTGGTTGAGTTAATCGTGTTGAAGGTTTATACTATTTGGATGTGATGAAGACTTATCATTTGGTACCTTTTGCTTTATATCTTTTTAATTATGTTGTGGATAATGCAAATTATTTACCATGTTCTATATTGTGGCATTATAGGTTTAGGCATGTTTCCCTAATCGATTGGGAATTTTGTATAAGCATTTTCTTATGATCATTGTGAATAAGAATGTTGTATGTGTTATTTGCATTGATTCCAAGCAAATGAAACTCCTATTATCCTTAACAAGACATATCATTAATGTTGGTTAAGATGATGAGCATGTCATGTCATCACTCAATCTTAAGGTTAATGGTAAGAACTAATTTAAATTACCGAAAATTAATAAGAGATTAATTTTAAATGAAAATTTTATTAAGGACTAAATATAAAACTTGAGAATTTTATAGAAATAAAAAGGCTGTGTCTAAGGTGCACAAATTAAAAATTTGTGTACCAATACACAAGTGTTTTTACTTGCTATAGCAGGTTTGTGCAGGTTTTTGCTTTTTTTTTTAAAGATTTGAAATTTTGCAAAGGCACCCTGAAGTTTACACTATTTTGTCTTGGGACAACTTTCAAGTAGGGTATCCTTAGAAGAGAGAAAGAAATAGCCCACCCTCTGTGAGCCATTGCCCTGCACCGCCGTGACCGTGAATAGTGAATCCCCATCTTTGTGCATCGCAATCATCCATAAGCCACCACCAGGCATCAATTCGTAGCACTGCACGGGATAACCAGTGAATCAACTTCACCATCACCACCACCTTGTGCCCCCGCACAACTGCATCGCTGCTTGGAGACGCTACCCATCGTCAAGCTCTGTCACAGGATGAGAACACCGAGGGGGAGGGGGCACACAACCAGCCAACCACTGAATAACTATGAGAAAAGACGTGATATATGAAGATGAACAGTACCTTTTGCGGATTCAAATCGTCTTGGAAAAGGATTCAAGTCGATGTATAGTATAGGGAATAGGAGAGTCTTCCTACTCGTGATTTTACTTTAAAAGATTTTTTAAAAAAAAAACTGCAAGAACTTACAAAGCAATGATTAACTATTCATTCTTCTGCACATTGAAAAATTTGTCATATCCCTCTAATTAGAAAAGTTTCACAGGATTATTTGTTTTTTTTTTCAATTTTTTTTTTGCTGGATCTAAGTTTATTTGATTTTTCAATTTTTTTCTCTGTTAGACCAAGCCTTTTTGTGTAGTGATCTCTGTTACAAATCGTAACATATTGTCCTACCAAAAAATTTTGTTGCATCCAAACCCATGTTTGCAAATTTTACAATCCCATTAAAATGATACCGTTAGCCGTTTCAATGAAATTAATCTAGACTATTGAATTAAAAAATAATATCTCCTAGGCTTAACATTGACTTGTGTATACTTGTGTACATATACACAAGTAAGTATCTTACTTGTGCACCTTAGACATTACCAAATAAAAAACATATTTTGTTATTTTGATATATATATTAAACCTTTTTTTATCTAAAAACCTGTTAAACCTCTTATCTAAAATGCACTTTGTTTGTTTATCATTATTTTCTCAACATTTTATTTCTTTAAAGAAAATGTATTTGAAATTTCAGTTAAATCAGGAAGGACAAAGAAATACAAAAAAAAAGTCCACGGCTAAAGACATATAAATCAGTCATATTCGTGGCGGGAAAGGAAACAACTATACTTTGTGTGCACGGATCGTGACCCGCGCGCTCTCATTTCTGTGGCCATAACCACCAGACGCCGCCGTAGCAGCAGCCTTCCTCCGCCGTCGGTATGACTTTCTTCTCTTATCTATAGCTTTTATTCGCTATTTGAATTTTGCATGAGAAAGAGCAACGAAACGAGCTTCGAAGACAAACTCAGCGCTTCTTCTTCTTCTTCTTCTTCTTTTTCTTCTCCTTCATTCATAGTTCTCTCTGTGACTTGCGCATGGATATACCCCTCAGAGATTCAACAATTTCAACTCCGTCGCATGCCACATTCTCCGGTACTGATTTTAATCAGAATCTTATTTGTAGTTTTAGGGATTTGCTTCCTCTAAAGAGTCACTTTAGACGAAAAGTGAGTTATAAAAACTGTTTATATTCGCATGGATATCTCCCATACTTCCTTACATTTTTTTCTCTTAGAGTAGCCAATACCAAAGGTCTAAGCCTCTCTTATATTTTTTAATTATGTGTGTGTAGGGTTTCTGATCTGTTTGGATTTTGGTTGTTGAAGTTATAAATCATGTTTATTTATGAAACGAAATTGATCTCATGCTTTGTGATACGGTAACCCGAGGAAGAGTTTAATTCTATTGTATTTGTATCTCTATTTGTCTTTGGAGATCAAGGTAAGAAGAAAGGAGAAAACGAAGTAGAAAAACCTGTCTCCTCCATAGGTAGAACTTAGAAGAATATTTTAACTTGATTTTGGAGTTCCATTTTTGAGTGGTAGGTATCTATTGCTTTTCTTCCATTCACTTTTGGATTTCGATTTTCATTCTTTCAATTTGATATTCTTGTTCTCAAGTTAGGATTTGACTGGAGGATGTGTTTGGTTGAGGCCTTTTGAGCATATTTTAGGAATAGAGCTCTAAAGAGAGCTATCCTCATCAGATTGATCCTAGGATCTGGTATATTTGGAAGCTGGATTCCCCACCTAAAACCACCCTTTATTGTGGAAGCTCTGGAATAATGCTTCTGATCCTTGTCTTAATGCATTAGCTTCTTAGATATGCTGTTTTAACCCTGGACTAAGTGGACTCAATATTGACAGCTCGATGTCTAGCATTGTTGCATGTTTAAATTTTCAATCACTATGAAATGTATTTATCTTCTTAACTTGTTTATTATGTATCATTGTAGGTACAAGTGGAGTTTGTTTGATGAAAAATTCATGGAAAGAGGATCAACACCCAACCTTCATTGATTTTATCTCCTCTTTCCTTTGTGTGAATTCCTTTCGCCTTAATTTTGTGCCAATCTCCCCAGTAATTGCCACTCTTTGCATTTTCTTTTCCCTGTTCATTTTGTTGTTCCTTTCAAATACTGGTTCATCACTGAAATTTATGAAGTTTCCGTGTAGGACTTTATTTTCAATTGTGGGGGTTTGTCCGTAGCCTTCATTTTTGTGACAAACTGGGACTGCAACAATGTGTCTCCAATCTTTAACAGGTTACTAGGCTGTTGTTTTGGTTTCTTTTTCCTGGGATTATGTTTGAGTAGTAGTTATACTGAGCAAAGAGTTATGAGCTTCATGTCCGATTCAAATTTTTCCCATGCAGAGTTCAGAAACTGAAGACACAATTTTCACGTTTTTATGTTGTTATCACACTCCCAGCAAAAGAGCAAATTGATTCATTTATTCAGTCATATTTCAAGTGAGTTTTGTTACTTCTGTTCAGATTATGGTTTGCTATGTATGACTTGAATAATGAAAGAACAAGGATCATGATTATGGATATGTGAAGATTTGGGATGGTGATTGGCAAACCTACATTTGTGCCAGTTAAGGACTTGGAGATGGGGTTTGAAAAGATGGTTAAAATAGCTCATTCTTCTGGAGGTAGAACCTGAAACTTCTAATGACTTTGATGTGTTGCTCAAATTTATATATTTATTATTCTTCAACTAATTGCAGTATACAAGCAGGAGAGAATTGGAGAAAAATTGAAAGCGGAGGTTAGTTGATTGATTCTACATTCGTACATTCTAGCACCTAGGAGTCCCTTACAAACTGAAAGTATGAAACCAACATGATGTATGAACTCTGTTATGGTTTTGAAGAGGAAGCAGTTGGTGCAAGGAATGAACTTCTACCTGAAAGTGGTTACATCCATCCCTGGCATTGACAATCACGATGCAAATGCGGTAAGTTCCTCTGTTATGAGGAAACTCTTCAAATCAGTTTTACTATTTTTACATGCCTACATCCAACATTGCTACTTGCTAAAGCTCAGATTCTTGATTTTATAGATGTTTTAAACTCGCTAAGGAAGGTATAATGGCCATATACAGTTTGTGCATTCGTTTAGTATATTTACTGATAATTGCACTCGTGACAAAGTTTTGATGCCATATTAGGCTTGTGCTACTCTTCATAGTTATTAGGAATAGTATACAGTATACACTAACAATTTTGTCACGTGTGAAACCATGGTAGCCATGCATATAGCTTGAGCTATTTTATTATTCTGATCGCTCTATTCAGCTTAGTCAAGCTATTGGTTCTGTCCAAGCAATTGCCAAGGCATCAAGAGAGCAAATCCTGGAGAACACAGATCTTTCTACTGACAAGGCAGAGATGGTTTCAAGGTTTCTGAGGGACCCAAAGTTTTACTTGCGTCCCAAGATCAACTGACGGCAGAATAAGAATGGAGTCCAGGTTGGACCGTTGTTGTTTTTCTTTTTCCTTTTTGGTATAATGATGGCTAGGAAGTTTCAATATATGATCTCATTCAAACTTTCCGAAACCTCTCACCACTAGCTTAATGTTAATGACTTAGGTTGGAGGTTTTATTTTTCTTCGGCCCAATTGATATATGCAGATCTTCACTTCTTTGTACTGTTTGTTTTAGTGAACTGTAGGGTACTCGTAGTTCCAATTTTATCGATTGACAACCATCAGAACTGAGAAAGCACCGCATCGTGCTGTCTCAAATGACGACACAAGCAGTTTCTTGCTCTTTGGTCTTGGTTTGAACTTTGAAGTATAAATTGATTATTAGACGGAAGCTTGACCTAAGCAGTAAGCACCTGTAGCCCGTTACTCTGTTAAATAGTTATAAACAATATTTAGATATCAAGAAGTAATTTTGTCTAAAAAAGTGTTGCACTATCTTTCTCAAAGACTGCTCGTTATGTTGCACTATCTTGGAAGATGGATTGAATTAGCGTCATTCAGCATATGAAAAACTAATCTTTGTGAAGTGAAGAAAATTAATAATTATCCACTTAGTCATCCACTTAATCTAACTTTCTCTATAAATAGGGAAGTTGAGACTTAAGTTAGGAGTTTTTTATTAGCTTTGTAATCATCTAAGATAGAGAGAATATTCCTTAATCCTTTGAGTGAGAGAGAGTATTAGGCCCAGTTTGGATGTAATTTCTGTAGAAGAACTTCTAGGTGAAAAATAATAGAAGAAATGAAAGAGGTCAAATGAATTTAACTTCTCCTTAAGTTGAAATTAGTTACTTATGGAGAAGTTAATTGGGAGAATTTTTGGAGAATGTGAGGTAAAAGACTAATTTCAACTTATGGAGAAGTTAAATTTATTGAACCTCTTTCATTCATTCTATTATTTTTCACCTAGAAGTTCTTCTGCAGAAGTTGCATCCAAACTGGCCCTTAATCTAAAACCTCAGATTATTAGTACCATTTGAAGCAGGAGAATTTCATTTTGTTATACCACTTATAATGTAGATATTTTTTGAACTTGATCATGTGGTTTTTCCTTCTCATATCGAGAAAGGTTTTCCACATTAAAAATATGTTGTGTTGCTCTTCATCTATTACTATTTTTATTTTATTTTTCTTAGTGCGCATTTGAAGTCATGGAGGAAGGGAGTTTGATCTTGTATTTCCCACATGCAATTATATGCATATGATATTAAATAAAATGTAAGATAACCATTAAAGAAAATGAGGTGAGATTCAAGAGAAATGATTCTGAGGGATTCTGAGGGTAATCTTAGGATGTCATGACCGTTCGTAAGAGAAATGGTGGTCGGACAAGGGGGGAAGCTAGGAGATTCCTAAGGTATTTGGTTACAAACAAAAGAGATTCCAAAGATACCACCATCAGGGACACCACATCAGATAGAGTTCTTGTCTATCTTATCCATGGAAAAGAAAACAAGAAAGGAAAGTCCAAGTAAAAAAAAATCAATGTTAAATAAAAGTGGCATGCAAATTTGACATGATTTTAAGTTCTACTTTCCATGATTATAACACGACTACAATGTTTCCTTTACCATTAGACCATGACAAAATCAATTCCATGAGAATCGAAAAAATAAATTGATACCATTAAACATGACTCGAGATTCCTGCAAATCAATTCTAACCTTTCCCTAACTATTTACCGAACACACACTATGGCATTATATTAAGGTAAATTAATGCCTCCTGCCCCAACTTTCTCATTCTGAGTTTTATACTTGTATGATGGAAATGAATGCCACATGGATTTTTCATATATAATAATACCACTCAATCCATTATGTTTTAGATAGAAATTCCAAGTTTCGATCATTTGATCTAAGTATCGTAAATGTAGAAATCATATGAATCACAAAATTACTTATATTCTATTTTTTATACATTGGTTTCACAGATTCCAAAAGAACCATTGGTTGAAAATAAAAAAGAGGGAAAAAATGGTGAATATAAAAGTTCTGTATGTGAAGGAGCTTTTTCTTGTAATAGTACTCATAAAGAAGATAACGTGCACAAGATACGGAAGATAATCTATATAAATCTTAGGACAGCTAATTCTTTGCATTTCTCATTTTCCGGTTTTACCTTTCGTAATAGTACTCATAAACCATTGAATCGTGTATTCAAAGTCCAAATGCAACTCTTTGTACAAAATCTGGGCGTCTTGCTGGGCATTCTAACTAACCCTGTGATCTGCAGCTCCGTAACTGCCTTGCAAAAGCGTGCTCTATGACAAACCAAGATTAAGGATTGTAACCGAGATCAATAAAATGCATTGCAATCAAGGAGATGGAAAGGGGAAATATACATATACAAAATATAATAGGCATACCACAATTGGTCTACAAAGATCCAAAAAAAAAAAAATCCAATTAGACTCAGATCTTAACTATTATCAGCAAATACCAAAGTGGGCCTATAATGTAAAATCATTTAAGACCAACAACTCTTTACACTAGGCGATATTTTGTCTAACATTTGTCTCCCAAGCATTTTCATATGGATAAATATATTCCCACTCAATATTTTATATTATGGCTCTTGAATATAGGAGTAACATTTCTGGATCTATATCAAATGAGAAAGAAAGGCAGATATAGTCTATAGAAGATAGAGGACTGCAATATCTAAGTGAAAGTGCAAAGTCTAATTTACTTCCTCGATCATTGAGCCATGCTTATTCTAGTTTTTAACCATTTAAAATATGCAACACGATTCCTAAACATTTATTTTTATTTAAGTCTCAGTCTAATTTTACATCAAACATTAACAAAAATGATCACATCATTAAAGTTTCAAATGCACCTCAACCTAGAAGGTGATAAATTGAACTTTTTTCCATCCAGAAATTTGAAACAAATAAACAGTCACATGATTTGAATGTGATAATTTCTGAAAATATTTGATGGAAGATTACAAAGAAAGATTAAAACACATCAAAAGTTTTAAGTTCACGTTGCACATTTTTAAAGGATCAAAGTACACAGACCTTTCTTTTAAAAAAAAAAAAAAATATGCAGACCCTTATGTTGGATGTAAATAGCCTTTTTCCAAAATAAAAAGTATGAACCATGTATTCCATAATTCTAAAGAAATTTCGAACAAGAGAGAATACTGATTGGCAACATATATCAGTTGCAATTAAGTTAAAATGTTTCATTATTTCAAATGGGCCTGTGTCATAGTTTTGAAAATGTTCCATTATTTCTTTTCGAGTTAAAATGCATGCGTGTATGCAATAATAAATGCCACAAGATAAGTGACAAAAACTTTAGAACTGCTAATCTGGGACATCTAACAATGCATTTGAAGCATTATACCTCGTGCTATAAAAAATACTCTGTAAAATGGAAAATATAAAGGATACTGAATTGATGCTTCATTTTGGTCATCAGATCCATTCATGTCTTTTCTCTTCTTTGGTAACGGGGACTGCTTTGATTTTTGTTTCCGTTTATTTGTATGTTGAAGAACAATTGTTCTAAAAGATTGGAACCAGTCATGAAGATTGATAAGATCTCCATGCTCTTGAGCTAGGGAATACCTGTAAAAAAATATTAACATCGACTCAAACCTTCAAGTAGAAACTTCAGAGCCAAATGGAAGAAAGCTCAAGTTCCATTGTGGTCAAAGCCTACTATTTATATCCAAGATTTAAGTAAATATACAAGGCGGAACATGTTAATTAAATGTCAACAGCTAAGCAAGGCGTAGCAGAGATTTATATAGACAATAGTATGCAGGTAAGAAGGAATAAGATTGATATATAACTTGGGAATCCTTGAACTCCCACCCTCCCAAGAGAGAAAAGTAACAACCTTTTGGCATTTATAATAAAGGGATACTTCTTTTTTTGGGTATGCAAGTTTAATGGGAATATTGCCCCATATTAAGGTTAGGGCATGCTTTGTTAAAGAGATAATTTATTAACACAAGAAATCAATAAAAAATCAAATTAAGTAATCAAAACAGAGAACACAGTAAACAACTTCACATATAAGAAAAAATAATGCTAGAAAAGGATTCAGAAAGTATGTAAGCTAATGCTCACTCATCCACACTAAACTGTATACCATAAAAAGTTACAGTATTTATTTGACGCTTTGACATATAGAAGGGGATAATACTAAAGGCTCATATGTGACATGCAATGATTTAAGGCTATCCAATGTCAAAAAAATACAAAAAAAAAATCTCGTAAACACATGTACCACTACACTACAAATATCTCTTGACTCAAAAATGTTTCGAGTGAGATTTATGGTATTGTAAGCTGGGTAGGAGAAAGAGTGAATGACACTGACTTGATTATAGTTAGGCTCCCTATATTTGTACGAATTCAGCACAAGCACAGGTCTAGTGCAACTAATACAAGTCCAACCACACAATAGTTAGCCTATTAAAAAGATGGAAATAACTATGTGAAAAAATAAGAACATGATCAAAAAGTTGCAAGAAATGATATGCTGTAAGCAAGCAGCTAATCACTATACTATATATACACACATTACACACACACTTACATAATTGAGGAATCATGCCTGGATGGCAATAGGGCATTGCCACTCTTGTTACAGCAACTGCACCTTAAAATCTTATGGAACTCCAAGAGATCAACTTGAATCCTTCTTCTTGGATCTCCAATCAAAACCTACAATAAGCAAGAAGTTAATTAAAAATGCAGAAGAACATAGAGACAGACATAGTGCATCTCCATCACATTTATGATGCATTAACCATGCTCAAGATAAATGAAATGTAGTAGTCAGTGTTTAAGTTATGCTAAGGAATCTCAACAAATGGCAGCTAATGAGAGCATTAAAACAGTGAAAAGTCTTGGTGATCTAATTCTTTGGAAAACAAATTAAAAATTCTTAGTTACTAGTATATCATTGTTTCCCACAAAAGAGAAGAGTTATCTGAAAATATCAATATGAAGCAAAGACATTTTCATTCAGGTTTTTATGTATGTAAGATTTATATTTTCATTTAATCCAGGTTATCAGCAAGCTGCAACAAACAAATTAAGGACTATTACCCTAGTCCTAGTGTAAGCATAAGTAGGATCTATGAATTGGAAGTCATGATATATACAAGAGAAAGGGTGTGATGAACTGTATCCATTCACAAGTTAGTCAGAATTACATATGATCTGGCAGGGTCTAAAAGTAGTATCAGGCTGCAAAATAAATCCAAATTGTACTTCAGTGAGTAAAGTGGAAGGTCTATAAGATGGAAAATCTCTGGATCTCTTACCAATTGAAGCTTCTCAACATTCTTGAAGCAGAAAATTTCATGGAAAGGCATTCCTTCAATGGGCCTAAAGAAATTTCTGTTCCACGAAAAAGAATGACCAGTAACAAGACTTAAAAATCAGCAATGAGGAAATGACAGATAAATACACAATAGCACAACAATAGAGTGCTTTTCTATTTTACTTCTGTGCAAAACAATACAGCAAACAAAGGCAATAAGCAAGCTCTTCATACATCTACTGAAAATGATGTCAAGAAAAATAATCCATTCAGTTATTCAAGATCAAAACCCAGACCCTTTTTGAAGCTACCTATCCCTTCCCTTTCAAATCTTTTGCATTGTTTAGATAAGCCTAGTGTTTGGCAATAATATAGATTAAATATAAAAGACTTCTAATATCAAGTCTTTCACCATCAATCAGCATAAACATGAAGAAAATGAAACAAAGTTACAATACCAAACCTTACCTAATCAAACAATCAAGAAATGTGATAGCTTGTGAGTTTAACCCTCTCGACGAGTCCTTGTCAATGTTTACTGAAACCCTGGATGAATATCTCCTGACAATATAAATAATTAGCTGTAATTAAACAAAAAAGAAAAAAAGAAAAGCCTAGACAACTGTAGCTCCAATGACTTGGGCCAACCTATTATCAAGACAACTGAGTTACAACACAACAACTTGGCAATATTTAAAGGCCAAGTTATAACTAGGTCAGTTTAAATTGAAGGCCAGCCTGACAAATCCCTAAAAATCCACATATGATGATGAGGACCCCACAACTAACTATATCTAATTACTTATTTGAACTCTACTTCATATCTTCTAAGATAACATCTTCTAACTGCATTTATCTTGTGAGATGACAGAATCCTAATCCAACACAAACAGGCTCATCATAAATAAAGAAGCTAAACCCTAAACCTACCCCCTAGGTATGATCCTCTAATTCCATCACTCTTTCTTCACTCCACTTCCTTTCTAATTTAAGGATTGGAGTGCCTTTACAGGTATCTCCCCTCTTCACTCACGATTCTGTCATCAACCACTGCTCTGATAGACGCTGCATGGCTGTTCTAGAGAACTAGTTCACCAGAGTTCAGGGTGCTTGATGTGAACAAAAACCAATAATAATAATAAAAGAAGACTCAGTTAGAAAAAAGGTATTAGAGTATGCGATTGTAAACTGTTAGTTGCTGTTAGTTGTTCAAGTTGTCTCTTAGTCAGTTAGATGCATTCTGTTTGTAACAGCCTGTAACTGACTCAAGTCAGTTACAAGCTGATCCTTTAGCTTCCTCTCTAAGATAAGAAAATGAAAGAAAGAGAAAGAAAAGGGAAAGAAAACTTTCAGAGAATCTGAAGAATATCTATTGTATTGATGAAATGAAAACTTGATAACAACATAGAGATGAATCACACTATATATAGTGTGAGCTGAATCTATCTTAGAGAGGAAGCTAAAGGATCAGCTTGTAACTGACTTGAGTCAGTTACAGGCTGTTACAAACAGAATGCATCTAACTGACTAACAGACAACTTGAACAACTAACAGCAACTAACAGTTTACAATCGCATACTCTAATATGCTCCCTTCAAAGCAAGCATAGACACATAGTTGAAACAGGCCTCACCTTACTTGCCCAGGCTCAATTGCCTCTTCTCTATTGGGACCATGCCTTTCTTACAGCCACCTACCTTATAAACAGACTTCCCACCTCTGTTTTACAGTTTCAATCTCCCTATTTCAAATTGTTCAATCAAGTTCCAGATTATCAGTTTCTCAAGATCTTTGGTTGTGCTTGTTTCCCTTTTCTTCGTCCCTACATTTCCACCAAACTTGCTTATCGATCAAGAGAGTGCATTTTCTTGGGCTATTCATCTGTTCACAAAGGTTACAAGTGCTTCGATGCAGAAGGTAGAATTTTCATCTCTAAAGATGTTTTATTTCATGAGTCCAGATTTCCATACTCCTCTCTTTTTCCCTCAAAACCTGTGTCACCTCCTCTCTCATTTCCTATTCCAGCTGCACCACCTATAATCTTACCATCCTCTTCTCCCACTAACACTACTGCCCCATCTCCTATTGTTCCTTCCTCTATTCCATCCCCGTCCCCTCCACATATTCCTCCTACTACATCTATCCCATCTACTTCTCAAATTATTCCCTTTGTCCACCCTCAAAACATTCACCCTATGCAAACTAGAGCCAAACATGGCATCACTAAACCCCGTTTGGAACCCAGAATTTTACTTACCCATGTTGAACCTTCCACCATCAAACAAGCCTTGGCTAATCCCCACTGGTTTCAAGCTATGAAGGATGAATATGAAGCCTTGTTGAGAAACAAAACCTGGTCTCTTGTTCAGCTTCCACCTCATCGACAGGCAATTGGTTGCAAATGGGTGTTCAGAATCAAGGAAAATCCTGATGGCTCATTGAACAAATACAAGGCCAGGCTTGTAGCTAAAGGGTTCCACCAAAAACCTGGTTTTGACTATTCAGAAACTTTCTCCCCGGTTGTCAAACCAGTTACAGTCAGAACTATTCTAACTATTGCTGTGTCAAAAGGTTGGCCAATTCAGCAAATTGATGTGAATAATGCCTTTCTCAATGGCCTCCTGGAAGAGGAAGTTTACATGTGTCAACCTCCTTGTTTTGAGCATACAGACAAGGCCCTAGTTTGCAAGTTACATAAGGCATTATATGGTTTAAAACAGGCCCCAAGGGCCTGGTTTGAAAGGTTAACCTCAGCTCTCCTACAATTTGGTTTCAAATCAACCAAGTGTGACCCTTCTCTCTTCACTCTTCATAAAGATACTCACTGCATTTATGTTCTAGTCTATGTTGATGACATTATTATTACTGGTGATTCTTTATCTCTCATTCAGCAGCTCATTTCTAACCTGAACTCTGAATTTGCTCTCAAGCAACTTGGATCCTTGGATTATTTTCTGGGTATACAGGTTTGTCACTTGGCAGATGGTTCTTTGCACTTGTCCCAAACCAAATACATCACTGATCTACTTGTGAGGGCTGGTATGTTTGAAGCAAAACCTCTTTCTACTCCTATGGTTAGCAACATCAAACTGTCCAGATTTGGTACAGATCATTTACAGGATCCTTCCAACTACAGATCAATTGTTGGAGCCTTGCAATATGCAACTATAACTAGGCCCGAAATAAGTTTTGCTGTAAATAAAGCCTGTCAATTTCTTTCACAGCCACTTGAGGAACACTGGACAGCGGTTAAGAGGATATTGAGATATCTCAAAGGGACAATTTCCTATGGTCTATACATTCAGAAAACTTCTCTCACTCAACCCTTTTCTATTACTGCATACTGTGATGCAGATTGGGCCTCTGATCCTGATGACCGCAAATCTACTTCAGGTTCTTGCATTTTTCTTGGTCCTAATCTAGTATCTTGGTGGTCTAAGAAGCAAACTTTGGTAGCAAGATCAAGAACAGAAGCTGAATATCGCAGCCTAGCAAACACTAAAGCAGAAATCCTGTGGATACAATCTCTTCTAACTGAGCTAAGGATTCCTTTCACTACACCTAAAGTATATTGTGACAACTTAAGCACTGTTATGCTAACTCATAATCCAGTTCTGCATTCTAGAACTAAACACATGGAGTTAGATATCTTCTTTGTCAGAGAAAAGGTTATTGGCAAGAATCTAGAAGTTTATCACATTCCCTCTTTGGATCAATGTGCAGACATTCTCACCAAAGCTTTGACCTCAACCAGATTTATAACACTCAGAGATAAACTCACAGTGCTTGACAAATGTACTCTACTCAAACCACCCTGAGTTTGAAGGGAGCATATTAGAGTATGCGATTGTAAACTGTTAGTTGCTGTTAGTTGTTCAAGTTGTCTGTTAGTCAGTTAGATGCATTCTGTTTGTAACAGCCTGTAACTGACTCAAGTCAGTTACAAGCTGATCCTTTAGCTTCCTCTCTAAGATAGATTCAGCTCACACTATATATAGTGTGATTCATCTCTATGTTGTTATCAAGTTTTCATTTCATCAATACAATAGATATTCTTCAGATTCTCTGAAAGTTTTCTTTCCCTTTTCTTTCTCTTTCTTTCATTTTCTTATTCAAACAAAAGGAATCCTTCTTGACAACCAAAAGCAAAAAAGACAATACAGCAGCTCACAAGACCTTCCCATTCCTCTCAAACACAACAAAAGTACCCATCTGAAAGAGGCACTTGATAAAACCCAGCCAAAAAGAAGCCAAAATATAAGTATATCCCATGAATGATGAAAAAAAGTTATGCCTTCAAAGCATGATAATAACAATGGATATCCCTTGATAGATCATTTTTAACTTCATTGTTTAGAAAAACATCAATTTAATACCAATCTGTACACCATTCCGTAAAGTATGAATGATGACTTCTCCATTAAATGTTAGGAAGAAAACCTCCTTCAGACTGTTTAAATTTAGCAAACTGACACAATTTACTTGAAATAGGGCAAAAGTAGAAGGGGAGCCTTGGGGAAGTGGTTGGAGTTGTTTCTATGTGACTAAGAAGTCACAGGTTTGAGCTGTGAAATCAATCCCCAGCAACTACAAGGTAAGGCTGCCTGAAATATAACTAAAATGGGTCCATCTTCCCTGAACCTGTCATGGCGGAAGCTTTATAGCACCAAATTACCCTTTTTAGGTCTTAAGTAATGGTTGGTACTGAGGCAAAATGAACTATTTTAGCATAAACTTGATTGTATACTATACAAGGACAAATACATAGAAATAGGAGTTTAAATTTCAGCATTTTACATTAGTAGAAAAAAATGGCATCCATGGTAAAGAATGATATCAAATATAAAGTTTCAGGACAAATTTGAAATTTATTTGGGTATAATAGGATTAGGATGATAGAAGATTACCCTATTCCCAGTTCATGATGTTATGTGTTTCAACAAAGATTTACCATGGTACTTGCAAATGAGAATCGAGCCAGTTGAGCTCCCTCATTAGCAAAACAAGAAAATATTTACTATGTTATCAGGATGTTCGGTTTTTTATTTCCCACATCAATTATATATCAATTTCTCCTTATGTTAGAAGGGATTTTCAGGCATTGGTTGAGAGAACAGTGAGATTTATCAGTGTCAAAGCAAGTGCTGCCATAATTGTCGTTACTGTCATCGTGAATGTCCTTGTGTGTTTGCTCATGTAGATTTCACTGCAGGAACCTTCCTCCAGAGCACCATGGGGGGGAAGAACAGGCACGCATGAATGGTTACAGAAGAGAAGGGAAGGAATAGCCTTCTGGCCAATTCTAGTAAATTTAGTGGCTTATCAGGTAAAGGTACCAAAACATCATTAATGAGGAAGGCCAAGGAATCACTTCTTTTGCAAGACTCATTTCCACCCTTAACAAAGCAGAAAGTCCCCGCCCCCAGTGACCAGTAAACAATATCTACAGTTAAACTATGATCTACAAGGAAATAACAAGGAGCAGGAAATAGAATGTTACTTGGAAATGTCCTTCGAACTCTTGCGTGAACTCTTTCCATCTTCACATCTTACTGAAGATTGCAACATTTTCAGTTTCTGATGAATCTGCAAGAAATTGTTATTCGGTAATGTTAGAATATTAGAATAATATATTTAATATCTTAAAAATATCCATTAAGATTAGGTTTAATCCTATAATATCTCCTAGGATTAGTTTCCATATTTTATGATTTGTTTCCTAATTACTAGTCTATGACTCTATATTGGTCAGTATAAATAAGTGTCAGTGTATAGTCTTTTGTGTTAGAGTCCCACAGTGCCTAGAGATAAGTCCAAATAAAAGTATATAAGCCTTGGGCAATCCTCACCCTACAAGCTAGCTTTTGGAGTTGAGTTAGGCCCAAATCCAAAATCTAAGATGATATCAGAGCCTATTCTAGATGATCCGTTGTCATTGGACTGCCACCCGTATAGATGTCCACGCTCCAGATGTCCAGCCCTGGGCGTAAGGGGGTGTGTTAGAGTCCCACATTGCCTAGAGATAAGGCCAAATAAAAGTATATAAGCCTTGGGCAATCCTCACCCTACAAGCTAGCTTTTGGGGTTGAGTTAGGCCCAGGTCCAAAATCTAAGATTTTGTAATCAATCATTCATCATCAGTCAATCTATTATCAGTTATCTATTATGAATTATTCTTCTCCTCTCTTTTTCCTTTTGATATCCAAAACCCTATAACTTCAACATGGTATCGGAATGGTACCATCCACTATGACCTGTCCCGGCCCCATTCCGTTGCTGGGTTCCAAAGTTTGGAACTTTTATTTGTTCGTCTCACTCACTCTATATTCATACCTTTCTTTTATTTTTAGCCTCACCACCATGTATCTTTCCGGCGTGCTTTAAAATCATCCACCGTGCATTTACTGGTGTGCTCTGTCTTCTGCTCCTCCTTGCCATGCTTTTTCCGGCTGTTTTTCTCCTGTTTTCTGCCGTTGTCGTCAGCGACTCCGACTGGTGACCCCACCACCGGACTCGCACTCTCCAAACGAGTCCACTACCGCCGGAATCGCTTTGATCGGAGCACAGACGCGCCCTCATGAGCCCGTTCGTCGCTAGGGCGTTTCTCCTTTGTTAGCCCTCTTGCCGTCGGCAAACTTGCCCCGCCATGTTCTTTCTAGATTTGGTCTTGTTTTGACGTTTTTTGGATTCGTTCTAGCTGGTCCTCCCTGTTTGGCTTGTTTCTATTAGTGTATAGTCTTATCATTAGATTTATAGTTATTTTGTTTCAGTTGTTTGTATTGTTTTAGTTAGATTGATTTCAGCTTTAGTATAGTTTAGGCGTTGTATAGCATAGCTGAGCCTTTTAGGTTTTGGGCCTTGGGCCTTGGGCCTTGTTCCAGCTGTAACAGAATCAGAATTCTATAAATAGAATTCTGCTCTTTGTAATCTAATAGTTTTTGAGAAATAACATAATTCAGTTTTTCAGATTCTCTCATTTTCCTCTACTTTTCTCTCGCGCCTTTTTCTCTTCCTTTCTCCTTCCTTCATTCTCTTTGATGGTATCAGAGCTCTAAGAGCTCTGGTACACTCTCTATCTTCCTCACAATGTCTACATCAAGCGATGATGAATCTCAGGCAACCGGAAAACAAGTTCCGGCGGTGGTAACCTTCTCTCAACCGATTTCTGTGAAGTTAGATGACAAAAACTACCTCCTCTGGAAACAACAAGTTGAATCGGCCATAAGAGGACATAAGCTTCACAAATTCGTTGTCAATCCAGAAATTCCACTCAAATTTACAACGGAGGAGCATCGAGAAAGAGGAATTGTAAGTAACACTTACCAGAAATGGGAACAGCAAGATCAGTTGCTGTTCTCATGGCTTTTATCCTCTCTTACAGATTCAATCTCATCTAGAATGGTAGGATGTGTTCATGCTTATCAACTCTGGGACAAAATACATGCATATTTTGATAAGATAACAAGAGCAAAAGTTCGACAGTTAAGGCAAGAGCTTAGGAGCACTAAGAAAGGTTCAAACACTGTTTTAGAATTTTTGTTAAAGTTAAAAACAATTGTTGATGCTTTAGCCTCTATTGGATCTCCTGTAACATCACAAGAATATATAGATCTGATGTTAGAAGGACTGCCAGAGGAGTATGAATCGTTTGTCTCAGGTTTAATTAGCAAGTTGGAGCCCTATACTGAAGATGACATAGAATCAATGCTTCTGACTTATGAAGCAAGGCTAGAACAGATCAAAAAGAGTGTACCAGACTCATTTTCAGCAAATGTAGTGCATAGATCTGAAGATAAACAAGGTGAAAATCAAAGTATGCAAACAGTTTCTGATAATAGTGGAATACAGACACCTCTACAAGGTTTTCAGCAACCTCAACCTCAACAATTTCAGCAGAATTTTAATAATTTTAGGCCACCTTTCAGAGGTGGTAGAGGTGGCAGAGGAGGACGTTTCAGAGGCAGAGGAGGACGTGGAAATTATCGCTCTCATCTCTTTTGTAATATTTGTTACAAGACTGGTCATACAGCTGCTGTATGTTACTACAGAGATTCAGCTGGTTATCCTCCTCATCCAGCTTCGTACACACCTCAATTTGCTGCACCTTTTGTTCCTCCTGCTCCTACAAATCAGCAATGGAATCCACAACAATATAATCCAAGCTATCCTGCCTATTACAACTCTACAACAAATCAACAGATTACACAGCCACATGCTTACTATTCTACTGCTCCATTACAGTCTTATCGTCCACAATTCAATGTTACTAATCAGTGTGTTGCAGGAAACTTTGATACTGTTCCACAGAATCATTATATTCCTCCTGGTGCAGCACCTTTCCCTAATGCAACACCAAGTGCCTTCTCAACAGCATCAACTTCCTCATTTCCTGACTACAATTGGTACCCTGACTCTGGTGCTTCACACCATGTAACTGCACAGCCTCATCTCATTGGCCAGAGAGTTGATCTTGATGGAGGAAACTCCATTTATATGGGTAATGGACAATCTATTCCTATTAAATCTGTTGGCACTTCGCTCTTCACCTCACCTACACAACCACATAGAACACTAACACTCAAGAATTTATTATTGGTTCCTAACATCACAAGAAATCTTTTGAGTGTAAGTCAGTTTGCTAGAGATAATTCAGTCTACTTCGAATTTCATCCCAGCCACTGTTTTGTCAAATCTCAGGGGACTAATCAAGTTCTACTTGAAGGCAAGCTTGGACATGATGGGCTGTACAAGTTTGCTAATCTGAATCTTGATGTACCAGCAACATGTAATCAAGTTTCAGCTGCTGAAAGTGTTAATTCCACTTCTGTAAATAATCAGTTTCTGTTTCCAGACAATGATTGTTCACCTTATGCTCTTTGGCATAGACGCTTAGGCCATCCACACTCTTACTTAGTTAAGAAAGTGTTGAATAAGTGTGGCATTACTTTTACAAATAAGAGTGTATTGGACTTTTGTTCAGCTTGTGCAGTAGGCAAAATACATAGGTTGTCTTCTACACCTTCTGAAACACAGTATACAATGCCTTTGGAGTTAATTTTCACTGATGTTTGGGGTCCTGCACCCATGCTATCCAGCACTGGTTTTAAGTACTACATTACGTTTGTGGATGCTTTTACTCGATACACATGGATTTATTTGTTGCACTCTAAAGCAGAAGCACTGTCTTGTTTTCTTCAATTCAAGAAAATGATAGAACTTCAACTCAACACCAAAATAAAATCATTGCAATCTGATTGGGGTGGAGAGTTTCGTAGTTTCTCTAAACTGTTGACAGATTTTGGTATTACACACAGAATAGCTTGTCCACCAACTCGCTGATTGCCTCACCAAGCCCTTGTCACAGCAACAGTTTCTGGCATTTAGGTCCAAACTCAGAGTCTATGACAAATCTCAGCTTTGTCTAGCCCCTTGAGTTTGAGGGGGGAATATTAGTGTATAGTCTTATCATTAGATTTATAGTTATTTTGTTTCAGTTGTTTGTATTGTTTTAGTTAGATTGATTTCAGCTTTAGTATAGTTTAGGCGTTGTATAGCATAGCTGAGCCTTTTAGGTTTTGGGCCTTGGGCCTTGGGCCTTGTTCCAGCTGTAACAGAATCAGAATTCTATAAATAGAATTCTGCTCTTTGTAATCTAATAGTTTTTGAGAAATAACAGAATTCAGTTTTTCAGATTCTCTCATTTTCCTCTACTTTTCTCTCGCGCCTTTTTCTCTTCCTTTCTCCTTCCTTCATTCTCTTTGAGTTTCTCTCTCCTCTGATGGTTGTTTTCTCTCTCCTACCTGCTGCGATTCCAGACCTATGACTTTTCAGAACCCATAGATGTATCTTTCGGTTACCAAGAGCTATCTACCTGGCCCTGTGGTTTTCCCAAAGCAATCTACTTGGCCTCGTGGCATGGCTTTCTCAGTGCAATCTACATTGCTCCACTGCTTTCCCAGTGTACTCTACCTGGCCACACGGCTTTCCTAATGCAATCTATCTAGGCCCGCGATTTATATTCAATATTGTTAATATGGGAATATTTGTAACAAGCTTAAGGCTTAGTAAGCTTTAGCTTGAGGGAGAGTGTTAGAATATTAGAATAATATATTTAATATCTTAAAAATATCTGTTAAGATTAGGTTTAATCCTATAATATCTCCTAGGATTAGTTTCCATATTTCTAGATATTTATTATGATTTGTTTCCTAATTACTAGTCTATATTGGTCAGTATAAATAAGTTTCAATGTATAGTCTTTTGTAATTAATCATCCATCATCAATCAATCTATTATCGGTCATCTATTATGAATTATTCTTCTCTCTTCTTCCTTTTTATATCCAAAACCCAATAACTTCAACAAGTAATTATTAGCTTTGACCAGGAATCAAGTTGTCCAAGATTGTACACTTGCTAGCCTGATGACTACATTGAGGAATTGGAAACAGGTAGAAGATTGATAAAGTTGTCCTTTCAAACACACCACAATAAAATCTATGTTATTGAGTTTCTAAATCACAGGAATACTTACATACATTAACTTCTACACTAACTCAATAACATTTTGAAATATATCTAAAGTATAAACTCACCACCCAAATTATTTTTCTGACAAAGGAAGAAACATTATCAGGCACTACCAACTCTACCGAACTCTACTCCTTTTAGTGTATAAGTTAATTTATTGCAGTTTATCACAGTTGCAAAGAACCTTCACAGACAGAAATTCACTGGCAGCAGGCTAAGGTCAATGGCCACACTAAAAGCTTGCTGACCTAGTGTTGGCAGACACTAAAAAGAGTGCATAACTAACTTCATCACAAAAGGTGCCAACATATAAAAATTGGATCCAAATTTCTCCAAAACATGGTCTCAACAAGTAGAAAAAGTGTAGGTTCAGAAAAATTAACATTCCAAGCATATATTCAAGTGCAAACACACCTCTGGAATATCTGCAGTAAGTTTTTCCCAACTCTCAATCAACTGATATAGCATTCCTGTAGGGAGATCCCTGTACAATTGTCAATCAGAAGTCTACAGATATTTGAGCTAAACAGAAAATAAAGGTCTGTGTGAAGTGGCTAAATCGACAAAGTATACATACACAGCTTACACATCCCCATAACAGACATAATTAGTAAGTAGATGGAGAAATTCACTGGGAAGTGTTTGAAAAAGAATGAAGAAACATGTCAATTTCATTTCAATGATTATCAATTGGGCTTTTGTGACGTCATCGTAATTTTTAGTTGTCACAATATGTATTTGCTATCTTACTCCTATTCTTTTAGGAAGTTATAGTTTCCAATTTCTTTTCCTACTAGATTTGAGCACTGAAATATTCAAATATTCTTCTAGTATTTAAGTAATTTAGGATTGCCAATTGAAGAGGTAACTGTATAATTTATATGTAATTTTTTATGACAAATAGAAATTACAGATTTTATGGCTTATCTATCTATCCTCCCTCCTTTTCTAATGCTCTTAAGAGAAAATTTGTTCTGCATCAACAAGATATTCTTGGTATGTATAAGAAGACGAGTATTGTATTACTAGCTACCTCACTTTGCGTACTATCTGGCAAACAAAACCGCCGCTTTGCATGGTGGAATATTGTTGACAGGGATCATCTCTCATGGACAACCCATGATCTTTTTCATCCCCCACATGATAACCAGAATCCCTAGATGGGTACAAATCTTGATCGAGTGCTTCACAGAACAAATCCAGCAGTCGCACTCTGCTATATTTTCCAGCTTCATATAGGCACTGAATAAAAGAAAAAAATAGCATGAACTCCAACTTAGCCATGTCAACAACTAACTAAGAAACAATTTCATCAGGAAAAGTTTAGACAGATCACAATGAATACAAAATATTTTCCAAATTTTATTGGCTGATAAAATTCACTAGTAATGCAGCATAGCTACTTTCAAGGCAAAGACAATCGAATTTCCATCCATCATAAATGGGGATAATCAAGAAAAAAGTATCATCAAAGGGAACAGAGACTTGGAGAACCTCAAACATACAAAAAAGAAAAAATTCAAGCACTGCACATGATGCTTCCATTATAAGATATTGAGTTCGTAACATCGCAAAATAACTATGACACACTATTAATATATGGGCCCTTAGTTAATTCATCCTCCAATTTGCCGTAACCCATCAAACCCCAAACATCAATCCCGCAGCACTATTCACAGCACCCAAACAGCCATTAATGCGACCTAAAACCGCTGTCCTATTGCTCCCCTTACCTCACATAGACCTGATGTGTGAAACTGGAAGTGAGAGAATACCTAAAACCACTGTCCTATCTGCCATTTTCTATATTTGATTACCCTAGAGTACCTAAACTCTGATGTGTGAAATCTACATCAACAACATAAAAAAGGTGACGATGCATATCCTAAAATACACAATTTCCCAAACACTATTAGTAAGTGAGAGAATACCTTCTCCCAACTAAATGTAACTATTATGCGACAATGGATCAGTCATGTGCACTATTTTTTGTTGTGGCTCAACGGGCAGGATCCACTAGCAATAACCACTTTTCATAAAAAATGCATTAGTTTGACTAGCATCTTGGCAACCTCATCTTCAAAGAGGACTAGGAAAATTCAGTTATTCTACTGGAAAGAAGAGCGTGACTCTTATCATCGGGTGGCATGTTCCTCTTTTTAGTTTTTTTTTTTTTTGCATTATTTTAGCTGTTAAATTCATACACAAAACTGAAGGTAAGATCCATCCCTAGGTTTGTAGTATAGTCGACTATGTGAATTCCCTTTATCAATTTAATGCTAATATTAAAACTTTCCTTTGATCAATGTAGCTGATCACACTAGTGGGAAAAGGCTTTGGTTCTTGTTTGTTGTAATGCCCATATTAAAACCTCCTTTCCTATCCTATTTTAAAAATTCTCAGTAGTAGTGATTGTACAATTACAATGTACTGAAAGCTACTTAGTTGATTGTTTAGAATTTTAGATTTCTACCGTCACCAATTGATCAAATTATAATACAAAATATTATAAAAGGACCATTAAAAGAAATGGAATTTGACCAATAAGAATGCATAATGAGTGCACAAGGATTTAAAAGCAATTCCTAAATCTTACGAGAACCACAGTGCTCCATAGCTTCTGCACTGTCACCAATTCTGACAAACCCTCTGCCATGCTCTTTCTGGTCTGATCAACCATTTGATTCCTAGACTTATTTTAACCAAAACGAGAACTCATCGTCATCCTCATTAAGAAAATCTAAATTAGAATATGAAAAATTGTAAACTGTAATACCTTGCATAGTATGGAAGTTTATCCATGTATTTCAACATAGTCTCAGGTGATAATGTAGATTTTCCCTCCTGAGAACCCATTTATAACCAACCATTAAAAAAAATAAAAAAACAAAAAATTAATAAGATGATTAGAATTATTTAAAAAGATTGAACAAGAAGAGTTCTACGGAAGTCTCTAATCAAAAACATATTTGAATATGTTAGAGTCCCACATTGCCTAGAGATATGGCCATATTGTGGTATATAAGCCTTGGGCAATCCTCACCTTACAAGCTAGCTTTTGGGGTTGAGTTAGGCCCAGGTCCAAAATCTAATTTGGTATCAGAGCCTATCCTAGATGATCTGTTGTTATTGGGCCGCCACCCGTATAGTTGTCCACGCTCCAGATGTCCAGCCCTGGGCGTGAGGGGGTGTGTTAGAGTCCCACATTGCCTAGAGATATGGCCATATTGTGGTATATAAGCCTTGGGCAATCCTCACCTTACAAGCTAGCTTTTGGGGTTGAGTTAGGCTCAGGTCCAAAATCTAATTGAATATATAATAGAGATAATTCTCCAAGGACCTTATCTCTATTGAAATTTCATTTAATTCCATAAAACTTGCAAAATGTGACAGATCATTTTACACACACATTGGCATTGGTTGAAGCCAAAGAAAACACTTCAATCAATGTTGTTGAAATAGAGTGTTTGGAAGAAAATTGCATGTATAGACTATACTCTTAATCTATTATTTATGGCTTGATGACAATTAGTCAAAGTAATCAAGGAGAACGTGATGTTTATATTGCTAATATATCCTTAACAAGAACACACCAGCAATTTGAAACTTGGATGAAGTGCCCGCATCCATATGTTTAAGTGTCTAAATTTTAGTAACGCTAAACTAGCTAAAAAAACTAGATCAATTTGGGTAAATGACCCCTAAATACATAATCAAAACACCAGACCCCAAAGCTATATAAGTATGAAGCATATCAGATTTGAACTAAGGAAAGATAATTCCAAATATTAGAAGAGTTTAAGACAGACCTTTTGGTCTTCAGCGAGTATTTGCCCATGTATGAGACTCAGAGGTTCCATAGAGAAATATAGTAAGCATGCTACCTTAAAGATATAATCAGAAAATGACACGTAAAAGACAAAATCATATATCCTGTCACTGTGTATGTAATTCATAAAATGACGATACAGATAGTAACCTTCAAAGCTCTTATAAAAGATGTTACTGTCCCATCCTGGTTGATGAAGTAGTTTCTGAGGAAGAGTGCCACTTTATGACCAATATTAAATGTAGTGCAATGTTTCACAAGAACAGCCTCAACAATTGCATCCATTCTCTCAGCTGGCGTTCGAAGCATAAACTTAGAAGGACACAAATGCCCGAGAGCATATGATGGCAAAATGTTTCTTGGGGTGTCCACTGTCGTTGCAACTCCAAATATTAAGATGATTGGCACCTTGACAACCCATTCACTGGTAGCAAAAAGTGGAAGAAGATGAAATCCAATTCACATAATCTAAGAAAAACTCACCATTATACATTAAAATTAAGAAACAAATAATTACAGTCTCAAGATGTCAGCAAGGATATACAATAAATGTGTAAACAACGAAGCCTTACGGAACTCAGCAACTCAATGGACTGGATAATCCATTGTCAGATCCAAGCCTTAGAGTTTTTTTGGGAAGGGGGGTTTGGGAGGGAAGGGGGAGGGTTGTAGTATTAGCGTATGCGATTGTAAACTGTTAGTTGCTGTTAGTTGTTCAAGTTGTCTGTTAGTCAGTTAGATGCATTTTGTTTGTAACAGCCTCTAACTGACTTGAGTCAGTTACAAGCTGATCCTTTAGCTTCCTCTCTAAGATAGATTCAGCTCACACTATATATAGTGTGATTCATCTCTATGTTGTGATCAAGTTTTCATTTCATCAATACAATAGATATTCTTCAGATTCTCTGAAAGTTTTCTTTCCCTTTCTTTCTCTTTCTTTCATTTTCTTATTCAAACATGGTATCATGAGCTCATTTTCGATCCAGCCACAATGAATACTTCTCCCGATAATTCCTCTGTTCTTCATCAACAAAGTCTAACTACTGCACCGATCACCTTTTCGCATCTCATCACCCTCAAACTCGATGAACAGAATTTTTACCTATGGAAACAGCAAATCGAAGGTGTCATTCGCGGGTACCAGCTTCAGCGTTTTCTGGTGAATCCCATCATTCCGCCACGGTTCTTAACTGAGTCCGATCGTGATGCTGGAAATGTCAATCCAGCTTATACAACTTGGGAGCCGCAAGATTCGTTACTCTTCACTTGGCTATTATCTTCTCTTTCTGAGTTTGTTCTTCCCCATGTCATGATTTGTGTGCATTCTTGGCAAATCTGGGAGGAGTTACACAACTTCTTTGATGCACAAAACAAAGCCCAGTCCAGTCAACTTCGTTCAGAATTAAAAACTATCTCCAAAGGTTCATTATCCATGACTGATTATCTCAAGAAAATCAAGCTCACAGTCAACACACTTCATTCTATTGGTGATCATGTCCAGTTTCGTGACCACTTGGAAACAATTCTTGACGGTCTCCCCGATGAGTATCATGCTATTGTTGCTGTCATTCAAAATAGATCAGATATATGCACTATTGCTGAAGTCGAAGCTATGTTACTATCACATGACGTTCGCCTGGAAAAGAGTAAAAAGAAACTGCTCACTGATTCTTCAACACTCTCTGTAAATGTTGCACAGGTTCAAGGATCCACTGCACCCACACCGTCTACTGCTAATCAAGTCTCCTTTTCGCCTCAGAATGATCCGAATTTTAATTCTCCACAACAGTCTGGTGGTTTTGGTTGCGGTCAGTTTTCTGGTGGGTTTCGTGGCCGTGGAGGTCGCCGTGGTAGAGGTCGTGGTAGAGGTCGTGGAGGTAGGTTTGGAGGTAGATCTAATGTTCAATGTCAAATTTGCTATAAATTTGGTCATGATGCCAGCATGTGCTATCATAGATTCACTGATTATTCTACTCCCTTTGCTGGTTATTATCCTCCTCCACCCCCTCCTTTCAATAATACTTGGTACTCTCAACCTCCTAGACCTACGAATATGCAGTACACATTTCCTGGCAGCACTCCTTCCAATGCCCCCAGGCCCCCTACTGGTCCCAGTAATCTTTCTGGTCAAGCACAAGCCTATGGACAAGCACAAGCCTATCTTACAGCTCCTGACAGCAACTCCACACAGTCCTGGTATCCAGATTCTGGAGCTACACATCATGTAACCAATGATGCAGCAAATATGACAGAACATGTGCCACTCACTGGTTCAGAAGAAATTCTCATGGGAAATGGCCAAGGTTTGTCTATTACCCTCTGTTGGTTCTAAATCTTTTTCCTCTCCCTATCATCCTAATACCTCACTTCATCTTAAAAATCTTCTTCTTGTTCCATCCATTACTAAAAATCTAGTCAGTGTCAGTAAGTTTGCAAAAGACAATGCAGTATACTTTGAGTTTCACCCAACCTTTTGTGTTGTCAAATCTCAGGTCAATTCTAAGGTACTACTTCGAGGGACTTTGGACAAAGATGGCCTTTATACTTTTGATAATTTTTCTTCTTCATTTCCCTGTACTGTCAACACTTGTAATATTCCCACTCCCAATGTTCTTACTGTACAATCTTCACTTGACTCACAATGTATAAATTCTACTTCTGCATCTAAGGATATAGTACCTTCTACATACACTATGTGGCACTGTCGCCTTGGTCACCCTCATCATGAGGCACTACGTGTAGTTTTACAACAATGTAACATTTCTATTCCAAATAAAAGATCATTTGATTTCTGCTGTAATGCTTGTTGTTTGGGCAAATCTCACAGATTACCATCTTCTCCCTCAAACACTACTTATACAACTCCTTTGGAATTAATCTTCAGTGACTTATGGGGTCCAGCCCCTATTGAATCATCCTGTGGCTTCAAATATTTTCTTACATGTGTTGATGCCTTTTCTCGATACACTTGGGTTTATCCTCTTAAAGCTAAATCTGACACATTCACAACCTTTCTACAATTCAAAGCAATGGTGGAACTACAATTCAACACTAAACTAAAAGCTGTCCAAACAGATTGGGGGGGGTGAATTTCGACAACTCTCTAAACACTTCACTGATTTGGGCATTACTCACAGGTTAACATGTCCCCATACTCACCATCAAAATGGTTCTGTTGAGCGCAAGCATAGACACATAGTTGAAACAGGCCTCACCTTACTTGCCCAGGCTCAATTGCCTCTTCTCTATTGGGACCATGCTTTTCTTACAGCCACCTACCTTATAAACAGACTTCCCACCTCTGTTTTACAGTTTCAATCTCCCTATTTCAAATTGTTCAATCAAGTTCCAGATTATCAGTTTCTCAAGATCTTTGGTTGTGCTTGTTTCCCTTTTCTTCGTCCCTACATTTCCACCAAACTTGCTTATCGATCAAGAGAGTGCATTTTCTTGGGCTATTCATCTGTTCACAAAGGTTACAAGTGCTTGGATGCAGAAGGTAGAATTTTCATCTCTAAAGATGTTTTATTTCATGAGTCCAGATTTCCACACTCCTCTCTTTTTCCCTCAAAACCTGTGTCACCTCCTCTCTCATTTCCTATTCCAGCTGCACCACCTATAATCTTACCATCCTCTTCTCCCACTAACACTACTGCCCCATCTCCTATTGTTCCTTCCTCTATTCCATCCCTGTCCCCTCCACATATTCCTCCTACTACATCTATCCCATCTACTTCTCAAATTATTCCCTTTGTCCACCCTCAAAACATTCACCCTATGCAAACTAGAGCCAAACATGGCATCACTAAACCCCGTTTGGAACCCAGAATTTTACTTACCCATGTTGAACCTTCCACCATCAAACAAGCCTTGGCTAATCCCCACTGGTTTCAAGCTATGAAGGATGAATATGAAGCCTTGTTGAGAAACAAAACCTGGTCTCTTGTTCAGCTTCCACCTCATCGACAGGCAATTGGTTGCAAATGGGTGTTCAGAATCAAGGAAAATCCTGATGGCTCATTGAACAAATACAAGGCCAGGCTTGTAGCTAAAGGGTTCCACCAAAAACCTGGTTTTGACTATTCAGAAACTTTCTCCCCGGTTGTCAAACCAGTTACAGTCAGAACTATTCTAACTATTGCTGTGTCAAAAGGTTGGCCAATTCAGCAAATTGATGTGAATAATGCCTTTCTCAATGGCCTCCTGGAAGAGGAAGTTTACATGTGTCAACCTCCTGGTTTTGAGCATACAGACAAGGCCCTAGTTTGCAAGTTACATAAGGCATTATATGGTTTAAAACAGGCCCCAAGGGCCTGGTTTGAAAGGTTAACCTCAGCTCTCCTACAATTTGGTTTCAAATCAACCAAGTGTGACCCTTCTCTCTTCACTCTTCATAAATATACTCACTGCATTTATGTTCTAGTCTATGTTGATGACATTATTATTACTGGTGATTCTTTATCTCTCATTCAGCAGCTCATTTCTAACTTGAACTCTGAATTTGCTCTCAAGCAACTTGGATCCTTGGATTATTTTCTGGGTATACAGGTTTGTCACTTGGCAGATGGTTCGTTGCACTTGTCCCAAACCAAATACATCACTGATCTACTTGTGAGGGCTGGTATGTTTGAAGCAAAACCTCTTTCTACTCCTATGGTTAGCAACATCAAACTGTCCAGATTTGGTACAGATCATTTACAGGATCCTTCCAACTACAGATCAATTGTTGGAGCCTTGCAATATGCAACTATAACTAGGCCCGAAATAAGTTTTGCTGTAAATAGAGCCTGTCAATTTCTTTCACAGCCACTTGAGGAACACTGGACAGCGGTTAAGAGGATATTGAGATATCTCAAAGGGACAATTTCCTATGGTCTATACATTCAGAAAACTTCTCTCACTCAACCCTTTTCTATTACTGCATACTGTGATGCAGATTGGGCCTCTGATCCTGATGACCGCAAATCTACTTCAGGTTCTTGCATTTTTCTTGGTCCTAATCTAGTATCTTGGTGGTCTAAGAAGCAAACTTTGGTAGCAAGATCAAGTACAGAAGCTGAATATCGCAGCCTAGCAAACACTAAAGCAGAAATCCTGTGGATACAATCTCTTCTAACTGAGCTAAGGATTCCTTTCACTACACCTAAAGTATATTGTGACAACTTAAGCACTGTTATGCTAACTCATAATCCAGTTCTGCATTCTAGAACTAAACACATGGAGTTAGATATCTTCTTTGTCAGAGAAAAGGTTATTGGCAAGAATCTAGAAGTTTATCACATTCCCTCTTTGGATCAATGTGCAGACATTCTCACCAAAGCTTTGACCTCAACCAGATTTATAACACTCAGAGATAAACTCACAGTGCTTGACAAATGTACTCTACTCAAACCACCCTGAGTTTGAAGGGAGCATATTAGAGTATGCGATTGTAAACTGTTAGTTGCTGTTAGTTGTTCAAGTTGTCTGTTAGTCAGTTAGATGCATTCTGTTTGTAACAGCCTGTAACTGACTCAAGTCAGTTACAAGCTGATCCTTTAGCTTCCTCTCTAAGATAGATTCAGCTCACACTATATATAGTGTGATTCATCTCTATGTTGTGATCAAGTTTTCATTTCATCAATACAATAGATATTCTTCAGATTCTCTGAAAGTTTTCTTTCCCTTTCTTTCTCTTTCTTTCATTTTCTTATTCAAACATGTAGAAAGCCCCCCCCCCCCCCCCCAAATGTGTTTGGGAAAGTCAATAATTCTCAAAGTGTTCCTCCTTCCCATCCATTTCCCCCCATAACCCTTCCCTTCCCCCACATTCCCAAACATACCCTAAAGAAGCATCCCATTTGGAAGATTTATTCCAGAAAGCGGAGTAGGACATAGAAATCTTCCCTGTGGTAGTTAGTAGGTTCTGTAATGTATATTTAGGAACAATTATTTTATGTATGGTGTGATGGTAGAAAAATATTAGGTTTTGTAGGACAGTAGGAGCAGTTATGAAATTTTCGTATACTATGTGTGATAGTCTGATAGAGCCCCTAATGCAGAAAAAAAAAACAGGAATATATGTCTTTTAATGGAGAAAGTAAACCAATAACCCGGCTAGAGGAAAATGTTCCTCAGCTTCCAAGGAAAAATCCATGAAAGAGAACTTTTAATCACCACACTCAGTGCCAATCGCATGGCCGTCCCATATAACCTCCACTATCTCTCTAAGGAAAAATAACTGACTCTCCGAAATACATGGATAAACACACTCCATGTGCACACACCCTTCCCTCACTATTGTTTGGTCTTGGGCCTATGAATGTAAACTTTCCAAATAGGTAGCCTAGTCATTACCAAATCTGTATGCGTCAAAGAAGACTGGGTATGGTAGCATTTGGAGGTTATTTAGACAGAGTTATTCTCTGTAAAAGTTGTTAAAACTCTGGGACAGCTTTTGCTGTAATTTTCTGTTCAATTTAACCAACTCCACCTACTAGGAATATGTGTTGGTTGTTGTTATAGTATGTATGCTGGGAGGCCTCAGCCATAGTTGACCTAAGCAATAGAATAATCAAATAGAATATTCAAGATGCACATATGCAAATGTAAACATACTAACAGAAGATGCTTAAACATACCTCAACATCAGGATAAAATCCGTTAAGACTGATCCGCAACATCTTTCCAAATCATTAATGATCAGCACTAGTGGTTTATTGTAGTTGTCTTGTTCTCTATACCATGATGCCAATATTGATATATCAGCCGACTGCTTAACATCAGCATTGAGGAAAGGAAAATGTAAAGAAGACAGTGGAAGTAGATGGAACCAACTTAATTATAAATTAAAGTTCATAGAAGCACCCACGTCGATAGCACCCCCTAGAAGCTTTCGCAATAAAGCTTTCAGGCAACCAGAAATTCCATTTTTTAATGAAAACTCCAGTGATGAGAGCATAGCCACGTGGCATCCACGGGATTTCAAGAAATCTCCGAGCTCTTCAAATGTCCATATATCATCAACAAACTCCATGTTTCCTGCCAATCATAATTCAAACTCAGGATTTCTTTGGAAATATAAATGTTGCTTTCACTCCTCGTAATAGAGTACGATGACTTAAAGAAACTCAAGTTAGCTGCATGCTTACAGAATTGATGAACATCTGTTTTTATTATACCAAGAATCAAAGCATTTAGAGGATTTACCAAAATAGTGAACACAAACACTTACTGGTAATGACCAATGCAGTGAACAGCTGCCCGGGAGTAGTGTCATTTAGAATAGGAAAAGACCTAGTTGCTTCAGCAATACTTGGTTCTCCAAGCAATCTTGTAGCATTGAAGCACTCCAGAACCCATTGTTGTATATCATTAAATACACTAGCATTGAGATCTCTCAAAACATCCTGCAATAGCAAGAATACTCTTCACTAATTTTCACAGTGGATCATTCCGGGGTAAAGAATGAAAATTGTTGAAGTTAGTAAGGAATTATTTGGTAAAGGATTTTTAGGGATCTTTTAAATAGAATAAAATCTGAATTAATTTCAGATTCTGCTAGATAGTCCTTTTTTTATTTTTTCCTGATTTGTAGCAGATTTATTTTCTCCTGATTTGTAGCAGATTTATTTTCTCTTGATTTGTAGCAGAATGGTTATTATTTTGTAACCAATTCTGGCTATAAATTCCTTTTGTAATTTTCAGTAATTACATACAATAAAAATATCCTTTTCTCTAAACCTAGATGGTATCAAAGCTTCGTGCTCTGTACCTCTTCCTCCCATGGTGAAAACGGCGATGACCGGTGCCACTCCGAGGCCTTCAACAGCTTCGACAGGCTCATCTAGAGATGAGCAACCTAATCAAGCAGGCGCTGTTGAGGCTCTTTCCCAAAACCAGAACTTGCAACTCACAGTACATAAGCTTAATGGGAAAAACTACCTTGAATGGGCACAGTCTGTGAAGCTAGTGATGGAAGGCAGGGGTAAGCTAGGTTACCTAAATGGAGAAGCAAGTCAACCTGCAGAAACTGACCCTTCCTTGACAAAGTGGAAGTCTGAAAACTCCCTTATAATTGCTTGGCTGATTAATTCTATGGAGCCAACTATTGGAAAACCGTATCTGTTTCTACCAACAGCCAAGGATGTTTGGGAAGCTGTTCGTGACTGTTATTCAGACCTCGAAAACTCTTCACAAATATTTGACTTAAAGACGCGAATTTGGCAATTCAAACAAGGTGACCAAGATGTTGCCACATATTACAATCTGATGGTGACCCTTTGGCAAGAACTTGATCAATGTTACGAGGATGATTGGGAAAATCCCAAGGATGCAGCTCGTTTCAAGAAAAGGGAGGAGAATGACCGTGTTTACATGTTTCTTGCTGGTCTTAATCGAAATTTGGACGAGGTACGGGGACGAATTCTGGGCAGAAAACCATTACCCTCCATTCGTGAAGTCTTCTCTGAAATTAGACGAGAGGAATCTAGAAGAAGAATTATGTTGTGCACTCCTGAACTTCCCACAATTCAGGATACTGAGGGTTCAGCCCTTGTGACTAAAGGATTTGATCAAGATGGAGATAAGCGAAAGAAACCATGGTGTGACCATTGTAGAAAACCATGGCATACAAAGGAGACTTGCTGGAAAATCCATGGAAAACCAGCAAACTGGAAAAAGAAATCCAATGGAGAAGGTCGTGCTTTTCAGACTCTCTCTAATGACAGTAACGAGCCACCATCCACTTCCGAAACAACTCTGTTTACACGGGAACAGCTAGAGCACTTGTACAAAATTTTTTCTCCAAAAATGACAGTAAACCCATCTAGTTCTTTAGCCCAAAAAGGTACTCATCTTCCCACTGCTCTCCTTAGTATTAATAAAAATTCAAGAATTCCTTGGGTTATTGATTCTGGAGCAACTGATCATATGACAGATTGCTCAAAATTGTTTTCTTCCTATAGTCCTTGTGCAGGAAATAAAAAAATCAGAATTGCAGATGGGTCTTTCTCTGCAATAGCCGGAACTGGATCTGTTCCTATATCCCCCTCATTGACTCTGCAAAATGTTCTTCATGTTCCCAATCTATCATGCAACTTACTGTCCATTAGCAAAATTACCCATGATCTGAATTGTCATGCTATATTTGACTCCTCATGTTGTAAATTTCAGGAATTGAATTCGGGGAGGATGATTGGCAGTGCTAGGGAGATTGACGGACTCTATATCTTTGAAGATGGATGTGACTTGAGTAGACAAACTCAGAGTACTTGTCTGAATTCTAATCTTATTTCTAAGGACAGTGAAATAATGTTATGGCATTATAGGTTGGGCCATCCAAGTTTCAATTATTTGAAATACTTGTTTCCTGATTTTTTCAAGAATAAAACTACTTCTTCCTTTACATGTGAAATTTGTCAATTAGCTAAGCATCATCGCACTTCTTTTCCATCTCAACCTTACAAACCGTCTAGCCCTTTTACCATCATCCATAGTGATGTTTGGGGACCTAGTCGTGATCCCACACCTTTGGGTAAACGTTGGTTTGTCACATTTATTGATGATCATTCTAGGTTGACTTGGGTGTATTTATTGAAGGAAAAATCTGAAGTGCAAACAGTTTTCAAATTTTTTTTTGAAATGGTTAAAACACAATTTCAGAAAACAATTCAGATCTTTCGAAGTGATAATGGCAGAGAATTCTTTAATAAACATCTTAATCCGTTTTTCATAGAAAAAGGAATTGTACATCAAAGTTCTTGTGTTGATACCCCCCAACAAAACGGGGTGGCTGAACGGAAAAATAAACACCTGTTAGAAGTGGCTCGAGCATTGCTTTATCAAAATATGGTTCCTAATTACCTTTGGGGGGAAGCTGTTTTGACAGCAGCCTATTTAATTAATAGGATGCCTAGTAAAACTTTAAATTTTAAAACTCCTCTGGATATGTTTTTGTGTTTTTTCCCAACTAATAGGTTGTCATCTTCCCTACCCCTAAAGATATTTGGGTGCACTATTTTTGTCCATATACATGACAAAAACCAAAGTAAATTTGACCCTCGAGCCAAAAAATGTGTGTTTATTGGGTATTCTCCCACTCAAAAGGGATACAAGTGTTTTGATCCAATTTCCAGAAAAACTTTTGTCACTATGGATGTCACTTTCTTTGAATCAAAACCTTTTTTTACTCCTCATCTTCAAGGGGGGAGCACATTTGAAGATTCAGTTCAGTACTTTCAACTTGATGTTGCTGATTCACCAAATTTTTTCCCTTTAAATAATGAAAACAGTGAATCAACTTCCTCAAATGATGAAAACTTGATGCCTGGCCATAACAATCCTATTGTAACAAATGGAATTGAGACAGGTACCAATCAAAAAGGCACAAAACGCTTTGACATTGTCTACTCAAGAAAGCAAACTACTCAAAGGAATGAGCCTAATGATCCCGAGCACCACCATGAGTCCAAGGACCCAAGTAATGATGTTCCTGAAACTACACAATCAATTCACTCTGGTTCAGATTCTGTCTTTGAGTCCAGGAGTCCTATAAAAAATGATTCTGATCTCCCTATTGCTATTCGAAAGGGCGTAAGGTCTTGTACTAAACATCCACTGTCCAATTTTGTATCATATGAAAATCTTTCACCTTCTTTTCGTGCCTTTACCTCACAGCTGTCATGTAGGGAGATTCCAAATAATATACAGGATGCTCTAAAGGTTCCCGAGTGGAAAGAGGCTGTGTTGGAAGAGATGAAAGCTCTTGAAAAGAATCAAACTTGGGATATGGTGGAGCTGCCAAGAGGAAAGACAACAGTGGGATGCAAATGGGTGTTTACAATAAAATATAGGTCAGATGGCTCTCTTGAAAGGTACAAAGCCCGATTAGTTGCCAAAGGTTTCACTCAGACCTATGGCATAGACTACTCAGAGACTTTTGCACCTGTTGCAAAGCTAAACACTGTTAGAGTCCTCTTGTCTCTTGCTACAAACCTTGATTGGCCTCTACAACAGTTGGATGTGAAGAATGCTTTCCTCAATGGAGACTTGGAGGAAGAAGTATACATGGATGCTCCTCCTGGCTTTGAGCAGATGTGTTATCCAAAAGTATGCAAGTTGAAGAAATCTCTATATGGATTAAAGCAGTCACCTAGAGCTTGGTTTGAAAAATTTACACAATTTATCAAAGGCCAAGGTTATACACAGGGACAGGCAGATCATACTTTGTTCGTAAGACGTTCAGTTGAAGGGAAGGTTGCTGTATTGATTGTATATGTAGATGATATAATTATTACCGGTGATGACTTGTTAGAAATGAACAGGTTAAAAAAATCTCTCTCTGCAGAATTTGAAATTAAGGACTTGGGGTCCTTAAGATACTTCCTAGGCATGGAAATTGCAAGGTCAAAGAAAGGAATTGTCCTCTCTCAAAGAAAGTATGTTCTTGATCTACTTAAGGAGACTGGAATGATTGGTTGCAGACCAGCGGATACCCCTATTGATCCTAATCAAAAGCTTGGGGATGACAAAAAGGGTGAAGTTGTGGACACTTCTCGTTACCAAAGGTTAGTTGGTAAGCTGATTTATCTATCACATACAAGACCTGATATTGCGTTTGCAGTAAGCTTAGTGAGTCAGTTCATGCATTCTCCCTATGAAGAGCACCTTCAGGCAGTGTACAGAATCCTGAGATACTTAAAGAGTGCACCTGGCAAGGGTCTGTTTTTCAAAAAAACAGCACAGCAGACAATTGAGGCCTACACAGATGCTGACTGGGCAGGATCTATAACTGACAGGAGATCTACATCAGGCTATTGCACTTTTGTATGGGGTAATCTAGTGACATGGAGAAGTAAAAAACAGAACGTAGTTGCAAGGAGTAGTGCTGAAGCTGAATATAGAGCTATGGCACAAGGAGTCTGTGAGATGTTGTGGCTGAAAAGAGTTCTAGAAGAATTGGGTGTGCCTATCAGCTTACCAATGAAGCTATACTGTGACAACAAGGCAGCAATAAGCATTGCCCAAAATCCAGTGCAGCATGATCGAACTAAACATGTGGAAATTGACAGGCACTTTATTAAAGAGAAGATTGATGATGGAGCTATTTGTATGCCATTTGTTCCAACTGCACAACAAGTGGCAGATATCCTCACCAAAGGGCTATTTCGACCTAACTTTGAACTTCTTGTAAGCAAGTTGGGCATGATAGATATCTATGCACCAACTTGAGGGGGGGTGTTGAAGTTAGTAAGGAATTATTTGGTAGAGGATTTTTAGGGATCTTTTAAATAGAATAAAATCTGAATTAATTTCAGATTCTGCTAGATAGTCCTTTTTTTATTTTTTCCTGATTTGTAGCAGATTTATTTTCTCCTGATTTGTAGCAGATTTATTTTCTCTTGATTTGTAGCAGAATGGTTATTATTTTGTAACCAATTCTGGCTATAAATTCCTTTTGTAATTTTCAGTAATTACATACAATAAAAATATCCTTTTCTCTAAACCTAGAATCAATTATAATGCCAACATGAACACACAGCAAAGTCAATAGCAGTAAGTTACTAGGCTTGGGGGAAGATGAATAGAGGACCTTAATGGTAGATTCAATCTTTGCCCAAACAATTTCAAAAGTTTCAATCTGTAGTTTCTGAAACAAATGGCGATCACATTCTTCAGTTGTACTTCCTACCAATTTCTTTGCACTTTGTGGTGGTGATGATGGAGATAGCTCATTTCTCTTGCGCAATTTTCCCTGTTCTGTTGACGTTCTATCTTTTCTTCGGGATGAAGCTTTATGAAGAACAAAAAATGGCTATCGAAAGAAACCCACATGAGGAACAAATCAGCACTCTGCCTGTATTAGCTTGGAGGTAAAATCAAACTATGGCTAAAATGGACTTCTACTCATGACACTTGTTCTTTTGTCTTTTCCGCCTTATTGTAACGAATATTAATAAGTAACCAATAGGCATCATAGCAATTAAAAAATGAAGACCAGTAACTAGCATTACTGCAAAGTAAAATGGCTAGATTTTATATTATGGAGCATAAATGAATTATTATCAAACAATTATTATAATTGCATATATGGTCATTCCTCATACCTTTGAAATTATTGATTACTGATAAATATTTTCTATTAAAACAACAATTTCAACTCCAAATGCCAAACAGATATTAAAAAATTAATAAAGGAATCACAGTAAGAAGACAAATAAGCAAAAACACAAGACACAGCCACGTTATTTTCTCACTAGATATAGCCAATACAACTAACCGAAGGAGTTTAAACAAAGACTAACAAGATTAAGATTAAAGACAAAAAGCGCATTCCATTCATCGATATTAAGTGTTATCGAGAGCAATCACAAAACATGCATAGCGAAGCAATATTCGAAATTAATGAAGCAAAATAGTGTTAAATTGGAGAAAGGAAAAGCGTAGAGGTATCTACATTACGTGAGAGAAATTGTGAGGCAAAAATAATAATGGATATGGAAAAAAAAAGGTAATAGGGAAAGAGAACCTGAAGATCGTTCTCTGCAACTTCGGGTGCTGTTGACGGAGAATGTGAATCAGCAATACTCAGAGAAGAAGTGGCCATCCGATGAAGATGTGAAATGAAATAACCTGATATCTCCACACACAGAGAGAGAGAGGCGGCAATGTGTGAGTGCCACTACCAAGTGCCAACAAAAAGAAATTGGGTGCACTGAACTATTTTGGCGGGAAATCACAAGGTTACCAGCCCAACCGGTGGCACTTATTATGACAGTAGGAGGAGCACCCTCAAATAAATTTGCTGTGATACCCTTAAAATAACATTATTTTAACTGCAGACCCCTGAAATTCAATTACCAAAGGCAGCGCGATTATGGAACAAGCCAACGACGTGAAGATGCAGCCGAAAGGATGGTGGCGTGAGGACGGTGCACGGTTGAGATGGATGAAGACAGGGGGTCGAGGTGGTCCGTCGAAGGCTGGAGCGATGTTGGGGAGCTTCTGGCGCGGAACTAATGGCTGACGGCGGTGATGGAGTTTGGGATGGCAGCAGGGTGCGGCTGGGGCGAGTTGACAGCTGCAGGTGGTTTTCCGGTGAAAATAACGACGCTAGCGAGGAGAATATGGTGGTGGCCTGGGTGAGTTGGTGAATGGTGAGTTTCGAATGGGGACCGTGAAATATGATAGAGAATTAAAGGCGTTTACTTTTGGCACGGTCTTTTTACTATTCCCACCCCCACTAGTTTTTGAAAAATTTAAAATCCCCTGAATGCCCCTGATGGTTTCACACGTCCACGGTATATATGTTTGAAAAAGACAATGTTTCTCTTAGAAGAAACAAAAGCTCACACTGTTGTGTACTGTGCAACCGGACAAATTTTGTCTCCTTTCTACTAACAAGATTTGCTTCAAGTGAGAAAAACAAATATTTGTTTCATATTGAGCAACATTTAAGGTAAGTGATTTTATTTTGGTAGTGTTTTTTTACCCACTTGAATGAACTCTGTCGTCATTGTGCGTGGAAGATGAAGTTTTTTAGTTTACGAATGTGGTTATCCATAAGAACTTTACGGACAAAGCTGTCCGTAGACCGTTTCTGTAATACTACGGATGACTTTGACCATAACACTCTTACGGACTAACATGTCCGTAAAAAAACATATGTATTTCCAAATAATCATACGGACAAGAGTGTCCGGAACGTAGAAAACTGTTCTTCCGGACGGAACTGTCCGGAACGCTTTACGGACTTAAATGTCCGGTAGGTTACGAACAAAAGCGTCCGGAGACATTACGGACTCCTCTGTCCGTAAAGGTTTTACGGATGATGTTGTCCGTATTTTATTATTTTTTTCGTTTTTTTTTAACCTATGAAAATATGTAGAGATGGAAGAAAATTGTCGGAACAACAGTTATGAAGGATTCAATGCGACAACTGACTTTGAAAACGATGTAGAGGTAATTAATATATATATATATAAATCTATATATAATTATATATATTTTGGGAGTAAATTATAATATATATGTGACTTTAACCCAGATGGTTGATGTGACGGACAACCCTATGGAGGGGTTGACTGATTACTCTAACACTTTTACGACAAATGAGGTAAGTTAATTTATAAGTCCTTGAAACATACGTTTCGGTGATTTGTGTGTTGCTAATATTGACCTTATTTTGACTAGATATTTGGCAATCGAGATGAATTGTTGAAATGGGTTCATGAAACTGGAAGGACACATGGTTTTGTTGTGGTTATTTTGAGGTCAGACGCGGGAGGGAATGGTCGGAAAACAACTCTAGTGTTGGGATGTGAAAGGAGTGGAACATATAAACCATACAAGAAAGAGTTGACCCGCAATGTTACAGGTACAAAAAAATGTGGATGTCCTTTCAGGCTGAGAGGGAGACCAGTACATACAGGTGATGGTTGGAGGCTTAATGTAGTGTGTGGTTATCACAACCATGATGTGGCAGAAAATTTGGAGGGTCATGCCTATGCTGGTCGTTTGACTACTGATGAGTTCCTTACTCACTTTGTTAAGGTATTTAACATTTATGTGGCCTACATGTTACATTAAATTCATTATATTATATGATTATAATTGTGAATTTATGATATGCAGGTTGAATTGAAAGATGGAGCTCCGATACCCCCAACTGCTTTACAGTGGCGAACTAGTCGACTTCAAGATGCAGAGGCTTGGGAGTTTCCATATTATAAGAGAATGGCTGCATTTACCGCATTATTTACTCGCCTTGAGGAACAACATGTACCTATTATCATTGATTTAATGTAAACTAATTTTACTGTTTCACGTAACTGGTTCATTTTAAATAAACCCGGAAAGATATAATAACTGAACAAGGACAACTAACTAAATAGTAATAAATATCCGTCCATACACCATAAGTAATAACCATAACACTAATAAATATCAGTCCATACAAAATAAGTAAGAAGCGTAATACTAATAATAATTCATCCATACACCATAAGTAATAACCATAACACTAATAAATATCTAAGAGGTCGACCCGTCCCCACCCCTCCTTTTGTGCCGGTAGGTGCGTGAGATCCTAGTGCAAAGGTTCTACATGCCCACCTACGCCATGCTCAACGCCTCCTGGGTTAGCCTCTCACCATCCGACCCTGATGTGCACATATCCGTCCTCAACAGTGCCTGCATTCTCTGAGAAATACCCAAAAAAAGGACATGCACAGTCATCAATATTTTTCAGAATTACACCAGTTTACAATTAGTAGTTACTAAGCAGGCAAGAAATATATACCTCATGAGCAGTGGAATTTTGCGTCCCTGTGGATGTGCCTTCTTCCCTGTATATCGGAAGTGTGGGAGGCAAAGGGTCAAGGACTCTCTCCTGATGTGGTATGATATAAGGATGTGAAACCGTGCAAAACCAATCTAAATATCCATGGATGCACTCCCCAGCATGTGTCGCAACTGGCCCTCTCCTACCCGCATCCAGCAAGTGATCTTCATAATGAAGATAGTGATCATGAATATCAGTTGTAGGAGGCACGGGCAACTGATCGTGTGGTGACGGGGGGATGCCCTGTATGTGACCATACTGTCGCAGGACATGATCTGGGAGATGAGGAAACGAGGAGCTACCACAGCTGATGTAACCATAATACCAGCAGATATCATGAAATGGACGATAAGGTCTGTATGAGACATATGGTGTCCAAATGATGTCCTCATGACGAATACGATCCAGATACTGTCGTACGGACACAACATCTCCTACAGGACGATGCGGTCTCAATCTCCTACACAATGACATTCCTTCCACATAATCAGGACTCCTCTCAATGTGCATGATGTGTGGAAAGTGCTCCAAGATCCAAGCCTGAAACAATATTCAATTAACATTACAACTACAACAATAACTCTCATCATATATACAAAAGATTATAACCCTCATCACACTTACCTGTAGTAGTGTAGTGTAACCTGCTAACTGACAGGTGTTGTGACAACTGGCATCCTTCAGCTGCTCATACAAGTATGCCAATGCAGCTGCACCCCAAGCGATGTTACCCACCGTCCTCAAGTCTCTGAACAACTCCAAGTATGTGACTCTAACAGTTGTTGCACTCTTGTCAGGAAAGATAGTGCAACCTACAAGATGCAACAAGTATGCCCTAGCAGCTGCATTCAAGTTCTGCGACTCTATGTTAGACTTGTATACATCCCTAAGCCAACTTAGCCTAACATAGGCGCCCCTCGTTATCTCAGTCTCTATTGTTGCCTCAGCATGTGATACTTTAAGAGCACTGACTAGTAATTGCTTGGCATCCTCCCTACTCAAGGAGAACAACCTCCCTGTTACCGGGGTGCAGCAAGGTAGACACATCATCTAGGGTGATGGTCATCTCACCCACCGGCAGATGGAAACTGGATGTCTCTCTATGCCATCTCTCCGTAAATGCAGATACCAGACTCCTGTCTACCATAGAATGTGTTCCTTCTATCAGTGGTCCCAAGCCAGAATCATCTATAATGTCCCGAATGTAGTCATCCTCTTACCTCTTCAACTTCCTGCCATGGGTGACTACCTTCAACGTCCCCCGGTCCTACAAGTATGAAAATTAATATTAATCCCAAATGTATCAATAAATTAAACATTTTCAATAAAACATAAAAAATACAACATTACCAACCTCGCCAGTCCATAGCCTCTGGGCAACGTGAGACTCATAGGACCTCAACAGAGTCGTATCCCGTGGACCGCTCTCATAACCAGCCTCCTGTGTGGGGGGTATCTCGACCTCCTGCTCAACATGTTGTGACCGCTTCCGCTGTCTAGCAGATGCAGTTGGTCTTACACGCTCAACGGGTTCACCGCGAACACTACCACCAGTTTCAATGCCCCGAGAAGATGCACCCCTTTTTTTTGGCATTCTGTACACAGAATAAATAAAGAATATAAAAAATTAAGAAAATAAAAAAATAAAACAAGCAATATAAAAAATCGGAAGAAAATAAAAATTTGAAAATTTACGGACAACATGGTCCGTAAACAATACGGACAAGTGTGTCCGTCAGCTTTTACCAGACAAGATCATCCGGATGAATTTCCGGACCTCTTTGTCCGGAATAAGTTACGGACAAGATCATCCGTAATGTTTTCTGAAATTGAATAATAACGGTGTTCCGGACAACAAAGTCCAGAAGCATATACGGACAATCTTGTCCGGAGATTCTACAAATATACACCTCCGGATGCCCATGTCTGTAAATACTTTACGGACAACGACGTCCGGTACGTCCAAAAAATACTCTTCCAGCAGAACCGACGATGAAATTGCAGACACAAAAGGGAGATATCCATACCTGTGCAGATGAAGAACGACGATTGAGAGACAGTGAAGGATGCACAGTGGTTCGCCGGAGAAGGCACAGTGGGAAGAAGAAGAAGAATGAAGGGCACAGTGCTTGTGCTTGTTCTTGCAGCGAAGAAGAAGAAGAAGAAAGAACGAATTGAAGGAGAGAAGGCACGGGAGTGAAGTGAGAGAGAGGGAAAAGGGATTGTAATATTTTAAACTTTAACTAGGGGCAGTTTGGGAATTGAAGAACTTTCAAACACAAGGTGGGGGTGGGAATAGCAAACAAAATGGTGCCAAAAGTAAAGGCCAAAATTAGAATGAATAATTATAATGGTCCAATGCAGAAAAAAATTATGTTTTTATAACTTAAAGTTAATTTTTTTTTATTTTTAAAGTGAATGTTTTAGAAATAAAAAAAAATAATTTAGTTTTTAATTTCAAATGGTATAAATATATTTGAAATATTTTTTTTAAAACTAAAAACAGAAAAACTCAAAATCATCCCAATTAATAAAAAAATACATTTTGCTAAGGAGTACTAATGGAGGTTTAATATTAAATAAATTTTTGAGTAAAATAACTTTTTAGTCCCTATAAAATATCTCAGTTTTGATTTTTGTTCTTGGAAAATTTTTCTTTTTTATTTCATCCTTATAAAATATTTCAACCCACCCATGGTCAACCTTTGACCTTTGGGTCCAAGTCAACATACAAGACTCCATTTAATTAGGATTAATGTAATAGGATTAATTTTGTAATTTTCTCTAATCCTCCTCATTAAGAAGGGCGCTACTTTTTAGTGGTTTCAGTGGCTAAGTAGCTTCTTAAGCTATATTAGCCAAAGGTTAGGGGTTCAACACCCACTTAGGATCACTTTTTACTCACCTTTTATTTTCCTTGTTTTTACTCTCATTTTTGCCGCCCCCTCATGCTATAAATAGGGGTGAGCTTACTTCATTTTATACCTTTGATTTTGAATAGTAAAGGCATTATGCCAAATTTCCTCCTCATTTTGTGAGTAGAGAAGACTTGGTGGTTCTTGCTCAAACCAACCAGAGACTTATCTGATTCTCCTGAATTAGTGGCGTCTAGGACCCAAACTTATCTACTGTGGGGGTTGCCTGCACCAGTGGCGTTCACACCATCTCTTTCTCTTCCATTTTTCTCTTTTAATTTCACTCTTTTTGGTAGCATATAGGTCGTGACCTACTGCACCATTTTGTTCATCTTAACTGATTGTTTTGCTTGATTTTACAGGGAATTTGGAGTTGTTTGGGGGGGATTTTCACCATTTTTGGCCGCGAGTTTTGCATCACATAGGTGCAGAATTTTTTGTTATTTTCTTTACTTTTCCCTGTATTCAAGCTCAATTTCCATGTAACTGTTGGACTTGTGGACTGTTCTGAGCCCGAGGTGCTCTTCTGCTGCACTACAACTTTTGATTGCCTGTCTTCTTACTTGATTTGAGCTGGTATAGGGGGCTATATGTCGCGGTTTATGTACCCCCTCTAGGTGTTTGGTTATATGCTTGCTCAAGTTTTCTGTAAGTTTTCATAATTGTTCTTGAACTGCTTGATTGATATAACTGTTGTTTGTGTTAGGACCACAGGAAACACTAGAAGGGGGTTGGATAGTGTTTTAAAATATTTACAGATTTTTCTTGAAAACCTTTCGAAACAAGCAAAACTGATTTGAAAATATTTGATCAATCTTCCGAAACTGGGAAGTTCAGCAACTTGTTGATGCAACGTGGAAGGTTGAATAAAAACCTTTTTGAAATTATTTTCCCTTTAAAGAAAAGATTGTTTTCTGCGCAGATTAATAAAATGACTTTTCTTTAACCCTCCTTGGTTAGTTTAAACAGATATCAGCGAAAAGTAAAGAGGTAAGGGAAGAGAGAACTTAACACAGAGATTTATATTGGTTCACCCACTAACCCAGTGAGCTACATGCAGTCCCAGGGCAAAACTCCACTGGATTTTCACTAATCCCGCAAGATTACAAGTATTATTTTACTCCATCCTCTCCAGGCTTAACAATAAGTATTCTTTGTTTTTAACTGTCTCTTCAGGAAACTCATGCAATATTCTTTGCACACCTGGCCTCTCCAGGCCCAACGAGTATTCTTTATTTTCAACTACCTCTCCATGCAACTTAAATAGTATTCTTTTACAGACAAGCCTCTTCAGGCTCAACGAGTATTCTTTGTTTCACCAAGCCTCTCCAGGCTCTCAAACACTTAAATAGTGTTTACAATTTAAACTAAGTTTAAGTTTATGAGAAACATAAACTTAGGTTGTTCTTGTACAAAGGGATTACTGAGTATAACTCAGGATACATAAAATGAATTCTAAGTACAAGGATATTTGTTTCATCAGAGTATATTGGCTTGAAAGTATTTTCTCTTCGAAGTAGCCGAATCACTCTTCTTTTCTGGAGAGCTTCTCTTAATCTTTCATGCTTCCTTGATTTCTCTTTTCTGGAGCGGTTCACCTTTTTGTGAGATTTTTCTACATTTATCGCTCTCTTTCTTTTCTCTCGCTCTATCCCCTTTGTTTTTCTCTCAAAGCTCTTTCATCTATGCTTTCTGTATTGTGCTCTCTCTATTCTCAAGACCTTTCATTGAGCTATATATAGCATTGGAAAAATAGCCGTTGAGAAATGAGCTTGTGAAAGTCTTTGTTTCGAGTAGAGTATGTGTGCAGAGATAGCACTGTTCTGACACACAGCAAGTTCAGAGGTTTCCTTTTCGTGTACGAATTTCCATAAGATGCGGAAAGTCCTCAACAAAGACTTCCTTTTGTAGATGATGACAGAAGACGTTTAGAGACCTTTTAATCCTTTGCTCAGAGAGTCTTTTGTCTTTAACGGATAACTTCTTGCACGACTTTAGTAAGACTTCTCAGCTTAAAGATTTGAACATGTCATCAGAATGTTGAGAGAGTCTTCAGCAACTTCAAGCATTTCAGAGAGTTCATCATTATAATGAGCTTGAGTTGCCACGTCATTAAGTGATGGATCAGAGAGTATACTTTCAGCAGATTCAACTTTAGTACGCACATGCTTTCAACAGGTTGAGAGCTTCAAATGATTGCATAACTTCATCACGTTGCTCTAGATCAGCAGGTTCAAGGTATGCTTCAAGCTTGTTTCAGCTAGTTCAAAGTAAGCTATCTTCAGATCATTTGGCTCAAGCAGTTTTAGTAAGTTCATGATATAATTTTCCTGCAACAAATAGAACAAAAACCTTTTGAGCAGATTCTGTTTCTTATCTAATGTGATCAACAAATTTGATAATCATTAAAACCAAGGGTAATGAGTCTTTAATTTAATTTGAATATTGAGACTCAACAGTTTGTGGTGGATTTTGGTAAGTGGAGGCATTTGTTTCTTCATTTTCTCCCCATTCCACTTACAAATTGTTCATCCTCATTTCTTGTTCATCTTACTCGTCTCTTTACTTTTACACCTTTAATTTTCCGCCATTTAATTTCGGCTTCTCCCATCTTTTTAATTTTTGTCATCCTCTCTACTTTCTGTCATTTACATTCTGCCATTTAATTTCAGTCCTCCCCATCCTTTTTAATTCCAGTTCCCCCCTTTACTTTCTTGTCATTTAATTTTGCGCAATTTACTTCTTTTTTTTGCCATTTTATGCCTTTTCTTTTGGCCCTGTTTTGTTCAATTTTCTACTCTTATTCTGTTTGTCTTCTTGGAATTCTGATTTCAAATTTGAATTGACTTCTATTCCTACCTTGGAAATTCCCTATTTGATTACGCAAAACACTCACGATAGACTAATTTTTGGTTCAAAGAGTTGGAAGAAGTTCAACAAATTCCAATTGTTGAATTTCCTTTAAAAATTAATTCCAATCTTAAAATTGAACCCAACGCGGTAAAACATCGTTTTGTGATTATGTAATCAATAAGGAACTGCTAAACAATTTTTTTGGTCAATTTTTGAATCAGGTTGCCATACTATTTTCAGTACCGTGTTTTAGAAAACATACTATCCAATATTTTAGGTGGATTTCTATTTTTTGTAGTTTTGTGTGAATTTCTGTAATTTTCTGTTGGGGCAAAAAGAAAAAAAAAGAAAAGAAGCAAAAAGAATTCAAAAAAATACATAGCAAAAAATATAAAAAGAGGTGCAAAAAGCAAAAAAAGGGTGCAAAAGTCAACAATAAGAGAAAAAGTCAAAAGACACCCAAAAAGTCAAAAATTCAAAAAAAAAGAGAAAAACAAAAACAGTAAATAGATAGCCCAATAATACAGTTGACATTTGCTGTAATTTTCTTTTTCATTTTTTTGTATACATTTTATTTGAGTTGTAAAGCTGTTGTTTTCATTAAAACAACAATTTGATAACTTTTTTTTTCAAAAATCAAACCAAAAACAATTCTCTTTGCAATTTCTTTCTGTCTTGTCTTGTTTGCTTTCTAATATTGTGTATAAGCTTTGTTGAGTGCCTGCTTTTCTTGCTTGTCTCATCAATTCTTAGTTCTGTCTTAGGCAATTTCTAGCTTTCTAGTAGATAAGTTTTTGTGCTCGTTCGCTTCAACTTGTGTAGAGTTAAGTTTGAGTCTCATTGTTGGTCTTTACAAGATCAAACCAACCTTAACCGAGTAGAAGAGGCAAGAGTGCTTCATCTTAGAAAAAGCCAAAAAGAGTGACAAACACGAGTGAATACATTCTTTAGTGTAAACACTTAAGTTGAGTGGAAAGGTCCATAAAATTTAAAAACTTAAAAATGACAAGTAGAAACCTACCACCCCCAACGACTCGAACTTTGAGGTATAAGGCCGAGATAGAGGAGTTGATTCAAAGGTTTACAAATATCATGGAGGATAGATTAGCTGATATGGGGAGAGAAATCAATCCTAGGAGGGGGAGAAGGCATTCTTCTCGTGAGGAAGGAAGTGATGGTAGGTATAGTGCAGTTAGAAGTGAGGATAGATACCATGGGGAGAGTAGTGAGGGAGAAAGGTTTTCAAGTCATACCCTTAGAGGAGAGGATGAAGGAAATAGGAGGCATAGGAGGCGTGAAAGAAGGGAAGAACCTAGGGGATATAGAGAAGAGTAATATGAGGAAATACCTAGGAGGCATAGGAGGGAGCATAGGAGGGAAGAAGAGTCTCAAAGGGAGCAAGGGTTAAAAGGAGTGAAGATAGAGGTCCCAACCTTCAATGGAAGGAATGGTGTAGAGCAATACCTGGAATGGGAACTTAAAATTGAACAAATCTTTAGTTGCCATAGGTATAAGGAAGAGGAAAAAGTTAAGGTAGCTTCACTTGAATTTAAGAATTATGCTTCAGTGTGGTGGCATCAGCTTCAAGCTGATAGGAGAAGATGTAATGCTCCTTTAGTTTCCTCTTGGGAGGAAATGGAGGCTATAATGCGTAAGAGGTTCATACCTCAACATTACACAACGGAGTTGTACACTAAACTCCAAACACTTAAGCAAGGGGATAAGAGTGTAGATGAGTAATATAAGGCAATGGAACTTGCTTTGATAAGGGCTGAATGTTAGCTGAATGTCTCTAGAAGGGGGGTTGAATAGAGACTTTATAAAAAATAGTTCCTGAAAAATTTAGCACACTCAATTTGAAAGTTGAGACGTGATCTCAAGTTTGCTGACTTGGTGTCTCTGTTAAGACATGTTAGAAACAATTTCAACTTCAATTGTTTTGATTCTGGTTTAGGAGTCTTAAGATCTCAAATCAGTTTCAATTATATCTGTAAAATAATTACTCAGTTGTTAACAGAGTTGAGATAAACAAGATAAAGAGATAAGTAAGAGAGATGGCACAGGGATCTTATCTTGGTTCACCCACACCTTGGGCTACGTCCAGTCCTCACAACACGTGAGATTTCCACTATTGACAACCAATCAAATACAAGTATTCTTACAGCCTCTTTAGGACGTCTCTCACACCAAGCCTAGGCACTTCCTATCTTGGCTGAGTCACAAGTATTCTTACAGCCTCTTCAAGACGCTCACAACTCACTCTAAGACTAGGCACACTCCTATCTTAGATGAGACAGGTTACAAGAATATGAAGTTGAGATGGGTCTAGCTTTCAAGCATACAACGTATGGATAGGCAGTAAAATCTAGCTAGTAATTCTCTCTCTTTTCAAGGGAATGATAGTGTTACAATTTAAACAAGAGAGAATGATGGAGACTAATGAGATTCTCAAGTTGAGATCAGGTCTGAATATGAACTACTTGAGACGAGTACTTGAGATGTCTCTTGAGATAGGTTGAGATGCAGTAGATGTTCAATAACTGATGTAGTCTCTCAATCATACTTCACTGTAGCCCTCAGTATTTATATCAGATGGTAGTTAGCCGTTTGTGACCGTTTGAGAGCCATTGAGAGTGTGTCAGTTCATGTTTCCTGGATGAGAGCAACTGTTTCCCAAGTACAGACGTCACTGTGTCAGTGCACAGTGTACTGGTTCTGTCACTTTATTCTGACTTGATGGGTTGACTTTTTGAGTTGTACTTGAGCCTTTCTACTAGGTCTGACTCTCTCCTTTGCATCTCTTGCATGGAGCTCATCTCTTCTCGTCTGATCATGAGACAACGTCTGACCTTGAGATAGCGTCTGATCATGAGACAGCTAGGCATGGCAATGGGGCGGGTCGGGGGTGGGTTCTGCTCTCCCCGTCTACGCCCCCATAAAAGTCGGGGCGGGTTCAGGTTCGGGTTCGGGTTTAAAGAGAGCGGGTATGAAATTAAGAAACCCAATCCCATCCCAGCGGGTCCCCGTCGGGTTCGGGGAAACCCGTGGGGATTTCACCCTCTATATTTTTTTTCATTTTTTCTCTATTTTTATAACTCAAATACATGATTTTAAATAAGTCACATATATCTAATATATTCTAATTCAAATAATAAGTAAATATAGACATGATAATCCTAAAAAAATAAGAAACTTAAGAACTATATTATATTTTAAGGAAAATATATAAGTTAACCTTTATTATTTAACTATTAGTATACTAAAATTATTTAATTATTCTATCGGGGCGGGTTCGGGTTCGGGGGGCGGGTTCTTGTACCCCCAAACCCGACCCCGTCCCCATTAAAGGCGGGGCGGGTTCGGGGTCAGGTTTTACTTAAACCCGGTCAAATCGGGTTTTCCCCGTCAAAGTTGGGGCGGGGGCGAGTCGGTACCCGCGGGTTCGGGTTTAATTGCCATGCCTAGAGACAGCGTCTCAAGCTGTTCTTGCATCTTTTATTTACTTGGGTAGATCTCTTTCTTATTTTGGAGTTCAAGTCTCATGGTTTTACTGGACTCAGTCAATGAGGTTCATGTAAGGTCCAAGACCCTTTGAGCAAAGGTTTTAATGACAACAAACTTTCACACCAATATTCTAAGTATTCTGAATACTTTGGTACTAATGTCTTCACTTGAGAAAGAATACAGGAAAAGTTACAGAAGGAAGGTACAAAGATCATAAACATCATTTAACATCAGAATATGTGTCTAGAAGCATATCACATAGAGCTTTCATGTCCAAAGTGATGAAACATATTCAAGAAGTAGCTTCTTAGCTTCAAGAAGGTCAAGACAGTTCATCTACGATCCCATGAGTATTAAAATAAGTTGTATCAAGCTTCAGAAGCAAAGTTGAAGATTTAGAAGGATCATTCAAGACCTCTAGAAGCATGAGAAGGAGCTTTTCATTAAACCGGAGACCTTCTGAATATGAAAGATCACTTAAGCAATTCAAGCATATTCATTCCAAGTGTTGCTGATGCAAATAAAGCAATTGGAGAAGATCAATATCATATTCCAAGTGTTGCTGATGCAAACAAAGCAATTGGAGAAGATCAATATCATCAGAAACATAGTTATGTCTTTAGAAGCAGAACTTACAGCTTCTGCAGAAGCATCAAATGCATATTTCAAGTTCAGAGTATCTTTAGAAGCACTGAGCAAGTTCCCACACTCCTCAAGCTATTATCCTTGAATATATCAAGTTGAAGAACACTCAAAGAAACTTCCATAAGAAATAGTTTGCTCTAGAAGAAGAAACAGAATTCCTGCACACTGCAGAAGAAGCAGTTAAAGCAAAGCTGCAGAAGAAACATGCTGTCAGGAAAGCTGCAGAAGAAGCAGAATTGATCCAAATCTATTTTTCTCATTTCTGAGACTGCAGCTAAGTTAAACATAGTTCAAATAATTTATGTCAAATTATTTGGTGCCCACAATGTGCTTACAAAAGAACTGGCTATAGAATCCACAAGTTTCAAGTCTACAGAAGATATGCACTCACAGAAGTGCTGTAGAAGATGCAAAATCTACCTAAACCTATTTCTGTCATTTCTGAGGATGCAACCAAGCTAAATAGAGTTAAAATAATTTATATCAATAAATTTAAGCCCTCCAGTGTGCTTATAGAAGAAATGTGCTCACAGAAATTGCTGCAGAAGAAAGATGTGCTGCAGAAGGTGTAATTAATGCAGAATTCAAATAAGTCTCCTTCTTCTCATCTTCTCTTGATTTCAGTGGGCAAGATAACACAAGAATATGTGAAAATATTGTACTGGAAAGCTTCAACATGTTTGCAGAAGAATTGCCCTGAGAAATAGCCCAAAACAACCTGCAGAAGGAACCCTGCAGAAGGAAGAGCTGGTCAAAGTGACAGCTGTAAAGCTGTACTTGCTGCAGCAGTGAAAGTGACATCTCCTTGGACCCAGCTGGCTGTCCAACGGCTATATTCTTCCCAGAACTCTATAAAAGGATGCTTTCTCTACAATTGGAAGACACCTCACTCCAGAAGATACATCAGCTGTTGCTTCTACACTTCCTAATCTTCTGGAAAATTTCTCTCTCCTTCTTAAGAATATTTTCTGGTCTGAAAAGCTTTGGAGAGAGTCTTGGCTCATCAATTTTCTTCTGCTGTGCAAGTATTGTAATAGTTTGAGCCTTGTTTGTTTTTATTCTTTCTCATTTTCATTGTAAAAGTCTCAAGAGAGGTGTGCAGGTGCATTTCCTTCTTCTGATCAGCAAGGGAAAGAGTTTTCAGTGAGGTTTACTGAGATTTGGTGATCTCAGTTGGTTTACAGAATCTGCAGAAGGTACTTGTAGTATTCTGGGACTGAATCTTCTGCAGAAGGTTCTGCAGTAAGTATTCAGTGTGAAATCTGTGTTTGATAGGTTATTGACAACCTGAAGAGGCAGGTAAAGAATACTAGTGGTAAGGTTACCCAAGAAAGTTGTAATTAGGTTTTCCAGTGAGGTTTACTGAGATTTGGTGATCTCAGTGGGGTTACAGAATCTGCAGAAGGTACTTGCAGCATTCTGGGTAGTGAATCTTCTGCAGAAGATTCTGCAGTTGATATTCAGTTGTAAAACTGAGTTGGTTAGGTTGTTGTTAGCCTGAAGAGGCAGGTAAAGAATACTAGTGGTAAGGTTAACCAAGAAGATTGTAAGTTGTTTGAAAGAGTGAGAAAATCCTACAGGTGTAGGGACTGGAGGTAGCCTCAGGTTGGAAGAGGTGAACCAATATAAAATTTCTGTGTGCCATCTTCTTTACCCTTCTCTCCTTTATTATTACATGTGTATAAAACTATTTTGAGAACTATATATTACCTAAGTAAGTGTTAACTATCAAGATTCCAAAGAAGGAATCATATCTTCTGCATATTGCATTGTACCTAACTTCTATCTTCTGGTGGTTAACCTATTTAATACTAAGCCAAGTAAGACTTGAGCAGATTAAGTATTAAAAGGAATTTGCAGAAAATTTTAATCAATCACAATTCAACCCCCCTTCTTGTGATTGAACCCTCAACTTCAGTTCATACTGCACTATTGAATCTGTCTCTTTATCTTGAGATGATCTCTTGGCCTTGCATCTGTTCTTGAGACAACATCTCAACCTGTTGCTGAGTCTCTGGCTCATCTGATGCTTCAAGCTTATTATTGCTTCCTTGTTTCTTTCACAAGGTGTTTCTCTCATGAATTTGAAATCTGCAATATAAATTCTAGCATTGTTTTGCCACAAGCTTGAGCAAACAGTTAGTAGCAACAAGATGCATCTCATATATTTAAACTTTAGTGGTTTGACATATTAAAAACTTCTTTGGAGGTGAGTTTGTCTCAACAATCTTCCCCTTTTTTGATGATGGTAAACCATAGAGTTTAAAAACTAGATATTTAGATTTTAAGTTACACATGCAGTAATCAACTCCCCCTGAGATGTGCAATCTCATTTTCTTTCTAATGAGATGAGCTCCCCCTGAGTTAGGGATCCAATCTGTTAAGAGATCTTTTCATAAAATATTGCCAAAAACAGATTTTAACATAGTCAATTGATGTGAACAGAGAGTCATTTCATTAATCAAAAGAAAGAGAGTACATAATTGCATAGCAGATATAGCAACAGATGCCACTTCATCTCATCAAAACAAAGAAAAAATGCTATTACATCTTAACTATTGCAAAGCAACACAAAGCTATAAATTAAGCTAAATAAATAACAAACTAAGGCTCTCATCTGATACAAAATGTCTAACCAACTCTCCCCCTTTTGCCATTATTAAAAGGTACTAGAAACAACTAGGATGAAGGAGAAGAGGAGTTAGAGTCTGGTCCAGAAGGGCGTAGCACAGCTTGTGGAATCTTAGGCAGAGGAGGCAGATTGGAAAGATGAAGATTCATCTACTTGTGAAATTCATTTGAAGTACGCATAGCTTGAAGAACTGTGTCAAGTCCATCAAGAATGGCCTCTTGCCTCTTTTTGTGATGCTTGAGTTTCTTCAAGATCTTCTTTTGATTCTTCTCAAGTCTGGTATTGAGATCCTGTTGATATTGTTGTTGCTCTTGCTGAAGCTGATTGAGGAAGGTGTTGATTGATGGTGAGATGTGAGTAGGAATAGAACGCTCAGAAGATGGATCTTGCTATTGTTGTGCTGTTGGAGGAGCAGATTGATCATATTTGGGCTGAGGAGAGTCAAACAACACAGTATCCACAAAGAACTTCCCAGGTGTAGGGAATGAGGTTTGTTGGGAATGAGATGACTCATATCTTGGAGGAGTCTTCTGAGTGCCAGGTACATCAACAATAGGTATCTCATCAGTGGGGATCTCATCAGTAGGATTCTCATTTGCAGCCACTTGAGTATCCCGTATCTCAACATGTGTAGGAGTGATATTTTCCTTTTACAAGCTCACCAGAGTTTCAACTATTATTTTGGATGCAGGTGAAGCTTCAGCTTGGGTAGTGGCTTGTGTTGAGGATGTAAGCAAAGTTTGAGGTGGAGGAGATGGAGGCTGAGGCTCATTGTACTAAGGTTGTGGCTCAGGAATAGATCTCTGCATATCAGGTGCAAGTTCTTCTATATGGGGTGCCTCTGTGGTGAGAGGTTGAGGTTCTGGTTGGGTGAGAGCTGATGAGACATGCTCAGAAGTGTCCTTCTTTTCTTCTTCTTTTTGGTCTATGTCTCAGTTGAGACAGACTGATGAGACTTTCTCTTCTTATCTTCTTTAGGGATCTCAGCTTCTGCTTGAGACCCTTCTGTTGTGTGCTTGGCAGCCTTCTTCTTTTTCTTCTTCTTATGGGTGTCAGACATCTTAGAAGAGGGTGAAGCTTGCGCAGCAGTAGGGATAGAAAGAGGATTATCAAGCGGAAAAGTAGGGGAAGGAATGGACTTACCATCTAGTCCAAGGGACTTCAGATTTATTCTTCCCACGTAGCCAGGCTTCTCATCAGATTCATCACAACCACTTAGGTCCACTTTGAAGTGCTTCATTATCCTAGTGACTAACATCCCAAAAGGAAGGGAAGCAGTGATCTTTGCATTGTGAAATGCATGCTCCATGTGTCTCAGAATGAGAAATGGCAGGTTGAGAGGGATTCCATGCTTGAGATGGTACATCACCATCATATCCTGAGTGTAGACCTTGTTGAATGTCCCTGCCCTAGGCATAATACACTTGGCAACGAGATGAAACAGAAATTTCCCAAAAAGATTAAGGGAGGAGGCTGAGTTTGAGATGAAACCTCCTTTGAACAGAGAAGTTCCTACATTTGCTGCAGGAATGCCAACTTGATTCCACCATTGATCTTCATTGTAGAGCCTATTCCCATCTATAGGAGCTTGAATAATGGCTCCAAGGGTTTCCTCAGTCAGTTCCATATGGATTCCCTTGAGACTTGTAATGACATGAGGCAAACCTTGAGATGAGCCTTTGGCTCTGTAACACCCAACATAGAAGGCCCTGGTTATCTTTGGATAGATGAGTTCTGTCATTGACAGATACTCTTCCCATCCTTGCTTCCTCAGATAGGGACCAATGTCTCAGTTCCCATCATGCAACTCTTGGGTAAAGATGACCCTTCCAACGATGATCTTCTTGTCAACGAATTTCTTTATGAACTTATCTTCAGCTTCTCTGTTTTCAAACAAATCAGACTGAAAGGAGAACTTTTTCCCTTCAACAACTTTTCCTTTTCCTTTTCTGGAGGGTTCAGGTTGTGTAAGATCAATATGTTCTGGAGACCTAGGGGGTTTTTGAGATGTGGTTTGGGCTACATTAGAAGCAATCCTCTGTGACTTCATTCTTGGAGGAAGAGGGGTGCTCTTTTTGGAAGAAGTGGATTTTGATGCATGGGATTTTTGGAATAGGGTTTGAGAAGGTTCAGATTCAGTGCTTGGTTGAGGAGATGGAGAGCGACTGAGACGCTCTTGGCTTGACTGCACGCTAATGGATTGAGATTGCTCATCATCAGAAGACATTTTGATTTCAGGGGATGAAGATGAGGATGATTTATCAGAGTAAGGAAGTTTGATTCCCATGACTTTGATACGCATTGAGATAGAAGGAAAGATGAGATAAGGAATTGTGAGTTGGTTTAAATAAGGAGAGATTTCAGGGAGAGAGAATGAGTGCGCAAGTGGCAGGAACAACAGTTAATGAAACGGTTGAGGGTGGTTGGCTCTCCTTTTTATATAGTAACGACTAGTTTGCTTATGAGTGGGGAGTTACTAGTCGTTACCTAACGACTCCTTTTTAATCACAGTAACGTCTCAGTAAATAATGAGACATGAGTTGAGACACATTATGAGACACTCCTCATCTAGTGAGTTCCTGAGACGTCATCTTATCTCAGATAACTTTTTCAATCTCATCTCAGCTGATCTCAACTTATAGCATAGATCTTAACTGAGAGAACATACATTTAATAATTTTAGATTTTCAACAAATCTTTCCTCCTTTAAAGGCTTAGTGAAGATATCAGCTAGTTGTTTTTTAGTATCAACAAAAATAATTTCCACATTCCCTTTTTGCACATGATCTCTTATAAAGTGATGCTTAATATCTATGTGTTTAGACCTTGAATGATGGATAGGATTTTTTGCAAGATTTATAGCACTTGTGTTATCACAGTAAATGGGAATTTTGGAGTACCCGAGTGCATAGTCTTGCATTTGAGACTTGATCCACAACATCTGTGTGTAGCATGCAGCTGCTGAGACATATTCAGTTTCAGTTGTGGACAAGGCTATTGTATTCTGTTTCTTACAAGACCAAGATATAAGACATTTCCCAAGGAATTGACAAGTGCCACTTGTGCTTTTCCTATCCATTTTATCTCCAGCAAAGTCAGCATCATTGTATCCTATAAGATCAAATCTTGAACCTTTCTAATACTAGAGACCAAGATCAGTGGTTCCTATTAAATATCTAAAATTTGTTTTGACAGCAGTAAGATGAGATTCTTTAGGATCTGATTGATACCTTGCACAGATACCTACAGCATACTGAATATCAGGTCTGCTTGAAGTTAGGTACAAAAGAGATCCAATCAGTCCTCTGTAGAGTTTTTCTGAGACAGCTTTGCCAGTCTCATCTTTGTCAAGCTGAGTTGAGGGGTGCATTGGAGTCTTCATTGGCTTTGCCTCACTCATTTTGAACTTTGTCAGCAGATCTCTTACATACTTCTCTTGACAGATGAAGATGCCTCCTGCCAATTGCTTTATTTGCAGTCCAAGAATGAATCTTAGTTCACCCATCATACTCATTTCAAATTCTCCCTGCATGAGACTCGAGAATTCTTGACATAGAGACTCATTAGTGGATCCAAAAATAATATCATCCACATAAATTTGGACAATCAATAAATCTTTGTTAACTTCCCTTTTAAACAATGTGGTATCAATCTGACCTCTGGTGAAACCATTTTTAATTAAGAAGGAACTTAACCTGTCATACCAAGCCCTTAGAGCTTGCTTGAGACCATACAAGGCCTTTTTGAGTCTGAGGACATACTCTGGATGATGAGGATCTTCAAAGCCTGGTGGTTGCCTTACATAGACTTCTTCTTCAATAATTCCATTTAGGAATGCACTATTCACATCCATTTGATAGAGTTTGAAGTTTTTGTGAGCAGCAAAAGCCAACAGAATTCTGATTGCTTCAAGTCTGGAAACAGGAGCAAAAGTCTCATCATAATCAATTCCTTCCTGTTGATTGTATCCTTGTGCAACAAGTCTTGCTTTATTTCTCATGACTTTTCCTTTCTCATTTAGCTTGTTTCTGAATACCCATCTGGTTCCAATAATGGTTTGATAAGAGGGAGGTGGAACCAGATCCCAGACTTTACTCTTTTCAAATTGGCTTAGCTCTTCTTCCATGGCCTTAATCCATGATTCATCACTCAGAGCTTCATGAACATCTTTAGGTTCTATATCAGATAGAAGAGCTATTAAGTTTTCAACATCTCTAAAAGAAGATCTGGTTCTGACTCTATCTGAGGTTTCTCCAATTATTTGTTCTCTGGGATGAGATCTCACTAATCTCCAGCTTCTGGGTAGTTGAGAAACATGCTCATTCTGGATCTCTAGACCTTCTTGTCTTGGTTCCCTAATTTCAGGTTGTTCCTCTGGTTTATCTTCTTCTTCTTGAAGTGTATGAGATGGATTAGGGTGGATACTCCCTTGAGACATCCTCTCAGATTGAGCTTCTCTTCTTTGTTCAGACTGAGATGATCTCATCAGTTTCTGTTCAGGTAAAGATCTCCCTTCAGCTTCCTGAGTTGAGATTTTCAATTCTCCCATCATTTCTTCAATTTCTTCATCTACTTCTTTCTTAGAGTTGCCCTGTATCTCATTAAAGACTACATGGATAGATTCTTCAGTAGACTTAGTTTTTAGATTGTACACTCTATAAGCCTTTGAAGTTTGGGAATATCCCAAGAAAATTCCTTTGTTAGATTTTGTATCAAACTTGCCTAGTTGATCTTTAGTGTTCAGAATATAGCAATCACATCCAAAAATATGAAAATATGAAATTGAGGGTTTTCTCCCTTTCCACAACTCATATGGAGTTTTGTTTAAGATCTTTCTTATGGTGACTCTGTTTAAGACATAGCAGGAAGTATTTACTGCTTCTGCTTAAAAATACTTTTCAATTCCAGAGTCACACAACAAAGTTCTTGCCATTTCTTGAAGAGTCCTATTCTTTCTCTCAACCACTCCATTTTGTTGAGGAGTTCTTGGACATGAGAAGTTATGAGTAATGCCAATTTTATTAAAAAAATCTTTTAAATTTAGCTTTCTCAAACTCTCCTCCATGATCACTCCTTACAGCACCAATTCCATACCCTTTCTCAGACTGAATCTTTTTGCAGAAGGTTTTAAAAGAGTCATAAGATTCATCCTTCTGAGAGAGGAATAGAACCCAGGTGAACTTAGAGAAATCATCCACAATTACAAACCCATATTTTTTACCACTAAGACTTGCAGTCTTAGTTGGTCCAAATAAATCAATGTGGAGGATCTCAAGAGGTCTGGTGGTTGAGACATGAGACTTGGACTTGAAACTTGATTTGTTGTGCTTACTTTTTACACAAGACTCACATATCATGTCTCTGTCAAATTTTACTTTAGGTAAACCTTTGACAAGAGACTGACTTGCAAGTTGACTTATAGTTCTCATGTTGATATGTCCAACTCTCTTGTGCCAAATCCACTTCTCATGGTCATGAGTCATGAGACATGTGAGGTCAGATAGGCTCTCAAGTGAGACTGAGTAGAGATTTTTGTTCCTTTTTCCAGAAAAAATGGTTTTCCCAGTCTTAGAGTCTATGATCTCACAGTAAGTGGGTTGGAAATTTACATGATAACCATTGTCACACAACTGGCTTATACTCAGCAAATTATGTTTCAGCCCTTCAACAAAATAAACATTCTCAATTTGAGTTGAGTTTGTCTTACCAATTTTACCTATGCCCTTGATTTGGGCCTTGCTGTTGTCTCCAAAGGAGACAACTCCTGTTGCTTTCTCCTCAAGTGACAGGAACTTGCTCCTATCTCCTATCATGTGCCTTGAACATCCACTGTCCAGCACCCACATTTTCTTTGACCTTGCTGCTGCCAGGAACATCTGTTACAACACAAAATTTAGCTTTATGTACCCATTTATAATTGGGTCCTTTATGGTTAGTTACCCTTCTCTTGGATGCTACATACCTGAAATAGCATTCAGTGGCCTTGTGGCCAAACTTGCTACAGCAAGAACATCTTTCTTTCTTCCTCTTTCTTGCAGGAATGAAAAATTCCTTATAACAGATCTCACCGGAAGACTTCTCATAGCCCAATCCAGCTTTGTCAAAAATTCCCTTTTGAGATCCAATGAGTCTCTCAAGGTTTTTTGTTCCTTTTACAAACTTTGCCAGATCATCTATGAGAATTCTATTTTGTTTTTTGAGCTTCTGGTTTTCTTCAGAAAGATTTTTCAGTTCTTGATTATCATGAGATTGACTCTTGGTTTTAACAAGTTCAGACAATCTCATGTGAGATAGCATGAGACTGTTGTTTTTATGATTCAAGCTTTCATTTTCTTTTCCCAGAAATTTCACCTTTTCAAGAGCTGTATCCAATTCAGATTTTAAAAGAGAGCTCTTTGAAATAAGGAGGTTTGAATCATAAAGAAGATTTTCAAAAGCGCACTTGAGTTCATTGAAAGAAAGTTCTGAGTCTGAATCACATACCTCATCATCAGATGAGTCACCATTTTCCATGAGGAATATATTAGCAGATTCTTCATTTTCACTTTCATCTCCTTCAGTGTCATCCCAAGTTGCCATCATTGCCTTCTTCTTTGGACTCCTTTTCATCTCTTTTTTGAGTAATGGACATTCAGACCTGAGATGTCCAGGCTTTCTGCATTCAAAACAGATGAATTGTCCCTTTCTGTCAGGCTTTATTTCTCCTCTTCTTGAAGGGAACCTTCTTCTTCCACTTCCTCTGGCTTTCCACATGCGTATGATCTTTCTTGAGATGTAGGCTAGCTCATCATCCATCTCACTTTCATCATCTCCCTCATCTTCTTCAGTTTCTGTATCATGAGATGAGTTTAGTGAAGCTTGTTGAGATGAGCTTACCTTTTTACCTTTGGAGCTGTTGGATGATGTCTTCAAGGCTATTGTCTTGGGATGTCTGATGAGGTCCTCTTCCATCAGCTCCTGCTCATGGACCTTCAAAGATCCAAGAAGTTCATCCAATCTGAGAATGCTCAGATCCTTGGCTTCTTGGATAACTGTGACTTTAGGTCTCCAAGGTTTGGGTAGGATCCTTAGGATTTTCCTTACCATATCTTGATTTGAGTAGGTTCTTCCTAAGGACTTGAGGTCATTTGTAATAACAGTGAACCTTCTTACCATGTCCTCAATGCCTTCATCATCATTCATCTTGAAGAGCTCATACTGTCTGACCAATATGTTGATTTTAGCTTCTTTTACTTGATTTGTTCCTTCATGTTCTATCTCAAGAGCATCCCATATTTCCTTGGCTGTGGCACATCCAGCCACTTTGTCATATTCACTCTTGCTCAAGGCACAGGTGAGTAAATATTTTGCTCTTGAGTTGAGTACATATCTTGCTTTCTCAGCATCTATCCATGTCTCTCTGGGCTTAGCTGCCCTGATCCCAAGCTCATCTGTAATATAGGGCATATAAGGTCCCATCTCAATAATGTCCCATAGATCAGCATGTTGAGATTCAATGAACAGTCTCATCCTGTCCTTCCAGTAGTAGTAATCAGTTCCATCAAAGGCTGGTGGTCTGTTGGTAGATGCTCCTTCAGGAATGAACAAGCTTGCACTTGGTCTAGCCATGGATCTTTTCCTCTTCACACGCGGGTGTGCTCAACCCCAAAGAGGCCGAGCTCTGATACCAACTGAAGTTGGCTGAATGTCTCTAGAAGGGGGGTTGAATAGAGACTTTATAAAAAGTAGTTCCTGAAAAATTTAGCACACTCAATTTGAAAGTTGAGACGTGATCTCAAGTCTGTTGACTTGGTGTCTCTGTTAAGACAGGTTAGAAACAATTTCAATTTCAATTGTTCTGATTCTGGTTTAGGAGTCTTAAGATCTCAAATCAGTTTCAATTATATCTATAAAATAATTACTCAGTTGTTAACAGAGTTGAGATAAGCAAGATAAAGAGATAAGTAAGAGAGATGGCACAGGGATCTTATCCTGGTTCACCCACACCTTGGGCTACGTCCAGTCCTCATAACACGTGAGATTTCCACTATTGACAACCATTCAAATACAAGTATTCTTACAGCCTCTTCAGGACGTCTCTCACACCAAGCCTAGGCACTTCCTATCTTGGCTGAGCCACAAGTATGCTTACAACCTCTTCAGGACGCTCACAACTCACTCTAAGACTAGGCACACTCCTATCTTAGATGAGACAGGTTACAAGAATATGAAGTTGAGATGGGTCTAGCTTTCAAGCATACAACGTATGGATAGACAGTAAAATCTAGCCAGTAATTCTCTCTCTTTTCAAGGAAATGATAGTGTTACAATTTAAACAAGAGAGAATGATGGAGACTAATGAGATTCTCAAGTTGAGAACATGTCTGAATATGAACTGCTTGAGACGAGCACTTGAGATGTCTCTTGAGATAGGTTGAGATGCAGTAGATGTTCAATAAGTGATGTGGTCTCTCGTTCATACTTCACTGTAGCCTTCGGTATTTATATCAGATGGTAGTTAGCCGTTTGTGACCGTTTGAGAGCCGTTGAGAGTGTGTCAGTTCATGTTTCCTGGATGAGAGCAACTATTTTCCAAGTACAGACGTCACTGTGTCAGTGCACAGTGTACTGGTTCTGTCACTTTATTCTGACTTGATGGCTTGACTTTTTGAGTTGTACCTGAGCCTTTCTACTAGGTCTGACTCTCTCCTTTGCATCTCTTGCATGGGGCTCATCTCTTCTCGTTTGATCATGAGACAACGTCTGACCTTGAGATAGCATCTGATCATGAGACAACGTCTCAAGCTGTTCTTGCATCTTTTCTTTACTTGGGTTGATCTCTTGCTTATTTTGGAGTTCAAGTCTCATGGTTTTACTAGACTCAGTCAATGAGGTTCATACTGCACTATTGAATCTGTCTCTTTATCTTGAGATGATCTCTTGGCCTTGCATTTGTTCTTGAGACAACATCTCAAGTTGTTGCTGAGTCTCTGGCTCATCTGATGCTTCAAGCTTCTTATTGCTTCCTTGTTTCTTTCACATGGTGTTTCTCTCATGAATTTTAAATCTGCAATATAAATTCTAACATTGTTCTGCCACAAGCTTGAGCAAACAGTTAGTAGCAACAAAATGCATCTCATATATTTAAACTTTAGTGGTTTGACATATTAAAAACTTCTTTGGAGGTGAGTTTATCTCAACATTTTCCTCCTCATAAGTGAGTTGAGAGTAGGATTGGTGGTTCTTGCTTAAACCAATCGGAGACTTATCGAATTCTCTTGAATCAGTGGCGTCTATCACTGGACTTGTCTGCTGTGGGTGGATTCCTGCTTCAGTGGTGTCCCAACCATTCCTTCCTCTCCACTTTTTCTTTCATTTTCTCTCATTTTCTTGCATTTTCATGCATGAATGTAGCTGCTGCCGTGCACCTATATTTCTCATTTTATTTGCTAATTCTTGATTCTAATCGGTTGTTTTTGCTCAATTCTAGATCCTACAACTGTCCTGCTATCATGATGACTCTGATGATGGGGAGGAAGAAGTTACTTATTATGCCCTGTTGGCTGATTGTGATCCTGTAACATATAAGGAAGCAGCCAATGATGATCATTGGATTAAAGGGATGGATGAATAAATTCAAGCCATTGAGAAGAATAATACATGGGAATTAGCACCTCTTCCAGAAGGAAAGAAGCCAATTGGTGTTAAATGGGTGTACAAGACAAATTTCAAGCCAACTGGAGAAATTGAACGTTTCAAGGCACGGTTAGTGGCAAAAGGGTACAAACAGAAACTTGGAATTGACTACTTTGAAGTATTTGCTCCAGTTGCTAGATTGGACACGGTACGCGTGATTCTTTCTCTTGCTGTCCAAAATCAGTGGAAAGTATTTGAAATGGATGTCAAATCTTCTTTCTTGAATGGTGTCCTTGAAGAAGAAGTTTACATAGAGCAACCTCCAGGTTATCTTAAACAATGAGAGGAAGATAAAGTCTACAGATTGAAGAAAGCACTATATGGACTAAAGCAGGCACCGAGAGCATGGTATACACGTATCGACACATACTTCATTGACCATGGCTTTCACAGGAGTCCATATGAGCATGCTTTGTATGTCAAAACCAATCAGGCTGGAGATATCATTATCGTTTGTCTATATGTGGATGATTTGATCTTCAGCGGCAACAATTCTAAATTGTTAGCTGAATTCCGAGAAAATATGACCACACATTTTGAAATGACAGATATGGGTCTTATGTCATAATTGAAGTGAAGCAGACCAATGAAGGAATATTTATCTCTCAAAAGAAATATGTTGCAGATGTCTTAAAGAAGTTCAAGATGGAAGCCTGCAAAACCAATGTTGACACCAGTAGAAGAAAGATTGAAGCTAGAAAAGGAAAGTGGTGGTGATCTGGTTAATTCAACTAATTTTAGAAGATTAGTTGGAAGCCTAAGGTACTTGACAGCAACAAGACCTGACATAGTTTATGGAGTTGGGCTCATAAGCAGATTCATGGATTCACCAAGACAATCTCATTGGCAAGCTGCAAAACAAATTCTAAGGTATGTTAAAGGTACAATTACTGAAGGCATATTTTATTCAAGTTTTTGCAAGCCAGAATTGGTTGGATACACAAATAGTGATTGGGGTGGTGATACTGCAACACGAAAAAGCACTTCATGTTATGCTTTTCAACTTGGTTTAGCTTTATTTTCTTGGTCCTCCAAGAAACAACAAGTTGTTGCCCTTTCAACAGCTGAGGCGAAGTATACAGTAGCAACAAATTGTGCTACTCAAGCAGTTTGGTTGCGAAGAATGTTGAGTGAACTACAACATCAACAAAATTATCCTACGAAAATATTCTGTGAAAATAAATCAACAATTGCTTTAACAAAGAATCCAGTTTTTCATGGTCGCAGCAAACACATTGAAATCAAGTATCACTATATACGAGATTTGGTCAGAGATAAAGAAATTGTGGTGGAATATTGTTCTTCAGAAGATCAAATAGCAGATATCTTTACAAAGCCACTCAAAGTCAATTCATGCTTGAAGTTGAAAAATATGTTTGGGATGATCAAGCCAAGTTTTAGGGAGGATGTTGGAAATTAATTAAAACTTGGCAACTTGATATGCATAATCTATCATTTGTTCCTATATGGCATGCATGCTAGATTATCATGCTCCAAAGTCAAGATTTTCAACTACATGCTATAATCTTTGTTTTGGTTTTATATGGCATGAAAATTTGATTATCATGCTATTGAAAGTCAAGATTTGCAACTTGTCATTTTAGTGATTTAACAACCATGCATGCTTGATTTTAAAAGTCACAAAAGGTGGCTTGTTTTGTTGGTTTTAGAGTTTATGTTTTAGTATAAATAGGTGTGATATTAGTTAGTTTAAGAATCAAGGTGAGTGTAAGAAATTGAGAGAAAAACTTCAACAAGTTTTTTGTGTCATCTTGAGTGTGTAAGTTGGCTATTAACAAATGCCAAGTTTGTGAGTGTATTATTCATTATCAAAAGAAAAAAGTGTGTATGTGAAATTAGTTCCTGAGAGTTTATATTTTTTTTTTACATATACAATTTATCAAGGTAATTTATTTTAATTGCCAATATTATTTGTTTGATCACCTGCTACATATTTATTCCAAAAGGGGAAGACATTTCACATTTAATGATTAGTAAGAAACTGCTAAATGCATGGTGTTTTTTTTAAATATTTCCTGTTTTGCTTCATTAACTGATTTGATTCACCCTTAATTTTTTAATTTTTTTTAAAAGAAATAATATACTATGATTATGATGATATTTTCTTTGCCTTTTGACTAATTCGGTATAAATCAGATTGTAAAAAGTTAAACTTAATTTACTTATCAATCAGAATGTGATAATCTAATAATTTTGTTGATTCTTAAAAAAAAATAGACATTAAGAGGAGTAAAAGCTACTGCAGGTGTGGTGTGAAAAAATTTCCTATTCGGATAAGAAAAATTAGGCTTTCTTTCCTCTTTTTGTTTCAATCAGAATTTAATTGCATTTTTAATTTGATTTTAAAAAAATAAAAAAATGATATATTGCCTATCAATTTAAATCTGATCTTTGTCATCTAATAACCCTAAAGGGAATATGTATATATATAAAAGCGATTGTTGTTGCTGTAAATAATTAGTATATATTCATTCCATCTCTCCCATCAAGATTAACAATTTCAATCTGAAATTAAATTTTTGTTTTAAAAATAAATGCATGTAAATAAGGAAAGTGTGCAAAATGTGATAATAGTTGGTTTTTATTCCAAATGCAAATTTGAAAAGGATTGAGAAATTAAAACCAAGAAGACAGGGATGTGGTCATGTGGCTACTGTTAAGCCATCTACTTTCAATTTCATTGCCTTTTTTTCTTTCCTCGTTTCAGTATCTATTTTTTTTTCTTTTTTTCAAAGTAAATATATGTTTAAATAGGAAAATAAATTCCACATGAAATGTTATTAATTTTGAGGGATTAGGACATCTGAGTTGAGACAACTTGGTGATCCTAAATCTTTAAAAAGATTAAATTAATTGATTTAAAGAAAAATAATTACTTTATGCGTAATTTCATTTAAATCTTAAATATTAGGACATCTAAGTTGAGACAACTTGATGATCCTAATTTTTAGAAGAAATTAAGTTAATTTATTTAAATAAAATTATTTTTAGACAAAGTGCCTTTTTAAATTCTTAATATTGGGACACCTGAGTTGTGACAACTTGGGGATTTCAAACCGTTCTATTATTGATCATATATATTATAACACCTGAGCTGTGACAGCTTGGCGATCCTAAATTAGTTTTTTATTAGAAATGTTAATTTAATTTATCTTAAATGATTCATTTTAGGTGGTACAATTTAATTAAATTATATGATATCTGAGTTGAAACAATTTGATGATCCTAATTTTTAGAAGAAAATTAAATTAATTCATTTAAATAAAATTATTTATTTTAGGCAAAGTGCCTTTTAAATTCTAAACATTGGGACACCTGAATTGAGACAACTTGGTGATCCTGATTTGATTTTAATATTAATTTATTTTTAATAAAATTGTTTAATTAAGGCATAACGCCTTTTAAATTTTAAATTTCGGAATATCTGAGTTGTGACAAATTGATGATTCTTAAATGTTTTTATTTAAAAATTAATCATTGTAAACTTATATATGAGGACATCTCAGTTGTGACAACTTGGTGTTCTTAAACTCAAATTAACTCTTCACGGTTATTTTCTCTGTAAATAATCATTCTTTTTATTTCATTATATTTTTTAGTTTGTCTTCTTCCACGTAATTTATGTTATTTTAGGGGAAAATAAATATTCTAAAATTTATGAGTAATTTCCACAATTAACTAAAGGTAACCATTCTTTGAATGGATGTATCAGGGGTGCAGTGAGATTAAGTTTCCACCCTTCCCTGTACATAAATGGACTCATGAACTCAAATTCATTTCAAAGGCCAGTATTGCAAAATCAGAAGGTTTTTCCAATTTTTCCTTAATAAAATTGGTGGCGACTCCATTATTTTTCAAATTCAATTATTTTTTGGGTCGTTACACTTAGCGATTGACTTGGTCCTCTCCCATTCAACCACAACTTCTATCCTACTAGGATCCACTGACACACCCTCTGATAGTAGGAAGGTTACGGATCTAGAATTGAGCAAAAACAACCGGTTAGACGTTAAAATCAAACAATATTGACGGCTGGGCTGCAAGCAATATCATTCAAGAAAGTAAAGGAAAAAGAGGGAAAGTGAAAGAAAAAAGTGGAGAGAAAAGAGATGGATGAACGCCACTGGTGCAGGCAACCCCCACAACAGATAAGTTCAGGTGTTAGACGCCACTGATTCAGGAGAATCGGATAAGTCTCTGGTTTGTTTAAAAACACCTTAGATTAGCTAAATTAAGTTTTGATGTGTAAGATATAAATTCACTTTTCGGACCCTCCCTTAGTTAGTAATAAATAACTAATAACAGAAAGTAAAAAGTTAATGGTCGAGAGAAATTTACACAGAGAATTTATCCTGGTTCACCCACTAACTTGGTGAGCTACATCCAGTCCCAGGGCAAACCACCACTGGATTTTCCACTATCTGAACACAGATACAAGTATTCTTTTATCCCAGCCTCTTGAGGCTTACCAAGTATTCTTTGTTATCAACTGCCTCTCCAGGCAACTTATGCAGTATTATTCTTCTCAACCTCTCCAGGTTCAATAAGTATTCTTTGTAATCAACTACCTCTTCAGGCAACTCATGCAATATTATTCTTCTCAACCTCTCCAGGCTCAACAAGTATTCTTTGTTATGTTATCAACTGCCTCTTTAGGCAACTCATGCAGTATTATTCTTCTCAACCTCTCCAGGATGAACAAGTATTCTTTGTTATCAACTACCTCTCCAGGCAACTCATGCAGTATTATTCTTCTCAACCTCTTCAGGCTCTACCAAGTATTCTTTTCTATCAAGCCTCTCCAGGCTCTACCAGAGTATTCTTTTCTATCAAGCCTCTCCAGGCTCTACCCGAGTATTCTTTTCTCCCAGCCTCTCTAGGCTTCCCAAGTATTATTTGTTTTTCAACTGCCTCTCCAGGAAACTTATGCAGTATTCTTTCTTTCTCCAAGCCTCTCCAGGCTCTCAAGAGTTTTCTTTCTTCCACCAAGCCTCTCTAGGCTCTCCAGAGTATTATTTCTTTCACCAAGCCTCTCCAGGCTCTATTACACATAAAGTGTTTACAATAAGCATTGAATTTAAGTTTTAGCGAAACTTAAATTTCAGTTTTCTTGTACCTAGGGATTACTGAGTGAAACTCAGAATACAAAGATTAAATGCTAAGTACAAAGAATAACAGAGATACAAGTGTATAAATTTAAGCTCTAATTCATCTCTGTGGATTCAGAAGGTTGGATGTATATGATCTGTATTGAGCGTGGCCAATTTCTTCTGTAAGCTTGATGTATGCCATGATTTAAGGATAGATAGCTTGAGATCCATGGCTGCCTCCTTTTGTCAATGCCTTATGAATATATCATTTTCATGTTAAGGCTGACTTCCTTCTTTCTTCCTCTCTTGAGGTTTCTCTAGAATCTCTTCCAGCTCTTATCTGTGCTCTCTCTATTTCAGAGGTTGGAGGATTGAGGCTTCAAGCTCTGAGGCTTCAAAAGCCTTCTTCTTCTTTTCTTTGAAAAGCCTTTCTCTTTTCTTCTCCTCTTCCTTAATTTCACATTTCAGGCTATTTATATGTCTTGATAAAATATAGTCATTGAGAAGTATTTTGACTTTACCGTTGAGAAAGTATGAGTGAGGTTCTTCAGACCGTTGTGAAAGTAGCTTTCTCATGCGGTAGCTTCTGAGTTTAAGCAGATTAGGTGTGTAGATATATTAGTTCTGACACACTACAGATAATATAATAATTTCTGCTTTATCTGATAGATTTTTCTTGCTCTTGATTCTTCAGTAAGTTGATGTTTCTCTCTCTTGGTCTTTCTTCTTTTCTAATCTTTCTTCTTTATCTTTTTCTCCGAGAGTGAAGTTTCCATTTCAGCAAGTTTGCTTAGGCTCTATCTTTTCTTTTCTTTACACTGTGTGAAGTCTGTGGATAAAATAGAGATGATTTTTATTCATTGTGCTTCTTCTTTATCCATAGTGAACTTAGCTTTTCTTCGAAAAGACTTCTGACTTCTGATGCCGTATTACAGAGTTTGTACAGAAGTAGGTGTACAACAACCCTGACCTATCTCTGTTCACTATTTGCTTTTCTGCCTTTTTCTTCCTCGAACAATGCTTCTTGAAAATGAGGAAAATAGCACTTGTTACTATTTCCTTTCTGGATGAAGGCACAAGACATTTAGGCAATTATCTGGTTGTTAATAAAATGGTCTTTGCCTTTGTTTAGACTTCTCGACGTTCAAGATTTGTCCACGTAGTCAGAAAGTTGAGAGTCTTTATATCTTCAGAGTGTTATATGATATGTTTGGCTTCTTTTTCTTCAGATAGTTTGAAATGCCACGTTATTTTAGAGAGATGATTTATTTCAGCATTTTCTTCTTCAGATTGCTTCTTCCAGATTCGCTTTCTTTATTCTTCATGTTGTTGCTTCGTCATTCTTCCTTGTACTTGATGATCTTTCATGAGCTTGATTTTGATCTTCATTGATTGATTCAGCATGTTGACTGCTTCATTGTGATTGCTTCAGCATGTTTGACTTTCCTTAGTCTTTCTTGATGACATTTAAGCATTTTGATCTTTCAGATAGTTGCTTATGATTGAAGGTTGCTTTCCTTCTTTCTGAATTGCAGTCTTCTTGAGGAAAGTCTTCATCACATCTTGTAGATGTGTTTTTTTTTCTTGAGTCCATAAGCTTTCACCAGGTTGATTGACTCTTCAGATAGGTTGCTTGTGTTGTTCTTCTTTTTAGTACGCTGCTTCTTTCTTCTTTGAAGTTCATTGCTTCTTTCTTCTTGTAGACTGTTGCTTCTTTCTTCTTGTTGATTGCTGCTTCTTTCTTCTTCTTCTTCTTCTTCTTCTTCTTCTTCTTCTTCTTCTTCTTCTTCTGTTCTCCCTCAGCAGGTTCCTGAAACACACAGACAAATACCTTTCTTAGTAGCACCTGTTTTCTTATGGTTTAGTCTAATTTGTTACTCATTAAAACCAAGGATAATAAGTCTTGAATCTAATTTAAATACTTAAAATGATTCTGAGACACAACATTCTTCCCCCTTTTTAATGATGACAAATTAGATATGACTAAACAAATATAGTGAAGGATTTAAATTGAAGAAGGTTTATATAATCTTTCAGAGAAGTTTTATTAAGAGTGAAAACTTGTGAACACTCCCCCTAAACTAGACGGTTTTTCTTCTGAGACAAGTTTTAGTTATATTTCTCCCCTTTTTATCAGCTTTTTAGTAGATAACTTTCTGGAAGCATTTTCCTTTCTTTCTTCTTTTTAATAACTTTATAACCAACTTTGAATTTTATACCAACTGACCAACTGAATGAAATTACACAAGGAAACACTAAAAGGGGGGTTGAATAGTGTTTCAACGGAAACCTTAACACTTTAGAAATTTTAGTTAGAACGTTTCTGAAAAATCTTCAGATGATGAGTTACAATCTGAAGGTTTTAGTATATCTTCTGAACTTGTGTTCAGATACAAATTTAGTTTGCAACAGTAACTTTGATAAACAATAAGGTTTTCTGATTTAAAATACTTTTCACACCCCTTTTTTGGTTAGATGAAAAACGAATTCACAAAGTTTAAGAGAAGAAGAGAACACAACCGAATTTATCCTGGTTCACCCACTTCACCGTGAGCTACGTCCAGTCCCAAAGGCAAACCACCAATGAATTTTCACTATTCTTGCAAGAATGACAAGTATTCTTTTCTACCAAACCTCTTCAGGCTCTACACCGAGTATTCTTTCTTACACCAAGCCTCTCCAGGCTCTCACACAAGTATTCTTTCTTCCACCAAGCCTCTTCAGGCTCTCAGACACTTAACCAAGTGTATAAACCCAAGTATTCTTTAAACAGAAAGCCTCTCTAGGCTTATAACCCAATCTACTTAATCTAAACAGAGAGTGTTCTATAATACTATCTCAGAGGATAGCTAGAACTCAAGTACAAACTGAGATTAACTCAGGATATGAAATTTAGATTGTACAAGAATTTATCAGAGTGTTATTGACAGCGTTTTTGCAGCGTAAGGGCTCAAAGAATATATCTCTTGATTTTTTTATCTTCAAAGTCACGAGCCTTTAAATAGCCTTTGATACTCTTTTTCCCGTTGTCAAATAGCATTAAATGCGTTAAGACATTGGACTTCTTTTCCAGTATTCCTGGGATGCTTTTCAGGTACAGGTTCTGCGCACACAATGCTTTTACGTTGCAGGTGCAGCATGCATTGCAAACTTTCCTCATTTGTGCAATACTCTTGAACGAGGTAGAAAAGCATTCTTGTCTCTTATGCTGAAATAGGTTAGACTAAGAAGATGAACGTTCTGTATTGACAATGACGTCTTCACGAGGTCTTCATTTGAATATAATACCTTCAGCCTTCAGATATAACTGATATATTTGCCTTTATGAATTTCAGACGGTGAAGCTCTTCAGAAGATGGTTGTCTCTTAAGTTGTTCTGAAGCTTCTTCTCACGATCCTTCTCAGCATTGTTGGTCTGAAAATAAGCATAATGCTTGTGAGAGGATATTCTTATAAACATTATTAAGTTTTATATTTGTAATCCATTAAAACTTTAAGAGCATGAGGCTCAAGATAAGTTTCATAATTTATGATTTTATATTCTGAGACTCAACAATCTCCCCCTTTTTAATGATGACAAATATAAAATCATAATGGGGATAATATTTTGATAATAAGTAAGGGTAAGAGAATTCTCCCCCTTAATCCAGTATTCCATCTGCATCTGAAATATTCTAACTGTGTACCTTCAATTTCAGATATTGTTAGTGAAAAATAAATTCTCAACCACTTATATTCATATTCATTACTCCCTCTGTCATACCTTTCTCTCCCCCTTTTGTCATCAATGAAAAGGGTTAGGAATGGACAGTAGAAGACAGAAAATGAGTAAGTGAGAATAAACAGCAGAGAAACAATCAACCAGTAATAATAGACCATGGAAAAACACATGCATTAGATAGATAGTTTGATCAGTACATAAGAACCACAGTCTGAAACATGACTACTTCATTAACCAAATCTCAAACTCGTGAGAGCTTGCTCAAACAACTGCTGCATTGCTTGCCTTTGCTTCTCAAGTTCTGCAGTTACAACTGCCTTTAGCTCATCTAGACCAGCTTTGATCTGAGCCTGAGCATCAAGAATCTCATCCGTTCTTTGCAGAAGCTTGTCATTTTTATTTTGCAGAGCTATATTTTCTCTAGTCAAAGCAATCACTTCAGCTTCGAGATTTTCTTCATAAAAGATGATGGTAATGTACCTTCTGGCATATTTGAAGAAGTTGAACCCTAGTGGGAAATTAAGCTTTCTGGGATCAGTTACTCTCACATAGTAAGGTTGATCATTAACAAATTTGGTCATGACCCAGTCATGATGCAGATTGAAAACGTGATCAAAGTTGTATGATTTAACCAAAAAGAGTGGTATTTACTAGCAACAACATAATGGAGGCAGCCAATCAATATAGATTGATCCGAAATCTGATTCAAATCCAATATAGCACCTATGGGTACATAAAAAATGTATTGCCGGGTAGGTGTCAGACTCTATACATCGTGTTACCACTTAGCAGAGTCCTGTGTTTTTAATAAACAGTCGCTACCCCCTGGTATGTGCCGCTTTCCTAATCAAAAGATAGGAGAGCACCCCTTCTCCCGAAGTTACGGGGTCATTTTGCCGAGTTCCTTCGACATGGTTCTCTCAAGTGCCCTAGTATACTCTACTTGTTCACCTATGTCGGTTTGGGGTATGGTCAGTTCACCGGGAGGATCGCCCATTGTTCGAATCCGTAGTCAATCCTATTTCCGATAGGAGCAGTGGAAACCCTTCTTATTGGATGACCATGATACTTCTCAAAATCTTCTTCCAAGGTGGTGTTCTTCCCAATTTTGACTATGGAATCAGAGTCATCCCATTTAACACCAGAACAGCTGCCATCTTTCTCCACAATCTTCCAGTGATAATTCCACATAGCTTCATACAGAGAGTGATCCATGCCTTGTTCAGCAAAAACTTCTTCAGCTAGATGGTTCCAATCCTCCTCTGTCAGTTCTCTTAGGGGCTCTCCCCCTTCAGAAACAATAGCCTTGCCTTTATTATGATAGGAATCAGCATAAGGATATCTGGGAACAATCCTATCAGGACATACCATAATGGAAGTGGACAACTTTGTATGCACCTTCAATGGTGGTCTGAAGTCCCTCTTCCCAAAGGCACCACTGTACTTTTCTACTAGTTCAGCTTCAAGACACAACATCCTGACAAGAATCCAGTCTTCATATGATAATGCATGTTGATCCTGAGAGAATGGGTCCAGCAGTCTCCATCTGTGATTGTGGGTTACCACACCATCATTCTTGATTCTGTCCATAAAGTCTGAGGTGCTAACTCCCCCTGAGCTGTTCATACTTCGTTGCCTAGCCTCAGAACCAGTTTCCAAAATCAGCCTGGAAGGAGGTGTTGAAGTCAAGGGTGCAGCATCCTTGAAAAATAACAGTTCTTCATACAAGTTTGGGAACTTGGGTACTCTCAACCTTTCTGAAATAGGTACATTGTAGAACTTGTGAGGTACCTCAGCAGACCACATCATTTGCTCATTAGTTAAGGCAGTCAGAGCAATATCATATGTGGGCTCTCTAGACAAATCATGGGGCTTCTTTTTCAGCAATTCAGCCCTGGGTATGGGAATATTTCCTCCCATCCAACCACAGCTGAGCTCTTCATTGTCAGAGTTTAACTCTGAATAGCCTGAAAGTGCTGATGATGAGTGAGTTGGTGAGGATGAAGGCACTTATGTTGTTATGCTGACAACCTTGGGTGGAGGAGGAGGAGCTTCATCCTCTGAGGTGGTCACATTATCAAACAAGACTCTGGGTCTTTTGGTAGGAACCACAGAACCTCCATCAGCTTGCTTCCTCTTCTTCAATTCCTCCAGCTTCTTCCTTCTTTGATTCTTAGCCTCCTTCTGAAAGATAATTGCATCCTCTTCCTGAATGCCTTTGCTTCTTGTAACCCTCTGACGGACATCATCAACAATAGGATCAAGGAGTCTTCTTCTCTTCAGCCTTCTAGATTTCGCACCAACTCTTCTCTTTTTGAGCCTAGATTCTTGCTCAGCTCTTTCATCCTCTAGTATAGCTTGTTGAGCAGCAATAGCGAGAGCATAGTCTAGCTTTTCTTGTTCATCTCTTTTATTTCTTTCTTCTTCTTCAATCTCATCTACCACCTTTCTGATGTCAGGTTCAGGTAGACTAGTAGCAAGGGGAATAACTTGAATAGGCGTGAGAACCTCAATAGCTCCATGAAGTTCAGAGTCTACCTTATTGCTGTCCTCTACCTGATCTCCCAGATTGAGAGTAGGCTGAGTAGCAATTATAGACGTTTCCATTGTTTGACCCACAGATTCGGTTTGTGCTGGCACATTCTGAGTAGGTTTAGACACACTGACCTGACCCTTTTTAATAGTGGAGAGTTCCTTCTGAACGCTAACCTCCTTCTAAGGAACTTTTGATCTTTTCTTCTTGAAGACCTTCGTTGGTGTTTTGGTGGAGACGAACTTGTCCTTGTGAGGATCACCTGTCAGCTCACCCTCCAGGATTTCCAACACTTTATGAGGACTTTTTCCAGTCCTCTTGGTCTTCAAGTCCACCGCTTCCTCTAATAAAGTCCTTTCTGGTGAGGGCTTCTTCACAAGAATACCCATATTTTTGATATTTACCAAGGTGATAAGAGGAGGACCTTGGTGATCAAAAAGTCTCTCAATAGGAACTCGGTACTTCATCAGGATTTTGGTGATGAGAGTGGTCTAAGTGTAGCTTGCTGCCTAATCTTTTACTCTTTTCAACATATTATAGAGAAGAATCCTGGGAAGATTTAAGGGTTTCTTGTCCAGGAGATGAACTATACAAAATCTTTCAAGTTCTGAGACATGATTCTTGCTTCCATGCTTGGGTATCACACACCAGTGAAGAATAGAATGTAAAATCCGAGCCTTGTGAATCATGAGTGAGCTCTTCAAATCATTAGGGTTTTCAGTCCCATACAGCTGCTTAGTGAACTTCTGTGTACCATCGTTTCTCAACTCCCAGTCAGGCATAAACATATTTCTGGAGTCGGGAATACCGGTTACTTGAGCGAGTATGCTTGCATCAACTATCACCATTTTCCCAGTACTTTAGTCTTTAACCCTTGATATTTACCACCCGCAGTTGAAATATCCTCAGCATTTTCCCAGAACTCGATGACACTTTGTTCATGCCAAGCACAACTAATAACTGTGAAATACTTAGTCCATCCATATGCATCGAAGATATCATAGAGATTAATACCTCCAGCAGCAAGATCATCCAGGTTGATGGTCCTAGAAGGTATTACTTGGCAACCTGCAGATTTCGTTGACGCCATTGATGATAGCTTGAGAGAAATGAAGATGAAGAACTTAGGGCACAAGTAAACTCAAACAACTTTCAGAGAGAGAGAGAGAGAGAGAAAGATAATGATGGCATTAGCCTTTGAATGACTCATTCCTCTCTCTTAAGTAGCCGTAAAACAGCTTTAGTACTGACAGTTGCAGTCTTGGAGAACATGCGATCGTGCTGTAAGCGGTTTCTCAAAGTAAGAGATCAAATGTTTCAGTTTGCCACGTCATCAGACTAAGTTTCTTCAGATGAATCATATATTTCAGATGACGCAGATGCACTCATATATTCAGATGATGCATGTTCAGATGCAATCAGTTATTTTTCAGAGAATGCCAAGATATTCAAATTATCTCTTATAAATTTAAATGGGTTAAATATGTTTCTGGTCCCTAAACTTTCACCTGAATTTGGTTTTGGTCCCTAATCTTTTTTTTCGTTGATTTTGGTCCCTAACGTTTTCAAATCATTGAAATTAGTCCTTGTCGTCACCCTTATATTTAACAGAGTTGACGGCAAAGACTAATTTTAATTATTTGAAAATGTTAGGGACTAAAAACAACGAAAAATAAAGATTAGGGACCAAACCCAGATTCAGGTTTGATCCCTAAACTTTCACCCGAATTTGATTTTGGTCCCTAAAGTTTTCAAATCATTGAAATTAGTCCCGGTCGTCAACCATATATTTAACAGAGTTGACGGCAGGGACTAATTTCAATGATTTGAAAACGTTAGGGACCTAAACCAACGAAAAAAAAGATTAGGGACCAAAACCAAATTCGGGTGAAAGTTTAGGGACCAAAAATATATTTAACCCAATTTAAATCTATCTTCAATAAGAGGTTTTGTGAATATATCATCCCATTGATGATCAGTATCAATGAACTTTATACCAAAAACTCCTTTCTGAACATAGTCTCTGATGAAATGATGTTTGATTTCAATATGCTTTGCCCTCGACTGCTGAATAGGATTTTTAGAAAGATTAATTGCACTTGTATTATCACACATTACAGGAATAGATTTAACATCAATGTTAAAATCTTCTAGTTGATATTTTACCCATAGCAGTTGTGAACAACAACTGACTGCAACAACATATTCTGCTTCAGCAGTAGAAAGTGCAATTGTGCTTTGTCTTTTGCTGGACCAACTAATCATATTGTCACCAATGAAGTGACATCCTCCACTGGTAGATTTTCTTTCAATTCTATCTCCAGCAAAATCAGCACCACAGAATCCCACTAACCTGCAGTCCTTACTTTTCTTATAGCAAAGACCAAGATTAGTAGTACCTTTTAAATATCTGAAAATTCGTTTTACAGCCTTGTAATGAGAAACTCTTGGATCAGACTGTAATCTAGCACAAAGACATACACTGAACATAATGTCAGGTTTGCTTGCTGTTAGGTACAGTAATGAGCCAATCATCCCTCTATACAGGGTTTGATTTACTGGTTCCTCTCCTTCATCTTTATTAAGAACATATGAAGGGTGCATAGGAGTTGTCATAGGTTTGCAATCATTCATGTTAAACTTCTTAAGCATTTCCTTAGTATATTTTTCTTGATGGATCCATATACAATCAG